>CAJINV010000001.1:10472310-11110464 GCA_905178155.1 Amoebophrya sp. A120
TAGCGCGAATCGGGATCCTTTCGCCGTAGTATAATCAATCTGTGTTGCCCACCTGGTGTGCGCCCTCTGATTGGTGCTACTATACGGAACGAGTGCAAGAGCCGGTCTGCCAAGGCCACAAACCTCCAGCACGCTGTTCTCCTCCAGCTCTCGCCACTTGATGTTGCGACTGCGTAGGAGGGTTACGTTTCGCCGGGCCTCCACAGCCTCGCTGTCCGGCGGGTTGCTGCAAGTATCGCAGGGCTAAAGAGCGGGCGCCGTGTCTGTTTGAAACAAGAGCGGATCAAATACAATACAATACAATACAATACAATTTTCGGCAATCGCGCCCCTGTCTAGGTCATTTATCGCTCTTCAACAATCTTATGACTTCTAGCCGGTGCCCTCGTGAAAAACCAAAATGAACGAGTGGTCTTGGAAGCTCAGCTTTCACTACTTAGAAAGATACTCTATTCCTACCTGATTCTTGTTGTAAAGGCGGCGCAACAGTACGCACTAATAAAGGCAAAGGACCTCTACAAGCACGCGTTGTGAGAACTGCCTGCTACGAGCTTTTACTTTGTCCCTACCTTTTTTTTGCACGAACAAAAATGAACATTGTACGTAGCCACTATGTGGGTCCGTCCAAAGGACAGACGCAATGTGTTTTTTTATGTCCACGTGCATGTTCTTTCATCGCTCGGTGTCCGTCACGACTAGCTGAAGTTCGGTTCTCCTTGTTCTCATTGTCATTTTACAAAAATAAAAAACAAAAATCTCAATCGGTAATTGCCTATGTTCAATCGTGATCGGTCTGAAGACAAGTTTGAAAAGCCAAGCACATTGGATCCATGTCTGTCTTGTTGCACAGCTTGCGGTTGCGTTTGTCGGTAAGAAGTAATATGAGAAACATTGTTGTTCGCCTGCTTCGTCATTACAAGTTCGCGACTCGTCAAGCATTATCACAACGAAAAAAAAACATTGACTACACTGCCATAAAGGTAAAGCCTCAGAAGACTACATTTGTGTTTACGAGCCTGGTGCCCTACTGACTGATTGCCTCATTATTATTTCCCTTCACTTAACGAATGGCTGCAAACCAGCACGACAAACAAGGAGCATGATGTATCCACTTCCACAACATCTTCAGTATAATTTCATGTCGCTACTTGCAAAGGAAAAGTAGCTGCTCCCTCAACATCAAAGTCCAGTCCTCGTTCGACCCGCTGCCCGGCGGCGGGAGAACAATTATACCAAATGGGCTTCAACATCGGCATAGGGACGCCCATGGGCACTCCGCGGTACGCATCCGCGACTTACCATGCCGGGAGTACTCCGATGACCACCCCCCGCGGAGGTGGGGGCGCGGCCATGGTGCAGACGCCGCGGAGCGTTTCCGGCGCCATGACGATGCTGACGCCCAGGGTAAACGCGGCGGTGACCAGCGGCGCAAGTGTCTTCCAACAAATCGTCCTCCACCCGACGTGCTTGCTGCACCGACTCCCCATTTGCTCGTCCTCCGGATTCAACGTTTACCCACGGTCAAAATCCTTGCTCCCCGAGAAGGTGAAGGAAGAGAAGAAGCCCAAGGAGAAAAAGAAGAAACTCACTTTGAAATCCCTCGTGAAACTGACGATGATGTTCCGGCCCGAGATCCGGCTCTACTTCCGCATGAACGGCTACGACGCCGGCCCGCTCTTCCAGGGCCGGGTGTCCGCGCGGGAAGGCGAGCTGCGGACCGTGGGCGACATTCTCCGGGTCCTGCGGCAAAAACTGACCCGGAATGTGCAGGCGTACGTCGAGAAATTGAAAGAGTTATTCCCCTACGAGTCCTCCGCCGGGAGGACCACCATTGGCATGTACTCCGCGAAGGCCGAAGACATCATAGACGAAGACGCGGACATTACCTTCGTCGAGGACGACGACACACCACCAAACACCGCCGGCGCGATGAATAACGCGAACAAGCAGGACGACGGGCAGGATAAGGACCACATCACGGTCGACCACATTGGCGGTGTGTACACCCTATGCAATGCAGAAGTATCGTACTAGTATAAATGGCATTACAAATTGGCGTAGCATTACAAATTGAATTTGTAATGCGGATTTGCCTTAACAAGAAGATTTGTAATGCATAAATGCCATTTTAGTACGATACTTTTGCAGTGCATACACACCGACGATCAAACTCTTCTACATGGTATCAAAGGCAAAAATGTCTGGGACTGGGTCTGGAAGAGCCAAACTTGTGATGCTGCATTTGGATGCTGAAAAAACCGGTATTGCATGTTCAAATTTGGCTACGCGGAGAGGGCATTTGTCATGCAGGACGCGCATCGATAGGCTTAGGCGCTCAAAAAATCTGTGATGCTATTGCATACATCAGAGACATCATGGATCATGGAAAATGTGCATGACAAACTTCTCCTCTTCCAGACCCAGACGTTTTTACATTTGATACATGGTGTCGCCCAACGACATTGCGCACTTCGATTTGTACGCGTTCATCCCCCAGCGCGGTATCAAATGCAAAAATGTCTGGGTCTGGAAGGGTTGGAACTTGTGATGCAAACTCTGGAACACACAAAAATTTGCGTTGCATGAGCGCCAAAAGCTGTCCATTTCTTGGCACGCAAGTAGGAAGTTTCTCATGCGGGACAGGCATCAGGAGGCGTGCTCAAAACCTGTGATGCCATTGCCTGCATCAGACGCCACTTGCGTGATCCGAAATATGCATGACAAATCTCAGAATCTTCCAGACCCAGACATTTTTGCATTTGATACGCGGCAGACCGGTGCAAAAACTCCTCCTCCAGCAGCTCACCTACTACCCCTGGAACAAGCAGATCAAGCGGTTCGGGTGCGACATGCTCCCGCACCCGCCGGGGAGCCGGAAGATCCTGTTCGAAACACCCAAGCCGCAGAAGAAAAACATCGTGGTCAAGTTCCATGTGGAATCCGATTGGCAGGAACTGCAGCAGTTGATGCGGTTCCTGTTTGACGACAAGGTGAAAAAGCACCAGCAGGAGCTGAAAGAAACACAGAAAACGTTCGCGGAGACGTATTTCAAAACCAAGTTGGAGCGAGAAGCGGGTGTGACGAAGGAGCTGATGCTGTTGTCGGAAAAGCTGTTGGAGAAAAATTGCGGCAACGTGCAATTGGGGTTCGGGGATTCCGTGAAAACGGACATGAACGAAAACATGCGGAAAATGTTCGATTTGTACATCAAATCCAAGCAGGAAATGCTCTGGGACGTCAGTTTGAAGGCGTGAGCTGCTTTCGGGAAAATGTACGGAACAATCTTTTTGCGTTCTGTTTTTTGTGTTTTCTATTTACGCTTGTTTTGCATTCATTCTTCACTATTCATTTTCATCATTCACTGTTTGGCCTCTGCGTAGGCCGCTTCACTAGTGTCATGCCAGTATCCACCTAGTATTTCACTTTTACACTTATTGATTTATGATTTTCTTTCTCATGATTTTCAGTTTCTTCCATATTGATTTACGCTTCGTTTATCAAATGACGCATTTTTAGTTGTACGTGAGCGTGAAGTTCTTTTTTCAGCTTCCATGCTGACATAGTGTCTCTCTTGTACTTTTCGCAAATGCCCGATACTCATACGGAGGATGGGAATGGGGCTACTACACACAAAGCGACCGCGTGATTTTCCGAGGCAGAAATTGTGCCTCCCGCGGATGACTCCTTCTGTCATGCCTTTTTCCACTTCCAAAAGCGGCAATCGTGAATTCCTGAGAAATTGAGAGTTCAAGCAGATTTGGGCTCTACTCATGAAGTAGATGTTGATTAGGAGACCTTTTTTAGTTTTTGTCGGTTTTTTTTCCCCGTGTCTGTGTGTTGTCGTCGGTCTCTTGTGGCCGTAGCGGCAAGTGCGAAAGAGTCATCACTTAACCATCGGTGATTTCGTGAAAAAATGACGCACGAGGCATTCGATCAGGCCTGAAAATAAAAGAAACGCAACAACGCAAATGTATGAAGATATCATCTGTTACTAGACATTAGCTGCAAAAGCGCTTGTCTATCTATCCATAGCTGCTCTGGTCCCGCCAAGCATCATCAAAAGGATACGCTCGGTTTTTTTAAGTTTTCACATGTTGTAGCGACAACGAGAAATCCAAATCGACGTTCGGTGATAAAGAAAGAAATTTTTCGCACAGGAGCTGTGAAAGCACAAGAGCAAGCGAAGAAGTAAGTAATTTGTTCTCTGTTTCATCCAGTAACCTCAAACAAAAAACTTGTTCTTCATCACACCAGTCTTCGCAGTTTCTGCCCGCTCCAATTTGATTAGCCCCAATTCTAGCAGCGAACGAGCAAAATTGCAGCCCTGATAGACGGCTTACATCTTCGTCTAATGAACTTTCTATCTCGAATATCTTTCGCGCCATTCCGAACTTGAATCGGTTTTTTTGTGCAGTTCGAGGCGTAATTTCTAGAGCTTCGTATGAAGCGCGGGAAGAGACGCAACGCCGACGCCCACTAGTGATTTTCGCACGAGTCGGGCAGCGCGAGCAGTAAGAAAGGTCTTGTCTTCACATCTTTCAAACCGATCTTACTCCGGTTCAAGTTTCTAAAGCGTAGCTTTCACTCTACATTGTTCGCACGCGGCTTTCAGGATTCACGTCAAGAACATGTTCTGTCAATAGTGTTTTGATGCAGCAAAAGAAGACGTTCAGTGACCACCAGGGCGACTAGCTTTAGCTGACATTTCACATTGAGAAAAAGAAAACATCTATCATCAACGAATTCCATAGCTGTAACAAGAAAAGCTGAAGACTGTAAAAGTCCAAAATCAGAAGTAAAAGCTATCACTTCTTGCTGTTCCCCTACTCGAAATCCACGACCCTTATCATCATTTGCATTCTTGTTTCAAAAGCGACATGGTAATTTAGAAAAAAAAGCAAAAATGTCGCATTACTGAAGTCTAGCCGCCTTTACGCCGGACGCTGGCATAGGACGCGAACTAAGCGACGACCTTTTTTGCAGCGTCCGCAGTACTAAAGACCTCTGCACCACCAGCGACTCTTTTTGCCTTTCTTTCACGACGTCGACATGGAGCCAGGAATGGAAAGGAGCACAGGAGAGCGGGCACAGCTCACGACCGCGACAGAAATGGAAAACCCAAACGGGGACTCCACTGATGTGCCAACTTCTCCTTCTTCCGCTGGCCCGTCGGACGTTCAAAATGATGATGATGAGAATAACAAGACCTGGGCGGAATTCTTCCACGACCTGGATGCCAACAATCTCGGCGTCGACCTCTCCGGCGAGGGAAATACCAAAGACATCAAGATTGTAGATGAAAATCGCTACGGAAAGAGTGGAGATCCAATGCATTCGCAACAGCGCCCTTACTGGGACGGCATTCCGGCTGACCAAGCCCTCTATTCCAACAAGTACGAGGGCGAAGCTTGTGGCGTCGGCGCGATCTGCAACTTCAAGTCGAAAGCCAGCAGGGAGATCGTGGAGGCCGGGAAGGAGATGCTGATCCGGATGACGCACCGCGGGGCGACCACCAGGCCGATGGACGGAGATGGTGCAGGCATACTGTGCTCCATTCCCGACCGGTTTTTTCGCGAAATGACCTACCGTGACTTTGTTTTGCCCCCCGCCGGTGAGTACGGAGTGGGCATCATCTTTATGCCGAGGACCGAGGAGAAACGGCACGATTGCAGGGTGTTGATCAAAAAAGTCGCGAAGAAGCTCGGGTTGAGCGTTCTCGGCTACCGGCAGGTGCCGACGGACAGCACACACCTGGGACAATACGCTGCATTCACGGAACCGCACATGAGCCAGATTTTCGTCGCCTTGGACGAGGATTACTTCGAGAGGAACCAAATGACGCTTGACACTGCGAGCGTCTACTCGGTCGGGCACACGCACGCAAGGCAGATCTCCGCGACAAGACGGCCCGGGATCGACGCTATCTTCGAAGACGGGGGCTCCCACAGTGTCAAAGACGACGATGAAATCACATCCGCGCCCAGCCCCAGAGGACCGATGGCGGCAGGTTTGTTTGGTTCATGCTGTGCTAGTGTGTAGTTTTTTGAATTTGATGTTCGTTTCTATATCAAGGTGAAAAATACGAGTTTACGCATCTACCACGACATCCAAAAAAATTCAATAAAACAAAGATATGGACCGTGCGAACAGTTTCCGGTCGATGCGTGGGCAGAACAACCGTCTGCGCACCTTGTCCGCGGCCAGTTCGAACACGAGAGCGGACCACGCGGAGAAGTGCAGATTGCTGGAACTGAAGCTGTTTCTCCTCCGCCGACTGGTGTCGCTCCGCGGGAAGGAACTGTACTTCTGCTCGCTATCCAACAACATCATCGTGTACAAGGGGCAGCTCGTCCCCGAGCAGCTCTTCCGGTTTTTCGAAGACCTCGAGGATCCGCGCTTCACCTGCCATTTAATCGTGGTGCACTCCCGGTTTTCCACGAACTCCTTCCCGTCCTGGTCGCGCGCGCACCCGCACCGGGTGTTAGCGCACAACGGCGAGATCAACACGTTTCAGGGGAACGTCAACTGGATCCGTGCTCGGGAGGCGGCCATGGAAGCCTATGGGTCGGACATTCTGGCGAAGACGGGGTTCAGCTCGCGGCATTTGTTCCCGATGAACGAGGACGTCGGGTCGGATAGCAGTTTTCTGGACAATGTCGTGGAACTACTGACCGCCTGTTCCGGCCGCGACATCGCGGAGGTGATGCTGATGCTCATCCCAGAAGCGTGGCAAAACGATCCGACCTTGACCCCGGAAAGGAGAGCCTTCTACGAGTACCAGGCCTGTGCGATGGAACCGTGGGACGGGCCGGCACTGGTGATTTTCACCGATGGACACCAGCTGGGAGCGACACTGGATAGGAACGGGCTGCGACCGGGGAGGTAGTTTTTTGGAGTTTGTGGTTTTTTGTGGATGATGAACGAGGTATTTTGATGTCCCCGTCTTGATGAACGGAATTTTTCCCGTTCTCAGTTTTGCTAGCTTCGTAGAAAAGACTACGTGCCCGTTTATCACAGGTACTACATTACCCAAGATGACCGGTTAATCCTGGCTTCCGAGGTCGGCGTCGTGGATGTGGACCCGCAGCTGATTGTCAGCAAGGGCCGGCTGCAGCCCGGAAAGATTCTCCTAGTGGATTTTGACGAGCAGAGGGTGCTTCCGGATACCGAGCTGAAGGAGAAGTACGCCAACAAGTACGACTACGTTGACTGGCTCCGAAACGTGCCGCACGTGAGCAAGCACTTGGAGAAATCCACGGAGAAGTCGAACAACTTGACTCTCATCTCCGACGCCCGCATTGTCGAGGAATTGCTCACCTCTTCCGAAGATTCCGATCTCGGTCCGACGCCCACCGGCCAGCACGGTGCGACCGCGTCCAGTCTGGACAAAAATCAACAGCTGCGTACCGTGGATTCGCACAGCAGTTTCGCGTCGGAGGCCGCTGCGGAAAAGCAGTGGTCGAGTATGGAAATCCCGTACCTAACGTTGTTCGGCTACACGCACGAGAAGGTGGAAATGATCCTAGGCCCGATGGCGCTGTCAGGCGCGGAGGCCCTGGGGTCTATGGGAAATGATGCCCCGCTTGCTTGTTTATCCAGACTTCCTCGGTCCCCCTTCGACTACTTCTACCAGCTATTCGCACAAGCGACAAACCCGGCCATCGACCCTCTGCGCGAGGCTAACGTGATGAGCTTGGAGTGCCCGATTGGGCCGGAGGGGAACTTGCTTCAGGTGAGCCCCCAGTCGGTCCGACACCGGTGCTTTCTCGACGAGCCGGTCCTCGATCCGGAACGCTTCCGGGTGCTGCAAAAGATGCCGTGCCTGGAAAGCTACGCGGTGTTGGACTTGACCTACTCCAGCACCAGCACACATGACGTTGGCAGGCAGCAGTGGAACCAAAAAGCGTTTGAAAACGATACGGTATTGGAATTACGGCTGGCGCAACTCTGTAACGAAGCTGAAGCCGCGATCAAGATCGACGGTGTGTCGATGTTGGTGCTTAGTCACCGCCTGACCAGCCCGGAAACCATACCGATCGCTTCCTTGCTTGCGGTCGGAATTCTGAACCAGTTTCTGGTAGAGCGGAAATTGCGCAGTGAGGTAAGTTGTATCTATCAGCACGACTGCATTTTCATTTTTCTTCCGCTTGCATTCTCTTTCTCTGAGTCACACAAAAATCACCACAACATACATCAACAAACAGGTCGCTATCGTCGTGGAGGGAGGCGACTGCTTTGAAATCCATCACTTCGCCCTACTCCTCGGTTACGGCGCAGACGCCGTCTTTCCCTACATGGCTTACCTCGCGCTGCAGCGCTGCCGGCGACCGAAGTACACCCAGGACTTCAGTCTGGCGACCAAGATTGAAAATTACCGCCGCGCCGTGCATCAAGGCCTGCTGAAGGTGATGAGCAAGTGCGGCATCTCGTGCCTCCAGAGCTACAAGGGAGCGCAGTTGTTCCAGGCGATCGGGATCAGTAACAAAGTGGTAAACAAGTGTTTCACCGGTACGGACGTCGCCCTCCAGGGGGTCGGGTTTGACATCTTCCACTTGGATGCGGTCCGACTGCACACCATCGCGTTTCAGCAGATGCGGTTGCCCCCCCTGGTGGACGAAGAGTCCCGGGAGCTGCCAGACTGGGGCGAGTACCACTTCTATCGCACGAAAAAAGTGTTACAGTTACACATTTGTTGTCAATTTAGCAACACAAATTTCTCGGCATGAGAGAGAAAACTTGCAATGCAGAAATCCTACGGGAAAACACCTATGAAAGGAGGCCCCTATCATGCATATCCGGCATGACAGAGCTTGTCTGTCTTGCTTGGCCTGCAACACAGTGTGTAACTGTAACACTTTTTTCTCAGGATAACTTCCGCTCCGTCGGGGAGCAGAACGAGTTCCACATGAACTCCCCGTATCAAATGTAAAAATGTCTGGGTCTGGAAGAGTGCATGTTTGTCATGCTTGTCTGGCATGACTCTCAAATCTGTCATGCGCGTTACCCAAGAGCTCCATTTTTCTGCGATGCAGAAACGCAGTTTGTCATGCAGAATAGGCAACACCTAGAAGCTCAGAAACTTGTCATGCTGAGCCAGCATTTGTGGCCTCATCATGAGACGACACCCAGCATCACAAGTTTCCAGACCCAGACACTTTTGCATTTGATACCCCGGACGTGATCGCGAAACTCCAGCAGGCGGCGAAGACGAACAGCACGAAAGCCTTCCGCACTTACGAGGAGTACCAGGACAAGATTTCGGAGCAGGGCGAGGTCCGCGGGCAACTGGAATTCGCGTATCACGAAGACGGACCCTTGGACTTGGCCGAAATCGAGCCGGCGAGCGAAATCGTGAAGCGGTTCGTCACGGGCGCGGTCAGTTTGGGCAGCATTTCCGAAGAAGCGCACAAGGCGCTCGCGCTGTCCATGAACCGGGCCGGGTCCAGATCCAACACCGGGGAGGGTGGTGAGGAGTCGGAACGGTTCACCGCTTTGAAACACTCCGGCTTGATCAAGGCCGGCGCCGTGGACTGGGAGGTGGAGAAAAACGACAGTTTCCGGTCGAAGATCAAACAGGTCGCCAGCGGGCGGTTTGGCGTTACGACGCAGTATTTAGTGAACGCAGACGAGCTGCAGATCAAGCTCTCCCAGGGCGCGAAGCCGGGCGAAGGAGGGGAACTACCCGGGTACAAAGTGATCGGGAAAATCGCAGAGGTGCGGCAGAGCACCCCGGGAGTGGGACTAATATCGCCCCCGCCGCACCACGACATGTACTCGATCGAGGATGTCGCCCAGCTGATCTCGGATTTGAAGCACGTGAACCCGGAGGCGCGAATTTCGGTGAAACTCGTTTCCCGCGTTGGCGTCGGAATCATCGCCAGTGGCATTGTGAAGGGGAAAGCGCAACACGTCACGATTTCGGGCGGAAATGGAGGTACCGGTGCCGCGAAGTGGACCTCAATTAAGCGCACGGGGTTGCCGTGGGAAATCGGGCTTGCGGAGACCCATCAGACTCTGAATCTGAATGGCATTCGGCAAAATGTGTGTTTGCAAACCGACGGGCAGATCAGAACGGCCCGGGACATCCTCGTTGCGTTCCTGCTCGGCGCCGACGAGGTTGCAATGACCACCGCACCGCTGATCACTTTGGGGTGCATCATGATGCGGAAGTGCCATTTGAACACCTGTCCAGTCGGCGTTGCGACGCAAGATCCGGAGCTACGTGCGAAATTTGACGGGCATCCAGAACACCTGATTAACTACTTGTTTCTTCTCGCGAACGAGGTGCGCCGCTACATGGCGCAGTTGCGGGTAACCTCGGTCAAAGAGCTGATCGGGCGTGCGGATTTGCTGCGACCGAGGCCGGCCACGTTTCAGAACCGGAAAACCGCGCAGTTGGATTTCGAAGCGCTGCTCACTCCGGCTTGGACCATGAACAGCTTGGTCATGCAAGACCAGGCACCGCAACTACACCAGGAGACGATCGACCGCCGAGGCAGTCCGGCCGCGGCGGTCCGGCGCGGGACGCGTCGTGCTCCTGGGAACTACATTTGCTGCGGTGGGTCCGCGACGGCGGACGCGTTGGATCACTTCTTGGTGTCAAACTGCAAACCCCTGAAGGAATTCCAGCCGGCGCAGTCGTTCGGCCAGACACGTACTAGATGTGACTCAAATTTTGTCTCGTGCTGTTCATCTTTTGAGAGCTGTGTATTGTAATGGTAATATGCGACGCGTAGCGATTATATCAGTTCACATGATCAAGCAAGAGGGTTGCACACTCCGACACCAGGCTGGCTGCCCGGTGTCGACCAGCTTCGGCTGGGTCTCTGTCCTTTGTCCAGAAATACCGCATTGTCTTGGCTCGCCTAGATTTTGCGTTTTTTCGTCTCTTCGGTTCTCGGAGAGTGGATATTTGACGGAGGAGTGTCTCGATGAGAAAGCGAGGCGCACTTGTGCGCCTCAGGCCTTCGCTCTGGTTCTGCTTCGCAGTTCCGCCTTGTCGTTTCCGGCGCTGCCGATCCTTAGCGTGGATCAATGCAGTGCGCGGCAAGCAAAGAGCTCCGGTGGTCCCGTTGCCATTGAGCTGCCCAAGCCATGGGCAGGTCAGAACAGACGGCGTGCGCCTTGCCGTGTGCACGTAGCTCGGCCCTACCGAGTGCCAGGGCATTATCCTGACAGGGGATGATGTCCCGGTGGGAAGGAAGTTGTTGCGCAGCTCTCAGAGTGCGGAGAGAGAGTTCGCGTTCTTCGACTACCCTCCAGGCTATCTCCGTTCAGTGGTACACACACGTCGATGACGCGCTCTCGGTTCTCGCGAGCACCACTGGCCGGGGAGTGGAGAACCCGACTGCCCACGATGTGGGTGTAGCAGAGGTTCTTCACGCCGTTAGGGGCACAGGCCCGGCGTTATCTTGGCCTATTGGCCAGGCCCGCTATCGGCAAGACACATCGGAAAACAGCGCAGCTTCGTCTGCGGCCTGCCGCTCTGTGTGTCGCGGGCGCTTCGCGATTCTGCTTGTCGATGCACGCCGCGATGCGGCAGACATGCAGTAGCAAGGCGCTCGTCTGTCGTAAATGGATTCGCGCGAGCGGGGGCGCCGCGGTCCATTACGATGGGAAGGCCTCACTGAAGGCTGTGAAATAGCCACTGGTATCCTACTAGGGCGATGCCCGCAAGGTCCCTGTCACAGGGGTCCGGGGCCAGTGTAGCGGCAACCTACCGCAGCCGGCAAAAGATCGCGCCGACGGTCATAAGCCGGGGCTAAGTACAGACAGACACACAGGAACACGAGGCAAAAAACAAGGCACCCCCGCGCCATGTATTTAGCCCCTGCCAATGGCAGGGGCCGCCCGATGGGCCGCATCACATACACACTACGATCTGACTACAAATAGAGTCACCGAAACGAAACGCAATGGTCTGCGTGCCCGATGGGCACGCAGATATATTAAGTACCAGGGCCAGCCCTCACACCACACCGCCCAGCACCCTGGACGCGCAACCCCACAGCCCCGCAGGCGCGGCGGTTTGTAGCAGTGGGTCGCATGCCTGGGGCGCAGGTTATTGCTGGTGTGTGCCTTCGCCTGCGCGTGTGACTTCGATGACGTCGCCTGCGGGTGCTGGGGTGGGGTTGGGCGTCCGCGACGTCGTTGTTGCTGCTCTTCGGAGCTCGTGACGCCTTCGTTGCAGCTTCCACATGGATGCTTGCTTACATCTTGCAGGGCATGTTGTAGGTAGCACTTCGTGTGGAAGTATCAGGTGTGCTGACACGGAAGGAGAGCTGAGGAGCGTGGCCTATCGGCTTCGCGACTCCGTCCTTCGCTCCTCGGCGTCGGTCCGCCGGTGTTGATTGCTTGAATGCAGTCGACGCAGTCGAGGGGTTCAGCGGTTGGTGTGGGGGCGAGAGGGAGCGCTGCATAGATGCTCTTTTGCTTCTGTGAACAGGTTCGTTCTTCTCCTGCTTCGGGGTCTCCCAGGAGATCCTGACTCATCCAACGGGCCTGGGGACGCTTTTGTGGCCTTTGCGAAATTTAAACGAAACACAGCTACGACAGATAGCGTCTACTTACCGAGACGCGTGGTCGGTCGCGCAGTGCTTTGTGCTGCTTCCGCCACGAGAGGAGACCGCGGAACCCTCCCGGGCCTTACTTATTTAGTCACATTTGGGAGCACGCCCCCACTATCCTCACCCGGTTCCCGGGTTGTGTCGCGGGGATATGTCCCGGCACGATTCCACAAGCCTCGCTACTTTGCTACGCCGCCCCGTGCGCCCTGCTCTCTGTCCCCGACAGTGCGGGCTGCCCCCTTTGTTTAGTCGCATTTGGGGAAGATATTCGGCGGTCCCAGTCGCGCCTCGCGGCTTGGGCCACCTCTATGTCCGGGGCATGGCTCTGTGGGGGTCGAGAGCCTGGCTTGCATGGCCTGCTACCCGTAGCTCGTTGTGCCGGCCGGGTTCTCTCTTGGCTGCCATTGTGACTGTCGCTCGAGGTCTTGCGACTATCACTGCGACGCGCTTCTGCACGTCATTCGCTTCCGTTGGTTGCGCGCGCGTTCACTCTATGGGTGAATTGCGCAGAGAAGGTGAAATTATATATAATGTTGCCTTCTGCTTCTTTGCGCTAGTAGAGCAAACCTTGACTGAAAACAACCTTGCAAACTAAAAAACTCAGATATCCACCAAGCCGAGCGTCGTATCCGTCCGCTGACGATCAGTCTCGTTCGCATCACCAATGAGCACCGCACCGTCGGTGCCATGCTGTCTTACATGGTGTGTCGATTTCAGGAGACTTTCAACGAGAACAAGGCACTCGCTGCCGATACCATTCGGGTCCAGTTCCAGGGCCACGCTGGGCAATCGTTCGCAGCCTTCCTCATCACCGGAATTACCTTCGAACTTGAGGGCGACGCAAACGACGGCTGCGCCAAGGGACTCAGCGGCGGTCGCGTGATAGTCTACCCGCCGCAGATGTGCAGCTTGGTGCCGCACGAGAATATCTTGATCGGAAACGCCGCACTGTACGGCGCGACCGGCGGTCAGGCCTTCTTTTCCGGTGTCGCATCCGAGCGGTTCTGCATCCGTAATTCCGGCGCCGTCGCGGTCGTTGAGGGCGTCGGCGATCACGGGTGCGAATACATGACGCGCGGGCTGGTGCTGATCCTCGGGAAAACCGGAACGAACTTCGCCGCCGGGATGAGCGGTGGGATTGCTTTTGTGCTGGATTTGAATCCCCAGAACGTGAATTCCCAGACCGTCTTCGTGGAAAGCATCACGGAAGAGGACCAGCACACGATCAGAAACTTACTGGAAGAGCACACGGAACTCACCAACTCGCAGATCGGAGCGGAGCTGCTAGCGCTACCGCCCAAGCAGCTTGCCCCTCGGTTCTCCCGCATTTTTCCGAAGGAGTACAAGAAGGTGCTGAAAGAAGCGATCGTCGAACACACGAAGGTCGGGTCGAAGCTCGCGGCGAAGATCCTCGATGAATTCGACAAGATGCGCAACCCGCTGCCGCATAAAAGGACAGACTTGTTTTCCTCCGCGTACCTGCAACACCTCAAGCCCTCCACCGCCTACGGCCAGGCAGGAATCCGCCGCAGCGTCGCGGGTAGCATTGGCCTCCCGATCGGCGGTCCGCTTCGGGAGGTCGGTGGCGTCGGAGTGGTAAAGTCCTCACTGAGCGCACTGGGGCTTGGAACCGTCACGGAAAACCGCGCAGTCATTTCCGGGGAGTACGACAGTCTGGTCTCCGCCGACGATCCTGCTGCGCGCTTCCGACTGGGGTATTCCCTCTGGCGCAAAAGCCCGGCGCCGGGCGGGAAGGACAGCAAACCCGGCGGGGGGAAAGTGCACTTACCGAAAGAGGAACGGGAGAACCTGCTCAACGGCCCGAAGTGGCGCCGGATTGAAAGGAAGCTGCGCGGCGAGGAAACCCCGTCGACGGCTGCCAGCTGTGACTCTAATGACGGAAGTCAGAATGAGAACGAACCAATAAAGGACGACATGAATGACTCCCTCCAGCTGGACAACATCACGTTGCTGCCGCAGGGCTCCAACTCGGTCCCAGGCATCGCGGACTCGTCTGCCGGCGGAGGTACTAGAAGAGCCAGCACGTCCTCCGTGAATCTCGCGCTGGTTGCGAAGAGCAGTAGTGCGGCTGGGATCAACAAAGTGGACAAACTAGACCACCACCGGGATAGCACCGACAGTTTGGAATTTCTGCAGAAGAAAGAAAAACCCACGAAAAAGAAGTATTTGCAAATCATTTCGGATGTCGAGGATATCATGCGCGGCTCGCATCTACGAGCGGTAGCGGTTTCCGTTCCGACAAAGCGCAAGGGGTTCCACCTCTACGGACGGAAGACCGCCGGGTACCGCGATCCCAAAGACCGGCTCCTCGACAGCGAGGAGATCTACGCTGGTGGGAAAGTGACCGCGTCGACGAGAGCACGGAACCTTGTCCGGACGCAGGCGTCGCGCTGCATGAACTGCGGAACACCCACGTGCCAGTTCCCGAACCAGGGGGGCGGCGGGTGCCCGCTGGCCAATCGGATCCCGGTGTGGAACAGTTTGGTTCACGAGGAGGATTGGAAACGGGCGCTGGAGCGGTTGCTCGATACAAACAACTTCCCGGAATTCACGGGGACAACCTGCCCCGCCCCGTGCGAGGAGGCGTGCGTGCTTGGAATCAACGAAGGCCCGGTGACGATCAAATCGATCGAGAACGCGATTATCGAGAAGGGCTTCCAGATGGGGTGGGTCAGCCCCAAGCCCCCGGTGTTCCGGACCAAGAAGAAAGTCGTGGTCGTTGGCAGCGGGCCGTGCGGGTTGGCCGCGGCGCAGCAACTGAACCGAGCGGGTCACCAGGTCACGGTGCTGGAGCGAGAGGACCAGTTCGGCGGGTTGCTGTTCTACGGCATTCCAAACATGAAGTTGGAGAAGAGGAAGGTGGTCAGGCGAATCGACTTGATGCGCCAAGAGGGGATTACCTTCCACGCGAACGTCGAGGTGGGCACGACTGTCAACTACGATTTGCAGACACTCTGTTCGGAGTACGACGCGGTGCTGTTCTCCACCGGCGCGAACGCGGCACGGAAGCTGGAGCGGTCTTTGCCCGGGAATGATTTGGGCAACATTGTCCAGGCCATGGATTTCTTGACGGACTCACAGAGGTATGAAAGCCAGCTGGCAGGCGTCAACACGGATCCGCATAGTTTACCCGCTGCGGTTCTTTCCATCAGCACGAATTCATCCGCTACAGGAGCGAACAGACCGGGCAAACAGCAAGCTTCCGGTCCGTCAAAGAAATTCGATTGCGCAGACAAGGACATCATCGTGATTGGCGGTGGCGACACAGCGGTGGACGTGATTGGCACGGCGATAAGACAGGGCGCAAAATCGATCACGCAATTTTCCCGGCGGCCGAAAGCCAGCGAAGACCGACCGGTTCACACCCCCTGGCCAAGCTGGGCCGATGTGTATCGGACCGATTATGCGCATGAGGAGTACATCGCGGCCACAGGGTCGGATCCGAGGACGTACGCGATCAAAACTCGAGAGTTCGTCCCGGACAGAACCGGAAAAGTAGTGAAGAAGGTCGTCGCGTTGCAGGATGTGCTGGACGCCGACGGGAACAAAACTGGAGAGGAGCGGTTGGTGGAGTACGATGCGGACTACGTCTTTCTCGCGATGGGCTTCGTTGGCAGTGAGAAGATCAAGTGCCCGGCCCAATCTGCGGTTTCGCAGTTGCGACCGAATCAACTATTCGAGCAGGAAGAAAGTTTGAATAGTTCCGCAAGTTCACTTCCTGCGGTTTCGACCCCGCAGACGCGGTCAGCCAACGGGCACCAGATTTCAACTTCCGGTGTTACGACGCTGGCACAACTAAGCACCAACAATCCCAATCGCAAGGAGGAGCCGGTGGAGACCGAGCAGCAAGACCACTACTACCTCGGTTCCAACGTTTTTTTCGCGGGCGATTGCCGCCGCGGCGCGAGTTTGGTCGTCACCGCCATCGCGGAAGGGCGCGACGTGGCCAACCGGATCGATGAGTACTTGCTCGCGAAGGATTGTTTAAGGGGAGACTATTCCGGCCTGAAGTACGGGGACGCGGCTCTGTTCAATCGCGGGCTGTCTGCCTTACCCCGGTGCATTCCGCTCGCGCAGAACCCGGCGCTTTACACGAGGTCCGACGTGTTAGAGTCGAACGAGCAGATCTACCGGAAAAAGAAAAAGATGAAGAAGCCCCAGATCTCGGACGGGTTCGAGCGCGGTTTTCTGCTGCAGGACGATCCTGCAAACGGCCTCGACAAGGAAGGGAACGAGAGTAAGCAGACCACTCCGCAAGGCTCGCCGCGGGCATTGGCGATCACCGACCGCGCTCGCTCCGCGGAGTCTGCAAGTTCCTTGACGGCAGTGTTGCCGCCGCTTGTCGAGCAGACCACGTCTCAAGCTGACGACAGTACCAGTCTACTCTCCTCCAAAGTGCGACCGGTGAAGGCAGTACAGATTCAGTTGAACCCGGTCGTATCCCCTACGACTCTCGCTGAGAAAGAAGAAGTGAACGAAGATCTCGAAAAGTCCAGGCCAAAGAAGAGAAAAAGACACAAGAAGAAGCACAATGACCGGAATAAAGACCCTGACGCTTCAGATTCAGACTCGTCGTCTTCGTCCGATTCTGAGGAAGAAAAAGGGCGGCATAAAGGACGAAAGCGCAACAAGCATCGGGATGCAGATCGTCGTGCAGACGAACAGAAAATACAGAACATGCTGATGGTTGGCATCGGTATTTCCGTCGTATCTAACATTGCTTTGGCGGGGCTATTGGCGTTCGTGTCTCTGAGGAGTACACGACGTTGACGAAGCAAACATGGGGGCGAGTCATTCTCATGTTGCTTTTTTTCTTCCACGACGACGACGTGAATTTTCTGTAGTACCACCGACGTTTCTCTTTCTACCCCTACACCGTGGACTACTTCATCTATTCTGAAGTTTCTTGTCATCTCCACGCAGCCGACAATGACAACCATCAAAATACCAATTTTTTCCCCATCCGCGACGCAGTAATATTTGAAGGGTTCGAGTAGTCACGTTCCTGCCTCCTCAAGAACACTTCTCACCCCCGCAAGCACTTCATGCAGCGGGCGTTAGTTTGAGAGTTTTTTGTCTTGCGTTTAAACGAGGACAATGGCGCGACTTAAGTACAACCTGTTTCCCCTCCCAATGCTATCACAGACACTAACCGGTACATATTGTATCCACTAGGACTAGCTATCTGAGCTTATTGTACTTGCGGTCTGCTACGCAAGAATCAAACTTCTATCTGTATCGCACACTATTTTCATCATCTATAGCGCACGCGCTCGCGCTCACTTTTTCCATTTTTTCATCGCTAGCATCGAGGATGTTGGCAACACACGAAAACAAGTTTTATGATGCGCTCCTATACTCACTCGCTAGTAGCAGGTGTTGATCTGATCTCGACGAAGGTAGTTCTACCGAGGTTTTGTTGAGTCAGCGTCACCTCTTGTAGTTTCAATACACGCTTGACAGTATGAGATAATATTCACAGTTTCTGCATTCTTTTATCCAGGTGATAGATGAATGTGAAAGGCTGTATATCATATCATCACCTCTTTGTTGGGCTTCTTGTGAATCCTCCTTTTGATAAGTATTTGATTTTCGCTTGGTTTCACCCGCGCGCGCGCGCGGCCACCCTACGCTCACAGATGTACCACAATCCCTTCAAGCAGGTGTGCAGTGTACAAGTCATTTTTAGTTGATCATTGACCGCCTGCAGTGTACTTCTCTCTCCAGTGCTACAAGTGCTTGCACCAAGAGAATCTGTTCTCGTAGATGCAGTCTGACTGTCGAGTATTTTCCGTGAACGCTGCAGGCTTCAAACGATTTCAATATTTACGACATCGGAGTAGAAGAGGCATGAAGGACGATTGATAGTACGCTAATTATACCCTAAGATTGACACCACGACCTACAGCCCTTTGGTAAAGCGTAGCGCCAGCTACGTTCTGTATTTGATTTTTTTCTTCTACCTTCCAGAAGCTCGTTTTAAACTCTTCACACTTTAGTCGAAAAGCGACAGAATAGGAAACGAAGTATCACGACAGCCAATGCTCCTAGTACAAGCGAACTGAATGAATCGCCCCCGAGTCCGAGTCTGTACAAATGCTGTCGAAGAACATCTCGCATCTCGAAGAGGATGAGGAAAAGCTACAATCTTGTACGAAGTAGTCTGTCCGTCGGTAAGAAGACAAAGAGGTGAAGTGAATATGAAAACCAAACACAGGAGGGAAGGGGAAGGCACTACTCCGGTTTCCATATGGTCTCGCAGGAAAATAAAATTTCGTGTTCGTCGTGATCATGCGAAGATCAGCTCGAATTTTGGCTCTCGGACGCATAGAAAATGAAAGATCTAGTACCGTACTATTTCTATTGGGGCGCTAATTTATTCGTCTGAAATATCAGTCGTTCTTCGTCTTCTATCGCATCGTGTGCTTGCTCGAATGAACACGAAGCGAATATCGATCGACGATTTGCTAGCGCTTGGATGAGCGAGTGCAGCTTGGTTTTCCGAATGTTGCTGTTTATCTGAATCGTGAATTTACATTTAGCGTCTTGTCACCATACGATAGACCTCGATATCAAGTTGAAATTCGTTGGTTTTTTTGGTGTTGGTTAAAAGAAGTTTGCAACGAACCGCAGAGAACGACTTGGAACACGTCGACGATTCACATTGTGCAACTTCTACCCGACCGGGTAAAAATCAACCGTGAAAATGAGGAACTGGGTTTTGTTGTTACCTGCATCTTCTGGGCCTACGATCCTCTCGTCAGCGAGACGCCACGTGGTAAAACTATACGATGAGGTGGACAGGAATCCTCCCGAGGAAACACGTCAGTGGCACCAGCAGCATCATGAAATGGATGCCGATGGGTCTTCATCCACGACGGCAACGCAGTCCTGGGCCGTGCCTGTGATGATGTTTGGCGGTCGTTCTTCGTTTCTTAGCACATCAAACCGTGATCTCGCTGGAGTGCCGGATGAAGAGGAAATTTCGATGCTGCACTCCTTGCAAAAAGAATCCGAAGAGCACTTCCTGCAAAAAAAAGAGAAAAGAAGAAAACGGCGGGAGGAAAAAGCAGCTGCAAGAGCGGCGAGTGAGCAGCCGGCAGGAAAGGTGGATCCTGTGGTCACTACAACGACAAATTCTACGACTACGTCCGCGCTGACCTTAGCTGCCGCCGCAGCTAGCGCAGAAAGCAAATTTGGTTCAGTGGGGGAGGGTGGAGAGAATAAAACAACTGCGGAAGTAGTTCTTCCTGATCAACAGCACCCCCAGCCGCAGTCCTTCACCGTCACTGTAACGACCACGACCGACGAGCTAACCGGAGGAAGATCCGTAACTGTGGATGCGGTGCCAGCTGATTCGGATTCCTCCTCCGGCGGAGCTTCCGACCACGAGCAGGAGGAGAATGAGAAACAAGAACCGCAACCACCAGCAAGGACAACAACCACTTCGGGGACAGGGGCTGATGGCAATGACGACATGACAACAGACGAGCTAGAGCAGCATGGTAGCTTGAACATCCTTCCGGTCGAGTCCAGCGCTTCTTCCTCGTCCAACGCTTTCGGAACAACGGCGTCAGCAGCTAAAAAAACGTCCTCCACCGCACCTCCTAGTGGCGCGACGGCGGCGCCATTTGGTCTCGATGATGAAGGAATTGGAGCATCTACTTCAGGATCCTCAACAACCGAAACCGTGTCGGCAAGAAGTTCGAACTACAACAACTATCGCGATAGGACGCCCGCAAAGCTTGGTGCGTTGTCAACCGCCGCTCTTGTGGACACAATTTTGAATGTAACCAGTACGACAACGCTGGCTCCCGAGCTGGCTGAAAACATCAAGGCTACCATAATGCCAGAAGTGGACGCAGACGTGCTAGTGGGGAATGCGGAAGATGTTGCAAGTACCAAAGCAAAAGTGCCGGTAGTGGACGCGGAAATGAACCAAGTAGAGCAGGAGCCGATTCCCACGGTTGTCTTTGTAGATGCTGTTGGTGACGCAACAGAAACGGAAACTGGAGCAAAAGTAGTAACGCCGGAGCAAGTGCCTGCTCTCGAAGATCTCGATGAGGATCTAGAGCAGGAGGAGATTGAAGCGCAGAAGGCCATCGATGAAATTCGCAAACAACGGAATGGTCGGCCGTACATTCCTGGCGGCATGCATCCAAGTATCAGATCTACTTGCTTCGTGATGCCTGCTGCTGCTGGTCAAGGGGCTATAAGTGTCTGTCAAGAATGGTATCAGTTCCAAACAGTTGAAGTGAGAAAGAGACACTGAGACATATTCTAATATGGAGTTGAATTTCATAATCATAAACAAAAAAACAGGCACGGCTTCATCGTCATCAAGAACATCGTCGTCCAGCGACACTTCGTCCGATCTGCAGGCTTCCCTGACGGTCCCCGATCGCTACATGTGTCGCCCGAAATTTGAGCTACCGAAGTTCTCCACGCTGCCGAAACCCGAAAGATTGCTCCGCCAGCGGTGGCTTTCGCTGAACCACTTTTGTCAGAATCTGCAGTTGGCACCAAATGCGGACATCCACTACCGTGTGTGCTTTGGCGAGGGCTTCACCGCGACAGACATGCGTTCGCAGGAGAGCATCCATTTCGGTGCGTTTCGCGACGACCTCGATGCCGAACTGCCAGTGAAATCAAAATCTGCGTCACAGCGCGGCGCATCAGGTATGATCAGTTCGTACCAACGTTTGAAACTCGTCGTAGAAAACAAGGAAAAGAGCAAGAAGGAAAGCAGCAGCAGTTCGGGGACTGAGAACAGCGCGAATGACAGTACCGCGGAACAAGAAGCGCCGAATAGTCCGCAAGGGCTTACCTACGAAAATCCCGGGGAATACTACTATTCGCAGCTGTTCTACACGCATCGAAAAAATGCGCACCCGCGATCCGAACCAGACCGCGTCGGCGCGGAGGTGCAGTGCTTCTGCGGCTCGGGAAGCGCCCAATTCTACTACTTGGACCTCATTGCGGATCAGGATCAGGTCCTTGCGAAGACGACTGATACAACCGCTTCTGTGGTCGTCGATGAAACGAAAAATGATGAAAGTACATCATCCACGACCAATGCACAAAGTAGTACCAGCGGTCTGAACATCACGGAAATCGAAGCTATCGCCGACATTGCGGACGAGGACGACATTGGCAGCTTGAAGCGAGAGCAGCACCGCTACCGGGTCGTGGCAAAGCTGACCCACCCGGTCTGCTGCAAGCACATCCACGCGGGGCAGTTACTCTCCGGGATCGACACGCCCATCAAAGCCACGGTGGAGAATGCGGCGGACGCGTTCGAGCGGAAAATCATCGCGGCAAGTTTTTTCACGCGCCTGAAACTGGTTTTCGACAACCGCTTGTACGTGGTGCCTTACAACAAGGAGTCCGGGACCATCATCGAGTCTCTTCCCAGGCATTTGTTACTCCGCCGCTCCTCCTCCCGCATCGGAAACCCGCCGTCTGGTGGTGGCGGCTCCGCGGGCGGTGGAAAGCATTCCTACGGGGAGGTCTTTGGCGGTGTGAACATGGTGGCAGCTAACTTAGGCAGGAGTCGACACACGATCAACCGACACCCGGCCTTGCGGTACGAAATCACCGATTGCCCCGGGTCCGCAATCTACTTCGTCTGCCCGTTGTTTCCCGAGAGAGTTACGGAAGAAACCGGATCGCACACGCACATTGCGTTCATCACGGACGGATTTGAGCTGTCCGAGGAATTTCTGGGCGATTTCCCCGGGCAAGTGATCTTCGCCCCGGATTGGGTCGAGGATGAGGAGGAGGACAAGAACACATCCGAGGAGCATCCATTTTTTAAAATCACCGACATAGCCGGATTAAACCTTCATCAAGATGTTCCTGCTGGCTCTCCTTCTACAATCGCCTCCTACGACAATGACGCAAGTCTTCTTGTTTCCGAAGAAGACGCCACGTCTGCAGCAGTGATGTCGGGTGACGAGGAGAGCAATGGTAATGGAATGGCGATGATGAGCAAAAATGGAACAGAAATTGAAAATATTGACGCAAAGAACTCCACTGCAGAAGTAAAAACGTCAAATACTAATACAACGAGCAACAAAACCGAGGACGAGCTTCTGGAGGATGAGTACGAGAGACGATTAAAAGAACTCGACGCCGCGTTGGACTTCACAGAGGAAGAAAGACAGGAGTCTAGCGGCACGGGCGAAGAAGATGAAAATTCATCTTCCGGCACAACATCGGCTTCATCTCCAAAAACTGCGTTTTCCAAGACCAGAAAAATGCGAAAGTGCCCACTCCCGGCGCACCGGGTGGAGCTCGTCATTACCAGCACACTTCTCTGTCCCCACCCCCAGTTGCGCCCCGAACCGGCGCCAACAGTGGACATCGAGTGCAACTCATTTCCACGGTGACGAGAATGACAGCAGGATGTTTCGTCGGGCAGGGGCGAAAAGGAAAACCAAAAGCTCAAAGTTTTCACGAGGAAGAATTAAGATTTTTTACTTAACTTAGAAAAGGTATAGCTTGCATTTTCTCGAGAAATAATTAGAAATTTGAATCGATATGCTGTAACTATGTAACTTACGACTCACCTACCTATGTACAGGAAAATATGTTGAATTTGAAACAATTGGATACCAAAATTAATTTGAGTAAAAGCGTAATTCCACTTAAGTCCCAGTCAACTCGCATCGTTGTGCTGCGTCATCTTCGAAAAACGTATACGTGATGTTAGCAACTCTATCATTTGTATCTTTGAGGCTCGAAAAATTGTTCAAAATACTTGTACAAGAAACTCGTTGCTGTACCTGTACGCCAAATAAACTGAAATTAATCAGCGAGCGCGACCTACGCGGATCTACTACTTCTAAAGCTTTGCATTGCCCTACACAGTCCGTCTGCAAATCGTTTGCGAAGCACTTCTAGTATCAACTTATTTCTCTACTCTGTCGGACACCTAACGATCGATACCAATTGTTTTGGCAAACATGTACAACACTTACCTGGCACGCGGCGGAGACTTACGAATGTAATAATTGAAAAATTGATTGACAAAAGCAGCTCCACCTCTAACTCTAGTTCCTTCTGCTTACCACAATGTATTGCAGCTATGGTCGCCAGCTTATTGACATTCACGCAAAGATGTAAAAAAAGAAGTACGGCATTTCCATTTCCGATTGTGTGTGGGGAGGCCAGAAGATGTTGTTGAGATCGCGAATGATATGTTGAATCACTGACGCCTCGGAGAGTTTGTCGATGGACGCCGTTTGATTTTGCCAGGTGCCCTGTAATCGGGTGTGCTTTTTGGCAAAGCTTGTTCTTCGCTAGCTATTCCCTGCTTGGTAGTCTTGGGTCTTGCTAGAGACGAGCAAGCATGCCAATTCAAAGTTGCCCACTCTTGTCAAACTGCAAATTGCGCACACACCTTTAACGAGAGATTCCGAAACAAGAAAAATTCAAGCACTCAAATTACCTGCAGCGACTTTCCCGGCGGTGTGCGCTCTCCATTGCACTTCGGTCCTCCAGTAGTATGGTTAGGTAGAGTTCAACTTCAAGCGTCTAAAAAAGTAGCCAGTGCTTCTCTTTACACCCTTTGTCGGGATGAAGAAATTTCAGCCTATTTGTCGTGTAGGTAGCACCACTCTCGTACGGATAAGACACAACAGAAACCAATTACCGACCAGGGAGTTCTTTTGTGATTCTTGACAATAAGTAGGATGCTGAAACAGTAAAAGGCAAACTTTCTTTCACTTTCTACCAAAGCGTCATAATTCTGGATTTTTGGAGGATTGGTGCAACTGACGCATGTGCACCGCTCTTTCTCTTTCAATGTCGTGAGTATGACAACGTCTAGTAGAGTTCTTTCAGAACAATATTTCCTTGTACAGCTGGTCAATTAACAAGTTAGCTTAACGAGTTTGAGTACGAGTACTAGCCAATTATATCAAAAACGAAAGGAATCTTCCTATGTTTCCTCTGGCACCACGCGGAAGTGGTAGTGGAAGAGGTTCATTTTGATCGTTCTTGGAAATATACGAACTTGGTGCAACGTACCACACAAATCAACCGATAGTAGTTTTTGCTTGGCGCGGAGAAAATTAAAGTTGCATTTGATTGCTTTTTACACGCGGGTGGACGAGGTTGTTTCTTAGACGTCGACCATGGCAGCAGCTGGACCAGAATGTATAACAAGCGGGCCCACATGGGTGAAGCGCTTTCCCGGCGTTCCCGCAACAGTTACACTCCATACGGTGATCGGGGGAAGGAAAAGCCAGGTACGGATCGTCCTAGAACAGCATGAAGAATCGCCGTGGCCGACAGCAAGCGGAAACCTTAACTTGTTCTCCGAAACATTTTCATTTATGCATTCAACTTAATATTCAGCATGATTTCCTTTAACTTTTTCATTTTCGCACGAATATCAATCTCACAGGAAGACCGATTTGTGGTGTGTCCCAAAGTGGCGCCACATTTGGAGAATGCGGCTTTTTTCGGTGTTTTTGACGGCACAGTGGGTGACTTCGCGAGCAATAACGTAAAAGACATCGTGGTGCCAATGCTGCGGTCCACTCCAGAATACAAGCAGGTTTGAGAATTTTTCCTGGTTGTTTGTATGTCGCGATCATGCTTTGTGCACATGCAAAAATGTAAAATAGTAATGGTACAATGAGATGAATCATACGAATGCATACGCATGCACAAAGTGTTCCCGGACATGCTTGTTCTGCTTGATGCATCTTCATTTGCATGACGACACTGATCCCAAAGCCAAACATGATGAAACGCAGTTGGAGAACGCAACGGACGTTGTGAATCACGAGGAAGCAGTGGACCTGTTGAAGCGGAGTATGCGAAAAATGTATCACCGAAGTGACGAGGAGTTGCTGCGGCGGTGTGGGGAAAATGAAAAACACTACGCTGCCAGCACGTCTGTGACCCTACTGCTGTGGCAGGACCACATCTGCGTCGGTCACCTGGGGGACTCCCGCATCTGCTTAATCTACGTGACGGACGAGAACCTGAAACAAATCAAGGGCGTGCCTGCCGTACCCTCGTCGGACACCGATGCGCAGTCGGAAAACAGCAATCCAGTGCAACAGTCAGGCGACGAAAAGACCGGGGTAGCCAAAACAGGTAGGTCTTTTTTATGAATCGTTCTTGTTTCTCCGTAAGCTTTGAAGAATCCAGTTTCCATTTTCGTCAACTGAGAAGTGGAGGTCGCACAAAGGTTAAGGTTCATGATGGCATGGTTCAAAAACCAAATGGAGCTGTGTTTCGAAAGGTTTCTCGTAGATGCTGCGAAGGCGATGTGGAACTATTAAGTAGACGTCGATTCTTTTTACACTTGTTGCACCGAATAAATCGCAGGTAGCAAGGAGGGTGTAGGTTACGTGGTGGACGCGCGATTTGCTGCGAGCGGGTCAATAAGAACGGATAGCATCCCGGCAAGCAAAGTCGATGAGTTAGTGGAAGGCAACTTTGTCACCCAGGACCATAAGCCGGACCAGGCAGAGGAGAGGGCCAGAATCGAAGCTGCCGGAGGCAGCGTAGAATATTTGCATAACCACCAGGTACGACTCATGTTGAGCTTTCTCTTTTATTCCATTCATGACCATGATGATGTTCCCATGATCATAGTGGTAAGCTGTCACAGGTGAAGATGGTCATTGTGTCTCCATCATGAAGACCAACAAGATAGAGACACTTGCATTGCTTAGATCGTTGCCACTGCTGTAGTTGCAGGGGGAGAAGTTACTTGTTTCAGTCTCCCGCGACAAAAAATAAAACAGAACAAGCCCTTCATACGCGGTGGTGATTTTCAGCAGAGAAAAATGTTAGGCGAGTCTCCCATGCAGCTGCAGTACTCCCGCGCTTTCGGGGGCAAGGATTTGAAACCCTTCGGTCTGATCGGCGACCCCACCGTGAACTGCACCAAGCGGGAGCGGCAATTTGCAGGATTCGTGCTGGCCAGTGACGGGCTCTGGGACGTGATGACGGCGGACGTGGCCGCCCGGGTTTCCATGAAGGCCTGGCTGGAGGGAAAAAACCCGTCCGAGGCCCTGGTCAACGCCGCCCTGCACGGCAGCTGTGACAACATCACCGCGGTCTGCGTGATGTACGATACCATTGCGGGGGAACGCCCCTCCAGTTAGAAGGAATCTACGTGGCGGATGGTGTACGATGAAATTGGTAAAAGAAAAATAAACTTCAGATGCCATAAGGAAGAAAAAGTACTCGTACACACATGTTGATCTTCCTGAACCTGAGCCCCCACCCCGTTTTTGACTTACAAGAGCGTGAACGTCACTTATAATCGAACGGAAGCCCCCCGGCGCTCATAGAGCTTGTCGTGATCCTAAAAGTAAGAACTAACATACGCCGTTTTTTCATCACGCCAAAGATCACAGTCATGACCCCTTGTTCATTTCCAGCACGACGTCATGATTACCTAAAAGAGCATCTAGATCGCTTTTTTGTGAAGTTGTAATAGTCACTGTCACACTACGATAGCATTGATTCATCTATTTTTCGACCAAAAAGATGTAGTACTGATTTTTTCTTCTTCAAGCTTCAAACGCCTTTACTTTTACGATATGTCATTCACTGTGTTATATACGATATTGGTTGGTTGTACTCTGCGAAAATAGACAGCACCCGAAATAGATATGTTTTCTGGTGTCAATCTCAAGCTCTTGCGCCAGAGAGTCATAGTTACATGGTCGGGGCTTGTTGACCTCTCGATTTCTTTTTTTTTACAAGTCGATGTTACAATTTTCCCATGCGAGACCACAAGAAGTTACTTTGCACGCACGATTTTTTTGTCCGGCTAGTCCGACTATGGCTAGGGATTTCTTGTCAGGCTACGCATGCAGCCGTGAGCATTGGTATCACAAAAACGAGCGGGCCGTGTGCGTTTCCGCCTTTTTTTACACCAGGAGACGGACAGACTTTATTTTTAGAACAACTTGTACCGTATTGGTCAATAGTATTAGCCACTTTTTGTGCAACGGTTTCGCCGTGGTAACGTTAACGGATAGAAAGGCAGACTACCTCGAGGAACTTTTGATAATGAACTCAAGCGAGCATACTGACACATTACCGAAGTTGTAATTGGAGTCTCTCGCTCAACGTCGACCTGCATTGAATCCCAAGCGAGCGACGTTGGTTTGGATTCAAAATCTTCCTAGAAGACGCAGACGCAGGCACTTTCTCAGCCACTGACAAGGGCAAGCTTCATCAATCTCCAAAAGTATGAAGGAACTAAAGAGTCAAATCTTGTTCAACTTTTCTTTGTGTTCAAGCCATTCTAGGGAGAGTCGGGCGAGACATCTACCGAGCAGCGTGACAGCATCTTCACGCAGATACGCAGGCGGGCAGGTTCGTTTCAGCTGTGACGCGCGGCCCATCAAGTCCCGGAGAACGTAGCGGCGCGGGTGTTGGCCATTGTGTTTTCCGCATCTGGCGGGTGCGGGAACCGGATAAATTTCGCGCGCCCACGCGCCCCGCGCGGGTAGCGCTTCGGGCGCATCTCGCCCGCGCCCGCCCGCCTTCCTGCTTGCCAAGGGGGGCGTCTTTTGTTTCTGTGCCGGGGCAGTTGGCCCCGGCCGATGAGCATCCTGGCGCAACACGAAGGCACGCCGGAGCCGCCGGCGCCACGCTTCCAGACAGGCTCGCTGCATTCCCCATCCGGATCAGAAACGCGGCGGCGGCTGGCCATGTTGAAGGACCCCGCGCCGCCCCGTCGCGCTATCTATATCTTCTAGCTGTGGCCTCTGTGCCGCGCGGCTGCCTGGCCCGCCCCCGCGGCCCGGCGCTAGCAACCGGGCCGGGGGGCGGCGGGGGCCCCGGTGCCCCTACGCGGCGCCCACGGTATTTCCCCCGGCCGGGCCCTTTGGGCCGCCGGTCCGCCGCGGCGGGCGAGGCCCCGAGCGGAGGGGCCGCCCCCCCGGGCTATTGTAGCCGCAGCGGGAGCGGGGGGGCGGGGGGCGCGGAGCCGTCCCCTTGGCCGCCCCCGCGCTGCGCGCGCCGCCGGCCGGGGGCGTAGGTACGAACGGGGGGCCAGGGGGGCGGGCGGTATTTGTTCCGGCCGAGGGCCCTCCTTCGCATGTCAATGTCTCCGAGGAACGGCATCGGGGCGAGCGGGCGAAGGGATGAAAGCGCGGGCGCGCGCCGCGAGTTTGGCGCGGGCCCGCGCCACGCACGCAAGGCAATCGGGCAGGGTCGCCGGGCCCATGATGGCGCCCGCCGGTCGGCGCTAGCTTCGCCGGGTGGCCCGCCCCCCTTATCTCTTGCCCGCCGGCCACCGGGGATGGGAGGGTCCCGGGATCTGGCTCGCCGGCATGGCGGAAGTTACAACCATAACGGGGGGTCTACTCATCGGCTTCAGAACTTTTTGAAAACTTTTCGAAAACTTTTGAAAACAGAGAAAAGCGATGACGCGAAACCACCAAGGTCCGACGCCCTTTTTTGGCGGCGTGCCGTCGTGTTTCGTGGTCATATATGCTGACCGATAAAAGGCGCGCGCGCTGCCGTCGGTCACACGTGAGCCACGGGCGGAATACTCTCCGCAGACTTGTAATCTCTTGCGCGCTTGAACAGCGTCGCGCGCCGCCCAAACAGGGCCGCGTCCTTGATATATGTAGTCACGCATGACAAGGCTTTGATCCACCCCTTCGCGTTTCGCCTAGGGACAAACGCACTCGGTTGGCCGTGCTGTTTATTTGACCGCGGGACAAACGCACTTGGGTGGCCACCCCCCCACCCGGGGCCAGCCCTCCTCCTTTTCGCCTGGCAGGGTCTAGGGTTTAGGGCTTGGCCCTCCTCCTTTTCGCAGGGCTTGGGTTTTGGTTTAGGGTTTGGGGCTTAGGGCCTAGGGCCTCGGTTCTCAGGCGCAGCGCGCCGGCCTTGAGAGGCGTGTCTGGAGAGGTCCAGGGGGTGCGCCCCTGCGCCGCGTTGCGTACGTTTGTAAACTCCACAAGAAAAAGCGGCGCAGCCGAAGAAGCAAGCTCTGACTTCTGTTACCTTTTTGGCGCCTGTGCTGACCCCAGGCACGGCGGCACGCCGCCAGAAAGGAGCGAGAATGCTGAGTCTTCAAAAAGTACAAAAGAAGCGCTACCCAGACACGAAGCAGGGTGGCACTGCCTGCGAAATAGGCAAAGCTCACGGCTCAGGTTTTGTAGTCTTTTTGGCGCCGTGCCGTCGCGTTTCGTGGTCATATACGCTGACCGATAAAAGGCGCGCGCGCTGCCGTCGGTCACACGTGAATCGCGGGCGGAATCCCCTCAGCAGATTTTTAATTTATTACGCGTTTGAACGGCGTGCCGTCCTGTTTCGTGATAGGTTTGGACCCCGGAGCCGGGGCGAAAAGTTGTATACTTTACATGCGACGAATAACGTGGGCGGTAACGTTATCCACGGCGGCACCGCGTAGGCAAAAAAGCGCGCTTTTTCAACTTTTGCTCGAATTCTGAGGCAAAACACGACCTGAGCGCCCATTTTGAAAAGTTTTTTTTTTGCACTTTTGGGCTATATGTGAAAAACCAAAACCGATGGCATGATGCCGCTTTTCTGGTCCTCGAAAAAACGAATCCCGAGCTAATTCCCGAAAAAAAAAACTTTTAAAAAACTTTTTAAAAACTTTCTTTTGGGGCACCAAAATCGTGCCGGTTTCAAGCAGAATCCGCCGCGGGGAGCTTCAAGAAGGGAGGCCAGAAAAAAAGTTTTTTCGGGGTTTTTTCGGGCTCGTTTCGGGCTCACCGAAATAGCACAGCAAAAAAGTCGCACTTTTTGGCCTCCGCCGTACCACCGTGCCAAAGTCAGCATTGCTCCAGCGCCGATGGTATGCTGGTGGTGTTTTTTTGTTATGTTTTGCCAATGCCGGCGCTTTTGCGTCTGAGTCAAGCTTTTGGGTTTTTTGGTAGTGCAAATAGCTTGGGCGATGACGGAAAAGCTAGAAGTTGAGTTTAGTGCTAGACTCTGGAAGAGCTGGAGTCGGAGTATGATACTGGATCACGGGGCATCGCTACACTTATTTCTCGGCTTGATTTCGTGATCATAGGTTTGGACCCGGAGCCGGGGTGGGCAACTGTATACTTTTTTACATGCGAAGAATACCGCTGGCGGTAGCATTATCTATGCACGGCGGCGCGGCGTAGGGTAAAACGCGCGAGCTCTCGACTTTTGCTCAAATTCTGAGGCAAGGCGCGACCTTTGCGCCCATTTCAAAAAGTTTGCTTTGCGCTTTTTCGCTATATCTGGAAAATCAGAAGAAACCGACAGCATGGCGCCACTTTCCTGACCTTCAAAAAAAAACTCCCGAGCTGATTCTGGAAAAAAAAACTGCTGGAAAACTTTCCAAAAGCTTGCACATGGGGCACCAAAACGGTGCCGGATTCAAGCAGAAGCAGCAGCGGGGAGCTTCGGGAAGGGCGGCCAGATAAAAAGTTTTTTCGGGTTCGTTTCGGGCTCACCGAGGTAGCACTGTAAGAGCTTGCATTTTTTGGCCTCCACCATACCGCCGTGCCAAAATCAGCACTGTTCCGGCGCCGCTGTTAATTATGTTGGTGGTGTTTTTTGTTATGTTTCGCCAATGCCGGCACTTTTGCGATGGAGGGGGTTCGCTGAGTCAAGCTGTTGGGGTTTTTGATGTTTGGCCTCCCTCTTTGATACTATCTACGAACAGAAAGCAAATCTTTTCGGTCTTTTGCCTTGACCAGGAAGCCCGCCGGTGTTGCAGGCTGAGCCACCAAGCTCGGCGCTGCCTCAACCTTCTCAGGTTCGGGCGTTTTTCACTGCGGCGGAGTGCGCAAACTGGGCACCCACGAAAAGCGCGGGACCCCATCGGTCACACTGGAACCGCGATGGCATGCTGGGGCTCGATCTCGTGTTGGCCGTGCAGTCATTGGCCACGAAGTTGCGCGGCAGCTTCTTTGACGAGCAGGCCGGCGGGAAATTCAAAGTCTTCGAAAAGTTTTTGAAAAGTTCTGCAAAGTTTAGCACAGACCCCCCGTTATGGTTGTAAGGAAGGAGCAATCAAGCAGGGTTGGGAGGAGGTGGGCCGGCCGCGCCTTTTGTTGGTTCTCCAGTCCACGCCCACCCGGCCTATTTACCCGCGGCCATATCTATGCTGGCCCGCCGTTTTTGCGTCTCCCCCCGGCGCTTGCGTTTTTTTTTCGGCGTTCGCGCCGGGGGCAGAAGGCGCGGGCGCGGCAGACTCATTGGCAGCCCCAGTTGGTTTTGGTTTTCTTGCGTGCGCGCGCCGCCCTCTTTGCCCGTCGCCCCGCCCCGCCGGAATGTTGGCAGGCTGGCTATCTCGCAGGCCATGGCATGTTCAAATGGCATGTGGGCCTCTTCGCTGTTTTCGGATCAGCCAGCACCAGCAGACGGCTGCGCATTACTATTTACGCAAGGAGAAAAGCTAGCCAGCCGACCCGGTGGCCTTCGTCCGCGCTCCTCTATCTTACGGCTGTGTTCTATGTACTAGCAACCGTGACATGTCCATTCGCATAGCTTGTCTGTTTTGGTATTGGTGTTACGACTCTGGTATTGGTTCGGCATACCAGCGGTTGCGCAAATGCAGGCGCGTAGCCTTTCTTTGTTTCATTCCTTCGTTCCCAATAACTCGGACTTTGAGTATGATCTCGTTTGAGATGTGCAAACCCAGAAGACGCAAGGCGCTATTGTAGGTCAAGTGAAGCCAGCAGGTCCTCTGCACGAATCAGATGTTGATCGACAACATGTATCGAACAATGGAAAACCTCAAAAACTTCCCGTTTGCAAAATGGCCACTGTGCTGATAGAGCCAACAGCTATGGGGAGCTTTGGCGTGGGAGCGCGGCGGCCGACTGCGGCTGCCGGCAGCAACATCATAGGGAGTGTTTCGCAACGTGGGTGTGCGCGAATTCGTCATCAGCCTGATCAGAAAAGCGGGAGCTGTATCTTTGTTTGCGCAGTCGCCTCTTCTTCGTCCCTGCGGCGACAGGCACAGCGACTTTTTTTGCGCAACGCGTCCGCAAGCGGAAGAGGAAGAGCCGACGTGCCCCCTGCCGCTCCCTCTCACGTCCTGCTGTCCCCGCAAAAAAATGCAGGAGTTGGTCTTCACCAGACGCAAGCGCTGAGGATGGAGGAGCAGCGAGTGCATGGTGACGTCGACACAGCCGACGTTCTGCGGAAGAATGAGCTAGTGCAAGCACCGCTGACGTGGCAACACGGGGGTATGGACTCAAACCAGCAAGGGACTGTGGACGTGCAAAACTCCTCTCCAGCAGTTGTCACTCTGTATGCCAATCCGATTTGTCGGCAGATGGACGCGCTGCTTCTAAGGGCCGCAACGCTAGACGACATTCTCTCTCTCCTCGTTTCCCATCGCGGCGTGCTGTTTGTGCACAATCTTGTAACGGCGTTAACGCAGCTGTCGAATCTCGGAAAGATGACTGGCGCGGAGAGAGTGCGATCTGAGTATGACGTGGATTTCTTGAGCAACGCACAAGTTACCAAAACGCTACACGACAGGAAAATCAACGAGTACTCGCCCGAGATCCACAGCCGACTTCTGCGCGACGACCGGTTTGAACTTTTGTTGCGTGACCTCAGGGACCACGTCCCAAAGATGCACGCGAGCGCGATCCTCGCAATCCAAACAGCGCTGCGCTCGCTCGACCACCGACCGCTGCCATTATGGAGCCGGATGCTTGGGGTGCTGGGGCGCGGGAGTGTGGCAAGTCCGAGTCTTAGTTTTTCTTCTTGGGAGCAAGCTGGGAAGCAGGTCGCAAAAATCGAACTTGATACAGCTCCCATGGTATCTTTTCCTGATCACACTACTATAGCTGATGATAATCCTTCCTTTCCGCACAACGATACCCCGACGGCGATCGCATTGCTGCAAAACTTTCAGTGGTGCGGATATTACGGAAGCAACCGGTTCTACCAGAACTGTGTCGCTCTTTTCCAACGGGAGCTCGTGACGTGCTCCATGGAAAACCTAACGAGAATAGCCGAATTCTACGCGAATCTGGATGCCTATGAGGCGGTCATCTTTCGCTTGGTCAATAGCAGAATAACTCAAATACTAGGCGAGGCTGATGAAGATGATGGGAAGACCGAGCTACCATCACGTTTCCATGCGCATTCTGAGTTTGAAAGCGAAATCTCCATCGAGCAGGCCTCACGGCTGCTGGTCGCTTGCACGAAGCACGCACAGCCGCGGCACGTGGAACGAGGCTGCTGGCTCCTGGGCGAGAAGGTGTTGCTGCCTTTTTTGGAGAGCCAGCCCCTAGGCAGAATGATCGTGCACCAGGGCAAACAGGATTATTCGCTGCTTTCTCAGTACTGCAAGGGCGTCCGCGCGCTGCGACAAATTGGGATCTGCATGCCGCGGCTATCCTCCGGTGTCCTACGTGTCGCCGGTTTTGCGTGTCGAGTGGAAAATCGAAGGAGGACACGTTCGATTCGGCCAGATATGGCCTGCGGCTTGCTGGAAACTGTGGGCTATTTCGGTGCTTGGACCACATCCGAAGCGGTCCAAGGCGGAAGTGCTCACAATGTTGCTGCGCCTGGTAAGAACGTTGACAACTCTAGAGGAACTTCTGTATTTGACATACAGTCGACCGCTTGCAAAGCGGCCCTAGACAGTCACATAGCGCCCTTGCTTCTCTACGTCGAGCGACACGTTGACCTGGTCACGGAGCAAGGTGCGATCGACGCGACATTTTTTCTCGCATCCGCCGGGGGAGAAAAAATCCAGCGATACAAGTACCTCTTACGCCTTCTGTTCCAGAAAATTGGACAAGGTACCATATGGGAAAGGCAGAAGCGGAAGGTGTTTACGCTTTTTCTCGCGCAGTGCCTGCAGTTCCCGCACTTGGATGCGCAGCTGCCGTCGCGCTGTTTGAACGAAGGGCTGCGCGCCTGGAGCCTTCACCGTACGGACAACAGCGAGTTGGCACAGGAGCTGTGCGGCCTGCTGGTCCAACAAGCGAAACAAAGACAGGCAGATGAGGCGGTTAGTAAAAATGGCAAGTCCCTGCCAGCTGGTGGTTTCAATCCAGACCGCTCTGTAATACTTCCAGAAGCAAACAGTGCCGAAGAGGCGAGCAAGAACGGAGGCGATGTGAGCATGAGCCACGGCGAGGAAATAAAAACTCTTCCTGACCTAGACTTTTTCCTCGGCGCGCCTTCGGAAGTTGTCCTGCAGTATTACTTCGAAGACACTCCCTACACCGTCGACCTGTATTTTCCCCGTTTGCGCACCGGCGTGGTTTTCACAAACGAGATGTCCAGGTCCTTAAGCTCGTCGATACATGAAAAAGCGCAAACTACCTTCCCCGCGGGCGGACACCGGCTCCAGGCCGTGCATCTACGGGAGCGAGGGTATAACTTGCTGACTCTTCCAACAAGCGATTGGCGTAACATGAGTGCGGCTGAGAAAGAACTGACTGCGGCACAGTTGTGGGAGAAAATCCGAAATCAGAAATTTGCCTCAGTCACTCCTACAAGTCCTTGCAACTAGAAGCTGAAGTACAAGTTCGATTTCCACCCTAGAAACGCTTGCTCTTCCCCTCCCTCATCGCAAAAAATGCACAGCGTGACGAGCTCGTTTTGTTGCTTTTCGTGCATGTATGATTCAGCTGCTCATTCATAGAGAAGAACGAAAAATCTCAATTGATCTCAATTCCGTCCGACTTTCTTTTTGTCTGGTGCCAAAAAAATCTGTGTTGTTCTACTTGAGGCCACGTTTACATCAGTCGACATGTCGTGCATCGAAAGCTGTGATCACCTTCGCGCAGTCAAAAATCCTCAAAATAACGAAGTAGCGTCCACCTGAATCCGATCTCGTATAAAATCTTCGAGCTTGGCACTTCGACTTCTCACCGTGATTTCATGTGCATGTCCTTTTCGCTCGTGACCAGACGTAGCTGCGGATCCAAAAGTGTATTGCATTGAAGTCAACTACACCAGTTTCAGGCCAAGCACAAGCTCTTGGCTTCGTGGCACAGAAGTGCAGCATTCGGATTCGGACTGATATTAACATGTAGCTCCTGATCCAAGTAGAGCTAAAGAGCTTAGTCTTCTGTCGTGGCCAAAAGCAAGAAGCAAGTAGCAGCGGCGTGCCAGCACCTGTTTTCTAAAGCTTCTCTTGACGGAACTGCGTTTACGTAAATAAATCGTATGCCTCACACACCACGTTCATGATGAAACGGTCTCGGAAAGGCGGTGACTGCGACTTGCGTCAACCAACTGCGGCACCGAGCAAGTCAGACGACGCGCACTCTGGGAACGGAAAACAGGCTCTTAACAGGGTCGCTGCTCGAGATCGCAACTATAATGCCACCTCGGCTGTGACATCAACTACCGCTAGAGGTGCGGCAGCGCAGGCCAATGCACTGCCAGCGCGCCGAAAAAAAGACAAGGACCAGCGAGAAAAAAAGCCGGCACAGATACTAGAGCAGCCTGACTCGTCTCGGCCCGAAGTGCGGCGGGAACAGCCTGTTAATCGTGGTCAGCAGCGAAGAAATTCAGGTTCTCCGAACAAGCAGCCAGATAGGCGCAGACTTGCGAGATCAAAATCGGAAACGGGTCGCTCGTCTGCGTCGTCGGATGAAGACAAAAACTCGTCCCCCTCCCGTGGTCGACACCGACCGGGCGTTCACAGAGTGGAACAAGCAAGCGAGGCGCGCAGGGTCGTGGAGCATGTTGTTCGGGAAAAGGAAACGAAAGCTCGGCGGATTTCGCCCCCACCCGCGCCAAACCGTGGTGCGTGTCAGGGGGATAGGAGAAGGAGCGCAGGAGGTACAGATGGTGTAGTAGATCTTCCTGTTCGTCGCGATGTGCAGAAAGATGCACATAAGATGAAGAACCGTCCGCCTCCGCGCAAGAGGTCTTCGCCAGATGCGAGAGAGACAAGAAACCGAGCGCCACCGAGGCGAACAAGGGCTGCTAGCAGGCCATCGTCAACATCGTCCTCAGCACCGGAAAGTAGCGATGCATCAATTGTTTCTCGGAAAAATAAGGCTCCTGCTACACGACGCAACGTGGTTCGCGAACGAAGAAAGATGAATCGCAGAAAAAGTAGAGACACTTCCTCGGCCTCGGAAGCTGAGTCTGACGATCCTGAAGCTCCGGCTGCAACTAAGAACAGTAGGAGGATGGGAACAAAGGCGAAAGGTTTTCCGACGATGAAAGCGAGAAGAGCGTCGTCTATGGAGCACGAAGAGAACGAAAGGCATGCTAGAGCACGACGTGGAAGCACACCAGAGCAAAAAAGCGAAAAGACTGGACGGAACCGCAACGCTCACAAAAAAAGAGACGCCGTCGAAGGCCGCGCCGGCGGCAGAACGAAACGGTCTAGGTCTCCGAAGGCTGCTCCAGAGAAAAAAGTTCGCGGGCGCCGGTCTTGCATGGGGCGCGAGCGTAGCAGAAGCAGAACATTGAAGGAAACGACCACACGACGGGCAGCAGAGAAGGTCTCGTCCGCAGTAGACAGGAATACAAGAAGAAACTCTAGGGCCTCGCAGGGCAGGCGACCAGATCCCAAGCAACAACGAAGGAAGCCGCGGCAACAAACATCATCGTCCTCGGAGAAGGAAGAGCGAAGGCCGCAAGCAGTTGTTCACAAGCAAAAAGAAAGACAGGCACAGGCTAAGCAGCAAAACAAAAAGGATGTGCATGTGCTAAAGCCAACAAAACATCAGAAAGGAAGAAGCCGAAAGCGTCCTGCAAGCTCATCTTCTGATCCCGAAAACCGGTCTTCCGCTTCGGAATCTGTTGGGGAAAGGAACAAAGCTAAAAAGCTGGAAAGGGATGTTGGAAAGAATGCTCCAACGAAACGCAGAGATGACCCGGAGGTCCTGACGCGACGGCGGGCAGTCCGCCGCAGAAGTGACAGCAGTGTTGGCGCGAAGCAGCAGTCCCCCGAAGTGCGCCGTAAGTCTGCAAATGACAAGAAGGCTGGGGTGTCGGCGAAAGCGCAAAATTTCGACAAAAAGCGCAGGCTTCTAAACCGAGATGACAGTCGTGCTGATTCAAAGTCTTCCTCGAGGAGCGCCGCTCCACATAAGAAAAGCGCAAAACCTTCCTCGCAGCAGGCGGCAAGGGCAATGAAAACCGCAGTACAAAGTGGGGAGATTTCAAAGCAATCGAGAAAGCAATCCGAAGAGGTAGACGATGATGACGTACAACACGCGGACGGCCAGGAAACCTCAGGCGAAAAAAGAGCAAAGAAACGTAAGACGGCGAGCGCCCTTGGCACAGAGGAGAATGACGCGCATCAGACCGCTACCGCACCTAGTTCGGATCGTGACGAAGCAAGCAAAGAAATGAGTGAGGCAAGGAAAGCGCAAGCTCATCGGCTGGCAAGTGCGCCGACCACGGCTGGGAAAATGACTGCAAACGATAATCTGGAACACCCGGGCACCGATGTTAAGAAGGAGTACGAGCAAGGGACATCCGATCCTGCTTCTATTTCCAAAACCCGCGAGGTTTCCGAGGGCAACGCTGGTCCGGAGGAAGAAAGCAAGGCTAGATGTGCGGAAGCAAAAGCGCAACCTGATCAACATCGTGCTGCTGAAGGAAACCCGCCGCCGCCATCAGAGGTCGCTGCTTCTGGTGCAGACGTACCAGGCGAGGCGAATGCGCAAGCAACAGTTGCCGCTGCTGAAGCAGCTGTGCCTCCGGCCGAGGTCATGCCATCAACTTCTACTAGAGCTGCTGCCCCGAAGCGAGACAACACCTATTTCAACACGCTTCGCGAGCGCCTTCTGGCCTCGCGTATGAATCGTGCCAAAGCTGCAGCGCCGGGTCCTGATACCCCCGCTTCGAGGGAGCAGGTAGAAATCGCCGACGCCGGCACAGCCGCGGCGGGCGGCCAACAAGAGCCAGAAAAAGATGCACAGTTGCGAGCACAGAGGTCCATCGAGATGGTAACTACAGAGGAGAGCGGAACCTTCGAGGAGAAGCGCGACATGAAATTCAGAAGCGCTGAACATCAAGCCACGTCAGATGAAAGAGTGATACCTTGCGCGACAAAGAGTCGCGAAAACGCCGCTGCTGAACGGGGGAAGGAACAGGGGAAGACTGGTACACGACAAGGCAGAAAACGTGCGCGAAGCAAATCTTCGCAGGCAGGGGACGAGAGCTCTAGCAGTTCCTCTGACAGTTCTAAATCTAATTCATCTTCCTCCAGCGGATCTTCGTCTGTTGCTTCGGAACCACGCAAGCAGAAAGAAAACAGAAAGCGAAGATCGCACCTAGAGGAGAAGGACCGGCAGGCGGAGGCACGGAAAGTAGTGAAGCAGGTGGCAAAAAGAAAGTCGCAAGAGGGGTCGAACCAAGCAACCGCTGATGAGGAAAGGAATCCTAGTAGAAGAGTGCCCACCCCGTCAGTGTCGCACACTACTAGGAAAAATCTGAAGCAAGCTGCCAATCCGATCAAGAGCGGAGAAGACTCCAAGCGTCGCAAGATCAGAGACGAAGATAAGGCTGAACGTCATGAAAAAGACGGAGGTCCTTCGGTCGCGTCCGCGCGCAAAGGCCCGAAAAAGTCCGCCAATCGCTCGTCCTCCACCGCGAGAAATCAAGAAAGCAGGCCCGAGGAGGAAAAAGGTAAAGGAAGCGATAGCGACGTTATCTCTGAAGACGAAAATCGGAAGCACAACAAAAAACGCCGCTCTTCTGCGACAGCACTAAACAAAGAAGGTTCGCATCAGGCACAGGAACGAAAACATCAAGAAGCCGCTCGCAGTAACAAGGCAGCTGGAGAGAAATACGGGAGAAGGCAAGCAGCTGTGTCTGACAAGAAATCGGGTTTTGGGAAGTGTGACTCTGCCAGAGCTGTCGATGCCGCTGGCAAAACCGGACAAGGTCGAAGCTGCAGCCGTAGCAGTAAGGCTCTTACTCGGAATCATGGCAACAGAAGGAGGTCCAGAAATCGCAGTAGAAGCCGAGGACACGGGTGCAAAAAAGCGGACGTCGAACGACCCCGACAACAAAGACGAAGCGTGGCAGGCGGCGACCGCAATGATCCGCACAAAACCAGAAATGAGAGTCGTACTGCTGCTACGAGGCGTCAGGCGCAGCAGCGCCATAGTCGCGGGCGCGATGTGAAGCGGGATCATGCCCGTAGTACGAGGCGCAGTACCGACAAGAAGCAAGGAGAAACGGAGGACGATAGGGGTCACCGAACGACACATGATAACACTGAAAGGCCGACCCAAAACACCAGAACTACAAGGGGAAAGTGGGATCAGAAGCCGGATGAGGCACAACATGGATCGCAGTCGCCGGCCCCTGCTCGCCTTCGCGTTCCCACTCCCAGACCAGACCCGGAGCGCTACGAAGATGCAGAGGTCAAGAAAGGGCCAAAGAACGCATTGTTTACTTCCAATCCGATTTTTCGAGTGAAGTCTATCGATGCCCACTCTCTGCTGCAGAAGCAGCAGGCCAAAAATCACAACGCGGCGGATTCGTCGCAGCAGCCGTCGCATCAAGGCGGCTTTGTGGAGAAGCAGAACCAGAACCACGATCGAGTTCGAGGTCGTGGAGATAAAAATACCGGCGGGCCGCGCCGTTCCAACCAGCGTTCTTCTGCTTCGCGGAACTCGTCTGACGACAGTCACCACGACCAGAGCAAATCTGACCGACGGAAGCGAAGTAAGAGCTCGTCCTCGCAAGGTGATGTGCCGCCCGTGATGCGGGGGCCCGGCGCGCGGGATTGCCACCTGCAGCAACGCACCATTCGTGTCGGGGCGAGTAGCGTCGCTGGGGACGACAAAAATGCCAGCGAGCAACGGCCGCCAGTGGTGGTCGAGATCAAGTCTAATCGGCCTATCGCATCAAAGTCCTCTGTGTCTACGTCTGCCGCACTGAAAAGTGAAGCGGATCTTCATCTTTTAGACGGTATCACCAGTGCAAACTCCCTCAACCGGAGTCAGAAGCAGCTCATGTTGCGAGAGCAAGCTTCCCACATGCAGCAGCAGAAAAACAGTTTGCACTCGTTGGGGGACCGGCCAGTTTTGAAGAAATCAGGTCTGTTCGAAGTCGCTGGCGGCCTGGAAAGTTTAGTACCCAGTAGCAGGTAAACGGAAAAGCAGCTCAGGATTTGTCGATCATTTTAGCTGCAGGCCTACGTCAGGTCAAGGCGAAGAGTTGATGTCCACTTCCAATTTTTTTCACACCCTTATAGAAGTCAAAACATCCAATGATGAAAAAGCTGAAGATGTATCGAACGACTTCACAGGCCCCACGTTGCTCCTTCGATTGATCATGCCGAAGTCGCTCACAACAGCGTCGGTCTTGTGAACAACCAAGGCCACGACGACCTGATCCACGTTCCCTGTGGCATTCCTTTTATCGACGTGCGCATCCCGCTGGGGGCAAGAGCTTTCGCCATGGACCTTCTCTCTTCCCACGTGTGCTCCTGGCGCCGCGCATTCGAGAAGCAGACCCACTGCAGGTGCTTTTTAGACGCAACAGGTACGTCCGTCGTGATTGAAGCCCGCACAGCGAATGCGGACCTGGAAAAGTGGCAAAAGAAGGTGGCAGACATTCTGTTGCTTGACGTGAAAGAGCAACAGGGGTTGGTGATTGGCCATCCACCGGATTTTCAAAAAGTGAGAAGACGCAGCCTCGACCTCGGACAGGTACACAGCGGGAGCGGAACTTTGCAAGATCGCATCCGGTTGTCGGAACAAATGGTAAGCTTTTTGCGAACGCCGGAAAATGCCAAAATTGTCGAAGACCAATGCAGAGTGACACTTCATTGCGACCCTAAGAAGGACGACGTCTGCATCGTGGGCTCTGACGACCAGCGAGAAGCCGCACAAGCAACCCTGAAGCGCGTTGCGATTCAGGCACAGTGGGGCAGCTCGGAGCTCCGGCTGCAGCAGTTGCTCGTGCCAGCGTCTGAGCTGGTGACGAAAGATGGGTACGTCTTGCGTTTATCTCCCATGACGGGAAAATTGCCGTTTTACAGCGGAACTTTGTCGATAGCGAAGCCCAAAATTTCCATCGGAAAGCACAGCAACGCGAAAACCTCCAGTTCTTCCCACGACAGTGAATCTGGTATCGATGTGTGCATTCCGGACGACGTGACGTCAGTGTCCCGAAACCACTGCGCGATCGAGTTTGACTTCAAAAAGGGAGGCGTTTACTTGATCGATTCCTCAACTAACGGAACTTATCTCAACGGGAAGCGCGCGCCGGAAAAAAAGCGGATCGCGCTCTGCCACGGCGACGAACTCTGTTTCAAAAACGCAGAGCAGTCTCAGAATGTCGACTCTTTGCAAGACATTAACTCATCTTTCAAGGACAATGAGTTTGGCTATATCGTCAATCTAGTAGCGACCTCTTAAACCGAAAGCTTCGAATGAACGACTGAAGTGATCTTCAATGAAAAAATGTTCAGATGAACACTCAGAGTTTCTAGGAAAGTACCAGGACGAAAGTAAGTAGACGAAGTATGCGCATTCTGGGCCCGTTTGACACGACAATAAACATCGACGCGCAGTCTCCGTAGTGCAAGCTCTGCCTTGTACCTGCCGGACAGTTGCAGACATTGCGTTCGATTTTCATTTTTCTTCAATGCCGACAAGATAGAAATGCGAATAACCGAGACGAAGGTGGAGCGATTTTCAGATAACAACGAATAGTTGTCGTCTTGCAGTGAAAATACCTTTCACTGGCAGTTTGACGAGTTTGTGTTGGTGTCTTCTTGTCGCCGTGCTTTTGTTTGCTGTCTCATTGACCGTCTGGTGGTATCCTCTCTTCATGGTCATAGATCGTCGATATTTGTTGCAGTTGCGAAGTTGACAAGAATCGTCACTCTTGGTACTTGATCTTGACAACAAGCAAAGAGTCGCCCCTGTGTTATTTTTCAAAAATGGCTGAGCCACCTGCAGACCCCATGATGGAAGAGGAGAGCCCAGCACCAGCAGTGGATAAACATGAATCCGCGCCTGATGTGGTAGCAAATGCAAAAGGGGACGACCACGACGTAGTGGTGACGCCGAATCCTGCTGCCGTTTTGCGGTCACATTTGCTGGCCAATGGCGCAGAGAAACTCACGGAGTACGTCTGCGAGACCTTTCCGGAACCGAGTTCCTGCTGGTGGCTGTCTTGCATTGTCGGGACGCGGACGTTTGAAGAATCGATACTGGAGGACGAGACGACTGTGCTGTCCCTGGACGCGCTCGGGGTTAGCGACGACACCATTCTTACGGAGCAGGAGAAGGAGTCGAAGCTTCTGCAAAAAATCCGATACCTGCTGCTTAAGGACTCGGTGTCCACGACGGTAAGCGTAAGCGGAACAAGGCATGAAAATTATTTTCGTTTCCGCGCCATGCATTTTATTTTTCCATTTCAATTTCTACTTTGTGCAAAGAGACAAACATCATGATAAGTACATAGATAAGTACATTCATAAGTACTTATTAACCTACCTGCAAAGGTCCAGCACGGCTTTCGTGTGAGTGGTCTGGAGGCGCCGCGCGGCAGTTTTCGCGAGAAGTACTGGCCGCTGATGATTCTGAAGAAGTCCCACGCAGTCGACGCCTTTTTCACTGTTTTTCTCCGCCCCTGCATCCAGCACGACGAGGAAAAGCGGTTGTGTGTCGTGAGAAAAATCGTGGAAAAATTGAACGACTTCTACACTGCACTAACCGCATCCGCCGAGGCTTTGAGCACGCTGGAAATTTTGAACTCCAGTGTTGTTATAACAGTGAAGGACCCCTGCAGCAGCCCGTTTAAAGATGAAAAAGCAACCGTCCTCGAAGCTTCCGCTCCCGAAAACGAGCCGGAGGTGTCGGTGAAATGGGTTTTGCTTCCGCCGCCCGAAGAACAAGTAGTTCTTTCAACAGCAACTTCACCTCCAGAGGTGGAGGACGGCGGGACCACCACAGCCGCGGAGAAAACTTCTTCCTCCAAAGAGGAAGTGGAACAAAAGCCAGCAGTTTCCCCACCTCCGCCGTCCTTATGCAAGAAAAAAAGGTTGTTAGTGTAAATTTGTGATGCACAACATGCAAATTGCTTGAGCCTGTCATGCTTGGCATGCATCTAAGGGTCCATTCAGCGGCGTTTTCCCGTACTATCTGCGCATGACAGGTTTTTGCTGTCATGCGGGAGATATTTGTCATGCTAATCCTCCAACAAAGTTACACCTACAATCTTTTTTTCCTGGATAGTCCTGTGCGATCGTGAACTATCACCCGGATTTGAAGCTGACGCACAAGCAAATGTGGCGGGACGGGAATTCCGAGGACGGATTCGTCTTCGGTGTGCGCACGATCCGGGAGTGCTGGTCGTCCGTGCTGACCAAGCTCGATACGAAGTGGAAAGAGAAGCAAAGACGGTTAGAATTGAGAAGCAAAGCGGAGCAAAAGGCAGAAGCTGTCGCTGCAAGAAGTGCAGGTGGAGCTGCCACTGGAGTAGAACAAGAAGTATCAGCACAGGCTGGAGAGAACGAGGATGAAAAAATTGTCAAAGACGAAGAAAAGGACCTGGACTTCCTAGAGGCGGAAGGGGCTGTTATAGCGTCAAATTTGAGTTCTCCAGTGGAGCAAGCAGACGAGTTCTACGGCGACGAAGCTGCCGGGGACGTATTTGTCTCCGGAAACAACTTATTGGAGGAGAAAATGCGGGTCTATGAGACCGATGTGTACTTCACAACGGCGACTGCGGCAGCGGTGTCCCCAAGCGGGTTGGAAGCAGCTTCCCCCGCAACGTCAGATGAAGATGCGAAAGAAGTAGGTTCGGCGACGAAACAGGATGGCGACGCTGGGAATAAAGCAGAGGCACTTGCAAGTAAGTTGTTTGTGGAAGTAGATCTTCCAGCTTCGGACGACAAAAAGGTCATGAAACTAGTGTCAGTTGGGAACTCTGACGAAGTGTTTACGTCGCAAGAGCCTGCAGCTTCGGGTGTGGTCGATGCTGTTGGTGAAACATCAGGTGCATTTTTGTTTTTCTAGTCAGTACCGAAGAAGCTTGCGCCATATTGTTTTTCTAGTCATTTGGTGTATAAACTCGTTTGAATCTTCCGCAGCTGCATGCGTCACAGTTTGTTGCAGCTCACATTTAAAAATTTTACCAGCACAAAGCCTGAGTTTCTAAAATCACATCATCCTGCTCACCTCTTTTCAGCCCCTACTGGTGAGAGGAAAGACTCGTCCCCGGAGCGCCGCGCTAGTTTGACTGCGGAATACCTGCGACAGACCTTCGAAGACCCGATTGGCCGCCCGATTTCCGAGTTGGCGTCCGAGTGGAGTTTCACGGAGTCCCGGGTAGCCATGCACAGCAGCCGGCCGAAGGACCGGGAAAGCATGCGGGCGTATTTGTTGCGCGTGAACATGGAAAAACTGATGTTCTCCTCCGCGTCCGCCTACGCGCAAAGCCACCGCGACCCCCTAGACGACTTCGAAGAACTGATTTCCGAGGCCACGCCCGCGGCGGGATTTCGAAACACAGGGAACAATGCCCTCGGCTTGGAGAAAATTGTCGAGGTGGAGGAGGGATCTCCGCTGAGGGAATTACAGCAGGAAAAGGAAGTAGAGCAAGGAGAAAATCTCCTTGCAGACGACCAGCCGAAGCAAGCTGCTAGTAGCAGCAGCACGGCAGCGAAACTGGCCAACATGGTGAGCTTGAGCAGCAACGAGTCTGTCATTCACACGCTTTCTTCTAAAGAAGACGCCCCGCCGCCGGTGAAGCAAACGACCGCTAGATCCTCGAGACGGGTGACACGGAAAGTCGATTGGACGAAGCACTTAATGCTCAGTACTTTTATATGTCTGGCTTGTGGTCGTTCTTATTCTTTGTTGACTTCAGAATCTATCAGAACATGTAGTATGTCCTCTCGACTCGCATATCATGTGTGCTGTCCGCACTGTATCCTCCTCCCATCATCACCAGGTACGGAACTTCTTCCCAACCTCGTTCCGAAGAACCTTGAGGATTTCCGGACGAAGACAAAAGTCGCCAAGATCGAGCCGAAGGAGGTGGATGCGAGGCCCCTCCTCGAACTGGCGAACAGCGGCAAGGCCAAGCTGACCTTCAACAGCTCCGAGTTCAACGAAAAATCCAAGAAGCTGGCCGCGGAGCGCGCCGCCTTGCTCCAGGGCCGGCGCGCGAGCGTCTGTGGCGCCGGCGCGGGCACGTTGATCCTCTCCCGAGGACCGGCATCGATGATGAGCAACCCTCGCCTGCAGCAGCAACCGATGTCGGCCATCGACGAGGGCGACGACCAGGCGTCGGAGAAGACTTCCCCGATGAGTCCGTTGAAGAACAAGGCCGAAGAGTTGTCCGAGCCGCCGACCGTGCTCGTGAAGCAGGGCGGCGCTGTTGACTCGTTAGTGGTGGACGCGGTGGACAGTACGAACGGCATGATGATCCAAGGAGCAGAATCCGGTAGTAGTTGTACCAGTCCGGACGGAAAGCGGCAGTTCATGCGAGCGTCCCCTTCCTTCCACGATGTGTCCTCCAGCTCCTCGTCCGCGGCCGGGGATGAGGACGGCGCTTCGGATCAAAAACCTCCAAATGCAGGCGGGCGGAAAAAGCTTCCAAATAAAGCCGCTTCTGCCACGTCCTCGGCACGGGGAGCTGCAACAGGAGCGGTTCTGAAGAATCCGAACGTCGCCTCACTGTTCAAAATTCCGCTCAATGTCACCATGAGCCAGAAGCTGCTGCACGTGGACACACACGCACTGCAGTTGAACTACGCTCCGCGCACTTCGTACCAGAAGACCGGCGTGCTCACGCTACGTCACAGTCCGCCGAAGGGCACGAATCCAAAGCGGGTCTCCGGGACCAAGCCGGGCATCAACCTCTCCGAGCTGCGCTTAATGAACCCTGCGGCTTTGCTCAAAACGGCTGCAGGGCCTGAGAAAAAGACCATCAAGGCTCCTCTACTTGGCGGTGTGAAGATTCAGCCGAAAGTCAGTGGAGCATTGCCATTGGACCCGGTCGTGCGAAATAGCAGTAAAGCGTCCTCGGATGCTGGTACCGTTCCGGTCGTCGACGAGAACGGGCAGAAGGTGCACAAGCATTCGGACCTGGTACAGGACTTGATGAATGTTGAGCCGGCGACTGAGCAAGAAGGTGCAACTTGTGGTCCTGGGGAAGGGAAAGATGAAAAGAAAAGTACGACGCCGAAAGATGCTAACGCTGCTGAAAAAGAAAACAAAAACGTGGATGCCACTGCCACGTCGTCGTGGCAGAAAGAGCGGATCGCTGTTCTGCACAGCGCGGATACACCATCAGTCTCAGTCCAGGAAATAGAGCCCGCGGATCCGAACAACGGAGAGACGCTGCCAGCTCCTGCAAAGAAGTTACCGAACAAAATGAAGTCCCCGAACGCGACCCAAATCCCGAAACTGAAAATCCCGCCGCAGGGCTCACCGGTCTTCCTCGTCAACCAGAACGTCGACGAAGACGCGAGCGCCACTTCGCACTCTGAAGATATCAAATCCAGCGAGGCGGATGAAACGAACGTGACCTCAAAAATCAAAAAACCAAAAGCCGCCGTCGTTCCCCCAGCAGCACCGCAGAACGCGAACATCCAGGCTTTACTGCAGCAACGCAATATGGAGTGTCTGAGCCAGCTGACACAGAAATCCGTCGGAAATTTGCAAGAGCTGCGTCGGCACAGCGTTTCGCTGGTGATGCACAGGGCCGCCACGGAAATGAAAAAGCGGAATTCGGGCTCGAATTCGAACCGTACCTCCCTGGCGTCGGTCGCAGAAGCGACCTCCGCGAACACCACAACGATCAAAGCGACCAGGGCGGTCGCTTCTGGTGGCGGCCCGTCGGCCGGCACTCGCCGCATGCCGGTTAACTTGGTCACTCCTGGCCTCAGCGGAATCGTGCCTCCGCAACTCGGCAGCAGTAAAACCATGCTCGTCCAGAGCTTCAGCACGTCGAAGATTTCGACAACCACCGCGGAGGAGTCATCTGCGCGGAGTGAGAAAAAACCAGAACAAGTGACAGTGATTCCTACCAGCAGCCCGGTGCTGTTGCAGCAACCGCAGCTGCCCACAGTTCCAGGATTTTCTGGATCTAAATCACCGATGTTCAATCGCACTACGCCACTGATTTCGCCCGTCGCCCCATTATCGTCTCCGCGTGTGAACGTCGTTGCAGGACCTGGAGCAGCCTCTTTTTTGTCGCCAAAGATGTCAAAGTCGCCAGTCGTCGGGACGCAATCAGGTTTGACGACCTCTGCGGCGAGCTGCCGCGCTGAGCAATTTGTGCAGGCGGACAGCCAAAGCAGCACCGGTTCCGGCAAAACGCCGGTTTCGGTCACCGCGACCGCGCGACCAGTTCCGATGACTTTGACAACGTCGAAAGGAGCGACCTCCCCGTTCTACGCTACTGGCAGTCCGTCACTGGTAAAAAGCGCCAGTACGCTGAAAGCCTCGCCTACCTTTATCCAAGCACCAAAAGTCGGAATTTTCAATCCGCCGCAGCGGGGAAGCAGTAGTAGCTCGGGCGCATCAAATCCGATTGTTCCAGTGACGGCAAGTAAAGCTGTACAAGAGCCTGTTGAGAAAGCTGCGTAGAAGTATGTCTTTTTGAAGTGGTTTTTTGCTGTGCCTGGGTCAACATAATGCATGAGTTGCTTGCGGGGCCGACAAAGATTATCGGTTGTGAGCCAAGTGATAGGGAAGCTACTTCACGTCAAGTGTAGTACCGGAGCCGTGTAAAAATCATTTTTCCAGGTTTTGAAATTGAGATTTCTTCCGTAGTTGTTCGCCGGGCTCGAAGTACTTGGAACTAGTATTCTTCTTGTGAAGATCATACGCATTTTTCGCCAACATGACTGACAGAATGTGAATGATCTTTCTACAGTACTTACGTCACAGCGGTTGCTTTACCCTATAATCAGCATCCTGAATCTATTGATCGCGATGGAAATACGAAGTAAGATGAAAGACGATTTGGATGTGTTACATGAAGAGCTTTTTCGACATGTGGAAAGCAGGGAAACCATGCGCTCGCAAATTGAACCATGTCATCATGACAATCAAGAGACGGGTCTCGTTCCTAGACTAAGAATTTGAACTTTACTCCACCAGGGTGTTCTAGGAAGCAGTGCCGATCAGATGTAGATGGCCGTGGATCAGAACCATAGTAAAATCCAGAATGTTTGTTGATCTTATGTCTTTCCATCGCAAGCCAAAAGCTAAAGCAATCCCACCAATGCAGGCAACCCAACAACCAATTTCTTCCGTTTAGTCTTAGTGTTAGTGTTGAATGAAAAATAAGAACCACATAAGTACCTACCCATCTTTTCAGTATCACCCAGTAGTCCTCGAGGAATTATGTCCCAAGGAGGAGAATCAGAATCGCACGCAGCCTACTAACTCTCCTACATTTCATCTTCACACTACGACCCGTATTTGAATTATTAAAAAGCCATGGCCTCCCTTTACAAGGAAATTATGCCGGCGAAGGCCGTCTACTGGGACCGAAAATCCGGGCTTTCCCTCGATCAGTGGAAGAAACAACTGGAAGTCTCCACGACGATTTATGTCGGGAACCTTTCCTTTTGGACGCAGGAAGAGCAGATTTGGGAACTCTTTTCCAAATGTGGCAATCTCGTCGCCCTCACCATGGGCCTGAATAAGTTTAAGAAACAGCCGTGTGGGTTCTGCTTCGTCCAGTACAGGACACATGAAGAGGCCGTCCGAGCCGTTCACGTGTTGAAGAACGCAAAACTCGACGGCAGGTCACTGACCGTCGACTTGGACGCTGTAGGTGTGACCGACGGGCGACAATACGGCAGAGGGGAGACCGGCGGGCAATGGCGAGACGACATGCGGAAAGGCTTTGACGCGCAGCGGGGTGGGGACGGGAAGGATTTGTTGAAGAAGGTCAACGGAACTGACGGCTGTATTTACACCGGGAAGAACTTCCACCGAGAAAACGCAGACGAGGACAAAACGAAAAAGAAGAAGGACGGCGACAAAAAAGATAAGAAAAAAAGACACAAAACCGACGACAAGGGGGAGAAGAAAGCAAAGCGACAGAAGACCTGAATGATGTGACTCTTTTGGTGCATCGCTTATTTGTTCTCTGGTCGGAGACGTAGATGAACCGTCAACATTAGAGCTCAGAAGTAGCACAACAAACACGAGAAAGATTTAAGATTGTGACAACGTCGGGTAAAACAAAGTTCTTTCTGCAGGTCCTCTGAACGACTCGTCTACCCCCGTTGCTCGCGTCTAGGTGTTCGCCTTTACCAGAGACTAAAGCCCTCCTAGTAGTCATCCATCGTGCATATGAAAATGGACGTGTGTATGTATGGTGAGTATCGAGAGCGAAGAGAGACTTTCTCCATAGCGAGCACAAACAAGAAACTACTTGTGAGCGATCATTTTTGAACGCAATCCGAAAATCTGGATCGTCTAGAAGGAGTTTGCCAACTGCAATCGGTGGGGAAAATCATGCTGAAAATGGTTTTATCGTCTTCAACAGGAACCAACACAAGAATCGATCCCATTCAATATCGCGCCGTCCTCTATTACCCCCTGACTGTAGTAGTTTTCTCCTCGTAATTATGTCTGCTCTTATTCTCTGGAAATAAATGTCGATCCGTGTCTGTGTTGTCGGTCTCGGTCGCTAAACAGAAAAACGCTATTTCCAAATCTGTCTTCCACTAAGAATCTGTCTTCTGTGCAGTAAAAAACGCAAGACTGGGTCTACCAGGGATGTTGTACGTAGGTGTTTAGCGCATCGCATGCTCGGCACTTTCAAGCACTAATATTTGTCTTCGCGCTTCTTCATCGTTTTGCGAGTAGGGTAAAAGTAAATCATATCAAAACCGAAGATGTTGTACCCTGACCCGTTGATCGTGTGGGCGTTTTGCATTGTACGCAGCCTCTTTGTTGTTCACTTGTCGAAATCTCCCCATCCCCATGACCAAGAAACTTCATCTTCGGCTACTAACACAAACGACTTCAATCTCACGACGGGGTTTCAGTAGGTGATTTTTTTTCAACCCTTTGGGTAAGAACTTTCGTCGTCGTATACTACAAAAGTATTCATCTTGCTGTTGAAAACAAGAACCCTCCGAGAAAATGGATAACAACGCAAGCGCACTATTTCGGGAGGGTCTGGAGACCGAGAAGCGCATGAGCTTCAAATGGATGCAGGATATGGATTTGTCCGACGCCAAAGAGATCCCGACCGAGGTGCAGTACAAGTCCTCCAGCATCGCTGCAGAACCGTTCAAGAAGCACCTTGTCCAGGAAACCAAGGGCTTCAAGCCGCAAATCAAAAAGGAGAACTTCGAACGGGCCAAGAAATCTTTCGGCATGTGCAACAGCGAGTTGCCCTACGTAATGGCCCGTGACGACCCGCGCCCACTGGCACAGTGCTTCCGGTATAGCGCGATTTGTTCATCTGGTGACGTACTATTCATGAAGATTGAGACTTACCACCAGTATGCTATCGGAAAGATGTGCTTCAGCTTCTTGCACAAATCTTCGTACCCTTCGCCGCTACTGAACGAGCTGAAGCACTCCATCCAAAAATTCATTTCTGTTTGAAATTAGAGTTGTCTTAACATAACAAAACCAAACTAAAACCATATCAGAACCGGTCGTGTGGGTGAGATGCAGATGAAGCAAGCACCACCAGCTTTGCGTCAGTCCGAGTACTACGGGAAACCCGATGCCACGGCGGGCTTCTACCGTCCCTCCGGCGCTTTCTACGCCGTCGAGGACAAGTAAAAGCAACGACTGCACGCGAACAAAACGAGTCATCACCTACCTCCTTTTTACTCGAATAAAAAAATGATCACGACACGCGCAGACTCTCACTACTAGACTTGCCTTTCAGAGCAGCACTGACTTGTATTTCCACAGTATCTTTTCGGTGAACTACAGATAGCACGGTGATGGAGTCTTGACGCCATGGGCCAGTGGACGGAAATGAAATAGTTGTCGTACGCACTGGATACTACCAGAAACAAACAACAGCTACAGTAGAAGTTCAGCATTGTAAGATTTCTTGCAGTACCAGACGTTTCTTGTTATATGAATCAGAGCAGCAAAGTATAGCCTACCCGCGTCTTCGAGTATCAAGATTTGAAGAAGATTTTTATGAGCCGTCGACTACAGCTGCAGAGAATCAGTGTTTTGTTTGAGAAATCTTTCTGAACTGAGCTTGTCCGGCAGTGCAAGAACCGCAATCCCGGAATACCTAAAACTTGCTACCCTTTTCAATTTCAACATCACAGGTGCTGTTAATGAACATTGATTTGCAACGACCTTTTCTACCTTCCAAGCTTTGGTGGGTTCACCACGGCGGAGGACAACCGCACGCAAGAAATGCGTCCCTGGAGTTCCCACTTTGACGCGTTTTCGCCTTTTATTCGAATGGAATCGTGATTATCGTGGTTCGCTGCACTTCAAAGAAAACTACTATCGTCCTAACTAAGTGCTGTCGCGATCGCTTCAAGTCGTCGTCTTCCTGCATCGCTATATCGAAATCGCACATCGTCATCGTCGTAGTAGTCGTTATCGTTTCCGAGAGTCAATATCAACAGTTTGGTTTATTTTGACAGGGGAAGAGGATCGTTGAAATCGCATATCTTATTCGTGTTTCTTTGGCGAAGCGGTGCATCATCTCAGTTTTCTGCACCTTGGAGGTGCTAATCTGTACAGAGATGAAACACTCAGGATTCCAAGATCAAGAACGTGAAGAAATCGAGCATGAGCTTCTTTGATTTAGTGTGAATATTAAGTACAGTTTTCCTCCATCATGAGTAAGCCAAACTCTGGCAAGCAGGACCCGTTGTCCTACCGGAGCAGTCAGAGTCGCAACAAAGACAACCCATCAAGCTCGGAGAAAAGTTCCCAAGCCCCTTCGTTTCCCGCGACACCCGGGCTCCGCATCGTACCGTCGGGGCAGAATTACAGTGGTTCCTCTCTGCCACCAGGCGATCATGGCTCTTCCCTGCCCAGCGAGGCCAATATTTTTCTGCAGCACGTGGAGCCGCTGCAGGACCGCTTGGCAAGTGGCGAGCAGAGGGAAAAAGAACTGCAGGCCGTGGTGTCGAAAGACCCCGCCGGAGCGGGGGAGGAAGACGCACTTCTCGGCGGCACCGAACAAGATGAAGATACCAGTTTCAAAATGCCGCAGGAGTACTACATGGACCGGTGGTCTGTGGATCTGAACGTCGGAGACCGTATGCACAGCATGTTCAAGGACGCCGAGGCCGCGAAGCGGGAAGAAATCCTAGCTGAAACGGGACAAGAACTGTCACTGGCGGAATTGGCAGAAGATACCGATTTCCTTTTCCCTCCCAGCAAGGTGGGCATGGGAAAGATGTTTTTCTTCGTGTCCGGTGCCAAGGAGCGGTGGCGCTACATTGGCGGCGCGATGATCGCGCTTGTCGCGCTCGCACCATCCGGGCTGTCCTTCGTCATCGTGCAGATCCAGCTCGATAACGTAGATGAAACGTTCGCGCGCCAGGACATCGGGAATGCAAACACGATGGCCGTGTCCCGGGCGGCAGCGAATCTGAACAAGGATCTGCAGTTGAACCAGAGTATCTGGGCCTTGGCGTGGCCACCGCTTCTCGGGCTAGTTTTCCTCGGAATCTGGACGATACTGATGGTGTACACCAGTTTTTACCTGTTCGAATCCGCGGCCGTTTTGCAAATTGCCCGTATTCGGCGCTTGTACCTGAAAGCGGTTTTGACCCAAGACTTCGCCTGGTTCGATGCGACGAACGAGCTGGAACTTCCGCAACAGATTCAGCTCGATATCGAGCGTATTCGATTGGCGTTTGGGTCGCGGTTGTGCATCGCCCTGCAGGCGCTCGGGCTCGCGATCGGGGCACTGGGCATCTCGTTGATCAAAAACTGGATGTTGACCTTGCTAGTTCTCCCCGGCGTTGCGGCGGTCTACTTTTCCGCTGTGTGGATGCTGAACGTGAAGCAGGAACGGACCACGAAGTCCGATACCAGCTATTTGGAGGCCGCTACCATCGCGGAGGAGTGCTTTCGGAGTGTCCGGACGCTGTATTCCTTCACGTCTGAGAAACGGGAAGTCCAGGGCTACGCCGCGGCGGTCGACCGTTCGAAGGATGCCTACAAGACGACCGCGGTGAAAATGGGACTGGCGCTCGGATTCCAGGCCTCCGCGGTGTACATTTTCATTGCCATTGCGCTGTTCTTCGGGCGGTTGCAAATCTTCACGTGGAAAACTGGCCAGACCAGTGCGGGGGTGTTGGCGGTCATTTTTCTCGTCTTCAACGGACTGATCTATCTCCAGCAGGCAGCGGCTTACTTCGTCGTGTTTGCGGATTTCAAAATCAGTTTCGCAAACGTATTGTCGCTCGTCCGCAGCAGTCTGCGTTCCAAAATGGTTTTTGGCGACGAAACGCTGGAATTATCACCGGAGGAGCTGGAAGCAGTGCCGCACAAGCAGGTCGCCACCTACGCGGTTAAAAGACATTTGGAACAGCAACGGCTGCAAAAGAACGACGCTAGCCCCACAAGTAATCCTTCGTCGTCGAAGATAAAAATGTCGAAGAGCCCGCTGGCAGCTTCTCCGGTCTCGTCAACTTCTCTTGCCAGTGGGGGTGGGGGGGAAGGAGTGCACTACGCTATGATCGAGCGCGGGTCCGAAGCGGGAAAGAACAAGAAAAAGCAGGCGGACAACACGACGAGGGCGCTTGTCACGGAACTTCGACGGCTAACAACTGTCCTGGAGGTGCAGTCTGGTGTGATGAACAACATGTCCTCCGCTACGTCCTCGAAAACATCCAAGAAAACTAGTACTGCCTCCTCGCCTCTTTTGGGACCTTCGACGAAGCATTCCAGCACGAGCTCCAACAAAGCTTTCGAAGCCGCAGACGAAGACCTCCGCCGTGCCTACCTGCTGGAGTTTGATTTTTCTCTGGAGAAGCAAGTTCGCAAGAAGTGGGCGCCTTGGCTACGGGAATCGACACCAAGTGACACAGTTGAGGCCTTGATTCCGCCAATCGACGACGAGGCTAGTACCTCTTTCTCTCCCCCTACCAGCAGCTCCACGGTATCGGGCAGCGGCTCGGGCGAAAGTCGGCGCACCTTCGACGACTTCCTTTGGCAGGTGCTGGGGTTGAAGATGGAGAAGATCAAAGTTCGCACCACGACGGATCTGCCTTCTCTCACCCTTTTCGTCGAACAGGTGCGACCGGACTCGCCGGCGGACAGAGCTGGAATTTCGGCGGGCTGTCGCCTGATTCAGTGGGACAACAAGGACGTGGCTCTGGTGACGAGCAACTACAACAAATCGTCGCGCAAAAACCGCCCCCTCGCCACCGTCTCGGCCCCGAAAGGAGATTTTTACGCGGACGCAGATCATCTTCCGCGTGACCAGCTTACCGGCCTGATTCGTGCGGACCCACACGTGCTGCGTGACTTGCTCGTGGAGAACCGCTCGCGCACGGTGCGGCTCTCTTTCCTGGACTCTACGGGTGTGACGCTCACGGGCTCCAACGTTTTGTTTGCGTACCCGACCCGCCCGGAGAAGACCGTACTTCGCGGCATGTCGTTCCTGATCAACGCGGGAGAAAAGGTGGCTTTCGTCGGTGGGTCTGGGAGCGGCAAGAGCACGGTGCTGCAGCTGCTGCAGCGGTGCTACTTCCCAGATGGCGGCAATATTCAGATGAACGGATATCCGCTCAAAGAGATTTTCACACAAACATTTCGAAGCCTGGTTGGCGTGGTGTCGCAGGACCCGACGTTGTTCGGGTCGTTGACCATTCGGGAAAACCTTCTTCTCGGCATCGACGACGGGAGTCGGCAAAAAATTTCGGACGACGCGATCCTTTCCATCCTCGACGTGCTCAAGCTGCGCGACTGGGTGCAGGCGTTGCCGCAGGGCCTGGAATCCTCCGGCGTCTTCCTGTCCGGCGGGCAGAAGCAACGGCTGTCGATCGGACGCGCCATGCTCCGCAATCCGGCAATTTTGATTCTCGACGAAGCCACCTCCGCACTGGACATGGACTCCGAAAAACAGGTCATGGCCTGCGTCGACAGTCTCGGCCAGCCGTCTGCTTTACTCGAGCCGTTTCACGCGGGTCTGCCAACTCTGCAAGCGGCCATGCAGCGACGTTACAAGGTCACCATGATCGTCGTTGCGCACCGGTTGTCGACGGTATTTCGATTCTATTTGTTTTTGGATTTGAGAATTTGGCCCAAAACAAAGTACTTTTTCCAGCACCTAATTGATTCTGCAGAGGTGGTTTTTGTCATCTTCTATAATCCTATTCCTACATACTCGGCTGCTCAGGTGGAGAATTGCGACAAGATTGTGGTGCTGAAGAACGGGCGCGTGAGTCAGTGCGGCACCCACCAGGAGCTCCTTCTCGATCCTCACGGGCTCTACGCTTCCATGGTGCAGCAGGGCGCCACTACAGAGGACCCCAAACAAACCCGTCGAGAAACGGCGCATAAAAATCATCTGTTGAAAGGACCCTCGTCCGCACTGCAGCCCCCAGCGACGAGGCAACTCTTCCGCAAGGAGTCCGCGCAACTGGAACCATCTTTTTTCGTCACCCCGGATATGGGGCGGGCCATCATGGGCACGGGACTGCAGGACGGATACGCAGTGAACGTGAATCGCGGCTTTGAGACGGATGGCATGCTCACCAGTATGGCGCGGTCTCGCATGATGTACGGCTTGTTTGGCAAGGAACGCCGCGACACCGCGCCGCTAGACAGTCAAGTGGAAGACCGGGACAGTGCGAATCTTCGGCAAACCCGAACGAGAAGGACGACCAACGTCGAGCCAGTGGAAGATAAGATTGCGGTGCCCTCGCCAAAGAGTAAGAGCAAGGACGGAAAACCGACTACTTCACCGAAACTGAAGAAGAAGGATAGCAAGACGCGTAATTCAGATACAAAGTCCACGGGGGCCGAAGAGTCACACGCCCAGCAGTCGAGACTCAGTGGACAAACGCCGCTCGACACATCAAATGCGGCCCAACAAGGATTGCTTTCGACGATGCTCGGGTTCGGCGAGGCGCCGAAGGAGAACGTGGATGACGTGTTTGGCGACTTGGCTCCTCCGAGCACCACAGCAGCTGACAAATCGCCAAAGCGAGAAGGAAAGAGATCAATTGCGTCCATTTCGGGGGGACTTCACACCCGTCAGGAAATCCAGCAGCAGCAGCAGCAGCAATTGCTCCCGGCCGATGATTTGCAGGACGCACCAGAGCAGCGACGGTCTTCAGGGCGGACCCAGCACGGTGTGGGGTTTCCGTGGTTCCAGCGAACTGGTGAGGGGGAAGCCGGTTTCTACAACGGATACGTTTACCAAGGCGATGAATTCTCAGATGACGAAGCTGATGAGACTAACGCACTTCTGTTGACCAGCAAAGCTCCTACTCTGGGTCGTGGTCCAGACGCTCTACTCAGGACAAGCGCCACTTCCTACCGCGCGATCGACTTCGATGCGCGCGCCAGTGCGGCGGAAGCAGTTGCGGCAGAGAGTAGCAGTGATAGCGAGGAGGAGGATCCTGCGTATGACAGCTCGTCCTCGGCAAGCGTAGACGACGAGCGGCACTCACGACTGAGTTCCGGGACGATACAGGAGTCGGCCATGGAAGATGACGCTGCCCCTCGGTCCGCGCGGCGTAAGAAAAAGCAACCAAAAATGACCGCGGCGGAGAAGCGGCTGGCACAAACCACTTTCAGTGGCTCATTGAAGCGACTGCTACGCGCGCCGTTCACCACGCCGCACGAGGTACGCGCGTTCTTGGTGCCGGCGATTCTTCTGAGCACGGGAATTGGCATCTGCCGCCCCATTGCGGCGTGGATTCTGTGCAAAACGCTCCTTTCCAACAAAGGCGTCCCCGTGGCAATAGAGCGCGTCGAGCAGGGGGTGGAAGTGGAGCGCAACCTGGGGATTTACACCACTGGACGAAGGTGGATGGACCTTGGCTGCATTGGTCTGGGCGGAATCGGCCTCACCCTGATTTTTCTCCTGTTCATGCAGCAATGGATTTACTACACGAAACTCATCACGCAAGTGCTCGCCCGGGTCCGCGCCCGCGTGTTTCGAAGCATAGTCACGCAAGAACTCCTCTGGCACGATTTGCCGGAAAACGCACCGGACAGGTAAGCAATTCTGCATCTAGTTTCCTCTTGAGTTCCGTATGTTATTTCGGTTGGTGTGACAACAGAGGGTGCTCCTGTTCACATGATGCGCATAATCTAAAAATATTCTGCGGAGAGTTTATTGATTTTGTACGACCTATGACCTAATCCGATTCCGAAAAAACAAAAAAACAGGTTGTGCAACTTACTGCAGCGTAGTTGCAATGCGTTTGTGGAGCTAATCCCCTGCGTGGGGAATCTGACACAAGACCTGGTGACCGTATTGGGGTCTCTCGGTGTTTCGTTCGGCCTCGCTTGGGAGATGAGTCTTGTACTTTTCTTCGCGATCATTGGAATCACCGTTATGCTGTTCTGGCTAACCGCGACCTTTGGGGATCCCGGCCCGCCTTCCGTCGCAGAATTGACGACGCAAAAGTACGTGAGCGAGTCCATTTTTGCCGTGCGTGTGCTTCGTGGCTTAAACGGAACTGAGGAATTCTACTTGCGCTTCAAGCACATGGTGGCACAAGAACAGGAGGCCCAGTTGATCACGTCAAGACGGCAGGCGATCGCAAGAGGGTTGACCGAGACTAGTCAGGCCTTGCTTTTTCTTACGGTGTCCGGTTTCGGCACGATTTTGATCGCCAAGGGCGTCAGCACCGGGGTCGCGATTTTCACGGTCCTGTTCGTCTTCATCCTGATTGCCAGCAGCGGCGCGAACCTCGCTACAACCTTCGGCCTCATCGCGGAGGGGAAACGCGGCGCCGCGGAACTGTTTTTCACGCTGGACCGCAAGCCGATGATCCAGTACACCTACGCGGATCCAGTCAACATGGTCCCGGAGCCGCAGCGGTTTCGCAAACTCGCGCGAAATCAGAAGAAAATCAAGGACTTCGAGCAGATCCGGTTCCAAAACGTCCACTTTTCCTACCCATCCCGGCCAAAGAACCCGATTCTGCGCGGTCTGACCCTGGAAATCAATCGCGGCGACACGGTCGCTTTGTGCGGCCCCTCCGGTGGTGGCAAGAGCACGGTGATGCAGTTACTCCTCCGGTTCTACGACCCAAACCAATTCGTGTCCGGTTTGTACAGGAAGGACCGAAACGTGCAGAAATACCTCCTCCACGGCTCGTTCGCGGGCAGAGTGGTTTTGAACAAAGACGAGCTGGACCTGCGCACCGCCGTGGATTTAAAGTCCTGGCGGTCGATCATCGGATACGTGGGACAGGAACCGGTGTTGTTCGACATGTCGGCCTGGGACAACATTGTGTACTCCCTGGAAGCCGAAGAACAGGCCAAAGTGACGGTAGACCAAGTGAAAGAGGTTATCCGAAGTAAAAATGTGCCCACCCCAGAGTTGTCATGCAGATTTGCGATTACAGGAAGATTTGTAATGCGCATCTCCTTGAGAGGCGTTTCCAATCGTGTTTTGCAATTTGTCATGCTGCAAACAGGATAAGCGCATGGATTTGTGATGCGGTTGTCGTTTCTAACATGCACTACGCTACGGACTGCAACCTGTCATGCGTGGCTCCCAAAACTTCTGGATTTGTGTTGCTAAGTTCCCATCTTGACCTTGGTGTGGGGACGTTTTTACATATGAAAGATGTCGCAAAGCAGGCCATGGTGGACTTCCTCGGCGAGGTAGCACCGCCACCGGCTTCTTATGGATTGTAAAAATGTCTGGGTCTGGAAAATTGCAACTTGTCATGCTGTCTTTGGATCCCAAAAAAATATGTATTGCGTGACCAGCAACAGGGGTCCAGTTTGTGTTACGCGGAGAGGGCATTTGTCATGCGGAATAGGCATCAGGAAGCCCTCTAAATATCTGTGATGCTAGATCATGCATTACATGAGTCATGGATCATCTAAAATATGCATCACAAATCCCGGAATCTTCCAGACCCAGACATTTTTACATTTGATACTTCTAGCGCAGTTACAACTTCTCCCACCCCGTCCGGCGGGTTGCCGGGGTTCGAAAGCGCCGCTACTGGAGCGAGTAGCCCTTCCTCCCTCGGAGAAGTGAAGACGGCGGGGACAGCGGTCTCTGTTGACAGTGGAGCAGCAACTACAGCTACACCGCGGAAAAGTGCGGCGCAGGTGGGGTTCTACCCTTCTGGGGACATTATGATGGACAACATAACGTCTGAGGGCAGCAAGCAAACACCTACGTCTCCGGCGACCGGCGCAACCACCCCGTTCATGCCCTCCTCGTACAGTCAGCAGCCGCAAAGTGCGGAGGGCAAGAAGCCAGCCGAGATCGGGTGGCACACGCTACTCGGCACCCGGGCGTCGCTTCTCTCGGGTGGGCAGCGGCAGAGATTGTCCATCGCACGGGCGTTGTTGCGGAAGCCGCAGATTCTCCTGTTAGACGAAGCTACGGCGGCACTGGACAACAACTCGCAGAGGGAGGTACAGGCGGCACTGGACGCTTTGCTGCAAACGATGGGAAAACGCATGACGGTAATCACGATTGCCCATCGGCTCTCGACAATTCGCAACTACAGCAAAATTTTAGTGATCAAGCAGGGAGCACTGGTTGAGCAGGGGAATCATGACATGCTACTGCAACAGAACGGAATCTACGCCGGCTTGTACTACGCGTCGGTGGGAGACGAGCACTGAAGATGCAGATGGATCTTGGTCCTACGACGGCTTCGGAAATTGAAGAACAAAAGCTTGCTCTCTCAGATGAACTTCTTCAACTTACTTCCAAATTCTTTAACACATTTCGATTTCTCTTTCGTAATCCCAATCTACTAAATCATTTCAAGCTTCGCCTTGTGTGCGTTGAATGAACTTACACCTACAACTTAGCTAGCAGTGACAAATTGTTTTTGTACAGGATCGGAGGACCTCGCAGTGTTTCAGTTTCTTCTCCACCTGTGCATCACCTGTAAAATGCGAACGTGCAGTTCATCGGCTTCCTGTATCTTCCAAGAAACGAAGAAACGAATGTAAAGCAATGGATTTATGGCTGAACTTCAACATGATTGAGAAGAATATGAAGAATATGTATCTAGCCTTTGTACGACAATATGAGCGCCATGAACCAATGCAACGTCCGGATTCGATTAGAGGAGACCAATCTGGTGTCTGGCGACAAGTTCCAACATTGTGACCGTCCTACGTGTTTTTTTGCGTTGCACTTATCGGTCAAGGTCATCTTTTTTTCTGTGTGTCACTTGAGCTCGAGAGGAACTGCGTGAGTTAGTGCCTGAGTGTTTTTTTTTTTCGATGCGGATTTGAAAAGCAAGTACTTATTTTTTTTTCCGAGCGGTCTCTTTCGCTTTTTTTCCGCTTCTTTTCACACTTTGTCTCAACTTACTGTTGGAAACAAACAATGTTTGTCCACCGAAAGTCTCCTCGCTCTTGTCTTGTTGATTCTGCAAGTTTAGAGTTTTGTGATTGTGAAAAAGGACAGCTATCATCACTATCCGCCTTTCCTCACGCAGAATTTTGTAAACTACTTCTTTTTTCTCCCCGAAAGTAAGACCGATCAAAAACCAAACAAGATGGAGCGCAGCAACATGAGGAATCAGACGGTGGCTGTCGCCGGGCGACAGTTCAACCCGCTGGAACAGGATGAGTCGGTGCTCCGCAAGGGCGAGCGTTCCAACACTTTGCCGACCAGTTTCCGTCGTGGTGATTTGGAAATCAAGGAAGCCGACTTGAAGGACCTCGAGCAGCGCCAGGCAGCGTTGAAGGGTAATAACTCCGATTTAGCCTCATGTCAGTGCATCTTGTCTTGCGTGACACTTCTCCTTCTTCTTCATCACATTCCGCGTCGAAAATGATTTGTGCTACGCTCGTCGCGCTCAAATTCAAGAGTGCATATGCATCGAAAATCAAAAACTAAATCAGGTCGTCAGCGACGTGGGTCTATCAACTTGACGAAGGTCGATGAGAAGGACATGGCACACTACTGGGAAGAATGCAAGGACATTGACCTGCACTTGCACGGCAAGCTCTCAGCAATCCAATCTGACAACGTCCCTGGCGCTGAGCGGGAGGCTGTGTTGTACAAGCTGAAGGTAGAAATCGAGCTTCTTGTTTCAGATTCCTTTAGCCACCGTGACCGTTCCTAATGCTGAAATATGCAAATGTTCTTCACCTTCATCATCCAACAGGAGCCGAAGCTGCTGCAGGAGAAGTACAAGTTTATCTACTCCTGCGTGAAGGGTGCCAAGGGCTACAACGACACAACCCCGAACCAAGACAACTTCTCCTACACCGTCTTCCAGGGCTGGGACATCATCATCATCATGGACGGTCACGGTCCCTGCGGGCACCGCGTCTCCGCGCGCTGCGTGCAGACCATCGCCTTCTACCTGTGCACGAACTTGAAGTGGGGAAAAGGTATTGCAGCAAGCTTTTCATCTATGACTAAATCCACATCATCAGCAGATTATCCTGCTGTTTTGTACGTGTACTGCAAATCTTCAAAATTAATGCGAGTGCGACGCAAACAAGCGCCCCCGACACCGACACACAACATAACACAAAAATGCTCTTCCGAAACTCCACAGACATGAAGGGCGCTATGAAGGACGCGTTCGCCAAGGCTTCCGAAGACGTGCTCGCGTACGCCATTGAAAACGATATTGACGTGCAAGCCTCCGGATCCACCTGCGTCATGTACATGCACAACGGCGAGCAGTACTACACGGCGAACGTCGGGGATTCCCGGGCGGTGATTGGATACGAGGGGGAGAAGGAAGTCGTCTTCGAAACCGCGGACCACAAGCCGAACTCGCCGGAAGAAAAGAAACGCATCGAAGCGAATGGCGGTGAGATCAGAACGCTGCGCTACGACGACTTCACGGTGGACCGTATCTTCGTCAAGGGCTGCGACTTATCAACTGCAAAAATGTCTGGGTCTGGAAGCGTCGGGGCTTGTCATGCACATTTTGCATGACCCGTGAGGTCTGTGATGCTGGTGCAAGCATCACAGATTTTTTGAGAGCTTCTTGATGGTGATTACGCATGAGAGCTGCCCTCCCCGCGTGCCAAGAACTGACTCCTCTTGCTGCTTATGCAACACAGACATTTTTAGAATCCGCAGACAGCATTACAAGTTCCACTCTTCCAGACCCAGACATTTTTGCATTCGATACGACTACCCCGGTCTCTGCATGTCCCGGTCCTTCGGGGATGAGTGCGTCAAGGGCTGCGGTGTCACCTCCGAACCGGAAGTCACCGGACCAACCAAGGTATCTTTAGGGTAGCGGTGATGGTGGTACTTAATACATAGGCTTTCCGACTCATCATTTGCTCGTGTCGTAATCTTATCATCCCACGATTACGAAAGTTGTCGATTTATTACAATAAAACGTCTACTGTCGAAACAAAAAACAGCTCGACCTCTCCCGCAATCCGTTCCTGGTGATCGCTTCCGATGGTGTGTGGGAGTTCATCGAGAGCGCTTGGTGCGTGAAGGCGATTGTGAAAAAGCTGTCCCAGGAGCCGGCCGAGCGAATCATGCAGAAGCTGTCCAAAGAGGCCCGGCGGCGATGGAAACAGGAAGAAGGCGAGTACTGTGACGATATTACGGTCTGCTTCATGCAGATGAACCGCCATATGAAGTAAATTCGCGTACTAACTATGTAGTCGGTCGCTATTCTCCTCTACTTCAGCCCGTTTCGGAAAGAATTCGCTCCGCCGATATGTCGAATGACAATGCTCTGGTATTCCACCTTGCAGTTTTGCTCTTATTTCTTCCTGTTGGATTTCTATGCGTTGCTTGAAAGAGCGGGTCGTCACAGTAAAAAAAGTTTGACTTGTTAGGTGATTCATTAACGAAGGTGTCATGTTTTTGGTATAACAGTTTGATTCAGATTCTAAACTTCAACTTGTAAACTCAATTTCGTTGCTTGTACTATGTATTGCGTGCAAAATTCGTTTCACATAAATTGAAATCAGTGAAGAATGTAGCCTATCTGACAGCAGTAGAGTAAGTCGAAAATCGCAGAGGATGGAAAACATCACCTGCTGGGGTGCTGTGGAAGAAATTTTAAATTTGTAGCCTTGCATAGAAATCGGATTTACAAAGCATGAATAGTGAACTCCAGCATATTCCCGTAGATGTAGTGCGCTCCGTTTCATCGAGCCTGTTGTAGGTGTACAAAAAGACAAACGAAAATAAGTTTTAAATGGTTTGGTGTCATTTTGGGAAAAGATCAAAAAGGTAAAATGATGTGTCATGATAACGGAAGCGAAAAGCCGCCCTCGTTCCGTCGCGGAAGGAGCTGGTTCTTTCTGTGCGTCCCCTCGCCGCGTCATTCGCTCCCATTCACGCGTCGCTCTTGGTCCTAACGAGATGATTTCAAGAGTTTGATATCGATCCATTCGATGAGACTGCCTCCTGTCCCTAAGCCGGCTCGGGAGGGCGTTCTCGTGAGTAACGGCGATCGCGAGAGGAACGCAGAGAGATTTCGCTTTTGCTTGCACAAAGGGCGCTGGCAACCAAACGCCACGAGTGAGCGAAAAAAAAAGATAAGAGCACATTAGGGAGCGATGAAGGTCAAAAAGAAAAGCCAACTGCAACTCTGTCTCCACTCTGCTAGAAAAAAATGTCCTTGCAAAAGCCAGCATCGCAGCGCATGGCGGGCGGCAGCCGCAGCAACTCCTCGGCGGGCTCCGCCGCGTCGTTTTCCACCCGAAGCAGCAAACGCGGCGGCGCGACCACAATGGACCACTTGTCCCACCTTGCGGACAACCACAAAGCCGCCGCAAAAGGGCCTACTGGGAATCTCGGCTTTGTCAACTGGCCGTGCCGGCACTTGGCGAAGGGAGAGTACTTCAACAAAAGCGTGCTCTTTGCGCTGTCCACCAGACCACACCACTTGGGGCGGGATCGGCTTTTAGCAACGGACCAGCGGCCTTCGGATCAGGAGTTGACTTGTGTAGAGTACAAAAAGAAGGACGAGATGACCAGCGACTTTCAGCTGAAGCTGGACCAATGCGTTCTGGTATACTTTTCTTGTGCATGATCTTGATCACTTGAATTAGACTTTGCCCTTAAGCGTGCCCCCTTTGATGTGGCCACGCACGGCACTAAGTTGTAAGCGCAACAAGCCTAACAAGTAAAACTCTACTTACCTCACAAAATATTGAAGTCTGTCACCAAGGTCGAAGTCAACCCTGACGGTCCTGCTTTTGCAGCGGGTGTGACCGAGGGCTACCAACTCGTGTTCGTGGATGGGAAACGTGTGAAACACATGGACGTGTTTGAAGCGCTGGAGAAACTCGAAAAATTCCCCTGCAAACTCGGGTTCGTGTCCCCGTTGGCAGAGCCGCCAAACCTGTCGGACCGGCAGGTCGCGCAGCGGCTCGGCATGAACTACGTGAAGCAGAAGATGCTGCACAAAGCCACGGAACTGATGGAGGACATCGCGGAAAAGGAGGGGGATAGTTTCAAACTCACCTTCAAAAAGTTCCGCACTGTAATGCAAAATGCAGGCATTCTCTGGCTGGAGAAGAAAGAGCTCCGCGACCTCTTCGACGGGCTGGACCGCGACGACAGCGGGTCGGTGGACTTGGACGAATGGAACCTGGGCGTCGCGGACAAACTGATTTTTGATGATAAGTTTTCCAAACTCATCAAGGGCGTGAACCGGCACCACATCCGCGACGCGTCGTATTTCCTCGAAATGACCCTGAAAAAAAAGAAGTCCCGGATGGTCACCTTTGCCGAGTTCGCGTCCGGCTTGTTCAAGGGGGGGATTACTTGGCTCACCCGGCAGCAGCTGCAGTGGATGTTCGAGTTTGTGGATGAAGACAACAGCAAGCTGATCTCCTTTCCCGAGTGGGCGGCGCGCTTCCAGTTCGACATCATCGAGGCGGCGCACGAAGTGCAGCGGTATTTGGAAAACTACAAAAACGGCAACAAGAAAAAGAACCCGATTCCGGACGAGATGGATTTGGATTTGTTCATTCTCACCCTCCACGACAGCGGCGTCACGTGGTTGGCGGAGGAACAGATCACCCAGCTGTTCATCATGATCGATCGAGACAAAAGCGGGATCATAACCCCGCAGGAACTGAAGCAGATCGGCGATTTGGTGGATCAGTACTACGAGGTTCGGGCGAGCATGCGGAAGAGCATGACGTTCAATACCACAATCTCTTCCAGGAAATCTATGCAAGGATCAGCAGGGGAGCTGCAAACGGAAGAAGGAAAGGAGCCACTCGGCTGGTCGCAGGAACCGGGGCCGCCGACCAAGCAAGCAATCGATGGTGATTTGTTTGTGGACAAAGCGCTCACCGGTCATGATGTCGACCCTTCGAAACCGACGCCCCGCACCGCGTACGCGTTTGACGAAGTAGCGCAGGACATTTTGGCCGACGTTGTGCCCCCGATAGAAACGGCGGACGAAAGCGTCCACTCGGTGGACAGCATCGAGAACCGGATGTCGGGCGATATCTCTCGGGACATCATGGCGGTGACTGTCGAGCAGAAAGTGCAGCAGGTCGCGAGCAGTGCCTGTTCCGCCGAGGAAGTGGTTGATGAAGACGAAATACCGAAAGACGGTCAGCACGTGTGGGAAGGGAAAAGCGCGACGGAGTCCGACTTCTACAGCAGCAACTTCGAAATGACAGGAGAGCAAGCGGGTCTGCTCGCTCTGACCCGCTCGCCGGACAAAAGAAGTTCGTTTGCACCAATAGGCGAGAACAATTTGGACTTCGACGCGAAGCAAAGCGAATCCGCATCCGCGGCCGAGGAGTTGACAAACGCACTGCTGTCCAACAGTATCACCGGGCACGTCAGGGAGGAGACCGGCGCGGGTCTCTTCGGCTTGCTGGAACAAGATTTAAAGCCGCTCCATTTCCCGAGCACGCACGACCAACGGGCGGCGGGTGGAACCGAAGTCAACGTTGGGATCGCGAGCGCAACCTCCTCCATCGCGGACAAGGACAGCGAAGGAGGAAATAAACGTCACCGCTACAACGCGGAAGTAATCGTTTCCGGCAGCGAAGTTTCCTCCGAGGGCGCGGACCCGAAAAGCGGGCCAGATGACGAAGATGAGGAGCATTCTAGGTTGTTAGAAGCGATCTCCGGCACACTCGGCTCCCCGCGTGGTGCGGCGGCGAAGACGGAGCCGCTGGCGCTGATGGAGAGCAGCAGGACAGACGAGCGACAACCAGGTGGGAATAATGCTTTGTCCTCTTCTGTTTCGTCCTCTTCCGACGGCGCAAATAGAGGACAACAACTCCTCGGACTACAACCACCAGTAGCGGATGCGAGCAGACGGAACAGCGACATTGACCCGCCAGAGTCGTACATTTTCAACGAAGTTCCGTCTTCCAGTGCCGTTTCTTCTGTCGTCGGCGAGGGCGACGCGCTGGATTCTCTGCTTGTCGGGTTCGGGGAGAAGAAAACTTCTGCCGTTCCAGCAGCAGAAGAACTGCATACTGATGAAAACGAGGACGAAATGAATAGCCACACTGCTTTCCAAAACATCGACGCGTCGGCCTCCTCCTCGAAGGAGATTGCCACGATTGAAGAAGCACAACATCAAAACCTTCAACCGACGCCACGGGAGGCAGAGCCAGGGTTTTTGTCTTCCTCGAGCGACGAGCACCACGGGTTCCACCACGACCCCGAGGCAGAGGAGAACAAGAAGCACGACCCATTTTCAATTCTGTCCTCGGAGGAAGAGCAGCACGAAAATGTGCAGGAAGATGAACATCCAGATATCCACACGGAAATCGACTCCAGCCAGCACTCAGCGACGCTGGATTTGCGACAAGGCACAGAAATATTACCTGCAGGAGCTGTACCAACGCCTGCTCAAGAGCCCCCACCTGAAACTACAGTGGCGGCTACAAATAGTAATATCGCTGAGGCCATTCCGCTCGTCGCGGACGACACTTCGCTCGATGCCGCGACGCAGCGCACGACGAAGGAAACTACGAACAACGAGAGCAACGCCGTAGATCCGCCGACGGAGCAAGAAGCTGTTGATATACCAGGCACAGAACGCGCACTCGAACAAAGCGCAGCTGCCATCAACAAGGGAAAAGCTGCTGAGCCAGAGCCAGCGTCGTCCGCAGTGCCACCGGCAATACAGCACGAGGTGAGCAAGGAACCGCCCGTATCTAGTTCCTCCTCCGATCGAGGAAGGAACGCGGAGCGGAAAAACGCAAACAAAAACTCTGACTTTGCGGAAGACGAACTTTCTGAGGAGGATATCCTCGACTCAGGACACGCAAATCACAGTGACAACGAAAGTGATCCATGGCGTTGAAGCCGGGAAGGGGGTAATAATAAATTATCTGTACCAGAGACGGTAATCAGTACGAAATGATGATCGCCACGCCGGTCATTTATGGAGGAAAAACGTCGAGCAAAATTCGATGTTTTCTCATTTCGATTCAGCAAATCATCGGTCATCAATGTTGTCGGGTTTGTGTCATCTTGCTACTCGGTCCGCGATGGTTATCTATCATGGTGGTGCTGTCTTCTTTGCCTGGTCTTCATCCCTATTTGCGTCTGCATCGAAGCGATCTCAAAACTTTTTCCGCAAATGCAAACTGTGAGAGCCTGTCACAACAAACTGCCTCAAATGCTTCCCTTGATATCGGTTGCACGATTCGTGGTTTATTTAGCAAGCACTGCAAACTGAATTATGCATCGTGATACGAGCTTAGTTCGGACGTCGAAAATCAAGTATCCGCATGAGACAAAAAGCGTCTGCTAGACTTCTCTAGGAAAATAACAGCGGTAAGAATCTTCCTTTCACACAATCGAAAAGAGCACGTAAAGATGCCGTCGCTTGCGATACCGAAGCTAAATCCGTTGCAAGATCGACTCGCAGCCGCGTTCGATCAGAATTTTGCAGCCCCGGCGAAGAAATTATCGAAGAAGAAAGAAGCGTACTATTGCGGTTTCGTTCAGTAAAGTGTGTGTTTCTCTTCAGCATCATCAAGTTAAAGTTTTGGTTGTCGTTTTGACGTTGAACATTGACTGGACATTCAAACCCTATCCAACAAAAAGGAAACTACAAGCAGAAAGAATCGCGCGCGAGCGGCAGCGGCTCGACCCTTTGAACTTACACTTGGAGGTGGAAAAGAGGAAATTAGAAAAGAAGAAACTCCAGCAAGACGTCGCACGATTGAATGCCGACTTGTACCGCAAGGAGCATGAGCAGAAGTACGGTGTCGACATGTTCACTGCCTTTGTGCGGGCGAGCAGCTCCAAAGCAAAATTGGATCAGGCTAACGTTGACGAGGGACTGAAAAACATCAGGCAGGAATCCAGAAAAGTCAGGCTGCAGCAAAGAGCGTACTGAATCGCTTTTGTACAACTTCTGCCCTCAGTCTAGCCTATTTTTCGTGGTGTCTAGCTCGAAGTGGAATTCGTTGTTTGTTTTCCTGCAGTTGTTCCTGGATTGCAACGACAACGAGGACCTTCTTGATATCAAAGAAAAAATCAAATCCCAGGCAATTTGCGGATGATGGTATACAGGAGACGTACACCCTCCGGCTGTTGCACAATCCGCACATGCGAAACGTAAACAGCACGCGGAAGGGCGGGTTTCACAAAAAGATAAGGCGAAGTGGTAGCGGCTTCAATACGGACCAGGGTTCGGACGAGGACGGCGCGTATTCGCCGGGTCTTGAGGACGAAGCGGGAAACATCGCAGTATGCACCTCTACTTCTTTCTAGGAACGCCGTTTTTGGATCATACCTTGTATGAACAGATACAGTCGTGTGAAATTTTTGATAGACGTTAAGTGCTGCCAGTGCGTTCGATATTGAAACACCCCATTTCTACAGCTGGTCCACAGTTTTCTCGACTTTCTCCTCGCGACGAAGCGTTCGGTGGACGAGTGCTTCCAGATGCTGGACGTCAATGGGAGCGGAGGGGTAACTCGCTGTGAGTTCTCAGACGGGTTAGTACGGATGCGGTACATGCGACCGTTGCAGGAAATGGACGCGCTTTTTTCGATCCTAGACCAGGAGAAGACGGGGGAAGTGTCTGGTCAGCAGTTCAAGAGGTTGCAGCCCTACTATGACGCGAGGGAGATAAATCTCGTCCGGCACTCGTTTCCGAACGCCAGGGCGCCGTCGTCGGCTTCGAGGTATGAACCCGAGAAAAACGTGAATTACAACTCTGATTGTGATTTGCAATCGTCCGCTTACTTCGTCAAAGATCTAGTGTTTTTCTTCTTTTTGGTATGTTGATCCCATCTGAAAATTGAATCAGACTCGGCACCGCTCCGCGATCCAGTCAGAGTGCACGGAAACTACCGCCATTGCCGACGCCAAACCGAGACTGAGAAACCTTGTGAAATATTCTGGCGAACCAATTGCCGGCGCGCCAAGACCCAGTGACCAATCTTTTTTGATCGCTCTTGCCCTTCCGCCCGGACAACAAAACAAACATGTTTACTTATCCAAAACGAAAACTCGTTGCGAAGATGTGATGTGCAGAATCAATTTCATGGAAGATGAAGCTAGAGACGTTTCAGGTTTCATTTTCGTTGTCACCGAAATTTGTGCCAGTAATTACTTTTCCCACACATTTGAATCGCGGTGCGTGCTCCAGCACTACCCACCGGATTCTTCATTTGGCTGGCGGTAGTCAGGAGTCTCAGTGTTGCTCAGAACAACCGAGCGCCTCCCTCTCTGCTGGTTATCCGTGGTTATTTGCTCCTGCATCGTGGTATAGTTTTTAGCACATCTGCACAAGTCCATGTCCAAGTCGTGCTATTGAATCTTCTGTGTCGTTTCAAGTTCAACAATCTCAATCGTTTTGCTGGAAAAGCGTAGGCGTTTTGTGTGGTTCGTATCTCTCAATTGTGTAGCTGCATCTCTAATACTAGTGGTAGCAGAAGCAAGGGGCGGCGTAGATAGAATAGATAAAACATGTAAAAACGAATACATCATGACCAGTATGACCACGAGGCGGAGTAGTGACTGCACAGAAAATGCGTCGGTTAGTCGACAACGGCGCTGCACGGTGCACCGAAAGCGGCGCGAAAACGGCACCAGCAGGCGCCGCTCTTTTCATGCGACCGCGCATGAAACGTCTCCAAAAATGAGGGAAAGGTGGTAGAGGACGGAGCTGCGCAGACGGAGTTCGACGGCCGCGTGTCGGTCACCTCCACCACTCCCGTGCCGCCAGCAGGACTTGTTTAGGTAGGATCGTCGGCCGTCGGCTCGGAAGATTCGTAGGAAAAATCCTAAGAACAGCTGCGCCACGACTGCACCTCCACCTTCCCACGACGGTCCCTGAACAAGATGGGCATCGGGTGGAGCGCGAGCCGCAAGATCGGGGAGGTCCTGAACAAGTACTTGGGGTCCTTTGTCGAGGATATTTCGCCGCAGGACGTGTCATGGGCGATCCTCAAGGGGAACCTGGAGTTGAAGCACGTGCGGCTGAAAAACCGACTCTTGGAGGATGGAATCGGCGTCATCCTCCCTCTCCGCTTTCGGCACATGCACGTGGAGTCGCTGAAGTTGGAGTACTCGGTGATCTCGAAAAAGGTCCGACTTGTTCTCAGCGGCAACACGTTCATCCTCGAAAACCGACGGCAGCACGAGTGGAGCAAGGAGTTCCATCTGATTCGCGAACAACTCAAGCTGAATCCGCACGCCTACTTGTACTTGTTTGAGGAAGGTACAGCAATAAATCACTGTGCCTACTGGCTAAAAAGTTGTACTAGGTAGTGGTAGAAATTCGCTTGCATTTGAATATGGTGCTCTCAACAATGGTTTCAGTTGAATAAGATAACCGCGCGATTCATCGCTCTGTCAAAATCCATGCCGATCCTTATCAATCATCAGGTTTGCTTCTCAATGGCTTTCCGGGCACGTTCCCCATTCCCTCCTGGCTTCTGCCCGACATCGAAATTTGTTTGCTCGACACCCTGGTCCGTCTTGAGGACGTCAGCACCAATGGCCCGGAGGACGCTTGGGTGACCTCCATGCACATCGACAAATTTCTCCTTGGCGACCCGTGTTTCGTAAAGGAAGCAGGCACGACCCGGAACTTTCTGAAGACACTTTTGGACAGCAACGCGAAGGTTTTCTCGTTGGAGTTTTTCTTCCGTGGGCTGACCATGGCCGTGGAACCGATGCAGAACATGCAGACCGTCGACCACCGCATCGCCAGCACACATTACAAAAACAAGCTTTACGTGTACCCCGGGCCGCATTTGGAGGAGAAGTTGCCCCGAGATTGGGCCAAGAACAAGCGCGGCGTGATCAAACACGAGGTGAAGAACGGGGACAAAAAAGCGCGGGTGCAGTGGTTCGACGCGGTCAGTGGGGAAAGAATTCGGAGTTTGCACGACACGCTCGTGGAATCGTGGTTCGAGCAGGAAATAACCGATCCGACCTGGGTAACACCAGAAGGGACGTTTTCAGAAGTTTACTGGGAAAAAGAAAAACAGCGGTCGGATGAACAAAATGACGCAGAAAAACAGAAGGCCGTTGCTGCAACAGAGGCGAAGCAGGGAACAAACAAGGTGCCTGCTGGAGGTACGAATTATGCTGGGTATCGATTTTTTTTTCAGAATTCTTTGGCCGCTGCTCTTGCTCAGTTGTAGTAGATTTTTGATTATTCCATTGCCTTTGCGGCTAGCGAAACATTCATTCTGCTCCTGATTCTGAAGGAAGATGACAAATATCAGATGCCACACCCGCCGTTCCTCGCAGCCCCCCGGCAACCAAAAAAGTTGCACTTCCCCGTCGCTGTACGCTCAGCAAAACGCACATACCTGTAAAGAAGTTTTGGAACCTGGGTCCCGACGTGTTTGAGCTGCAAACCACCATTGACAAGGTCAATTTCCCCCATTTACACGGCGAGCTCCGTCGAGAAGTGAGACAGCAGCATCAGGAAGCCAAGGAGCGGTCCTGCGTTATCGGTCCGGATTTGAAGCAATTCGACCTGTGTATTCAGATCTCTAAGGAACCCAACACGCAGCTGCGCCACGACTTGCGGACGCACCGGCCCTGGCGGCTAGAGACAAGCTTGTTGGATGGAACGCGAATCTTGGAGGAAGTGAAATCGGTATCGGGTGCAGGAGCTGTTGGTGGAGGTGGTACAACAACAGCTCCTGAGGGTGGTTCGTCCGGAAGTAGTCCCAAAGGTGGCGCAAGATCTCCGAATAAAGGGAGCAACGCAACGAAGAACTTTTGGGACCGATTGGACGAGACCATGCCCCGAGGAATCCGAGCAGACCCGACGCAGAGAAAGCGCTTCATCGACCATGCGAGGGGCTTTATGTCGAAGTACTGCCCCCTTTCCCTGGAAAAGCTCACCGAGCTCCGGGAACTCGTCTTGTCGGAAAAGCTCCGCAGGTGTTTCGACAACACAAAGCCAGTGAACCCACAGCTTCTGGCCGCGGAGCAAAACCTGTGTTGTCGTTCGCAGATGCCCAAGGTGATGCTGGCGTTTCGCATCACCGGAGTCGACGGGCACCCCACGGTGGAGATGACGGCGGCGCAAATGCGGTACTTGATCCAGTACGGCTGCAGCTGGGGCGTGTGGGGCGCGTTTGTCGGGGGAATCGAGCGCGCCGCGTATCCCTGCAAGCCATCGCAAGCAGACAAGTTTTTCTACCGAACCTGGTGGCTGCGGAAGATGGAGTACTTGGCAGCCAAGAAGCAAAGCACGGTACACAAAATGCTCCACAAGCTCACGAACCTGACCTCTCTGAGAAGACAGGCGTCCGCCTCACCAGCACGCAAAGAGAAAGACAAGGATCTGAGCAACGATGCGCTCGCGCTCCGAGGGAATTTCACGCTGTCCCCGAATCGCAAGGAGGCGAAGCTGCAAAAACAGAAAATGCTTGCCCAAACGTCTCCTGTTTTCGCCGGTGCATCTCCACGAAAGGTGACAGCGGCAAAGGGCGACGCGAACGAAGATGTCGATCCGGAAGATGCAGCGAAAATCCCTCCGCCGTCTCTCGCAGCGGTTTTCTTGCACCTAGTGCCACCGGAGGAAAACGGACAGCTCCCTTTTGGCTTTACGGCTGAGGATTTCGATTTGAAGCCAGAAGATTTGGCCTACTTGTGTGATTACGACGATCCTGGTGCCGTGGCGTACACGAACGTCGAACAGACAACAGGGACGACCGCGGCTGCTGCAGCCGCGCAAAATAACAGCTCGAACGCGCAAACGCCCTCGCCAGATAAGCCACGATTGGCCAGCACGCCACTGAAGTCGTCAAACCTCTCCTCGCCGGCCAGGCCCGCCCAGGTGCGCGACCTCGTACAGTTAGGCCTGGATGGCAAACACAAATCCGGCGCGACTTCCCACCTTAGCTCGTCGATGCCAGCAAGCCCCGCGACGGTCGCGATTGCCCCGCCCTCCAGCCACAAAGCAGATCGCGATCAAAGCTTCGCGACGCCGCCTCTACTGGACAAGAGCAACCTGGACGATCCGCCGGTCCCCATCGACGCAATCAAAGCCACTGAGTACGAGCAGGTCAATTTCGACCCACTGCACAGAAATGTTCCTTTCGAACTCACAGACGACCAGAAAAAGCTGCCGCCAAAAATCCAGTTTCTCCTCTACGTGAAGCACAAACTGTGGATCTTCGAACATCGCTGTCTCTACAACGAAGTGGCTCGGCAGCGCCGTCTCGCAGTGCGGCAGCACTGTTTGAACCGCGGTGTGGAGGTCGATCAGCGGGGGAAGATGCTCTTCAGCGTGGCGCAAGTCGATAGCAGCCCGTTTCTGTCAACCGCCGGTGGCGCCGGACCGGGTGGGCCTGGCAGCAGCGGTGCGCAATCTAGAGCGACCGACGACATCTCGCCCGGCATGTGGGCTGGCTTGTGCCATCCCGCGAAGAACCCGAGTCTCGCGGAAAGTGGGCGTCGCAATTCTTCTTCTCGGTCGCTATTGGACGGAGCGGGCACCAGTCCTAGCGTTCCGGGTGAGTTCAGCTCAGACGAGAGCAATCCCGGCGCGATCAAATCTTGCGCGCGGCGCGTGCGGGGCGGCAGTGCCTCACCCGCAGCAGCAGAGCGACGCGGGCGCCCCCGGTCGAAGTCAAAGCACAAGAAGCGCGAAGGACACGCCTCCCACCCAGCGAGAATTCCGCGATCGTCCCTGGACAGTGGAAAGGGGCAAACCACTGCAGATTACGACGCATCAAATTGGGACCTGGACAAGCTGCTTGATGGCGACCTGCTACATGCAGAGACTTACTACGACACGAGCTTGCTGCTGGATCTCCGTATCCTAAACGCAACCGTCGTGATCAAGAACGATCGAGAGGAAACCGATGGCAGTACCGCAGCCGCACCGTCTTCCACGGACGAAAAAGCGGGTGTGGAGTTCGGCCTGAACGTGTCTGCCGTGCAGTACACACTGGAAATCGCCGGTGCGCAAACCGGACAGCTGCCGGTCCAGATGGAAGTCATTTTGCAAAACGCCATTGCGTCCGTGCAGCACACGGCGTTGCTGGTGAATCCCAGCAACTACAAAATTTTACGACAGGAACTGCACCGCCCGATCTGCATCCTGGCACACAGAAACATCGTGCCACCGGAGGATCCGAAAGCGTTCAAAAGGAGACGAAGCAGCAAAGAAAACAAACTCGCAGCGAGCAACGCGCCTTCTTTGGAAAGCAAGCTGAGCAAGCAGTTGAGCGAGTATCGGGTACACACGTCGAAGAACAATCAATTCCTCTACTTCCCCTACGGCAACTTGCACATAGACGACGAGGCCGTCGAGTACGCGGAGGTGCTGCAAAGCGGAGCAGCGAAACTTCCCTTTGATCTTACCAAGAGGAAATCAAAAGTGGACGGCGACGGCATTGTGTACTTGCGAATGGAAATCGGGGTGCCTGAGCTCGAGGTTTTAGATTTGACCGAGCCCTCGGGCCGGACGCACGTCCACATTTTGTCCGATACGGTGACGAGAAACTGTTTGATCTACACCCCGCAGAGCCAGGTCGACGATTATTGGAAGTATCTGAACTACGACCAGCACGTAGCGCTGTTGGCAGAAAAAGACGCAAAGAATGTTGCAACTACTTCCACGACTTTGCCGCAGACGCTGTACCCAGATAAAGAACAAAATCTTCCTTTCGCAGGTGAAAACTATGCCACCTCTACTGCGAAAAAGCTCCTCCGAAAATCTGCGAGTTCCGACACGGCTTTTGATTGGATCGCATCGAGTGCTACAGGTGGCACCCTGGACAACGAGCGTCTATTGCTCGCGGCGTATTTGCGACGAAATTGCGGCGTGAACTGCCTCCGGCTCTTCACTCCCCTAGCTTTGCTGCTAAAAACCGTTTCGCTGATCCAGGAGGCCCTGAACCTGGGCGACCAGACCGCGGACGCGGAGCGGCACGCGGCCGTGGCTGCCAAAAATTTGTATGAATGTTTTCAGCTCGCGGAGTTCATCATGGAGACGGATATGGAAGCACATCCCGCGCTCGCGGTCGTCGGGCGACGCGGGAAAACCCCGGGCGGCGTGCCGGCGCTGCTGCACGAAGTGCAGAAAGCGGTCATTCGGAAAGCGAATGGCGTGTACTCAGATTCCGCTTCCGCTTCCTTCTCGTCCGACACTTCTTCTGCGGAAGAAGATTTTTCCGACCTCGCAACCGCTACCACCGAAGACCTGCGCACTCGGCTGGCGATCTTGGCGTTGCACCGGGACCGGGAAAGCTACATTTTGTACAACCACTTGCACGACTTTTACTCCAAAAGAGGGCAGAAGGCGTCGCGCGCTACACTACCTCGACCTCCGCCGTCGTCCTCGGGTATTAACGACAGAGTGACACTCGCACAATCGTCGTCGAGCCCGCACAGTACTAACGTCAAATCAGCTACTACGATTCGAGACCACTTCGAACAGGACACTTCGCATGGCACACTCTTTAACAGCAAACCCGCGTCTGACCCCCCGCCACAGATGAGTAAAGACAATGCATCAAACTCGCCGAAACTACAACTCGTTCCGGCAGCGGCCGCAAGTGGCAATATTCCGCAACCGCCCCCGATGCATTCGTCCAGCGTGGTGGAGCCGGATACAAGTTGGAACTTATTACAGTGAAAAATGCCCCCACCCCCAAAGTTGCAAAAACATGTGATGCGAAGTTTCCAAATGAAAACTTTTTGTCATGCATGAAAGGAGTATGAATCTTTCTGATGCAGAGTCTAGGCGTGTATCGCATCGCTTGCATGACAAGCACCGCTCCTGCTGGGGTTCTTTGCAATACAAATTTTTGCGTATTCACGATTGGAAACCTGTGATGCTAATAGATGCAAGAGGGCGAATGTTTCATTTGGAAAGGTTTGCAATACAAATGCTCCCAAGTTCGGTGGTGGGGGCATTTTTCATTGTAATAGAACTTGTCCACGATTCACGGGGAAGCCGAGCCGGAGGTAATCAAAGTGAGCAACTCCTTGGTCCTGTCGAAAGCGTTCGACGAGGAAAACACGACGTTCAACACCGGCATGGATGAGTTAAACGCTTCCATAGCCGCCGGTGCGCAGTCCATGCAAGGACAACTTGCGGATCATGGCGCACAGAGACCTCCTGACGGACCGCAGGACCTCCTGCGCAATGCCGGAATATTGCCGCAAGTAGAAGACAAGAACTCGTCCGGACCAGAACTCCCGGACCCCTATGAAGTCATGTTTGAGTTTTTGGATACGCGAAAGCTCTACCAGGCCATGGGTGCGCGGCAACGGACGTGGACGGCCTTACGGCTGCAGCCGCCCGCGGACTACTACATCGAAGCGGACAACGGCATCGAAATTACCGTTCCGGAGAGTGAACAGGACCCGTTCCAAGACCCGCAAATGGGAAGCTCCCGGAAGTCGCGAAGAGCCAGCAAATTTGGTGCGGCCGCCGGTGCTGCGCTGTTGGCCACGTCCTTGATGGGTGGAGAAAACAAGAAGGGAAAGCGCAAACGCCATAGTGTAGCTTCCGCAGATTCCACCGATGGGCTGGGAGTAGCGTCCGTGGGAACGTCACCAATGAACAAGCAGAAAAGTCGGCGCGGCACCACGCAATTTGCGAAGGACGCGGCATTCGGACGGAAGGAAAGCACACTCAGAAAACAGGACACGACAGATGTGCACATGCCGGGCGAGTACCAGAAGCACGGTTCGTTGTCGCGACTCCGATCACTGCACAAGAGCGATCCCGCTTTTTCCAGTGAACTAGGCGTCACTCTGAACATAAGCCGCATCGCGGTGTGGAGCTCAAACGAGCCGCGGTTCGTTTACCAAACTGACCCAACCACGCGCGACCTCTTTATTCTCGAGAACACGCGACACCCGCTCGAGGGCGCGCTCGAGCTGCTACAGTCGCCGCTTTTCGCTCCAACGCTGGAAAATCACCGACAAGTAGCACAACGAGGAACTGCACCAAGACCTTCGAGCTTCTTCTACCGATCGTCCGATAGTACAATGTACAACTCTCAAATGAAAACCGTTTTCACAGAGGCGAAAAGCCACGACTCCCTAGCCTCGCTCGCGACTACCTCTCATTTTTCGACTGGAACGGAAAGTTTTCTCGAACGCGTGCCGCCATTGCTGGAAGAATTGCGGAAAGCGGCGGAAGCGGACTTTCACCTGTATGACAATCTGGTCGCGGAGCTGGTGTTTCAGTCGACCTTCGTCCAGTCTGATGCAAAATCTAACTTTCTGTACAACCCGAATACGCTAGCTAGGCAATTTTTCGAGAAGCACGAAGTTTTGCAAAGACGCTCCTCCGAGTGGCTCCGGGCACACGATCTAAAGGAATTTGCCCCCGAAGCGCCACAGGGCTTCTTCAATCGCCTGATGGGCGCTGGTGCGGGCTCACCAACCGGCACGGCCGCAGCGAAAGTGTTGCAGAGTGTGGCGGAAGAGGAAAGAGATTTGCTGAATGCCACTGCTTTTCCAGACATGCGGGTGGCCGATCCTATCGGATATTTGATGCACAGCCAGCTCGGCAACGTCACCACGGCGGACGACACCTTCGCGAGCCTACGGGGCTTCTGGAACATCGCCCACGTAGATGACCACGATGCGAGCGCCGAGCACGACGATCCCACGGCCTTCAACTACTTTTCCCCGAAGTGGAGCGTGCGTGCGCCCGCCAACGCAAAAGTGTTGGCACGGTTGGACGCCCAGGAGCGAGAGAAGGCACGCAAAGACGTGCACAAGAGCAAAATCAACACGCTGATATCCAGCCATCAGAGCTTTCGGAACATGAACCGACTTGGAAGCGGTGCGGGGAGCCGCAGCGCGGGCGCCAGCGGTGTCTCGTTCGACGTGGACGAGGAAGAGGCAGAGAAGATGAAACGGCGTCGCGAACACGACGGTGAGCCGGGCCTCCACGAATCCCCTTTGGATTTGATCCATCCGTCCGGTTTTCGCATCGTCTGGCGCAATGGCCGTTGCCAGAGTCTGAAGCGGATCGACCTTCCGAGCCACGTCGTCTCTGTGATCCTGGCGCCACTGCGGATTGACATTGACACGCCAAAGTTGCTGAGTCTGACGCGCATCGTCGTTGCAATTCAGGTGGGTCTGGACAGTGCGAAAGATATCACCGAGAACATTCAGCGCGCACGTGGTGCCAGTATCACCCCCTCCGCGGGCTTGAGTCCGTCGCGCCGCTCGTCGGTGGGTTCTTCCGGTGCGGGGTCGGTTCCCGAAGAACAATCACGTCCAGGTTCGAAGAACGCCCCGCCACCCCCTCCTGCGGTGGAACGCACACTTAGTCACGACACGCATAGCGACACGGAGCAGGCAGCAGTCAGTGGCGCTGGCTCGCCCAGCAGCGACAGCCCGCAACCGGAAGAACTCGGGAGCGCACGGCCTGGCGATGGTGCAACTACTGGTCGACGACCTTCCATTGGGGGGGAGTCGATGGGCGACGACGCACTTCAACCCGGTACCGAACCCGTACCAGCAACCGCGGGGGGTCGGCCGGAAGAAGTGTCGTACTACGTGGAACTTGATGCTAAGCAGCTTTCGCTCCACGTCTACGTCGAGAGCACGTACGAAACTTCCGGCTGCTATCTGATAGCCGGCGTTGAGGATCTGTACACCTTCGTGGTCTCTAACGAAAATATGACGCCCGGTGCTGGCGGCATGTCACAAGAAGAAGTCATGAGGGCGCAGATGCCGCATGACCTCAACCTGTTTGACCAAGCAAGCAGCGGCATCACGCGCGTAACAAGCATGTTCGTTGCGCAGCTGCCTGTCACCGCCTCGGGAAACGCGTTTCTGCTCGCAGACGAAGTGTGGCAAGGAGCTGAAAAGGGTCAGAAGGGCAAGTTCGACCTCGATAAGATTGACTTGAGCAGCGCTTTGTACACGCGTCTGCTGTTCCATTGCGGTGCGGTCCCGGATTTGTTCCTCAGTTTAGACCACGCCGACTCGCAGAAACCGCTAACGCCACACGACGTCTTTTTGCATTTGCGGCCCTCACTCTTCCTCTCCGACGGCGCAAAACACAAGCCAATTACCGCTGCTGCTTTCGCTGCGGAAACACGGACCTCGTCAACAGCGGACCAGAATCATGACGAGGCTGTGGACTACAGCAATGCGCACCGCCTCCCCTTAGACTTGTCTATCCAAAAGTTCGCGTATCACATTGTCTCGCCGCTGCGCGCACTGTGGCCACTCGTTGCAGCGACTAAATCGATTGATTCGCAGTCGGACCAGCACCACATGGCGCACGACCACGCGCCAGGTGCCTCGTCGCGCCGCAACAGCGCGGCAGAAGAGTCTTCACACCAGCCCAAGCTCGCCGGCGACGCGAAGCACGTTTCTCAAGCAGAACTCGACGACCTGATCCGCGCCGACCAGAGCCACGCCGTGCTGCTGCGGTACAGTAACTCCATCACCCACCTCGACCCGGAGCGCAAGCACGACGTGGCCAAGAAGCAAATAGCGAAGTCCAAGATTCCGCTGATGCAACAAGGCCGGGCCGGGGAGCAGGAACTGTTTGACATTTGGGGCTGGTCCACAAAGATCTGGCACAAGGTTCGGAACGAAAATGCAAACGCCCATTTTGGCGAAATCTGGATCGCGACATGGTGGGATCCGGTGATTCTGCTGGCAGAAATCTACAACTTCACTTGCGTTTCTGTCGAGGAAGAATTGCGCACCAGGAGACTGGGGCCAACAAAACTTTCCCCGGCTGGGCAGATGTTGACTCCTGGATCTTTTTTCCCATCGCAGCCCGGAGTAGACCACGCGGGAGAAGCCGGCGTCGCGACGAGGAAGCTTGGAATAAGGAAAGGAACAGCCGGGGCGCCGGGTGGTAGGTCGAAGGATACAAAGCCCGCCCACGAGGTGGTGCCGAAAACCCCTGATCTGGTCGTGTCTCTCCCACAAGCTGAGGCGAGCGACGGGGAGGCAGCGGAAATCAAGAGTGAGCTCCTTGCGATCAGGTTCGAGGGCGATCTTGCCACCGACCTCCCGTCGGACGAGGAGCTCGCCGAAGACAACGACGCCACAGGGTTCCGTCGCGGATCCCTGACCAGCAACCACAGCGAGTACGGCTCGGCGATAAGCAGCAGCTCGGCCGTAGGAGACCAAATCCTGAGCAGCCCCACCGACACCCCCCTACAGCCGGTTGCTCGAGAGCGGCAGCACAGCCTTGGGCATGCCGCACTAGTGCAGCAGCTCTTCCCGCCGCCCGACGACGTTTCCGCGATGGGAAGTCAGAACCACAGGGCGGAAATGACAGTATTTGATGAAACGGCGGCCATGGTGGATCAACTCGCCACCAACAGTGGGACGTTCGTTACGGTCGACTGCACCCGTCACTTTTCGCTGCACTGCGCAGCTGTCAAGCTTTTCGTGCCTACCGACAGCGTCGAGGGTTTGCTGGTGAGTCTCTCGCTCCAGATCGGCGCAGACTTGTCCGGGGCGCTCAATATGGATCTTGCATCCAGTGTCGCAAACTTCGAGCATGACCTGCCGACGTCGAGAAAGCGGCGGATCCTTCGGCACAACGTGCTGCGTCCCACGCGCGAGGCGCTTACGAGCTACGAGAAGGAGACGTGGATGGCTGTGGTGCAGCGAAATCCAAATGTTCTCCACAAATACCTACCGGCGTACTTGGACCAAATTCACTTGAGCGGCTTCATTTCAGGCCTCAGCATCTGCTTATTGTCTGACGCTGAGGTCGGAGGCATGTCGGGACCGCGCACGACGATTGGTGCCGGTGGATACGAGAAGCCCGAGGAGGACACTTCTATCAGCGCCATCAAGCGAAAGTCGATTCTTGGGGCCGAATTCAGCGGGGTGCTCGAGGCAGACGAGGGAGCTGAAAACGACGTTCTGGATCCGGAGCTGCCGCGAGCGTCGCCAGTGAATTCTGCTTCTGTGTTAGCTACCACCAGCCAGCGAACGATCTTCGGAGAGGAGGGCGAACCGCAGCCCGTAAAGAGCACAGGTAGCCAGAGACGACCGTCGATGATGAGGCGGCAAACCGTGGCGGCGCTCCCTGACCCCTCCGACAAAGCCCACCGAATGCAGATTCCAGACGCATCGTTTCCACTCAAGACGGCCCCCTTGGCGGGCGGTAGGACGAGTTCTCGAGCGACAGGCGGAGCTTACGCGCGTCGCAACGTGCGGCTCAGTGCCTCCGGTCGCCGCCGATCTTCCGCTACTTCCACCATGGCCGGCGCCAGCGCCCGAACCAGTATGACAACTGCAGCGACATCAATTTCCTTCGAGGATAAGAAGCGGGAGTCACTTGCGAACAAAGAGAAGGAGGAACAGAAGGCACGTTTCGAAGCGCGGGAAAGGCAAAACAAACTGGGGCGGCTGCTGAGCAGCTTCCCCTTGTCAAAGCAGGTGATCGACGACTACAGTATCTACGTCCTCCACCCAGTGCGGGTAACAACTGATCTCCTCTTGGAGAAGGTGACGCTCTTCGAGAACGTGCTGGAGAGCCACGCGCACGCCTCCGCTACGCGGCGTGGCAGCGCAGCAACAGATGCACAGTTGCTCGGGGTCGGCCAAAGTGGGCGGAGCGGTACACCGTCTGGAGCGGGTTTTCCGCATCTTGCACCGCGCGCGTCCATCGAATCCCAGGACGTCGGAGAAATGACCCACGTCCGTTTCAAGAGTCAAGCCGATACGGAGTTGCTGTACACGCCTGCCTCTCAACGTCCAGCTTTGGTTCAGGCAGTCGCAGCCTCAAACAAGCCACAGCTTCCGGTGATCGCAGAGTCCTCCTTTTCACCGGCGCATGATTCGAAAGCGAGCCCAACCAGCGTGGTGGAAAATTCTTTTGGCCAGGACCAAGAGTTCACGCCGATTTCCCGACAAGGTATCAGTTACGCAGAAGATTCCGCGCGGGAGCAGCACAACCTTCCGCCGCCCTCGCTGCTCGGCGGCCCGTCGCAGTCCGGCTTGCAGTTATTCAAACAGGGCGCACACTCAACGCCCTCGGTGATGCAGCGGAACGAAAGCGGGTCGTCCGCTTCGGCATCACGGACGAGATTTCCGCTCGCGGGAGACAATTTCAACCTGCAGCAGCCCGGTGGTACAACCATGAACGCGCGCCCCTCCGAGGCCTCTTCAACGACCATTGCAGGACATCCGGACGACCCGGGGTTTTTGTCCATGGAACGCGACGGGCCGATTGTGAATACGCAGGTACAGGAGGAGCTGATGGGCCAGCAGCATGTGGACATTTACGATAAACTGGAGGAATTCTCGGAGGGGGTGCCCGTCGTCGTCCTCGACCACCGCGTCGGCGCAAACGTTGGCCCGATCGTGTTGTCTTTTCAGACTGGGTTGCTCCCACGCCTGATCTCCGTACTAGGTGTTTACACCGAAATGCAGGAGCGCATGGCGGACTTGTTCGCGAAAGAAGACACCACGACCGGCGCATCCACCACGCCGCTGGATGACATCAGTCAGGAAGACGAATTCGCTGCGCACGAGCAGCGAGGTGAGGACGACGTGCATGATGTTGATAAGCGAGATCGCATCAACCTGACACCTCTCGATGGCAAGATGGACCACGAGGGTGGCTCGTCCAGTAGCTCATCCAGTTCCACGACTTCCAATGACGGGCGGGTAAGGGATACCGCAAACTATGAGGATAAGGACCCCGACGACGACGGTGCAACGGGGTCGTCCTCGTTTGGAGCGACCACGTCCTCCTCCGAGCGCGAGGGGTCGGAGTCCGAAGGCGATGAACCGTGGCTGACCAGCTTGCAGGAACGAAAAATGCCCGCGAGGCGCCTTTCGATGGAAAGCGTGGAGGGCGTCGACCAGCTCGAGTTAGCCGCCGCCCAGACGGCGCAACTGACAGGATCGGCGGAGATGGTTCGAGCTTTGGCGCAGCGCCCTGGCGGGAGCGTTGGGTTGGGAGGTGGCTCCGGAGGTGTAGACGAATCCACTGCTGCAGCGGGCCCAGATGGAGTCCTTCCGATGGACCAAAGAGGCGCTATCAGCGGTCCGGCGGCTGGCACGATGACCTTGACCGGTGGGTTTTTCTATTTGTTTGGACTACCGCACATTTTTCTCCTGCGGATCGAGAACATCCGGCTGCAGCTTGTGGACACCCAGCGGTCGATCTCTCTGCTGGATGTCGCACTAGAGCAAACCGTTGCTCAGTTTCACCAAGTCCGGCCTGTTCTATTACCCGACCTCCTTAGGCAGCTCCTTAGCGAACCCGCGGCGCACCACCCACAACTCATGGACAGTGGCAGTAGAGCGTTCGGTTCAGTCACCTCGGTGAACAGAAACAGTGTGCAGCCCACGCGGCAAAGTGCGAATGCAGGTACAACTCCGGAAGATACAGCTGAGAGACAAGCAGAAGATCCATCAGCGGTTCCGCAGCTGACGCGCGACCCGCTGGTTTCGCTCGAGTACTTCAACGCGGCGAAGTCTCCCTTCACCGGGTTGGTGTCCATGCTGCATCCAAACATAACCTTCGGCTCGACGTTGGTCCACGCGGGGAACCGCGGATTACTCACTGCGGAAACCATGTGCTTCGTGGATGCGTTCTCCCCGCTGAACGCAAAATCCTTCCCGTTAGTCGACACGTTCCGCATCAAGAGTTGCATGGCCTTGGATAATGACGCCCTGCTCGGCTACTACGCGCGGGTGTCTTGGATCTCGATGAATCTCTCTCTGGACACGACGAAAACCTTCCGGCAACTGTTGGTTTCCAGTGCGATCGAGCTGCACGCGCGGTACCTCCAAATGCAAAAGCTCCGCAAGGAGCAGGCCTTGCGGACTTGGGAACAGGTTTCGGCGCTGCAGCGCGGCCAACCCTTAGAGCTGGTGTCGCCGAGTTTGACGTCTGCAGCTGCGGTCAAGGATGCGCTGGCGAAGACTCAACCGCGCGCACTGCATCTCGCGATTTCGGCAACGGACGCATTGACTTTCGAGAAGGGGAAGTTGGTCACGGCGGAGGAACTTCTCAACTCGTCGAATTCGCGATCTGCGTTTGGAAAGAATCCATCGAAGTCTAGAACCATCGGAAGAACAAGTCCACCTAATAACCCCTTTGGGAGCAGTAGAACTACGAAGACGGAAAGAAAATTCCCACTAGTCGAGGTCTTAGTGATAAAGCCGAACAACTTCCAAGATTTGGCGGCCGACACCGCCTCGTCTCCTGGCGACTGGGCTGCATCCGACGGTGCTACAACTGCAGAAGCAGTTTCGGACGCTCGAATGCTCACGCTCGGAACTGCGAAAGATCCAGCAAACACCTACACACTGCATTCGCACGAGCTGTGCACAGCCTACCAGGACCGCCCCTTCAGTGCCACGCAGGCAGCCTCGCGGTACTGGACCCGCCACTATCCGTCGATTTTTCGCAACTACTTGACCAACTTTCTCGACCCCGTCCAAGAAAGACGCATTCAACGGCGCTTGGGGCTGCAGCTGAGCAGCACGCTTTCGAGTGAAGCGGACCGCGAGCGAAGACGGCTTGACCCAAACTTAGAGGACGCCGAGATCGGTAGCGTTGCCACTCGGGAATCCTCTCCAGGTCTGCTTGATGACGGCATGCGCCAAGGCCAACTACACGATAGCCAGAGCGCGCGCGGTCTGCCCTCCGTGGCATCTGCAGTTGCAGATCGCGACCTTGACAGTGTCATATCGATTGCGGGAGTCCCGGTAACGCGCAAAGGATCCCTCCTCTCGACGGTGGACGAGCGCGACGAGGCAGCTGCGTCACGTGTCGGGGACGGCATGAAAGGCAAGACGCCGAAATCTGTGCTCGAGGACTCCGCGAGCAACGTGGTCATGGTGCGGAATGAGCTCGGGCTGCGAATTCGCTGCAGACAGGAGCTGACGAAAGCTGACCGCGCCAGAAGATCTCTGTGGGTGAAGTCGAGTGCAAACCGCCACGGCTCCCCATCCGGCGCCGAATCTCCAGGTAGAAAAGCGATGCGCGGCTACGGGCCCGCGTCCCAATTAGTGAAGTCGCTCGTGGGTGCCACACAGTTGGGACGCAAGAACAAATCGAAAGAGGCACCAGCAGGGGCGGGTGGTGGAAGCAGTAACAGTATAAAAAAATCCACCGCCTCGTCACAGGCGGGAGCTAATAATATGCGACCGCGTCTCTACCGGTCTAAGTCGTACGACGGCTTGCCTGCTGCAAGTAGGGACAAAGAGAAGACCGCCGGCGCAGCAGGCGGCGAAGAAGAAGAAACACCAAATGAGAATGAATCTGGCATCCGACACCATATCGTGCAGAAAGGCCACACTTTCTCGTGTAGGAGCGAGGAGGACGACGGGAAGTCGACTAACGTGGTGCGCGGACTAACAGTCGACTTGGTGATTGGCGGGGCCATCGTCACCCTACGGAAGTTTCACTTCGGGACGCAAAGTCTGCACATCGATGAGAAATCGGTACCCATTCAAGTGGACTCTGCAAAGGAGCGCGTGGAGAAGCAGAAGCAACGTGAGAAAGAGCTGGCAGAGAACCGCGGCCAGTCTATGCGCAGTCTTGCGTCTACGATGGACAGTCGTCGGTCTTTCGGAATGATATCAGATAAATTGTCCGACCCTGTGCAGATTCATCCACCGACCCAAGCAGGAAGCGCCGCGAGTGCTGCCACCGCTGCCAGTGCGGAAAGCACCCCAGTCGCAGCTCCTTTATCCCCGCAACTGCAGGACCGGCCCAGCTACGAGGTGTTGCAGGCGCAAAGCCACTCGTTCGGGCGGGGCACCAAGCGCGCGTTTCCGGTTCGGATTCTGAAGCGTACGGTCTTGAGTTCGAAGTCAAACCGGTTTGACATGAACCTCTCTTCCACCGTCCGCATCACAAACAACCTGAGCGTCCCCATTGTGGTGCGCAGCAGTCTCCAGATGCTCACGCAGGTTCTAGTAATTCCCGCCAAGGGCCAGGAGTGGGTGCCGCTCCCCTGGCTTTTCCCTGAGGAGTTTTACTTCGTCACCGGCTTGAGCGCGGCGAACATGTCTCTGGCGACCAACAAGGGGCTGCAAGCGCTTGCAAAGCAGGACGACCAAACACAAGAATTTGGCCTAGATTTGGACACCTTTCGCAAGAGTGTACCGAACGCACAGTCGCGGGCCACTGTAGCGCCGACGCCGGGTGCCTTCGCACCCTTCAGCACCGCCGCGGCAACCGTCTTTCCACAAGAGGGTCTCCGGCAGGCCGAGAACGTGGCAAAGATTCTTGCTAACCTGCCCTGGGACATCGTGACAGCGCAGGACGAAGTGGACGAGACTGACATGCGGTCCGGCTCGAAAAGCAAAAAGAACCGGTGTCACGAATGCTGCTGCGGGGAGAGTCGCGCGAGAAGCTCGGAACAGCACGTGGGGAAGGTGCACAGCATTTCGCGGGACGAAGATGGCATGGTGTCGCCGACATGGCGACAAGATGATCTGGACTTGCGCCACAAGACCATACTAGGCGCAACGCCAGGCAGTGACCGCAGCTCCCCCCTGCATGGGTCGCAGATGACAGATTCCCCGACCACCGTTGGTCATCGTGACAGCGATGCCGAGTTCGAAGCCGATTTGAATTCCCGGAGGAGGTCTCGGTGCAGCAAATGCGGGGGATGGATCTGCTGCGGTACCTCCAAACCCGCGATGAGCCAGCGCCAGATGGCCATCGCGAAACGGAGGTGGCCTGCACCCCTGCTCGTCGGCTTGCGGCATCGGCTCGAGGAGGATCTTGAGGCCTTCGAAATGTCGGAAGAAGCGAAGAAGTGGCGCGCAAAAGACCCTTTGAACCGGACGGAAATCGCAGCGAAGTTGCGGGACAAGGACTGTGTGAACGTGGTGCGCCGGTCGGGCCGGTTGAAACGCTTCGTGCCCGAGCGGGTCTGGCGGCAGATCTACACGTATGCAAACTCGAACGCGGAAACATACCACAAAATGGACGGCCACACGATCCATTTCGCCGGAAGCTCCCTCCCCTCCATGCCGCGCGTACCGGAGGCGAACAAATCTGGAGAGCTGACCGATCGTCATCCGATCGACGTCGCCGTCTCAGTTGCCGCCACCTCGGTGAACCTGAGTTCGAACACGGATGCCCTCAGCTTTGACATTCTGCTGGATTCGACCATCCAGATTTGCAACAGGCTGTGCGCCCCGTTGGTCGTCAGTGCTCAGGGCGCCCGGTTCTCCGAGGACCACACTCAACTGGAGAAGCAGCACCGCAGTTCTCAGATGCGCAACCGAAGTCTCCTAATCGCAGAAGCAGCGAGCTCGCCCGACGACCGCAGCTTTAACGAGCAGACCCCTGCAGACGACGCGACGGCGTACGACGCTAGGCGACCTGGCTCCCCCGGCATGCACACGACATTGCGAAAAATGGCCACGGCAAGCCGCGCCAGCGGTGAAGTTTTGCAGCGGCAGCACACGCTGCCACCCGGAGCTAATGCGGAGTTGAAGCACTCACCCTTCCTGCTCACCTTCGCCTTCAACCAGGGTACGGAGACGTTCAAAACGCAGTACCCTTTGGTTCTCGACTACCACATGCGCTCGGCGGAGAAGCCGCACCGCCTGCACTTCCGCAACCGCGAGCCGGATGTTTTGGCCCCGGGCGACGTTGCGGAGCTGAGAAGGACGGACTCAGAAAGAGCGGCCGGGAAGAAATCTTGGGCAGCATGTTGTAGCCGGAGGACTGGTCCTAGAACGCTGGACAACGAGGACGATCCGTTTGCCGCATCCAGCAGAGACGACAGTACATCGATTTCCGTGCTGTACACGTGTGACAACGCACCGGAGCGACAGCTCCCAAACCAGATCGCGTCGGATGTTTTCTTCTGGCCGAGTCCGATCATGCAGGTTTCCGTCTACGCTTCGTACTGGGTCGTGAACCGGCGCAGCGACCTCGACTTCTTCGTCGCGCACGGCACGCCGCAGCTGGACAGTAACCGGCCGGCGTACCAGGTGCGCGCGAACACGCGCATGATTCTGTCCGAGGACCACATTCAGCGCAAGGGCCTGTTGTCCGAGGTGCGGGAAATCCAGGTGGGCGTAACAAACCAGTTCATGCGTGGCCTGGACCTCGGCCCAGCCGGCGGGGGCAAAAGCTACATCCCGAGTGCGCAAAACCCGGGAAGACACTCGCTATTGTCAAATGCCTCCGCAACGTCAAACAAGGCGCAGCTAAAGCGTCAAGTCACCGCACGAGCCATATCGGGTGCCGCGTCGACGGAGAAGGCGCCGCTCTACATGATGTCGCACCCGTTCCCGGTGAAGCAGGTGACGACGGGGGGCATGGTGGTGGTTCCGAAGACGATGTATAACCCGATCCAACGCGTTTTTGGATACTCCGTGAATACCGCTCCGTTCCCCTTTTACCGCACGCTCGTGATCGAGATGGTTCGGGCCGTCACGCTGGTGAACCACAAGCGGCACCCCATCTGGGTGCGCTCTAAGGGCGAGGCCGGGTACCAGAAGGTCGACCCGCACCAGCAGGCGCAGTGGGACCCGCAGAGTGACGCACTGATGAAGGAGATCCAGTACGCACGGAGTCGCGGGAAGCCCATGGACGAAAAGAAAATTTTGGAACACGTCCAGCTACGCATCACCGGGGACACGGACAAACACTACAGTAGCAGCTTCTCGATTCTGGAGCACGAGTGCTTCCAGCTCTCCACCGCTATTTCGGAAGAGGACCTGCCTCTTGCGAGCATGCGTATCATAACTCGACGAGGGGAGCTGCAGCGGCGAGAACGGAGCAAACAGTTGCGGCGCCGCAACTCCAACGGACGGTCGAGGTTCGGCCTCAACATAAACAGAGTAGACACCGCAGCTTCAACGTCTGTCGGAGTGACCGCACAGGATTCATCAACATCTGCCGGTGTAGTTCTTGCTGAGAACAAAAGCAGGGGTGCTGACCAGGAGCAAGACTTGCAATTTGTAAGCGGACAATTACAACCCCCGAAGCCGCGTGTGCATCTCTGCATCTCTTTGGTAGAAGTATTGCAATCGGTGAACCAGTCCGCCTCCATCGTGGTGCGGTTCACCGAGCCCCAGGTGCCGCACTACCGGATCGCAAACTTCTATGGAAGCGTCAGGATTGAAATCGTCAAAGTTGAAATAATTTCTCATGTATAAATTGCAAGACATGAAGCGCCTCTCTTGCAGGAACAGCAAATGGGGCCGACTGTCAGCCTTTTTGGGGTCTGCGGTAGAGCTGCTAAAGTAGCATGACAAAAGACGCCGTCTGTACCTAAACAGCATGACAAACTGTATTTAGACGGCGCCGAAATTTGTCATGCACCGCTTGAAAATTGGGCTTCCAACTGGTATCGATTTGATGCATTACAAGTTCTTTCAACTTTGTCGATTTCAAACCTGACACTCCCATAACTTCACCCCGCACGCGCTCGCACTCTCGCAGGTGCACCGGAAATCCGTCACAGCGGAGCTGGCAGCGCTGACGAAAATCACCGAGGTGACGAAACAAGGACTGCACATGCTCCTGCGGAAAGCGCGCATTGGCATGTACGACAAGGCGGACGAACTCTCGCAGCCCCTCGTCCTCGAGCAGATGGAGAAGATCAACTTCGCCTGGAGCGCGCCGCAGCAGAGCCAGGAAGACGAGCAGTGCCTGAAACTGGAGGTGCTGGTTCACGGCGATTTGGACAACGACTCGGACGAAAACTTTTCGGTGCAGGAAGAGGTGGATCGCTGGAACGCCGCGGCGGTTTTCAACATCGGGCGGGTGCAGACCCACCCGGAGAAGCTCTTGGCTCCGCGACGGCTGCCCCAGTTTTCCGACCTGGAAGGCGCGGATTTGTACAGCACCGGTTTTTTGGAAAGGCAGGCAAACAAGTTCGTGGCCGGCATCAACAAGCACGCGAAGGGGGCAATGAGCACGTTGCAGCCGTCGGCGGTGGTCGCAAAAGCAACCAAGGCAACGGAGACGATCACGAAGGCCCCGGTATGAAATGCAAAAATGTCTGGGTCTGGAAGGTTAGAACTTGTCATGCTAAATCTGAATGATGCAAAAATGAAAAATCTGTATGTTGGGCTGTCGCGCTCGGCTAGCTGGCCGGGCTGTACTGATCAGGTGTGGTGGGTAGCTCCCGACTGGTTGGCACTTTTCTTGGGGCGACTTGCCGTGGTAGCGCTCGGCTTTTGTATGATGAGGTTGCGGTTGCCGAAAGCGCTTCCTCGCCCACCCCCTGGGGAGGGGATCCTTGACCTGTGGCGCTGGGAGAGGGTGTCCACTACATGATGATGATGATCTGTGTTGCGTGAGTGCCAAAAGCTGTCCGCTTTTGACCAAGTTGAGAGGGAGTTTCTCATGTAGGAAAGGCATGATAGAGACCTCAAAAAATCTGTGATGCTGGGTCTCGCATTCCAGACCTCATGGGTCATGGAAAACCTGCGTCACAAATCTTGCATTCTTCCAGACCCAGACATTTTTACATTTGATACCCGGGATTCATGTACAACAAGACCAGGCAAGGAATGGACGTGGCGGCGACCAGAGTGAACAAACTGGGCGCGAAATTCAACCGCCTACAAACGGGGGATGGCGAGGCGATCAAGGAAGACGTTTCTTCTACGGCGGAGCAGAACAGCGAACAAGCCGACAGCAAGCGTGCCATCGAGACGCGTGAAGTCATTCTAGAAGTAGAGGAGGGACGAGCAACAGTAGAGGGGACAATGGAAAATGAAGGACCCGACGACGACGAGGACGATCCGAGACGCACTACAATAGCGGGACGAGAAGGCGAGCACGCGATCTTAGACGCAGCTGCAGAGGGAGAATCTGTTGCGAGTTCTGTACCGGATTCCACTTCTCGCATGCAACGATTGCAGATTCCCGATGCGACGGCGGTTGTACCTCGGCGGAATAAGCCCACGATCGCCGGAAGCGAGCAAAGCGTACCCACTGCACCAATTCTGGAAACGCTCCCGTCGCAGCATCGTCACCGGATCCGGGAGCGGGCACTTATTCGCGACACTGGTCGCGTCACGTACAACCTCCGGCGCGAAGAATTTTCGGTAAGCACGGTGGTGAATGGCGGAACCCGCGAGGTGGTGGTGTACCCCTGGATTCTGTTCCGAAACTTCAAGAACGACGATTTGTTTGTTGCCCCTGGTCTCCACCGATGGCGGAGGCATCATCTCCACCGGCGCCGCTCTTCGGCAAGGTCGCCATTGCTAGACCACGCGGAGGAGCGTAATCTTGGAACAAGGACGACGGTCATGCAGCACGTCCTGTCTACTTCCGAGGATGGAGACACGGAGGAGTCAACAAGTAGCGAAAGCAGCGGCGCGATAGAGGTATCGGAGGATGAGGATGCCCACGCACTGGCGGTTGGGGGCTCCCCACCGGGGTCGCCCGACAGTAAGAGTCGCGGCAGCCTGTTCATGAGTCCCCCGAAGACGCCCGGTGCTATCTCGGGGGGTTCGCCGTTTTCCTTGGGGGGGACCAATGTTGCCAAAACCGACGCAAAAAACAACCAACAGGCCATGAGGCGGCTCACGGCGCGGATGGACCCGTCGGCTATGAATCTCAAGGCAAGCGGGGGTAAGAACAAAAAAAACAAAAGCAATAGAGTTCCATCAAAAAAGAAGTCTCAAAGACCACCATCCACTTCCGCTCCGCTTGCTATTTCGGGCACAACAAGTCCGACCGCGGCTGCTCAAGCGCATCAGCACGAACACCGGCGCGGCCACGTGCTAGGGGCGGACTGGGTGCCGGCGGGCGGGTCCGCGGCGTTTTCGACGCAGAAGAAGCCAGCTGGGAACGTCGGTCTCGCACTGTCATTAGCGATGACGGGGGATATCTACCGGCAGGATCAGAGCAACTGGAGTTACCCAATGGTGATACCGCACAGGCCCGAGCGAAGCTTTTTCCGCAAAGTTTCCGCCAACGTCATGGAAGACCCTTATCTGGGACTGCTGAAGAAGTACCACATAAACCGGTGGCCCTTGTCGCTTCAAGCGCCAAAAAGGCCGACTGCCGGAGGTGCTGGGACATCAACTGGTGGACCAACGGAAGCAGGAGATACGACCTCGCGCAGGCACCACCATCACAAACACAACCACGCTCACTCGCACAAGTACGAAAATGTTTTTTGTTTGAATGTTTGCCTTTGATTTCCTTGTCTGCACACCCATGGTGTTTTAGACGAGACTTGAACGTTCTATGAAAATCTACGCGGTCACCAGCATCATCAAAAATTTTTTCCACACGCACAGACACAACCTGTACCTGCAAAAGAGCTACATTTTTCGACATCCCAACTGCCCCCTACGGCCGGACGCCACCTATCGCACCGCGTCCGAGTGGGACGTCACCAAGATGTGTCTCTCCTACGACCAGCGGCTTGAGTGTTGGGTTGTGGACGCCGTCGACGCAGTGATAGAAGCCCCGTTTTGGCTGGAAAACCACACCGACCGGCCCTTGTACGTCAAAGAGCTCTTGTTGAAAGAGGACACCGACGAGCCGGACGAGGAGGACATGCCCGATGGCAGCCTCGGGCAGCTTCAGAGCGGACTCAACGACTTCACGAAAGCCGCAACGAACCTGATAGGCATCGGCGCAAGCGCCATGGGCGGGGGAGGTGCACCTGAAAGTGGCGGGAACAGTCGCGGAGGGGGAGGTGCGAATTTGCCGCAACAGGCAATAAAGGAGAGCTTAAGCAGGGGAGGGCGGACAGGCATATGGATGAACAACGAAGCTAACGCGACCTTGAACAAGCGCAGTGCCGCCTTCAATCCCCAGGGACGGATTTCCGTCGCATCCACGGCTGCTGGTGGACCACCCGTGCAGAGCGCGGAATTGGCGGACAACGCCGCCGGTGGACTCTGGGGCCGAGCCCGAGCGATGCAACAGGCAAAGCAAATGGACAAGAGCAATCCGCACTTTCGACGACGTACGCTAAACGACGCGCCGCTTGGGACCGAGCTCCCACGTAGGCTCCATGGTGTCGGCGAACCCGTGCCTTTTGCGTTCCACCAGCCGCACCAAATCAAGGATCCGCGCAGCTATGAGGCGCACGTGCAACGGACCAACGGGCAGGTGGAGAACAACACGAGCGGTCGCGTGCAAACCAGCGCCGCTCACACCTCGGGGAAAGCGGTTGTCACGTTTCGCGACAGCGAAACCAATGGGTGGATCAGCATAGATATTCCAGTTTTGCCCTATGTTCGGGACAAGGAGCTCTACAAGGATACAGGCGGGACCTTAACCTACTCCGTACTGAAAACACCTCCGGACCGGTCCCGTATTCACGCGCAGGTGGCAGCGCGCATGGCAAACCAAGGGGCGGCTGCCAGTGCTGGCAGCAATGGCTACAGTGCCTCGTCTTTCGTTGACCCGTACTCCCCGTTATCGCATGTTGGAAACGCGCGCGGGGGCATATCAGATGGAACTGCGAAAGTAAACCCGTCGGTGAGGAGTCACCCACCAGCCCCACCAGACAGTTCGAACAAACCAGCGCGAGGAGCAAGTAGACCCTCGGGTGGAAAAAGTACTAAAGCGTCTGAATCTTACGGGTATCCTGTGCTCTTCAACCGCACGATTATCTTCAAGTTTGTTAAGCACAAACAGGTCCGTCGCAGCGCGAACATTGCGAACAAGGCGTCCACCTTCGCCGACATAGCAATGCAGGCAAAGACCTCTGTGATGCTTCCAAAGATCACCGCCCGGCTGCCAGTAAAAATGCATGCGAAAACCTTGTTCCAGTCGATTGCGCGACGGGCCGCGAGTCTCGCGAAGACCAATCAGTCGGTGATTGGCGCACAGACCGACGACCTCGAAGCTTACGCAACTTCCCCGGAACGGCAAAATAAGGGGGCGCGCCTGGTGAGCACTGCAACTGGAGGGACGAACGGCGCACAAATGCAGGACGGAACTGGCGGCAACGGCGGTGCGCAAGCCGGACCAAACGCGACAACAGGCACGAGGCGAGGCTCCGGCGCACAGAAAATGCTGAATCGCTTTGCGTCCCACGTTTTCCAGATACAGCGGGGTAAAACCAATTCGCTTAAAGGCGGCGGGCAGCCTGCCTTTCATCGCCAAATGACAACAAAAATAGCTAGGTCGGCAGGGCAATCGGCTAAAGTCGGAACTGGTGCGTTCAAGAACATAGTGCGCAAAACGCAGCAAATGCGAACATCGATGGATCCGACCCAGATGCTGCAGGCCTTCGTGACAAAGCTCCAGGACAGAAGACAAAGACTCCTGCATGTGCATGCGTTGGGTGACGCAATCGCGCGCGCACGAAATGACCAAACCTATCGGCAGTTCATCGCACGCCTGGACGAGTCCTACCTGAAGCAGATTGTGTACTTGGCCGGCGTCGGCTTTTCGATGAACGACGCCGCGCCCCGGGAGATCGGCTACCTTTTCATCGAGCGCATCCAAGTGGAAAACCGCAGCTACGACATCGCGCATCTCCGGGACCGGCGGTTGACTCATCAACTACAGCGCCAGATCGAACACCACGAGCGGATGTCGAGGCTTTCGGAACAGGATCCCCACGACGCTGCCATCCAGCAGCATCAGCACGTGGACACAGCATCTCCAATCGGCAGCTCGAAGGGCAACAAGCAGGACGGCGCTGCAGCCAGCACAGCGACCGGAGCTCCTTCGAGTAGTGAAAGGGCCGGCGGTGCAGTTGCTCTATCGTCGGACATAGACCGGTTCACCGGCGAGGTTTTGGCTCACGATCCGCAGAAGACCTATCCGCTGGGCAGCCAGAACTGGGCTTTAACCGTGGGCGCACTCCAATTCGATACGTACCACGGCGCCACCAAGCGCAACGTGATATGCGTTCGCAGCCCGATCCTGGAGCAAGCCGGGGCTGCGTCCCGTTTGTGGATGCAAAACGCACTGAACCGACGCCGCGCGAGGGACGAGGAGAAGCGGCGCAAAAAACTTACGAGGCTTGCAAGAAAAAACGCAGCCACCGGCGCGAAGAGAAAAACGCTGCAAGCAGGCGCACCAGATGAGGTGCCTCTTTCACCTCCGGGAGCAACATCTGCTCCTCAGATAGATCCTCGGCTGACGGTGGCGCACAACAACATGGCTTCTCCGGGATCGGCAGTAGGCCGTTCGTCTCCACTCACCGCCGGGCGATTGAGTTTACAAAGTCAAAGCCAGTCGCCGGGGAGTTCCATCCCTGCAGCCCCGCGCGCCAGCGCAAACAACGTGTACATTGCCAACCAACAGACGGTCCACAAAGAGCGCTCGTCGGAGCAGGAGCGGCTCGGGGAGGTGGACAAGCAGCACACGCTCGGCGGGGAGATTTTATCGCAAGTGGTTTCGGCTCCGGGGAAAGTCGCCCGCGTTGTCCTTCCCGATTTTATTCAGCGCAATCTGAATCCCTTTCCCACGAAAAACAAAACGCAGGAACAGGACCTTTGGATGCGACGTCTGGCGGAGCGCAGCGGTTCTCTGTTGACCGTTGCTGCAGCCATGCGGTACCAGGGCAGTATCGTTTGTCTCGAGTCCTTCCACGTGCACACCAACCGCCTGATTCTCAACATTGATTCCGGCTCGATCTACAACATTCTCCGGTTCGGCACCGCACTGGGCCAGAGTTTGTCCTCCGATTTCATGGCGTTGCAGAGCAGCAGCGCGCTGAAGCTCCGCGGGGGCGGCTTGGATCCGGATTTGAGCGAGCCGAGTGTCGCGACGACGGACGGCAGCCTCACAAGCTTTCCGACGCCGCTGTTCATCACGAAGTTCTACATGTCGAAAATCAAACTGGTCATCAGCGTACGGTTTTCCGGTGCAGAGGAGGTACGCGGCATGGCCTCCTACAACGATAGCGAAATCATGAAGGCCTACGAATCCGTCGCAAAAGCGCTGTTTTTGGTCGACATACAGGTATCTTTGTTCTTTCTCCTTGTAGTTACCCGTTGTGTTTATGCCTCCGGCATGACTGTATCTTTCTACTTAAATCTCTCTTTCGTTTCTCTCACTATGGTCGCCAAGAGCAGATTCAATCGCGTAGCTCACCTCGACGAGGTACGGAAAAATATTACAACTGTGACTTCCAACATCATGCAGGACACTCCCTTTGCGCTTGGTGCGCTGTCGGGTTCTGGTGTTGCCGCCATCGAAATGGCGGACAAGTTTTTGACGAAAGGCAGCGAGGACCTGCAGGCTAAGATCGGGAGCAGCATTTTTGCTTCCATTCTCTTCCAGAGCATCATGATCTTGGGAACGCCGAGCGCCTTCGGCAACATTCCACAGATAGGGCGAGCGTTCGTGAACGGTTTTGGGATCGTGCTGGTGAGTATCGGGCACATTGCCACCGTCGTTCGACACCCACAGCTTCCGATTTTGTCGAAATTCAAACTGATTCTGTATCAGATTGCGCAGGTTTTGCGACGCGCGATAGCAGCGTTTTTCTTAGTGATTCGCTCCGGGAACAACTCCGCTACTGGGATTGGGCTGTCTATCCAAAAGGGGTTGAGCCGGATCTGTCTCGGCGCGCGAGTTCGGCTCCCCAGTGCGGTGACCAATATCAATCAGTCCAGCGGGGTCGGGACCATCTCGCTCAATGTGTACCACGCAGTGAAGTACTCGGCGCTGTGGTACGTGGCCCGGACCATTTTATGGATTGCAAAAAAGTCTGGGTCTGGAAGATTAGAACTTGTCATACTAAATCTGAATGATGCAAAAATCTGTGTTGCGTGAGTGCCAGAAGCTGTCCGCTTTTGACCAAGTTGATAGGGGGTCTCTCATGCAGGAAAGGCATGATAGAGACCTCAAAGAATCTGTCATGCTGGGGCTCCCATTCCAGACCTCATGGGTCTTGGAAAACCGGCATCACAAATCGCGCACTCTTCCAGACCCAGACATTTTTGCATTTGATACATTTATGCTTGGTACGACTCGCTGGAGCGAGCCTGGTACAAGGGCAGCACGGCGTATCAAATGTAAAAATGTCTGGGTCTGGAAGAATGCAACTTGCCATGGTAAATCTGAAGCATACAAAAATCTGTGTTGCATAATTACCAAAAGTCGTCCAGTTTTGACCAAGTCGGGAGGGAGTTTCTCACGCAGGATAGGCATGAGAGAGATAACACAGAATCTGTGATGCTAGGTCCTGCATTCCAGGCTTCATGGGTCATGGAAAAGCTGCATGACAAATCGCGCATTCTTCCAGACCCAGACACTTTTACATTTGATACGGCGAACTGGTTGTACTTTGTCGCCCAGTTCTTCAGTCTCGGCCCCCGCATGTTTGTGTCGGTGTTCGCGGGGGCGGTGCTGACCATTGCGAAGATGGGGATCATCAACGAAATCGTCCTCGGCTACCTGGTCACCGCGTTTTCGCCCCTGATGAGCCGCTTGATCAAGGACCCGCCGGAGCAGCTGCGGCGGCTGCACTGCTTCAAGGGCGGACAGTTGCAGAATTACGATTCGCTAGCCTGCGGAGCCCTCGAGGTGGTCCGAAAAGAGTGCCGGGACGTGGACCGTCGGTTCTGGACGGTTTGTCCACTGAGCAAGGCCACTTTCGTCATTTTAGAGACCGGGGCGATGTACTACTGCCGACGGCATGGACGCACCAAGGGCAGGCGCATACTGGACGGGTCGCACAATTACATCCTCGATCGCTCGGAGCAGAGCGCACAGCCGCCGGGTGCGAATGTTGCAAATAAATCGTCGTCCGAACTGCGAAGGTTTCTCAACCGGCAAGAGGGAAAAAAGCCGGTGCTCGGTGGCGGGCTCGCGTCTCCCATTTCTCCCAAGAGCCCCGCCACGAGAGGGGAGGACAATCTCTCAGAAGCCGGGAGCGCCGCGGGTGTGGAAAAAAGAAAGTGCTGCAGCTGCAAGAGTAGTTGCTGCAGCAGCGGTGCCAACCGCAGAAAGCTGAGACGGCGCGCCCACCTCCAGCAGCAGCACGGCACGCAGATCGTATGGCGACTGGCGGACACATTCCGCGTGCATCGCGTGGCGCTCTTGCAAAAAGACCCCAGCATTGTGCTCTTTGAAGGCGTGGACACGAAGAAACGACGCAGCAAGCGCGGAACCCACTTGCTACCATGCGAAACAGAGGAGGACGCGCTGGTGCTTTTTAGCCACGTCTTGGAGCACCTCGGACCAATCAACGCCCTACGACAGTCGAATCCGCACCAAAGCTGAGACTGTTTGAAACACTTTCCGACACGCAGTTTTCCCGCAGTGGCGGTTTTACTGTGCCAGTGCGAGTAGTATCGATGAGAATACAACGTCTGCGGCTCTTTCTTTTCTTTTCTAGTTCTCATGCATTTTTTTTTTTCGCGAAGTTACTTTTTTTTCGCATAAGCTAAAGCACAAGCAGGTTTAATCTGCATGAGAATCGTCTATTCGTATTTCCACTTTCACTTTCGTCTAGCGAAATAAAAGTCACGCGTACGGCTAAAGACCATCAAACCGCGAAAGAAAAGACACTGAAACTTTATACTTTTCCAATCAAATTTGAACACACATCTTTTTGAAGAGACAAGCATAATCTTACCTCGGTTCTTTGGTGCTCCGAAAAATCAAAATCTGACTTCTTTGTGACCAACGCTCGTGCGAAACGGAAGCTTACTTCAGCAGCAAAAAAAGACCGAAACAAAACTCAGCTGCACCTACTACGACAGGCAGCTTCATTAGCGTCGTTGGCGGACCTGCGGTGCGGCTGGTAAAAACAAGAAGCAGGGACGAAACGGGGATATAGGGTGCAGTTTCCAACATTTTACGAGAGATCATATCCTCGAGAGCGCATCGTATCGTTGCCGTGCCAGGCTGTAGTTTCCGAGCACTCCTCGTTCACCGTAGAGTTGTGAGCGTCTCTCTCTTCCGGAGGTTCTTGTTTTCGTGTTGCCCGAGGACCTTCGTCGTCGTCCTTACCAGAACTTCGTACTGCGTGAGTTTGTTCGTTTGGGGAGCTAAGTAAAGTCGCACGATGGATTTGGAGGACGAGACCGGCCAGTATCAACTGCAAATACGTCTGGGTCTGGAAGAGTGAAACTTGTGATGCTGTCTGCGGATTCTAAAAATATCTGTGTTGCATGAGCAGCAAGAGTAGTCCAGTTCTTGGCACGCGGAGAGGGCATTTCTCATGCGTAATTAGCATCAAGAAGCTCTCATAAAATCTGTCATGCTAGCACCAGCATCACAGACCTCACGGGTCACGCAAAATGTGCATGACAAGCCCCGACTCTTCCAGACCTAGACATATTTGCAATGCATAGCCGGAGCACCGCTGCAAAGTCGGCCTCCACTGTGGCCGCGCGGGCGTATCAAATGTAAAAATGTCTGGCTCTGGGTCTGGAAGAATACAAACTTGTGATGCGCATTTCAGAACACAGAAAAATCTCTCATGCATAGGTAGCAAAAGCTGCCCACTTTCTGTCACCAAAATGCGGGATTTGTCATGCGGATTCGGCATGGCGGAAGCTTCTCGAAACCTGTGATGCTAGAGCTTCCATGCCAGCCCTTCTGTGTCATGCAAAAACAGCATGACTCTTCCGGACCCAGACTCTTTTGCATTTGATAGGGCGACCGAAGATGCAAAAAACTTTCTTGTTTGGGGCAGTTGGCACGGGCACACCATTGAAAAGCCCTTGTTGACGGAGAAAGTACGCGGGGCGGTGAAAAAGACGCTGATCGGCAAAACATACTGCGTCGTGCTCAGGACAGATGGAGTCTGCGTCTCCTGGGGCGAGAGCAAGCAGGGTAAAGATAATGTCGAATCTTGCTGAGAAATGCTTTCGGAATAATCAATGTTGTTCTATCGGATTGCGAAATGACTGCCGCACAAGAATCTTGACTGGCCATGCGAACAACAAGCAAACTACTCAGGCTGCCTCGGAGTCGGACAAGAAACGACTACTTCCATCGACCCAAAAACGGTGCGCATACCCGATCGCGTCGTGGATATCGCCCAGGGCGGGAAGCACGTCCTCGCCTTGACACAGGCAGGCAAGGTGTACAGCTGGGGGCACAACGAATTTGGCCAGCTCGGCGTCGGAGATTTGAGTGGGAAGTACACGCCAAAGGAGGTGACTGGGTTGTCCGACTCGGTGAAGCAAATACTGGCGGTTGATAACTGCAGTTTCGCGTTGACGGAAAAGGGCGATGTCTTCGCCTGGGGGGACAGCTTGTGTGGCCTGATCCCGATCGATTCCGAGGAGGACAATTTGATGACCGCGACGCCGCTTCTAGGCCTGCACCCCTACGCGATCCGCCACATCGACATCGTGCACGGGGACGAGGGACAAAAGACCATGATGGTATCCTGAGAAAAAAGTGTTACAGTGACACATTGTGTTGCAGGCCAAGCAAGACAGGCAAGCTCTGTCATGCCGGATATGCATAGGAGCCTCGCTTCATAGGTGTTTTCCCGTAGGATTTCATCTGCATTACTTTCATGCAGAGAAATTTGTGTTGCTGAATTGACTACAAATGTGTATCTCTAACACTTTTTTCGTGGGATAGATGGCGTACATCGACTACTACGAGGCGGACGACCACGAAGAGGGGCTGTTCACAGAACCGGCGGAAGACCACATGGAGGCCGAGGAAGCAGCGCTCGGCGGTGCGGGCGACGGACCCCCCGTGGAGGATAAAGACAGCTTTCTCTTCCAGGGGATTCACATGCTGCGGGAGTGCCTGGACACGACAAAAGTTTGGTACGAAGAGATTACAAAGCTTCGTCACGGTATCGTACGAAAAAAGTGCTTCACTGTAAGTTTTGCATCACAAGTTTGTTCTACATGACAAGGAAAATTTGCCATGCAAGGTTCCTAAGGGAAAACACAGCTAAAAATCCACTGTCTTGCATGTGTAGTATCAAGACAAACACTTGTGAGATACATTTTCTGCATTACAAGTTTACAGTGAAGCAGTTTTTTCTGGCGATACACGGAGCACCCTACGAACTGGACGCGGACGATAACTTCTTGATATATCAAATGCAAAAATGCCTGGGTCTGGAAGAATACAAACTTGTGATGCGCATTTCGGAACACAGAAAAATCTCTCATGCATGGGTAGCAAAAGCTGCCCACTTTCTGTCACCAAAGTGGGGGATTTGTCATGCGGATTCGGCATTGCGGAAGCTTCTCGAAACCTGTAATGCTAGAGCTTCCATGCCAGACCTTCTGTGTCATGCAAAAACAGCATGACTCTTTCAGACCCAGACACTTTTGCATTTGATATGATAAAAAGCAATCCAATCGCAAACACGGAAGAGGAACTCAAGAAGATACGCGCAACGGAAGTCACGACCTACGACATGGACGCGAACTCGGCAGTGGAAGTGCTTTATTCCGCGTTGACTGTTTTTGACAAACTGATCAAGTGCCAAGAGCTGCAGAACAGGGAATTGAAGAAAATCGAGTCCAAAAGCGCGAAGTATACTTGTTAAGCTTGATTTCTGATTTTCCCGCCTCTATTTTTCTCGCCGGTGGCCGGGCGAAGCTCCTGCTCCAGCTCCACTTAGGTTAGGTGCCAAAAAATAAATGCCTGGACATCGACGTTCTGTCGAATTTTAAGGTAAGAACCTCCAACATGTGAACATAATCCATTTCACATTCACAGGTTAGTGGGCGCGCTCTTCATGGAACTGTGCTTGCTTCGGCGGGAAAAAGTGCAGCGCACGATTCTCGCGAGGGATATGTTGACGAGAAAACAGCATGTCGAGAACCTGGCTGCTTTCGCGCAGACGGAAAAAAACAACAAAGAGCGGTACCAGCAGTGCATTTCGCAACTGAGGGACAACTCCAGGCAAATACGTCAAGCCGCCAGTAGACACGACACGGCGCTACTGTCTCTCCAGAACGCGCTGATTGAAAATTGTGAACTCAGAATAGCAAATCTGGACATGGAGCTACAAATGACGAGCCGTGTGGTTCCAGCGGGAGAACTGCAGGGGAACGCAATAGCGCAGCTGCGCCAAGTCTGGACAGACTTGAAAAGCTTCTCGTATACTTTGGTGGCTTTATTTCTCACTCATCGATACAACCACGAACAACGAAGGAGAAGCAGACTTCTCCTTCATTCGATTTCTTGATTGGAAAAATTCAAACGGCACCATCAATTTGTAACACGCATCCTTCTAGGTTGACGACCATGTTCGATGAAGTGGACGAAGCGGGCTTTGAAAGCGGACATCTGCATCAGCTCGTGCGCATGGTAAACACCAAGATAGACGGCGCGCTGGACCAGTTTTCTACCGACAATCAGCTCTTTGGACACGAAGGCGTACTGCCGACCTTTATCTATGAGCTGCTGATTGAAACTGGCGAGCTGCGCAAGGCGCTCCACGCATACCAACTTCGGACGTTGCTGAAAGAGAAACGCGAACTTCGCGCTGCCGGGCTTGCGGCTGCAAACGCAGACGCGCTCGAGGGGGAGACGCCGCGAATGTAGGTGTCAACTTCTTCTTACGCTCATGATGATGATGATAGTCTTGCCATTCCTTTGAGGAAAGCAGTGCTCTCAAGAATCTACGCATGTTTTCTTTTCCACCAGAGACACTTGACATCAAACAAGAGTTCCTGGTAAACCCTTTTTCCGAGAAGTTTACGCTGCAAGGCGCAGACGCAGACGCAGAAAAAAAAATGGTATAGAATCCCCGCGCGAGTGAACATGGTCGTTGGCACGCAACGAGTTTGCAGCGACGAAACCTGTTCGCGTATGTTTGTTTCAGCAAGTAGTATGATATTTGCGTAGCCCTATCGTGCCCGTCAACAGCTACCGGCAGAGTGAAATGCGATCGTCGAGGGTCTCAACGAGTGATGATCGTTCGCATTCGTTGGATTGTCATCACGCCATCGTTTTTTGACTACAACCACATGCGTCGCTTTCCATTTGTCCTGTCGACTCCCGACCCAACTTTGGACTCAACATTTCCACTAGTGGGGAGGGCGCAGCAGGGCAGCTTTCACCACAGGCTCGAGTAGAATGTGCTGTAGGTGTGTTATGTCGAACTAAGCGTAAAAGTCACCATGAGTGAAGACCCCTTATTGGGCAACATCGCCGGGGTGGTGGCCGGGTCCACGGTGCTGGACGGCAGTGGCTCGGACGATCCACGGCCGCGGGCGATTGAGAAGCTCGTCGCAAACCCGCATTATTCCACCTGCGTTCTGCACGCGCGCTTCGTTTCCGACCATCATTGGAACCAGTCACCCACGAAGAAATCCAGCAGCTCGTCGTCCCCTCCCCCGAACGACGATGTGGGTGTCGAACTCGACCGCAGTCGGGCGGTCACACGCACAGCGAGAAGCAAAATCAGCTTGCTCAGCGGGATTTTCGAGGTAGGTATGATTCACGTGTACTTGCTGTGAAAGACTGTATGATGAAAATATCGAATCGGTTTCACATGGCAAGACTCGACTAGATCTTTCTTCTTTTTCACCTGCAGCTGCACAATTTTTCTTTAGGTCTCTTTTTCCCAACCGGTGCAAGACGGACCTGTTCCGTCCGACGCCGTGTTCGTTGTGTTTGAGTTTCTGAAGGACGATAGCTGTATCATCCACGTGCCCGGATACGACCACGACATACGGGTAGACAATTGGAAGCAGCAGTTCGACCTCGATGCCGACCAGAGCCCGGCAAGTCCCAGCAACGCGAAGATCGCGGAGAACTCCTCACATTTGCGGGCCTTGCACACCGCGAAGAGAATAAGGAAATTGATCCTGTTTCACGTCAAACAAACTATCGCAGACAAGGCGTCCGCGAGGAATCAGTGGCGGTCGGAGTACGGAATTGACAGTATATCCAGGAAAAAACACCCATCCCCATCCAATTTGTCATGCAAAACATGCATAAAGTGCAGCGTTTGTCATGCGAAAAATGGATGGGGACGGGTGTTTTTTCCTGGATACAGTATTCTGACTTCCTACGAGCAGGAAAGGCTAGTTCCGCCGCCCGCCGTTGTGGAAAAGCTCGTGGCGACACCGGAAAGGGCGCCGTCGATGCCAGACGAAGATATGGGCCCTCCGGATCTCGCCGCGCAGACGGAGGTACTTATTGAAAATATGGGCTTGATAGAGTCTCCACCAGCTGCTCTCCTGCTGCATCATAATCACGCTCCGCTGTGGTTGTTGTGGCATCGTGGCGAAGTGAAATAATCTTCAGGACTTGAAATAATGAATTGCATCAATGTCCATTTCAGGCCGCCAAACTGATAAATCTCGGCGAAATATTCGACGCAGCGGACGAGGAGAGCGAGGGTATCTTGCGACATGGCGATCTTTTGAACTTGCTCGAGGCCACCTTGTGCGGTCCGACGAGCACGCTCCGGCCCTGGGATATCAAGACCATCATGGCAACCATACCGGATGACGGCTCAGGTGTGGGCTTTACCTTTGCATTTTGAAAGCTGGATCTTCACATTTCCACCTCGTTATTTCTCGTCTGTTTTATTCCGCAAAGGCACATAAACGACGCACGTCATCACATGATCAGGTCTGATCGACTACATCCGCGATTGTGACGGCATTCCGGCCGCAGTGAAAAACTGCACAAAAAGAAGAGAAGCCTACTACTCCCGATTTCCCGACCGAAACGTTCCTTCAGACGACGATGTCGCAGACATCCCGGACTACCTCCGGTTCTCGAAAATTCTCGAGGCCGTCGAGATGCTCGAGGGTATTCACTTACAACGCAAGTTTTCTCTTGCTGCGAATGAGTGCTATTTTGCAACGAACGACGACGAACCATTTCTTTGATCATGTGTCTTCATCGTCACAGCCCGCTGTTCTTTGTTTCTAAACAGGTGATGAAATCAGCGAAACCGCTCGTGTGGTCATGGAGATGTGCTCCGCCAGTGATCGGAAAAACACCGGGTACGTCGACCGCCCGACGCTGCTCACCGCGCTCACAGAAAAACCAGAAAGGATAACGAACCAGGAACGCCTGCTATTGATGCAGCTCGTGCCCGAAGTCGTTGTCGAGTCCTCGGACAAAAGAGTCGGAGGACCCTCGACGGGAAAGGTATACTTTGTCCTCTCTTAGGGGTTTCGTGTGTTCTTCTTCTTGCACTCTGTGAGCAGGAGAAATGTACTTCTTTTGACCACAAGGAAATACCGTTAGTTCACGACATTTTTTTCTAACATCAGCTTGGTACAAAGCCAAAGCAAACGCAAAACAACCAAATCCAGGTTCGCTGCCAGTACGAAGTGTTTCGCGACACGATGACCCACCTCCGCACGGAGAAGGTTTTGTCCCCGCTGTCCGAAACGGACCACAAGAAGGTGTACTCGGAGATCGTGCAATCCGTCCGCATCCGAGAACTCGGGGAGACCTGCGGCGCCTGGGTCTGGCGCGAGTTGCTGCTGGAATTGAAGAGCTTGGCGCTGAGCATGAAAGAAATTCACATCATTCTGTGCGTTTTGCCCATGGACGAGCACGGACAGGTGGATGTGGTATCTGCGGTGCGGATTTCCGTCACCCTGATCGACTGGTTTTTCGACCCCGAACAGTACCACGCGCGGGCCCACATGATTTTAGAGCAGGTCGAAGCGGAAAAGAAGCGGCGGGAGTTGGAGGAACTGCAGGAAATGAGCGGGGTCCGCAAATCGAAAGCGAACGAGGGCGGGGTAGCAGAATTTTTTATGATTTTAGAATGCACTAGCTCTAGCAGCACTACTCGGTTGTAGGTTCCTTCGGTCGTTTGTTTACGTTATTCGTGATGGAGTCAAAGTCTTTACATACGTTCGTAAACAGGAGGAAGAAGAGTACATCGACCTGGCCCTCCGTGACAACCGCGAAGAGCTGGAGAAAAATCTTGTCGCTATCATGCAGACGCTGGACGAAGACAAAACCGGTTTTCTCCCGGCGCCGCTGATCTTGAAGCAGCTGTTGTCCGATTGGGAACGGGGTTTTCCGGGGGGAGGCTTGACGTGGGCGGAGAAGCGCGGTTTCATGGGGCAGTGCGTCATCGAAGAGGAAGACCAAGTGCAGTATTCGAAACACATCAAGACCTGGATTCCCATCCTGTTTGAGCTGCGAAAGAACGCCAACTGCAAGAGATTATTGGAACACGAGAACGTGTTTGAGCTCGGGCTGGTATACTTAAATTTACGATTTTTCCTGACGAATTTGGGATTGAAAAGAATAACAGCAATGCCCACATGTGCGGCCTCGCTCTGTACAAGAATAATCGTATGACTATTCCCAATGTTTCAGATCGACATGTTGGACCTCGGTATGTACGAAAGGGAGTTCCCAGTTTTCTCCAGTACTCACGCAAGAGCCAGCAAAGGCCGCGGAGGTGCCTTCGGAAGCAAGAGGAGAATATCAGCGGTAAGTATTCGTCAAAAACTTTTTTGCTGTCTTCATCCGACTTGCTTATTTCACATTCACTCTGACGTTTTGACTCACAGTATGAATGAGTTTTCGTCAACGTGAATGAATAATACGAAAACAGGACGACGGCGCCCGCCGTGGATCTCTCGACACCGGCGGATCGAAAGAACGCAGAAGCTCTAAAGTGCCCCGTGGGTCCGTACTCCTTGCTAAGAACTCGGCTCTCCGGGCTAGTTCGAAAGCACAGGTGCCCGTTGTGGAACCGAAAGAGCTCGAGCTGCGACCAGGCGAGTCGCGCGCCGACCGGCGACGCAGGCTGGGTCCGGACAAATGCGCGGGGGCGTTGGGGGGCAATGGGGAAGGCCATGAAAAGTAGGGAATTTGTTTCAGAAAACAAGGGGCTTCAGGAGGTCATCTTCATGCGACGCAGTCTTTTTACTAGTACCGGCCAAAATTGATACAAGAAACTTAATAAATACAGTTACAGCCTGATAGCAGGTTCAAGAAAATTAGTGATAAAAGTGAAAAGTCGAACTTCTACGAACACCTACAGAATAACTGACGTCAACAACAGCTACGTCTGAAATCAGGACTTAACATGCAAGAAACAGTCATGAGCCAGATTTTGGTTTTCCTTGAGCACAAGGTTTCATGTGCATTCAAGGAAATTTTCTTAAACCTCGTCAAATGAATGTCAACGAATGCTTGCTGCTTCTTGCTCTGCGCATACCATGTCCATACACAGATGCGGTACCCGTCTTTCATTCGCCCAGTGTCTCTCTCTGTACTCATTCGAAGACCCGACTTTCTTGTTGTGGTAGCATCAAAAGCAGAAATCGTTCGAAAAGAAAAGTCGAATACCGACCTGCATCTCGGTCAACACTAGAAAATGAAATAGAACATCAAAGAAACTTTCACGAAGACAAAAGCTCCCCTGCCTACAACTTTTCCCTCGAAAATAGAACCCCCTATCGAGCATCAACAGGATGGCCGCAGAAATTGACCTAGTTTGCGGCGAGAGCATGACCGCAGTCGTTTGCTATGGCCCCAGGGATTACCGATTGGAAATTGTGCCGAAGCCGACGCTGCAAGACCCCGGCGAGGTACTGCTTCGGGTTCTCGCCGTCGGCATCTGTGCCGGAGACAGCAAGTGCTATGCTGGCGCGGATCATTTTTGGAAGCCGGGCGAGTACGGAGAGAGCTACTGTCAGCCGCCGGTGATCCCTGGTCACGAATTTGTCGGCGAGGTTGTGGAAATTCAAGAAGGCGATCGTGGAACTACACAGGAAACGGACAAAACCTCTCTGAACAATAAACCCTGGACCATTGGTGACTGGGTTACGGTTGAGCAGCTCGTTCCGTGCACGAGCTGTCGGTATTGCAAGCGTGGGCACTACAATATGTGCATGCCGCACGACATCTTCGGGTTTCGGCAGAAGGCTTTCGGTGCGATGGCGGAATTCGTGAAGATACCGAAAAACGCTCTCATCCACGGACCTTTGTCCAAACAGACGCTACCGCAGCACTTGGCTTTCTGCGAACCCCTTGCCTGTGCCGTACACGCTGCAAATCGGGCAGACGTAGGCTTCGATGACGTCGTTGTGGTGAGCGGCTGCGGGCCGATCGGCTTGGGAGCGCTTGCAGCTTGCAGGAGGAAAAACCCAAAGACGCTGATCGCGTTGGATCGATTTCCACGAAAGCTTGAGGTCGCCAAAAAGTGCGGCGCAGACGTTGTCATAAACGTTGCGGAAGAAGGTAGAGATGATATCTTGACTTCTGTCTTTTGCGCCGGTGCTGCTAGGACAGTCAAAGAGAAGCAACTAAACCGCAGAAGCAGCACAGCTTTTGCTGCAAAAGATTGCAGCACGTGCCCTGAATGCTTCTTTCGACCGCGCGCCGTCTCGCTGCCACACCGCGCGCCGCGCCGCGCCTGCCCTCACATCTGTCTCCCGCGCCACGTAGCTTGAAAGCTAGATGACGTTGCTGATAAATATCGACTCGAGGTGAAAGATCCACCCTTTCTTGCTGGAAGATGTTCTCTATCCCACTTCTATCAGACGCGATTGCCATTGTGAAGTCCCTCACAGAGGGCTACGGCTGCGATAAGTACATCGAAGCAGCGGGCCATCCGGGCAGCGTCGTGCAAGGGCTCCAAATGATTGCGAGAAAAGGCGTTTTCGTCGAGTATGCCGTCTTTGGCACCCAAGTCACCGCGGATTGGACAGTGATATCTGATGCGAAAGAGATCGAGATTCGTGGGGGACACTTGTCGCCGAACACCTTTGCCCCAGCGATAAGACTTCTGCAAGAAATGCCACTGGCAGATATCGTCACGCACGTTCTGCCCTTCACGCAATTTCAAGAAGGGTTCCGCCTCGTAGATGCAAGCAGTGAAAGCATCAAGGTTGTGCTGGTACCGCCGTCAAATCCGGCAGGAGATAGTGCCGTGTGAACAAGCTAGTAGCGACCGAAGCGATTGCAAGGATTGCAGCTAGAACATCAACTTTCACGCACAGCGCGGAAGCTCGCAAACTTTGTTCGCGACCCGTTCATATGCTGTCACATGAATATCGGTACTCTATCAATCGGTTTTACCTGTATGTTTGTCGGTGTTTGCCGTGTCGTCGGTCGGTTTTCCCAACGAAATAAAATACGAATCGGTGATGCAAAGATCGGCGATGCGAAGAAGTCACCTGGCAGCATTCACAGTAGTGGTCGCTCATTCGGTTCAAACAAATGATGCGTATGTCCTGTGGGTGTGGTCTACCTAGCTACCTACCTACCTACCTACCCCGTGTGATCGGTGGCAGTGGAATTTGTGGTGGCCTTCTCTGCAACACCATTGTCGGTTTTTTTAGAATTCTGTTACTTGAGCATCACTGCCACAAGATGGGCAATCTTCTCGATAGAAGTTCTCACCACAACATGCTCCAGTTTATTCCCTTGTTGTCTTATTCGCTATCGTCGAAGTGGTAGTGGACAACACTGTAATTATTATGCATTGACTCCTATACCTATTCCAATTCGAAGATCCCAAAAATTAAGAACTTCCTTTTTGATCACACGAACCCCAACGGTCAATCTTTTTCTTGTGTGACTAACTATTGTGCATCAAGATGGGTGGTTGTTGTGCCAGCTCCATGGAGGGAGGAGGCGGCAGCCCTTTGAAGTCGTTTCTCGATTTTGTCCCGGACAGCGCCAAGGTCAAAACGGTGCAGGCCCGTGTAGGGGACCACGGCGTGGATTGCATCATCTTCACCTTTCTCGATGGCTCTAAGAAAGTGTTCGGGAACGACCCCGGCGAGAAAGCCGCGACCAACCGGGCCTCTCGGCGGGGTAGCGTAGTTTCCAGCGGCATTGCTCGCGACAGCGCGCAGAGCGCCCGAAGTGAGCTGACCGACGACGAGGACGAACCGTACGGTATTGCCAACCCGGGTGCCCAGATGTCCGAGGTAGTGACGCTGAAGCCGGAGGATGGGGAATACATTGTGTCGGTCTTCCAGAAGACGCACTCTGTGCGCTGGCGCTTGCGCAAGCCCGCAGACGACGAGTCCGGGTTTCGGAATTCGCCCGTGCTGGAGTGGGTGGCCTTCCGCACCAACGTGGGAACTCTCGTGTCCTTCGGCCACGAAAACCGCGGCGGGCAGGCGGAGCAAGTCCGGTTCTGGAACCTGCCGCTCGGCCACGCGTTGACCGGACTGCAGCTCGAAAAAGCGGCCGATATCACCCAGGACATGGAGAACGACGACTTCACCAATCCCGACAACGCCGAAACCAACTGCGCGCCGATCAAGGAGCTGCAATGCGCAGACGTTGCGGCTGCAGTGACCACCTACGCGGGTTCGACCGCTCTCGCGAAGCAGCTGAAAAACTCGCCGCGCTGCTTGCAGGTGGCCACGATTCGCGGGCGCTCCGGTGCCTACATTGATTGTGTCGAGTTCGAGCTCACGGACGGCACGCTGTGCACGGCCGGGAATCCGAACGGCGGCGACGCAAGGGGCGATTGGCCATTGTTTCCTGGTTCTTTGACGACTTTTTGCCGCGTGCTGGTTTATCACCCAATGTAAGCCGTCTGCCCAGACCACGCCGCGCCCTTCCCAGAACACGCCGCGCCCTGCCCAGACCGCGCCGCAATGCCTAGACAACGCCGCGCTATGCCCAATCACTACACGCGCCCCGCCGACATTGCGTGCCTTGCCTCTGAACCTTGCGATGGTCATGTGCACATAACGACGTGGAAAATTTTCGTGCGCGCTAGCAGTTACAAGGTCTTTCTTGCGACGTGAGTTTCTAGGTATGAGTGTGAGTGTGTATCTGTCCCTCGGTTGACTCAGTTGTATGTGTCTAATTTTTGCTTGTTGCGTAGACGTATTCTAGGAAATGGGACGCGGACGTGCGACAGAACGCGAAATCAAGTGAACTCTGTTAGCCACGAGTCTGCAAAACTTGCTATATTCGAACACATAAGCCTAACATTATCCAAAAAATACATTCGCCCAGGTGAAATGGTGACTTTCGTCTCGCAACTCGTTCTCGGGGACATTGGCAATCGCGATGGCATGGACACGACGCTTTTTGCTGTGTGCCTCCGTACGAACCTTGGCCGTGCCGCGCACTTTGGCCGGTGGGATTGCACAGCTGGGAAGTGGTGCGACACGGGGCGGTACCGCGGAGACCTGCCCGGCAACAAGCTCCTGTCCCCCGATGGCAAAGCCTGTGTCGGGGTGCAGCTGAAGTGGGGCAGCGGCTTTTGTCCGCCGGTCGTGGGCCTGGAACTGCGGGACATCACCTCCGGAAAAACCGCTCCGGCCGAGATCTCCGAAGACGACATGATTCGGTGCAGGCACTGCGAGGACGCGTACGAAACCCTGGAGGTGAACCAGATCGAATTCCCGGAGGACTCCCCTTACGGCGGGACGGTGCAGTGGATCTGCAAGAAGTGCGACAACTGGTGCGCGTGTGACGAAAACACCATGGAGGAGCGCACCGAGAGGATTTTGTACTGCAAAAATTGCAACTACTGCAAGCACGCGCCGGGGTACGGCTGCGCCTTCCAACTCGGAGACGCCGCCGCAAATTTGGTCGACAAGACGGAGGCGCGCAAAAGTCAGCAACTGCCCCCGGCGAAGAAACCCGACGGAACGCCGGACTACGAGGCCATGGCCGCGAGATTCAACCAAATGGTCGGGGCGTTTCGCACCAGTACCGTGTCGGACGAGTCCACGCGCAGCAGCGAAAAAATCCCCACGGGTGCCGGAATCGACAACTGGCAGTATCTGCCGCTGGAGCAGAGGCGATTCGCCGAGAATTTTACCATTACGAGTTGTGCTCTGCAAGGGACTCTCGGCAGCGCGATGGATCCGATGGCCGACTCGAATCCACTGCTTCACGGGGTCACCCACCGCGACCTGATCCGGTACCTCGTGATGCTGGAGGACCTCCAGGACGTTTATGCAGTAGGAGACGCGGTGCGCCAATGCCGTCCCCCGGCCGAGGGCCGCCTGGCAGACAACGACACCGAGTTGGGGAACAGGGTCTTGGAACTCTTTCTGATGAACGGCGACCCGGTCTTCCTTCCCGCAAACGGAACAAGTGCGGGCACGAAGAAGCTGTCGGCGGATGCGACCGCGAAGCTGCAGGAGCAGTTGTCTGCGGAGTACAAGGGCCGCCCCGAGGGCACCAAAGACTGGGACAACGCGATCATGCTGCACGACATCGGCATCACGATCGCGGACACCCCGCTCCCCGGCGCTGGCTTAATGTCCGCGGGAAAAGAGGTGTCCAGCACCAACACGACGGCCTTGTCGTGCTCCGGAAAGCTGCCAAGCGGCACGGTCGACGATGCGAAGATGATCACACTCGGCCGGCCCTACTTCAATTCGGCCTCTTTAGACAAGCAAATTGCTGCTGCGCCGAAGAACCAGAAAGGTGCAGTTGCAGATCTTGGGCCGGAGAACGCCTTGCGGAACCTGGTGCCCCACTGGATGGCGTTCAACGAGTTCACCATCCGTGACTTGAAGATGACTGGGGCTGTCCCGCAGGCCATGTGGAGCTACCACCCCGACTTGTTCGATTTAACGACGGAGTACGTCTTTGTGGGCGAGAACGGCGACGTTCTGGAGGACAGCCAGCTGCTCTCCGACCTGAATTGGGAAATTGCCGGGCTGTTTTTGAAACGCAACGTTGATGACGACGAAGAGGATGGAGAGGGAAACACGTACGCCTCGGTTCCCTCGGGACGCAGGTCCCGGATGTCGCAGCGAATGCGGATCACCGAGAGCGAACTACCGGAGGACGAGGTCGGGGAAATTCTCGAGAATCAGAACCACCCGCTGCACAAGCACTTCAGGAAACTACAACGTTACTTGCACGACAAATTCGATATGGGATTGTCCCGGAACGATGAGGAAATACTGGCACGTATCGCCCGCTGCTTCTACGGCACCAGGCCGCTTCAGCCGGACGCGTCGTGGAACCAGTTCGTGCTGGAGCCCCGCAAGCGCTACATCGAGGAAATGGACGAGCGGCGCGCGGGCGGTTATTTCAGTGAAAAATGCCCCCACCCCCAAAGTTGCAAAAATTTGTGATGCGAAATTTCCAAATGAAAACTTTTTGTAATGCATGAAAGGAGTATGAATCTTTCTGATGTAGAGTCTAGGCGTGTATCGCATCGCTTGCATGAAAAGCGCTGCTCTTGCTGGGGTCTGTAAATTTTTGCTATTCACGATTGGACGCCTGTGATGCTGATAGATGCAAGAGGGCGACTGTTTCATTTGGAAAGGTTTGCATATACAAATGCTCCCAAGTTCGGGGGTGGGGGCATTTTTCATTGTAATAGCGGTATGGGTTGGTTTATGAGCCGCCCCGGCAAGCCGATGGATCCTGGTCGCATCGGTAACGGCAGCATCGTCCAATTTTTCGACCTGGGCAAGGATGACAGTGCGAAGCTGCAGAAGCTCGTCGTGTGGCACAGCAGCACCACCGTGCTCGGACTGCAGACGTTTTGGAAGGGTGCTGCCGAAATTGCCTACCCGCCCCGCTGCCCGCTGGCCCGTATTTTCAGCTGGGCCGGAAGCTGGCAGTCCTCGAATTTCGGTTGTGTGGTGGTGCAGCACGACCTGCACTTCAAAGTCGGCGACACGTCTCGGGGAAGCGCGTACCAAATCCAGGCCCCGTTGGCGGGCGGAAACGGAAACCTCGAAGACAATGCGCACATGTCCCCCGCCGCCGCCGCGTTTCCGAGCGGCAGCGGCGCCGACGGTTTCACTTTGTTGGACGGGGATAGTGGGGACAAAAAGGTGGCGGACATTCTGAAACAGCAGCTGTTCTTCGACAAAGGGTCATCTTCGAACAATCCCCCCTACTACGAGTGCCGCGCCGGCGACGGCCTGGTCACGCGGACGATCGTGGACTCGATTGAGATCGGGAAGAACCTATCGCAAGAAAAAACTGTTTCACTGTGAACTTGTGATGCATAGAATGGAGCACAGAATGATTTGTCTTGCTACATCTGCAACACATTGCATTTTTGCGTGTGTTTCCCATTGGAAAGCGCGCATTGCAAATTTTTCGTTTCATGTGTCGCAAACTTGTGATGCAGATCTTGCAAAATCATCACAGTGAAACAGTTTTTTCTCACGATAGAACCTGTACGGCGTCTACTGCACGGTGAGGTGGAACGTGCTGGAGCCCCGCGCCGCGGACAGCTTCGGCGCCACGCCCGACTACAGCGGGATTCCCGTCGTCGGCACGCAGGAGTGGACCAAACTGGACGTGCCCGGGTTCGAGGAGGACCCGTTGACCGCCGGGGACGACGTGAACATGCTGAAGCGCATGAAGGACGAGGTGAAGATGTCCGTCCTCACGTTGGACAGCAACGAAACGGTTGCCCAAATCCGCGCGTACATTCCGAATGGCGGCGACCAGGAGCTCGTGGACGACCGGAACACGCCCCACATCGCCGGGCTGCGCGTCGTCACCTCCGACAACAAGGTGCTACTGGCGGGACTGACCAATCTGTTTTTCTCGAAGGACCGCCATGCGGAGTTTGTCGGCTTATCAAATGCAAAAATGTCTGGGTCTGGAAGAATGCATGTTTGTCATGCTTGTCTGGCATGACTCATTAATCTGTCATGCAAGTTACCCAAGAGCCCCATTTTTCTGTGATGCAGAAACAAACGCAGTTTGTCATGTAGAATCAATAGGCAACACCTAGAAGCTCAGAAAATTGTCATGCTGAGCCAGCACTTGTGGCCTCATCATGAGACGCCACCCAGCATCACAAGTTTCCAGACCCAGACACTTTTACATTTGATACGGCTACTACGACTTCAACTTCGAAACCGACGGCGGCTCCGCGTTCGGCGGCCTCACGGGAGGCTACGGGGATGGGAAATTGCTCTGGATTAACGCTCTGAATGGCGATCAGGCCGGCCCGCTCAAAGGCATGCTTGACGCTGAAAAACAAGAACGCATGTGGGCGTAAGAAATAAAGACGGTATGCTATTGGGCGGCCATCTGATGATTGGGCGGCCATCTGATGAAATTCAAACATTGTAGAAGTTTCTGCAGGTTTCGTTTCTCTAGCCACCTGAAGGAAGTCGCGAATGTCAAGTTTTACGATTTTTTTCACATGCGGTAACTCTAAATTTCACTTTCATCGTATGCTCTTCACCCGCGTTCCTGATTTCCTAACAACCAGCACCACTGGTTGTTTCATTGTCAATTTTGTAACCTTCTACTGTGACACGTGGCGTTCTTGACGACAGCGTCAAGGTAGGTAGTAGCAACAAAAGAAAAAAATCTTTCCGGAGCAGGATGACGTTTGTCTTGAAAAGGGACTTCTTCGTGGACTCTTTTGCATACAAAACAAGGTCAAGCTATCGCAATCGACTCCTCTCATTACCCGCATGACTGCTCACCACGCTTTATTTTGGAACAAGAGCAGCGCACTTTCGTTAGTCTCCTACCGCGATCTTAATGCAGAAGCTGTTTATGCAAATAAAACTTGTACTTCAACAACGCCAAAAATCGCACGTGAAGATTTTACGACTTTATCGCTGCGCCGCCGTAAATACAGAAAGGGGAAAAATAGATCGCGTTGAGATCCGCCAAGGAGATAAGTGACAGCGTAGAGGAGTAACAAAGAAAGTTCGTAGTGCGCAACACCGCAATACGACGAGAAAACATCGATCCTTTCGAGTGAGCATGCTGCTTTTCATCGATTTTACTGCAAAACTTCCTGCTTTAGTAACTTTTCGGATATAAAAATCAATGGTTTTAGGTCGTAAACTATCGTCGCGAAAAAAGTAAGTCTTACATCTTGTAGAAGTCAGCTTTAGCCAGTTTATCCGCTTTATCTTTCAGTTAGTCTCAGGCAAAGGTCTCACATTTTCTTCATTCACTTTGCTGCAGGAGCTCTACCACTGGACGTTTTGTGCTCTCCGCCTCGGCGTTGAGAAGCCTCTTTGGACAATCAAAGAATTTTCTGTATCTGTATCTGTAGCTGGTGACATGAAGATCATATCGGGCGTCGGCGTCATGCCACTCATCTGCCAAGTGCTGTTGCTGGCCCGGTCGCGAAGATTCCAAACTTTCGCATGAAGTCATTTGTTTCCCATATTCGTCAAACTGCAGGCTCGGGTCGAACTTGATGTCCTCTTCACTGGTGGATTACTATAGAAATCGGTACTGCTCTCTCCGCGTTTCAATCCAAGAAATCGGTTGTACCTTCTGCATTTTATTCAAGTCGGTGAATTGCCGCTGACGAGTACTCGGCTCGGTCTTCGAAAGACGCTGCTGGGGTTCGTTCTTTGCAATACCATTCTGCTGCATGTAGCAGCTCCAAAAACAAAAATAAACGTGGGTGTGGGAGGACAATATATATTTTTCAACGTTTTCCAGCCCTCGCGGCACCGCTTGGGCGAAGCCGCCCGCGTACGGTGACGCTTTCTCCCTCTTTTTCACGACAACCACAAGTGTTTCGGCTTCAACTTTCCATCAGAAGGCGTACAGCTTTTCTTTTTGCTAAACTAAAACTGCAAGCCTCGGCGTATTAAGCATCCATAGTTGTACACAAAAGCTCTTGCTAAGCTTTACCTACAAAATGGCGCTGCCACAACAAATTGAAATGACGGAGGTCCTCGGGGCGACCAAGGTCAGCCCCCTAGAGGAGGTGGTGGTGGAAGGCAACCATATGATGATTGCGCCCATACAGGAAAACATGGGGATGCCGAAGGATGTCTTCGGCAAAGGACCCGTGACAATCAGACAAAAGGTAGAGAATACTGGGATAGGAGTTTGGGTTTGAATTTTACTACGATCACGATGAGCAGAGACATCGCTTCGGGCGTGCTTTTCGGACGCACACTCTTGCTGGGTCCAATACATAATTGACAATAAGAATATGTAAAGGTAAACACGTACACTATCTCTATCACTACTTCAGCAAATCTATACCTCAAACATATCAGGTGACGAAGCGCAATAAATTGCATCGAGTTGGTCTCTATCCACAGTAAATTTCCTGTACATGTACAAATGCGAATTCTGCATGACAAAGCTTTCTTATAATTCTGCTCAGCATGACAAGCGGCATGCTCCAAGTTGGTGAAATTTGTGATGCATTTTGTACATGTGCAGGAAATTTGTATTGCATAGTCTCGAAGTGCGATTTGAACAACCGATACAACGTGACCACTGTATCAAATGCAAATATGTCTGGGTCTGGAAGAATGCTGGAATTTGTCATGCAGAGTTTGCATGACCCATAAGGTCTGTGATGCATGCCCTAGCATCAGAGATTCTGCGATGGCTTTCTGATGCTCATACCGCATGAGAAATGCCCTCTCCGCGTAGCAAAAATTGGGACTCTTTTGCTGTTCATGCAATACAGATTTTATGTAGAATGAATCCAAAGGTAGCATTACAAGCTGCTTCCTTCCAGACCCAGATATTTTTACAGTTGATACACTGCGGAGGGCAACCACTACTACTTCCAGGAGGACACGTATCGCAAGAAAAAAGTGTTACAGTTACACATTGTGTTGCAGGCCAAGCAAGACAGACCAGCTCTGTCATGCCGGATATGCCTAGGAGCTTCGTTTCATAGGTGTTTTCCCTTAGTATTTCTGAATTGCAAGCTTTCTCTCTCATGCGCAGAAATTTGTGTTGGTGAATTGACAACAAATGTGTACTAACTGTAACACTTTTTTCGTGGGATAACACGCCGTGCATGATGCGTCAATGCTGCGGCGAGGCCCGGTCCTTCACCGTTGATTTGCACAACAGCAACGATTCCAACTCCGGGCCAAAGCTGTACTCCGGCGAGAAACAGAACGTTACCTTCCACAAATGCATCCCCCTCGCCTGCCTCCCCATGTGTCGCCCAGAAATGATCGTATATGATAGATTGCTGATGTTGTCTAGTACTAGAACTAGTACGACACTGATTTCAACTAGTTTTTTCGGCTTGTTGGGGCAGCGCCAGCGTAGTTATTCTTGAATGAAGTTCTGGAAGATTCAAACACATAAAAACTCAGGTGTTCAACAAAGTGACGGGCAAGAAAGTCGGGTCGATCCGGGACCCTTTTATGTGTTGCAATGTCACCGAGACCATCAAGGATGCTGATGGGAAGGTCTTGTACTACATGGAGGGGCAGTGCTATGCAAGCAAAAAACTGTGTTTAGTGTAACTTTCTTTGGCCGGCAGCATCACAAATTTTCTCTACATGACAGAGAAAACCTGTCAAGCGTGGCTGGTAAGGCAAAACACACACGGAAAGAGGACTTCATGGCTGTCTGGCATGACAGGTGTAACTCTCTTGCATGTTCTGCATTTACAAAGTTACACTTACGCAGTTTTTTTCTTGCATAAGTGCCTACAGCTCGGGTTTTACCTGCCCTGCTGCTTCGACATCGAGTTCCCCATCGAGTCGGACCAGACGAAGGGGCGGGAAGGCAAGGGCATGTTTTACAAGCGGGCGGGTGGGTGCATGGAGTTCCTGTGCGGAGACCTGGCCTCCAAGTTCGAAGTGGAGTTCCCCCCCGATGCGGACACAGACGACAAGAAGGCGCTGCTGGTCATGAGCTCCATGATGATCGATATGATCTACTTCGAAAAACAGGACCGGTGCAAGCCGAAGAGGAACAAGTAAAAGAACCAGGTCGGCATTTTCGATCAGATGAATGAAGGTTTTTTTCTGCTGAGGCGTAGCACCAGTGTGTGTTGATCAGCTACTAAGTATTCTCTCCTACATCGATATGTTGCACGAATGCTTATGCTGCAAATCGTCGGATATGGTTGAGTAATTACCACCTTCTCGATGATTTCAAGTGTATTTAGTAATCAAGTAGTAGTTTCAACTCTGTTTCGCTTCGCACTTTCTGCTAAGATGCGAGCTCCAGTAATCCTTGCTTGATATGCATCACGGTATGCGTAGTGTCACTCTCAACCCGAACCGTATGTCTATGTGTACGATGAACGTCTCCCGTTGACATTGTTGTTGACCAAGAAAAAAGAAGAACGCTCATGGAAACGATAGTAAAAAAATGCAATCATTGCATTGGGGCAACTAATCTGTTGCGCAAGCCGTAACCAGTACGCTATCCTTGACAGCTCGTCGTGTTCGACGAAAATAATTAGTTCGCTGGAGCTGGAAAAGAACTACTCCATATGTTTTGTTTTCTCCCATATGTCCAGACACAAAGCCGTGCGTATAGCGCACCCGCACCCTCCTAAAAATGGTGGCCCGTTCGCTCCATCCCTTTGCAGCCGCCAGCGTTTTTTGTGCCCGCGGGCCACTGATTTCTCTGCTTTTACTCGGTGTTGCAACCGCAACCTCGTCTGTTGCAACGACGGCCGTCGTCGAGGAGACCCAGAATCTTGCAGCACAGCAATGGGAGGTGCACACGCAGACTTGGAATTTGCACCGCAAGCTTCCGAATCCCCAGCGGTACATGGTTACAATGTACCGCGACGAGTATGGCAAGCACCTACAGTACACGCATTTGCAGGGCAACGAACGAGACCTGAGCTGGATCAAAGTGTGTCGAAACGCCACCACTGCGGGCCGGCGAGAAGTAGCCGGTGATGTTTCATCATCAACACGACCCGACGGCACGACGAGAACAGACGACTGCGACTGGTATACGGCCGGACAGGCGTACTGCACCTACGAAAATTCCTTTTTGCGACAAAACGAGCTGGAAGTCTATAGCGGTGTAGTTCATCAAGAGAGCAAACAAATACCCGCTTTGGCCTCGTCTGAGGAAGACAAAACGTCCGCGCCGAGTCACCAGCAGGTGAAAACGATCGCTGATGTGCAAAGCGTTGTGAAATCCGCGGAAAACTTCATCACGCCGACAGACTTCAACAACTGCGAAATCCCGCACCTGCACACGTACAACGCCAGCCGCTTCTACCAAAGAATCCACGAGCCGGACCGGTTCTACAGTCATTTGATGACGCAACGCAATAAGACCCTGCAGCGCTTCCTACCGGACAACCAAGGCCGCTTAGTCGAGAACCCGTTTTTCTACCCTCAGGCCTACCGCGAGGCCTTGGATTTTTCCCACTTTGGCGGCGGCTCGGATACGCTGATCAGGCAATTGTACTTCTGTCCAGGAGATGCTCCCCTCGCGATTTTACTGCTACCGAAAGCCGGGTCGAGTTCGGGACAGCGCTTTGTCTGGCGGTACGAAACGGACAGACTGAAGCAGGCCGTAAAAGAGGAATTTCACCTGAACACCCTCCGGGTTCTGGAGAACGACCGGTACAAGGAAGCCTACGGCGTCCGCTTGCAGGACTTGCAAGACGAACAGGCAAAAAAAGCTGCTGCAAAAGATGCTCTTGTCCCTGACGAGGACGCTTCATCTACTAGTCAGAAGCTTTTCCTGGACACTGGCAAGATCCGGCAGCAGATGCGGGAAAACCCAACCTACAGCGGAAACGTAGATATGCGGTCGGAACAGCTGGAGAACGCGCCGGTCGCGACCCTGTCTCGTGCGGAGCTGGCGAAGCTGAAGCGGAAGAAGCTCGTCTCTCTCACCGGGTTACTTGTCGACAAAAAGTATCGGGCCAAGTTCAACCGTATCAAATGTAAAAATGTCTGGGTCTGGAAGACTGCGCGACTTGTCATGCAGCTTTTCCATGACCCATGAGGTCTGGAATGCAGGACCTAGCATGACAGATTCTGCGCGATCTTTCTCATGCCTATCCTGCATGAGAAACTGCCTCCCGACTTGGTCAAAACTGGACGACTTTTGGTAATCATGCAACACAGATTTTTGCATGTTTCAGATTTAGCATGACAGGTTGCATTCTTCCAGACCCAGACACTTTTACATTCGATAAACCGCGAACATCGCCCGGCGCTCCAAGACCTGCGCGTATCCTGATGAAAAACGTCCCCACACCAGAGTCAAGATGGGGATTTTGCAACACAAACCTAGGAGTTTTGGGAGTCACGCATGACAAGTTTCAGTCCGTAAGGTAGTGCAAGTTAGCAAGGAAAGCCGCGTCACAAATCGATCTGCTGATCCTGTTTACAGCATTACAAGTTCCCAAACACGATTGAAAATACCTGTCATGGGGTTGCGCATCACAAATGTTCCTGTCATGGCAAATCTGCATGACAACTCTGGTGTGGGGACGTTTTTACTCAGGATAGCGCGTGCTGGAGCCCTATCTGGTCTTCCGCAGCCCGCGGTGTCCGCTCTGCTGTCGCGACCAGAAGTGGCGCCGGAAAGTTATCATCGCACGCAATCCCTATGTGCGTTTCGTCAGCGGCTTCTTCTACCTGCTGCGGCAAGCGCTGCTGCGAACCGACACGGGACTACCCCGCTACTCCTACTGGTATCCTGCGGGCCTGTCCATGTTCTACGATGAAAGCGCCTACGAGTGTGACGACGATGAGGACGAGGCTGGTGGTGCTTTTGCAACGCCAGCAGATGCGAAACCATTGGGAGATTCTGGGGAAGGAACTGGAAAAGGGATGGGAAAACTGGAATCGAAAGCTAAACAAAATGCCATCGCTCAAGTTTCATCGCAAAATAGGCTAACGCACAACTACGACCAGGATCCCGATTTGAAGTGTCCCTCGGCGTTTCGGAAGTACTTGCTGCGCACCATTCCAAACTTCTTCAGTCGCTTCTTGAAGATCGTGCTGTCTTGGCGTGTTGCTTACGGGAATAAGGGCTTCAAGTTGAATTTGGGTCGGTTCACCACCGACGAAGCGCACGACATTTTGCACGTACGCCCCGCGTCCGACATTTTGAGTGATCCATGGCTGACCAGCAAGTCGCTCGACCGCAGCGTGGCAGAAGAGTACTTCCCGACAGATGAACAAACGATAAAAAGAAAGCCAGCCCTACCGGTCGTCGCGGCGGATGAAGCCGAGCTAAAGGAGAAGATGAAAAGTAATCTTTTTGTCGTTCACCTAGAGCATAAGAGCGAAGACGAAACAAGGCTGCACAAGATACTGTGTGAGGAGGACAAAGCGCAAAAGTGGTGCATATCCTCGAATGACGAGAAGAAAAAGAAAACCGAAAAGTTCCTGCCGGCAGACGACGTGGCCTTGCAGAAGGCGCTAAGCCACGCGAAGGAGAATCGAGACACGTACGAGCGCTCCATGCAAACTTTCTCTCTGGAGTACATTGCGGGTTGTCGCTGGAGCAGTAGTCTGCGGAAGTTCCAGGCGCCGGCCTGTTCGGAGAGCAGTACCGAACTGCGTTGTGCCTGCAGTGCTCTCGAATGGAAGAAGCTCTGGACCGAAGAAAATCGAAACACGTTTTTGAAGCACTTCTCCTCGGATTTCGAAATTCTGCAATACGGGACAAACGTTGAAGATCTGCTCCCGCTAGATGATCACAGGAGCAGAGGATGAAAAGAAAATGCTGGTGCTGCCAAGAATTCATTGCTGCAGAAAGAGAAAGATCAACATGTCTTCAAGTGCAAATGATTTTCTAGCCCATGATGCAAGACCAAGCACCAAAACAACACGTCCACCGCGAAGTTCAACGCAACAACGAACAGGCATGGTAGCGCACCCTTAGAAAAGTAGCAGACCAGACTCGGCACTGGTTCGTCTCCTCGCATCTCACCGAGCACTACAAATCACGACTCGTTTTAGGGGTACTGAATTGCTACACTAAATTCAGCCTCCCTCGACCGTAGGAAAAATATCATGGAGCGAGAACTTTTCCGAGCGCTGCGCGACTCCTCTGCCGTCCGTCCCAGCGCGAAGGAAGTGAAAGAAGCACTGGCTTTCTGCAATGCGGTGAAGCCGTTGTTTCCGAAGGTAAAAGTGGTGTTGGACGTTGCCGGGGGGCATGGTGCGCTAGCGGCGGTCTTCCTCATCCTGCACCGGTCCGTGGAACGCGCGGTTGTCATCGACCCCTTCGAAGCGCCCGCAGGAAAGCGCGGCATATTGACTGCTTGGGGCAAGTACCTTTCCAGAAGGAGGGAAGATCACGAGAACTACATCAAGGAGCGCCTTCGTACTGCTGTTGCTGCCAGTATCGAAGAGCAAGACGAAAAAACAGCGTCGCGTTCGACCACGGCGCCTGACGCAGTCGCAACTACACCCACTGCACTGCAGCCACCCGATGGCGAAGAGCTGGTTTGTCAAGCAGTCACCGAAGATAGTGCGAAAGAATCCGCAGGGAGCGATCACGACCAACATCCTGACTGTGCTTTGCGCTACCGGCACGAAGACCTCCACACGGGTTTACCAGACGAGCTCGCCACACTTCTGAACAAACATACAACCGAAGATGATTTTGCCGTTCATCCGTCGGAAATCTTAGTCGTGGCCTGTCACGCGTGCCAGCACCTCACAGACGACACGATCGACATCGCGCAAAGTTTCGGGGTCCACGTTGCCGTGATGCCATGCTGCCACCGCGACCGCACGCAGGGTCAACGGTGGAAAAGCACGGCGCGGCACCTCGCGGATACGTTCCTTGGTGAACAAAGCGGAATGATGGGAGAGGGTGGAAAAAGTGAAGACAAGAAAGTCCGGAGAACAAAAAACGACCAGCTATTTGGCACCGTCACCGACCTTCTCACTGCCGGTAGGATGCAGGTCGGCGGGAAAAGCGCGGGAGTCCGCTATGATGTCCGCATGCGGTTTATCAACGAAAACATCACGCCCCAGAACCGCATTTTGGTCGGAACGGCACTGAGCCTTGCGGAAGAGGAGAGCAGCACGATGGCGGATACGAAAAAGCGGCAGCACGCGGAACGCCAACTCTCAGCGGCCTACCGTGCGGCGCACAAAAGCAAAGCATCAGTGAAGGAGCGACCATGATGAAATGTTCGTATAGGGAACCACTCCTTCGAAATTTGTTTTCGTATATGAAAAGCGACAACGACATTTTCCTTTGACAAAGGAATCAGTGAGCCAACATGATTCTAGTTTTCTGTGGCCGGGGCATCTCCATCTGTTCATCTCTTCGAAAAACCGAGAGTTCGTTGAGACGAATCCATCGTATTCGTAAAGCACTTCCCCTACAACAGCAACATTGTCGTTTCGTCGCAACTTCGTGTCGATTTCTTGAATGAGAGAACCTAGAGGAGCTCTGCTCGTCGCTCGCAATCGTGCATGTCGTGCTGGTCGTGGTAATTTCCTACTTGAGACGCGCAGAACAACAACTCTTTTCCACTCTTTGCTTCCGTAGCCGAGATTAGGCGTCGGTCTCGAATGGGCACAGTGAAAAAAGCGCAATTCATCTAATCAACAATGTCGCGACAGCGGGGTCGGAGACCAGCCTGTGACTGATATACAAAAGCAGGTCATCAAGAGCATCACGAAGAGCCACGAGATGGGTGACGGCGCGCACATCAGTAAGGCCGAGAACCTCGAAGCCGATCTGTTTTCCAACAGCAACAACCGATGGCACCTTTTCATGGCGCTCCGGCTGTGGCTCGTGAGCTTTTTGTTCCCTCTTGGGGCCGGCTTTGCCGACGTGGTTTACTTCTGGCGGTACGGGGTCTTTGCCGGCATCACGCTCCCGAATCTCATTGCCTACGGCGTTGCCATCACCGAACGGTTTCTGCCGAACCACTTCGAAGACAAGTTGCAGCCTGACGAGGCGCAGCTCGCCCACAGGATCTCCTACCGCATGCACGATAAGCCTGGGGGTGTGCTGCTCGGCACCGTGGCCTGCACGGTGCTCGGGGCGGGCATCGCGGCCTTTGCCATGCGGGACCACCACCGCGTGGGGATTTTGTTCGGGTTGTTTGTCGTGGTGCTGGAAACGATTTCCGCCTGCCACTACGCCTTCGTGTTTCTGGAAAACCCACACGGAAACGAAACTTTCCCGGTCGGGCTCCTCTGCTCCGCCACCGCGTTCGGCATTCAGAACTACTTCACGGCCCGCGGACCGCTGCAGATCAACACGGTGGGCATCACCAGCGTCCTGCAACGGATTCCCGAGCTGCTCTTCCGCGAGGTCTTGGATCCGGAACCCGGGCGCGCCAGCCACACCGCGCTCAACTTGAATGCGGCAGAGCAGGAGGACCAGTGGCATTTGGGCCGACGCGACTACGTGCGCGAAGGGACCGTGCTGCTGTGTCAGTTTTTCTTGGTGCCGGTTGGCTTTTTTCTCGGCGTCCTCGCAGCGGGGTACTCCTTCAGCCATATCCAAGAAAAAAACATTGTAGGTGTAACTTTTTTGGAGGAACAGCATTACAAATTTGTCTGGCATGACAGCAAAAACCTGTCATGCGCAGATAGTACGTGAAAACGCCCTTTAATGGATCCTACGATGCATGCCAAGCATGACACACACAATCATCTTGCATGATGCGCATCACAAACTTACACTAACAACGTTTTTTTCTTGGATAAGCCAGCCGCACTTCGCACTCTCCGGGTACCCAATGGTGATTCATTTGTTGACGGTGTTACCCGCGTTCATTTTGCACGACATGATTCTGGTGCAGCACGAGCAGGGCGAGATTCGCTCGGAACAAGAGTTGCAGGAGGAGGCGGACGAAGCGCACCATCACCTGCACGGCATGCGTGGCAGCAAGCAGCACATGACCGAGATGGCGGACTTCGCCGCGGCGCGGGGTGGTGAGGGCGAGTTCGACGATCTGGAAATGGAAGCAGGCGGCTACGATGAAGATGATTACGAAGGAGGGCATGTTGAAGTAGAGGATGCGGATGTTGACAACTTCGGTGGCAAACGACCCAGCGCTGGTACGGGCAAGATGATGAAGAAAGGCAAAATGCCTCCGAAAGCGACCCCACCGGGAATGGGTGCCAAGTTTGCCGGCAAAAGCGCGATGAAAAGTGCGGAAATGAGTGCTAAGCAAGGCACTGCTGCAGGAAAAGTCAAAGGCGGCGCCGACGTGATGATGCCAGCGAAAGCGACGATGCCGGTGTCTTCGAAAGCTGCGTCGGCCAAAATGCACGCGATGGCACCGCATGCCGCTGCACCTTCTCCAGGGGGAAAGCCGGTTGGAAAGCCACACAGCGCCGAGGGAGAAATGCACGGCCCGGGAAAAGGCGATCCGCTATCGCACGGTAAAGACGCAACGCACCCCGATCACAAAGGCGAGTTGCACAAAGGCGATCCGAGCGGAAAAGGTGTGTTGCCGGGGCACGAGCCGCACAAAGGTGATCCGGCCGGAAAAGGCTTGCCGCCGGGGCATGATCCGCACAAGGGCGATCCGACTGGGAAAGGCATGCCGCCAAGCCACGATCCGCACAAGGGCGATCCGAGCGGGAAAGGCATGCCACCGGGCCACGATCCGCACAAAGGTGATCCGAGCGGGAAAGGCGTGCCTCCGGGCTATGATCCGCACAAAGGCGATCCGAGCGGGAAAGGCATGCCTCCGGGCTACGATCCGCACAAAGGCGATCCGGCCGGGAAAGGCATGCCGCCAGGCCACGATCCGCATAAAGGCGATCCGTACGGAAAAGGGATGCCGCCTGGGCATGAGCACGATCCGCACAAGGGCGACCCGAGCGGAAAAGGCATGCCGCCAGGCCACGATCCACACAAGGGCGATCCGGCAGGGAAAGGCATGCCGCCGGGGCACGATCCGCACAAGGGCGACCAAGGCGGACCGAAAGGCATGCCGCCGCAGGAGCCGCACATGATGGATCCTAAGGGCAAAGGCAAAGCTAGCATGAAGGGCGAAGGTGAAGCCGCTCCTCCCGCCGGCCCAGGAGGTCCCGGGATGATGAAAGCAGGTCAAAAAATGATGCCACCGGGCAAGGGCGGGAAGGAGGACGCGATGATGAAGGGCAAAGCTGCCCAAGACATGATGATGCAAGCTATGAAGGGCAAACAAGCCGACATGAACATGATGATGAAAGGTAAAGACGCCGACATAATGCTGAAGGGTAAGGACGCCAACATGATGATGAAGGGTAAAGACATCGACATGAAAGGGAAGATGATGCAGGGAAAACAAGCACTTCCGAAGCGTCCGCCGGGGTACTACTACCCAGAATTTGCGTCAGAAGTAGAAACCGACTCCGACAGTGATCTGCTGTTCAGCGGCAAGCGCAAGAGCAAAACCTTCAATCTGTTCGCCGGATCCAGAACTAGTAAAGAGCTCGTCGTTCCCAGGGAGAACATCTACCGCAGTGACGGAGAGGAAAGTGTAGACATTCTGGCCGAGACCGATGCCCTTCTGACGGACGAGGATTACTTTTATAGAACTTCATCCGGGGCTAGTACAAACAACTGCACCGGCGCCAGCGGCCTGAACGTGGTTGCCGTCACCTTCAACGAAGACGAAAGGGAATACATTCGCAATCTGCCCCCGAGAAATCGCGCGCCATTGAACAATCCGAATGTTCTCCGAAAGCACTACCACACGGTCCCAGACCCGCCGACAACCTCGTCTGACGAAAACACGGGAAGTAGCTCCTGGATCGTCTCCAGTGCTGTGCAGGCCCGTTCGGACGTGCGCTACGCCAGAGTGGAAAGGAAACGGGGACACGGACGGCTGCGACCGGCAAACTCGAACGCGTTCTGATTTTTTTCGCGAAGGAGAATCGAAAACGAACAAGAACAAGAAGACTTTGTATGTTTCTCACTGTACAATAATGCGACTTTCTGTTTCCTTCCTAGAAGCGCAAATCTCTAACTTCTACTTCACAACACGTAGTCAGTATGACGTGTACTGTACTGAAGCTGAACCAAAATCGATTTAGAAATTCATGTACAAAATGAGACTGTTGTGTAACGAAATTAACGCTTTGCGGCTTTTACTTCCTGCTTCTATCAGTGTCTCTGAAAATGAAATGAAGAAAAAAGTTGAGGCTGCGATTTTTCGAGACAATGTACAAAGGAACCCCAACAGAAGGAGAAAGCTATTGATTTGGAAACAAAGAATGAAAAAACGAAAACGGCGCCATCATTCGAAAAAGCGTTTACCTGTGGTGTTCTGCTTGTTTTTTGTTTTTACATGTCCCATGCTCTTCTCTTACAAGATCAACGACAGATCTTGACATTTAACAAGAAATCGAGTAGTAAAAATCTAATCTCAACATGCGCTCAAATCAAAATCATTTTGCGGAGAAGGAAGACGAAGATGTGAGTATGAGCCTCCTGTTTCTCGTAATGAAACTTGTATCGTAACAACTGAAGATGATCCTCGTCAGGTAGCTTCTTGCCGCGGCGAATCAATTTCGCCCGCCAAAAAATGATTGGCGATCAGTACGGCGCAATGAGCCGGCCCACGTTGCTGGAAACGGTCGACCACCGCTCGGACGAGGGGTTGCTGAACGACCACCTCTACCGGTTACGCGCGGATATCGATATTCGCACGAGGCGATTGGAGCAGGAACGGAGGCGTCTCTGCGATCTGGAGGAGGGCGTTGCGAAGTGCCGTCGGGAATTCGAAACCAGACGAACGCGGTACCAGAAGCTCAAACACGAGTACGAGGGAAAAGCCGGAACGGAGGTAGGTGTTTTGCTCGTGCGGTAAACATGGTTTTCTCTCGGCGCACCTCTTCTGGTGGTTCGTATGATCTGCATCTGGTTGGGAGTCGCCTTTCGTGTGAAGTGAAAAACTCAACTTTTTTTTCAGCACGGCCAGGAGCGGTTACTGGAGACGCTGTTTCAGAAATTGAATCTCCTCCACCACAAAGACTCCGAGTACGTTGGGACAATTACGAAACTTCGCCAGGAACGGAAAAAGGTTGATGGAATCTTCAAACAGCTCAAACAGGACATCCAGACACAAACGAGAGAGGTACTGACTTTGCCTATACCTATACGTCGCTCGCTCTTTTCTCTTGCGTACAAGTAAGTAGCGCTTTCGAGTGTTTTTGCATACCAAAATGAAAATTTTTTCAGCTGATCCGCGCCACCCATGTGTACGAGCAAGCGCAGGGCGAAAAGGAGGAGATGTTGGCCCAAACGAGATGCGTGGAAAAGCGCATGAAGGAGCAGCGGAAAGAATTCAAGGATATGGTCCAGAATATGCGGGAGGACTACGCGAAGCAGGAACGGATCCAGCGCGCCCTCCAGCTCCGGCAACAACGTGCGACCTCTGCGACCGCAAGGAGTAACCGTCTGCAAGCCGATTCCCGGGTGACCCTTGGGCCTGGCGCCGGGCGGGGAGGCAAAGGCAATAACCAGCCTGCGTTACCAGCACCCGGACCGCCTGGAGCAGGCAATAATTCTCGCAGTACAACTACCGCAGCTGCACATGGAGCTGCTGGTGTCGACCAGCAAAACAGAATACCAGTTCCGCCAAATAGCCTTCAAGCCGGCGGGTCCTCTTCTTCTACCCGAGGGAACTACCCTGCCGGACATCACAAAGGCGGTGTGTCGCCGTCAACCAGAAGTATTCTGTGGAAGAAGAAGCACGCGGCCAACCTCGACATCAGCATTCCAGAGGAGGAAAGGCAATTCGACGCGCAGGTGCTTTGTCGCCGGATCTTCCGGAACGCCTTTTTCAACGCGATTCAACGGCGCAGAATCAGGCAGTACACGAAGAACATCGAGATCTTCGTATTACAACGAAAAATGCCCCCACCCCCGAACTTGGGAGCATTTGTATTGCAAACCTTTCCAAATGAAACATTCGCCGTCTTGCATCTGTCAGCATCACAAGTTTCTTATCGTGAATAGCAAAAATTTGTATTGCAAAAGACCCCAGCACGAGCGGCTCTTGTCATGCAAGCGATGCGATCCATCCCTAGAATCAGCATCAGAAAGATTCATACTCCTTTCCTGCATGACAAAAAGTTTTCATTTGGAAACTGCTCATCACAAATATTTGCAATGTCAGGAATGGCAATGGGGGGCACTTTTCACTGTAATACTTCGACCAGGCATTTGACACGATCAGGACCCTGACCGGGATACAAAATTTGGAGGAAATCGTGCGGATCTTCACGGAAATGGAGGACCGGTCCTACAGCTTGCTCACCTACGTCAACACTCTGCACGCCGACATTGAGCAGCTGGAGGTCGCGAACAAGCAAGCGCTGGACCACATCTACTCCGCGCGGCACCGACAGAATTCGCCGGACTTGGGCCGGAAAAAAGCGCTGTTGAGAAGTTTGGAATCCAAAATTCACCAGGAGGAAGCTGTCGTGTTGGAAAAGGAAGCGGATATACAACGAGGTAACAAGAAGTATCCAACAACTTTGTACGCCTTTTTATGTTTCTGTCTTCGCATTCTCTCTGAACCAAAACAATTACCCGCTTGCGATGCGTTCATCTCTCAAAACAGGTTTGGATATCATCAGCAAAGTACGGGATCCATTACAGAAGACCGTTGAGGTCATGGGTGGGCTGCTGTTTGAAGCTTTGAAACTCCCAGAGGACTACAACACTCCGACCGGACAGCGGCTCAACGCACTGACAACGCTGACGAAACAGCATGAGCAGGTAGATCGCTTGCAATGCCAATGCGATCTCGTAGAAGTTTCGTTCAATGGTGATCATGCATGTTGCCGCATCATTCCGCACTCGCAACAAACGAAGCTTTCTCACACCTACAGGTCCACGACAGTGCGTTGATTGTGCCAATAGAGGGAATGCACATTCTTGAGAACATGCACGAACACCCGGTGCAAGAGCTGCTGAACTTCGTCGAGCATAACCTCTTACACTTCCGGGACTACATGGCCTCCTCCGCTCCATTACGAATCCTGAACAAGCCGGCGATTGGAAAAGCCATGCGAAAACCGCAAGATTTACCAACCGCGAAACTCGAAGACTCGGACACGGAAGGCGACGAAATGCCGATGAGTCGCGCGGAGCTCCGCCTGGCGGTGGAAAAGTCCATTCATGCGAGGAAGAAAAAACGCGCTTGATGAGGATGTGATAGAAGAAATAGATGGATCAGTGAAGATCTGAGGCATGGATGTTTTTGAATCAGAATCATAGTTGATGCAGTATACACTCCTGAAATTTGTGACAAGCAAGTGCGTTTTTTGCTTCGGCGTTGTGCTTCTCGCTTCTGTATGATCTTCCAACAAGAGTAAGAGTTTCAGTTTTTAAGCGTGATGTACTGCAAAGCGTACATTTTTAAAGGTCAAAGACGTTCAAAGGTCATGGCGGCTCTCTGTAAAAGAAAAACCGCCTTCGCGAGTCAATCAGAACGCATCAAAATGTCTGTGGAACTGCGAAAAAAGGCAGGAACATCGGGAGGAAGCTGACCGAGCTGGCACCGAATATGGTTTGCAGCAGTACCGATTACTTGAACTGGCCGCCCTCGCTGAGAATTCTACTGTGTTCCACCTTGTACTGGAACAGGCAGCTTTTTCTGCCAACTACCGGTCTTCAATCGTTCCCGCGATTCGAACGAAGTGCGGCGACGAAAACGTGAAGAGCATCACCCGGCTGAAATTGAAGCCGCTCGGCCGGGCGTCGCACGCTCCTCGCTGGCTAAGGCGCAGGAGCTTTTGGGCGCGGCGGATCTACGACGAAAACAGGGCGGCGCTACCTCCATGGCGTGACTCTCGCGAGCTAGCCGCGGAACTGCAAGGCGGCGGAATCCTTGCCCGTGGCCCGTACAGGTTTCCGCCCCAAGACGCAGCCGGGGCGTGGCTGGTTGCCTGGCCGCAGCGCGATGGAAGGACCGCTTGGCCGCCCGCATTCATTGCGTGGGTGCGCCAGGCAACGCGATGGAGGGAATGCGCACGATCAGAAGTGGCGGCGCATGGGGCGCCCGCCATCGCCATTGCATTGCCCCCCTCCGGCGTCGCGCGGCCAGGGCCGTGGCGCAGACATGATTGGGGCCCGGCGTGGGGCCCGAACGCGCACCCGCCTCGGTTCGTTCAATTTTCGCCGCCGGGCCGCCTCGGTTCGTTCAATTTCCGCTGCCTCGGCTCGTTCAATTTTCGCCGCCTCGGTTCGTTCAGTCAGCGGGCAGCCTTTGCACTTCGTCCCGCAGCCCACTCGCCCCCTTCGTGGTTTAGTTGGAAAGCAGTCGCGCGCTGATCCTTTCGTAGGTTGGCGCCGAACGCAGGCGGCGCCAGCTCCAGAGCGGCGGAATGGGCTTGCGGAAATATGGGCACGGCGCAAATCCCGGCCGAGGAGGAGCATAAAAAAAGAGAGCCACGGCGGCGCCGCAGGGCCGGGCGCGCGCGCAGCGCGGCGGGGAGCTGGAAAGGCAGGGCGCGGCGCTTTCTAATATATACCCACCGCCGCCCATATAAGTTCCGCGCACGCATGGCCCCGGCCTTCGCAAGTGCGAGGCTAGCGCCCGGGGGGTGCGCGGCCGTGGTGGCCTCCGCCGCCGCAACACGATGGGCCGCAAGCAACAACAAAAATAAAAGCGGCAGCGGCGAGGCGTCGCGAAGCGCTCGACAGCCGCCGGGCCGCCGCCTGGGCGGGCCGTGTGAATGTTTGTGCTTAGCTGGCCGCGCCAGCGTCGCGCGGGCCAATCGACCCCGCCGATTGTCAGACGGCCCGGCCCGGGCAAAATCAGGACGGTAAAAGTTTGTTAAAATGTTGTTAATTTCCAAACTGCCTAGTTTTGGCGCCTTGGATTTTCCGGCCCGTTGTGCCACGGCCCCAGCCGTAAGGTTCCCCGCTTTCCGTGCCCCCGTCTGCTGCGCCGTTTCTGTTTGGGAGGCCGCCGCCGGTCTTCGACGGCGTTGCGCGCCCGGTCTCTCGGTGGCCCCCCCCTCCGCCGTACGCCAGGCGGCGCCCCTCCGGTCCTATGGCCTGGTGGGCCTTCGTGGTTTTCAATATTGGTCCGCGTGGCAGTGGCGCCGAGCGGCGGGAAATGCTTGGGGGCCCACGCGCAGGCTGTGTAGTCTCCTTGTGGGCTTCCGTTTGGGCATTTATTTGGGCAAGCCGGGCAGAGCGGGCCTGGCCTTGGGCTGGCAAGTGTCGGCGGGCACCCCCGGCGTTTCCTGTGCTTTTGGGGTTTCTTTGTTTCGGGTCCGTTTTCCCGGGAGCCGGTTCTGGGAGAAAACACCGGGGCGATTTTTCCCGGGAAGGCGATAAAATGTGCGTTAATTTTTGGGTTAATTTTTTGGGTTAATTTCATTTTAAGGCGATTCCTGTGGGAAATCGGCCCCAGGGAAATTAACACAAAAGATTAACACAAATATTAACACATATTTTAACACTAAAATTAACACAAGCCCAGCTCGGAAAATTAACACTGTCCCAAAGATTTTTGCTATGTGGGCGCCCCACCACAAAAGAAGCGCGGTTTTTGGAAGGCGAATGCGGCCGCGTCCCGCTTGGGTTTGGGACGGCCCACGCCGTGTCACTTGGCTTGCCGTGGCCGCCGGACAATGGGGGGTGGGGCGCATCGGGGTGGCCTGGGGGTTCGCCGTGAAGCGTTCGGCTTCCAGGGCAAACCACGGGCCACGCTTCCTTTTTCCCGGGGACAATCTGCACCAGGCGCCAATGGGGCCCGACGCTGCGCTTTTGCCCTATCCCCGCGGGCATAAATCTCGCGCGGCCCGCCCCGCGCGAAAACGCCCCGGCGGGCCCCCCCGCCCTTTGTGCTGGCCCGGCCCGCCCGTCGTCGGCTTCCCCGGCGTGGCCTGCCGGGTTTCCTCAACCAGCTGCCGCCGCAAAAAAAACTGGGGCAGCCGTTTGCGTTTTTCAGAATTAACACATAATTAACAGGAAATTAAAGCCGGAAGCTTGCCCGGGCCGGGCAGGTTGGCGATTGATTTATTTCCCGGCCCGAGCCTCCTCGTTTGTGCTTGTGGGGATGGAAGGAGGGGCCGGCCAGTCAGCAACCACGCAGGCAGGCAGGGCGCAGCAGGGTAGGCGCCGGCAGGGCCTGCGGGCCCGCCCTTCCTTGCACCAGCGACACCCCGTCCGACCGGTCGCAGCGCCCTGCCTGCAAGCAGGCCCGCGTCGGTGATTCGCGCCACAGAGGGGAGGCCTGGGATTCTGGCGCGTTGCCCCCTGCCTTCGCTCGTTTCGTGGCTGGCCACTGGCCCAGGCAATACAAGAAGGTGAACCGCGGCCGAAGCAATGTGAACCTGATCCCTCTTGTGGAGACGATGGAGCACCCTGAAGGGCTAGTCAACATGAATTGCAGCAAGGCGATCTGGTCCGCCGTCAGATGTCCCATGCGCGCCGGGGGAGCATTTTCCCCCTAGATATCAGTGTTCGAAGCCGCCTTTGCTGCAGTAAAGACAGGGCAGTGAACGCTTCTCCTTCCGTTTTTCGTGTAATGTTATTGCCGATGGCATAATAAGAATAAAATATATAAGTACGATTGATACCTGCGGCCCACTGTTTGGGACAACCATAGACACACTCTCACTAGTGAAATTAATGATGGACGAAAATGCAGCTTTTTGCGGTTGAACCCAAAGACGATTGCCCGCACGTCGGCGAGTGCGCCCGGAACGTTACCGACTACGCCGACGTCAAGCTTGCTTCTGCAAAATGTCCCTCCTGCGACGAGCCGGATGAGAATTGGTTGTGCCTGAAATGCAAAGGGGTCTTCTGCAGCAGGTACAAAAACGAGCACGCGCTATTTCATTTTCTGGAGAACGACAGCCACTATGTCTGCCTGTCCTTCAGTGATTTGTCGTTCTGGTGTTACGCCTGCGACAGCTATGTCGTTGCCCCAGAACTCTTACCAATCCGCAAGCACTTCGAGGCAGAGAAATTCGGTGGCGAGTGTCAAACAGGCGTGGAGGCTATCGCGCAGCTGGTGACGGGGATAGCTGGAAGCAGCTCCACTGGTGAGACCGGGGGCTCGTCGTCGAGTACAGGTGGGGGCGCGTCCTCATCAAGCCGTGCGCCACCAAATTAATGAGTTTCGCGATTTTGCTTATCAATTTTGACGTTTGCGTTTCCAATCACTTGCATTTTCAGAACGAGTTATCATCCAAGTTTAATACCCGCGTCGGTGACCTACAGGGCACCGGATCATATCTGCACTGATTCACTACTGCAGTGGTCAGCTGGGAATAATGCGTGCACAGAACGCCATAGACATCCAGATTGGGACGCGTTCGTTATGTATCTTTTGTGAGCGCTACGGAGCGAAATCGGTCTTCTGGGTTGGGTGTTTTTTCCTATTCTACTCGCGGGCACAATTTGCGAAGCAACCTCCTGGGCATTTGTGGCAGATCGCCAACTCCCCTTTTTTTGTTTTTGTGCAATAGGCGGCCTGGACGGTTCCTTCGAGTGAGCAAAATTCTGGAGAGTCTCGATTCTATTGCTTTCGAGCACGAGAGAGTCTCGACCGGCAAGTGAATACTGCTACTTGGTGGATGCTGCGACCGAAAGTGCATGTATCTTCAGGCCACAACAAGGAGGGCACCATACTCATAGAGTATAGAAGACGCACCGTCTCAAAACGAAACATAACCGAGATATAATCTGCAAAAATATGCTTTGCGTTGGCACCAGCTGAAGATCCGGGCGAAAAATTTTTGATTACAAGGAGAGTCTTCCTCTCTGAATCACCCTCTCTTCCTTACTATGGAAGTCGAATCCGATGATCGGGTCGAGTACCAGCCGGCCACCGCGCCGCCGCCAACTCGGACCGTGGCCTCCCGCCCAATGTCGGCGCACCAGCCCTACAACCAACGCCGGCAGGGACCACAAAAGCAAAACCACGCGGACCGGCCCATTTCCGCGAAACCGAACCTGCAGGAGAACAAGGCCTCCGCGTCCTCTGCTCAGATCCTGGATGGCTCATCTTCGTCCCCGAACCGATACAGGACCAGTCCGGACAGAAATTATTTCGCGGCAGGTGCTGGTTCCGGTGTCGGCGCTTATCAGCAGCAAGTACCAATGCCGACGAACATGGCAAAACCGCTTTTCTCCTACAACACCGCCGCGTCGTCCTCAACTGCCCGCGGAATGATGACTCACCAGCAACAGCAAGTGCAAGAGATGAGAAAAACTTCTCGTACCTACGGGTCCGGTAGCGCAGCCGCGGCGCAGCACGCGCAGCGAGTGAACGGCTCGTTCGCGGACCACCTTCAGGCTGTGTCGATGAAGGAGCCGGAAGCGCCCCTCGCACCATCGGTGTCTTCGCAAAGAACGAGGCCTGGGGTAGGGAGTCAAAAGCAAAGCAATGAAAAGGGAAGGAGCGTAAGTGGTCGAGAACCCACAGGCAAGGAAACGATTCCGCAGTCCAATACAGCCGGTCCTCGTGGCAAGCAGCACCAGCAGCCGAACTTCCGGCAGGTGGAGCAGAATCTTTCGAGCCCGAATAAGCAGTTTTTCTTCTCTCCCGACACCTTCCCCTCGGTCAGAACAGGCGGACACGTGCAACCGGCGCGCCGGGAACCGGATCCGACGACGAGCAACCTGATTTTCTATCACGACGAACCGGAGGACGACGTGTTTTTCGATCCGGCGATGGAGCCGCAGGAGCCCGATCCCGGTCGCGCAGCGAAGAAATCCAGTAAAACTTTCCGCTACAAGTTTGGTCCAGCCTCGACCGTGTACGGGAAGGACCGAACGCTGAACTACACAACGCACTTGACCGACATCGCGCACTACCGGCCCTACTCTGCGCAGCCGGTGGTCGAGGCCAAGCCGGTTTCCCGGCCGGTCAGCGCGTCCGGGTACGAAGACGGAGGCATGGACGTGTTTATGGAGGAAGAGCCCGCGCCGCACGGCCACTTCGCGCACCGCCTGGACCCGGACCGCCCACGCGCCCAGTCAGAAGACGCGTATGGCTCCGGCGGTGCAGTACCGGGTTCCCTGCAAGTAAGAATGCAAGCAGACCGCGCGTATTCCGATTTGCCGCCGGAAACGAACGTGTTCCTTGAGCCCGCCGGGATAGCCGCGAAAGCGGTAAAGGAACCGAACGAAACGGGCGTCCAGATGGTCCGGCCGCCGAGCGCAATGGCTACTGCTGTAGCTGCTCCGGCGAAACCCGATGCAGCGAAACCACCGAAGCCGGCGAGCAAGCAGCGCCAGATTGTGTTTTCGGACAAAACCGCGAGTAGCTCGGCATCCAACGCTGCGCAGCCACCATCCAACGCCGCTGCGTCTTCAGGCTACGGGTTAGGGAGCCAGCGGGTGGGCATCCAGGACATCTTGGCGCAGCCGGAAGTGCAGCAGAACGTGCCCCAGGTGCGGAAACCGCCGGTCGGCAAGTTTGATAAGGCTCCCCCGGGCGGGGACCCGCAGAACCCCTCGGTGCTTGCCATCCGACCCAGCAGCGCACGACCGCCACCGCCAAACCCCAAGATGGAGATCAAGTTGCCTCCCACGCCGTTCCACCAAGCGGTATTGAGTTTTCCCTGGATTACTGATATGGATATTGCATAAACAAGAACTGTCGAGGAAGAGGAGGAGCACTCCGACGCACATAAAACGCAAAAAGTGACTGAATTTCATACTCAGGCGAAGCAACTGGGCCCTCAGTGGACGAAGCTGAGCCGGCTTTATTCCGCACCTCCTAAACGTCCACCACCAGCCTTGGATCCAGGCGCACCGCTGGAGCGCGTCATCCCAGAGCCGGAATTCGAAACGCGCATGCCTGTGAACAAACGTACTGAAACTGTTATGGGTAAAATCATTCTATGGTGATTGCATTGGAAGAAGGGTCGGCTCATGTGAATCGTCGTGTGCAAGTGCACTTGCACAGAGCAAAGCGCCCACTTAGTACTTATGAAGAGAACAAAAGAGAATCATGAACCACGACAGGTAAACTCGTGGAGCTGCAACAAGCGGCACTAGCCGGGGACCGCAGGCTTGTCAAAGCCTACTGTATCACAAACAAAAAGTATCTCCACTGCACAGACGATGACGGCTTCACGCCACTGTATTTTTTGCTGCGATAATATTTTCATCCGAGATGATGTAGTTGACGTAGTTGTTCCGAGAGCAAATTGTTCATCCCTCAAAAAACCTTCTCAGCATCCTCTGTCACGCAAATACAGGCACTACGCGGCCATCGGTGGAAGCGGCGAGTGTTTTATCAAATGTAAAAATGTCTGGGTCTGGAAGGGTTGGAACTTGTGATGCAAACTCTGGAACACACAAAAAATTGTGTTGCATGACCGCCAAAAGCTGTCCATTTCTTGGCACGCAAGTAGGAAGTTTCTCATGCGGGACAGGCATCATGAGGCGTGCTCAACACCTGTGAAGCTTTTGCCTGCATCAGACGCCATTTGCGTGATCCGAAATATGCATGACAAATCTCGCAATCTTCCAGACCCAGACATTTTTACATTTGATATGTTTCCGGCAGATGCTGTACGCGGGGGCGGACCCCGAGCACTTCGGCCGGGGTCGGTGGACGGCCGCGCACGCCGCGGCGGCGAACGAGCAGACGCACGTGTTGCAGGTGATCAAGGAAGAGTGTCCGGAAATGTTTTCCTTCACGGACGACAAGGGGTGGACACCGCTCGAGTGGCTCCGGGTGGTGGTGGCAAAGACTTCCAAGGGTCCGACCGTTGGGAAAACCCAGTCTGCGCGGAACCGCAAGTCCTTGCTGCAGCCGGAGGTGCGGGAGGTCTCCAGATTCCACCACCCGCTCGCGCATCGGGACGAAAAAATCATGATGAGCAGAAGTGCACGGCAGGGGAAGAGCGCAAGGCCAGGGATTGGCGAGTGGCAGAGATAAATGCATCTCTTGTTCCATGATGGCGTTTAACTGATGTACTGAAACGTCCATGATGTTCTTCGCTGCACATTCGTGCAGTGCTGACTCTGACATTCTCCGCGCACGCAGCGTGCGATTACTTAGAAACACACACATAAGCATCCCCAAACAATGACTTTGTGCAGGGGTTTCGTCCCTCCAACTGCCATGGTGGTTACATGCAGCAGCCCTGATGTTCCACCAACATAGTGGATTCATATTATGCGAACGTCTTCTTCTTTGCATTCGATTTTCGACCGTGATTCGTCTGTGGCATTCTGAAACTGTGTAAGTAGAGTGCTCGCACATGATTAGAGTGCCTGTTCACGATCAAAATCCAAAACCGACGGCTGATGCTCGTTTTATCGTCATGTGCTACCGATGGGCCGAGATGAAGAGACAAGCTCGATCCACACAACGATCGGTGTAAGATCAGATGAGGATGTGGGTACTTCTAGGAGCCTCTCTGCGATCGTTGCAGCTCTTTCGGCGTTAGTGCGACACAGCAAACGCAGTCGCGCACAGTTGACACACAGTGTGCTTTGTGGACTTCTCTTGGAACACCACGAGAAGTGCTGGAAGAACGCAGATGAATTTCTTCTCGGCTCTGGCCATGGCCAAGAGCCTGCAGCGTCCTTCTGGGAACGGGACGCGGAGGACGAGACCGATGATAAAAAAGTACACGTATCGACGTTTGCCAAATCCTCGTCGACAAGCTCAACCAATGTCCTCCGCAAGACCGCACCAGAAGCCTTCTCCTTCGAGCGAATACACGGATACAAAAAAGGAAACTTTGCAAATCTTCGCGCCTGGCTACTCGAAGACGCGAGCCTCGAAGCGCGACCACATGAAGATCATGTGCGGGCGAAAGACGACCGCGGGGCGGCAGCGGGGGCCGTGAGCCAGAGGAGTGAAAAAAGAATTGACCCTCCTCGAGTCGTCACGTTTAGCTACGGTCTTGTTCTCCAGGACCTTGCACCAAGGGAGTTTCAAGTGAAGTATCGCGGAGAGCAGTATGTGCAGTTGGCGGAAACCAATTTCTTCACGCGGATCGCCGCGGACTTGCAAACCGCGTTTGGCTCCTTTGCCCTCGAAGATGTTGACAGTACTAGTATCACGAATCCGCCAGCGTTTGTCAACATTTTGGATTTTGCCGCGCCGATCGCCGTGAAGAGGCAGCAGCTGGCCTCGGGAGTCCCAATCGCCACTTCAGACGACATCTACCAATGCTCGCTGTTCCAGGAACTCATTACGCAGATCTTGGCGCCGCGCGGCCGCGCAGATGGTTTTTCGGTGAAGATTATCGACGCGCAACTTGACCCCGAGGCCGTGCGTGCCGTCTTTGCCCAGCTGGTCGAGCTGCAGGAGCGATTCGGACAACGAAGACTACGTTCTGATGGTAGTGCGAACGCGTCTGCGCCTTCTGCTCCGTTCGTTCACTCCTGTCCGGCGTTGCTGGGTGCAGTGCTCGGATTGCTGCTTCCCCACATCGAGCAAGCGCTTCTACATAACGTAGATCCAGATGAGGTGCAGAATCTTCATGTCGCTGAATTCGACAACTCTTCTGGGGCTGACGGAAATAAACTTAAACTCCAGAACGAGGTGCTGCAAAAAGTCTTGTCGGATCACCTTCGCCAAACCCTCGAGATTGAAAGGCAAGCCGTTTTGAGACTGAAAGTCGTTCAGTCCGTAGGGAAGCAGCTGTTTCCGCAAGCCTTTGCAACAACACGAGACGGGTTCGAACTCACACCGAAAAAGCAGCGCACCCGTCGAGAGGCTGAAGATGCTTACGAGTTCGAGAAGGAGCAGCAAAGTCTGGACATCTACAATTTTGACTTCGCGGGCGAAGTAGAAAAGAACGCAACGACAAGTGACGCTCTAGCATTTTTCACAACACTTCGCGGCCATGTTTCACGCGAGCTGCTTGCAGTTCGTCGGGGGTTTGTCTTCCCAAGGTTGTCCTTGATCTTCAAAACGCTTGCGTTGTTGGCGATTCTTGCAAATAATCGTGAGCACAGCAGAAGTGCCAATGTGCAAGACCACGACGCCCAAGCCGACATTCCTCGGCCTAGAACGGAACGGGGAGCAACCCACAGTCATGCCTGCTTGGACGACTTGCTTGCTGCAGAAGTTTCAACATCCTCTGAGAGTGCAGCAACGTGCATCGAGGACATAGTGGCAACAGAGAGCAGTCAGCAGCTGCGAGCGCTTGCTGTACCATCGACGACCCGAACGTCCAATAGTAATTGCCTCCTCCACGCACTGCAGGCTCGGAACGTGAGTGAATCCCTCGCCCGGGATGCAGACATCGTTCGCGCTGGATTCTTTTCGGACCTACCCTGCTTGCTAGTCCCAGAAAATCATTTGGAGCACACGCACACCGAAACCGACAATTTGGCCGCAAAGCTGATCCGCAACAAGCAAGCAACTTTCGGCCTGCACTATTTCGTCGAGCACTTGACGCAGCACCACTTTGTCGATTCCGACCGCCTGGCGGCGAAAGCTATGCACCAGGTGGAGTTTGTCAATGAGAATTTTGACTTCAACGTCAAAGGATCGGCGGGCGTCAAATCCTCCACCGCATTTCTGAATGAGCAGGCGGTGTGGAACACGAAAACCGAGTCGCAGCGGCTCCACGTTTTCCTTCCGCGCTACGTGCATCTTCTGGATATCACCCACACGCCATCTGCACATCTGGCAGTGTATGTCGACGAGACGGGCGACAAGAAAGCTGGCGCTATCAAGAACTCTGATTCACCATCATCTCACAAGACGCTTGCTTTGAAACACTACGTGGCGAAGGGCGCTGTGTCAGCGCCTGACTTCTTCGACAGTCTCGCTCGAGCGACAACCCCGGATACAAAATACAACAAACGGCATTCATCGAGAACAAATTCGTCGTCACAGACCATGCAAACAACCGCACCGGCAGTGACAAAAAGTATCCGCATACCGAAACGGCTGCTTCAGATTGGTCCGATCAAGGAGTCGATGCGAGTCACTTACCCGACTAGACGACACCTCCCCGCTGATTGGGAATTTCGGAGCTTTGGCGACGAGGACTGCGAGAATTTCATGCGAGCGAACCCGATCGACGGCTTCCCCCGGGCTATCGAGTACTTCCGGAAGAAATTCATCCGTGGCGCGCACCGAGGCGATTTTTGTGTCCTCTTTGTCCTGTACCAGCTCGGCGGAGTAAGCATTGACAGTGATGTTTTGCTCTTCCACAACATCGAATCCCTGGTCGCCGACGCGGATTTCGTCGGCATCGACCGGTTCGAAAAGATCGACTACGGGATTTTAGGCGTACGGCCGAAAGACATCGCGATCCGCAAGACGCTGCAGGACATGTACATGATATCGCGCGACTTCTTCACCGACCTGGACTTCCACTACCTTGCGCCCTGCTCCATGCTGTATCACTACGTGCAGCGCTACTACCTGGCCCCCCAGTGGGGAGGACGAGGAGTTACAAGGTTCGCGCCGGGAAATAATACTGCGGAAGATGACAAGGAGCAAACTTTTCGTGTTGTGTTGCACAAGGCGGAGGAAGTGTACGCCTGATAGGAGCACTCGCTGCCAAAGAGCAATTTTTGAGAACTAATGATCTCGTCGCTCGGCGTGAAAAACGCTTGTTCTTTATTCATTGATTGTATGTGCCTTGTGGTATTCCGCCAAAAAATCCTCGTTGTTCCCCTTTGATGTCGCGTATGCCTTAGAGGTTCATCGACTATGCTCCGGCATTCGCTTTGTCGAGAGAGTTACAACACACGGCTTCTGAACAACCTCTAACTATCTTGTTGTCAAATCGAAGATCGCTCGGTGTGCAGCAGCAATGACGTTTCCGTCCTCGTTGTTCGGCCTGAGTTTTCGTCTTGTCATCGTAGGCACCTGTTTAGATTTTCATTTTCGGTGATTGGCGAACTTTTTACAACATTATTTCACTTCTGTGTTAAAGTCAAAGAGAAGAGGTGAAGCTCAAAATCGCGCTATGCGTAACTATCAAAACTTGACTGCGCTGCCACGATGATGTCCAAAACGACGCCGCTCACCCGCTCTCTCGTACGCTAGCACCGCCTCAGCCGCTGCAAAAATTGTCGGCGTTCACGCATTAGAAGCCATCTGCGACGCGAGATGGAGTACCCCTCCCCGCACACGAACTTCTTCCCCCTGACGCTTCCGTCTCCGACGCTGACCTTCGATCATGGAGGACGGCAGCAAAGTCAACAGCAGCTCGTGGCGTCTAATTCCGAAACCGCGGAGGCGCTGCGAGTGGCCGAAGAGAAGATCCAGGAGATGGATAGGCAGTAAGAAGACGTGTTGTTTTAAATCTCATCTTGCACCTCACATGATAATGATTCGGAACGGAAAATTCAGATGAAACGTGCGACTTTCTTGATAGATCGTCCTTGAAGATCTTCTTCATTGCGTCAAAAAATCCCTTCCTAGGTTCGCCCAGCAAGTTCAGTTGGAAATGGAGAGGTACCGTGTAGAGCAGGTGGAACCGCAAATCGAACGCCTTCATTACGTCATCCGTGGGCTGGAGGAAGTTGCGCGGCAACGCGACGGAGAACTGACGGAAGCGCGTGAGATGGTGCAGGAGCTGGAGATGCGCAACAGCGTTTGCATGAACGAGCTGCAGCAGGCGCGGACCCCGGGCTCTGCTACATTCGACGAGGGACTGCTGCAAGAACGTGGGTTCTCAGAGAACCTTGTTCCCGCCCGCAGGTCGAGTTCGTTTTCCGTAAACTACGGCGGAGGAGGAGGTGGAGGAAGAAGCAACAGCAGCCGAAATTACAACCATAACGACCAGACGAGAAGCAGATCCGGTAGCAGCGGAACGCGGCGCAGTCGCACCTGGTCCAATTCGCGCCCGAATCGATCGGACTGCTTCAACGGGCAGGACACGATTTTCGTCGATGACATTGCACTCGACGAACTGCAACAGCACCAGCACTTGACAGAACATCTTCACCCGAAGAAGAGACTTCACGCCGCCACCGCATGGCGAAGCAGACTGATGAAACGCTGCTGCTTTTACCATTGGAAAACGTTCGGTCGTAAGGCACGCACTTCATTCCGCCTGCTAGCCCACGCTGCCGTCCGGTACAGCTGGCAGGTTTTCCGGGCGAGAGGGATCATGGTAGACAACTACAATGGCAAGAACACTTTTTACGATTATCAGCCCGATTCATCCGGATTATACAACAACTATGATCCGCGGACGCAGTCTTTTCCAAACTACCCTGCAAAAACGCCGAATTCCTGCACGACTGCAACTTCCGCTGACAACTACACGTTGTACGAAAACGTACCCCAGTATCCGCTCGACGTGGAGGATGCGGGTGGCAGCGTCGGGGGGTACAACCACGAGAGGTTTTCCCGCTTTGCGATTTCGCAGCACAGCAACTTCACCACTGTCCCCCGGGCGGACATCGCGCTGTTGCACGCGCTCTGTCTCTGCTTCTACAACAAATACATCCGGTCGAAAGCGCTGCAAGCCTGGAAAGCGGGGGTCCTGCAGGGACGGGAGAAAAAGCGACACAACGCCTTTCAGCTGGACCTCGCTGCGCAGACCGAACATGCACGGGCGCAGAACCGCCGCGTAAGGTCGCACAACCGTAAAACTGCGATGACCTTCGCGAACGTCCGCGATTTTCTGCAGTTGAAAAACGTGTTTTGCGCTTGGACTCGCATCACGTACGAAATGAAAGACGTGGTGGCGCGGCAGCACGAATTTTTGGACGACATGCGCGAGCGTTTGGAGGAGCAAGCGTTGTTGCGTAATGCGGTAAAAGGATGGTTTGCAGTTCCGTCCAAGAGAAAGCAGAGGTCGCAGCGAGCTACGGTGTGTGGAAAACTGTTGGAAAACGTCTCGAAGCGATTCGTCTTGACTGCCTGGGGAAAGCAGGCGGAGAAAGAAAAAGCTGCTCGTGCCGGGAGCGCAATCCGGAGGAGAGCGGTGTCTTTTTTGGCGAAGAAGGCGAACACACAACTTTTGCGCACAGCACTCGGGCAATGGCAAGACGAGGTGAATGAACAGGCGAGCCAGCGGCTGAACCGATTGAATCATGAGATGAAAGCCGAATCGGCGAAAGCAGCCTACATCGATCTATTGCGGAAGAAATTACAGGCGGAAAAGAAAGCAGCGCTTCGCACTTGGAGCTCGCTCTCCATGTCGCTGAACGCTCGACGTGCGTTTGTCCTCCCAAGAGCAGAACGACATTGCGCCGCGACAGCGTTTGCTGTTTGGCGAGCCACCGCTGCTCCCCCGCTTCGTTCCCGGAAGTTGGGGTTTACGCGAACCGTTTTCGATTCCTGGCGCCAGTACTGTTTGCGGACCTCTGTGGCCTCGAATTCCATCGAAATTGGCAGCAAAGTTCAGAAAAGAGCCTTCCTCCACGACCTGTTCGCTTCGTGGCAGAAGAGCGCAGCTGAAGGATTGTCGTCTTCTCGCATCTGCAACGCCACCGCCGCGCCATTCTCGGCCTGCAGAACCCATCCAAGGCTTCTCCCACAAGCAATTTTTGCGAATTGGGTCACGGCGGCCCAGAAAACGAGAGCGGACAGGATTCAAGCCAGGCTGGACCTTCTACGGGCGAAGTACATAACGGATCGCGCGAGGCAAAAAACCTTGCAAATTGCCTTCGCCTTGTGGCGAACAGCAAAGTGCGAGACGACGAAGGAAAGGAAGCAGTACACGGATGAAAAGCAGCAAACCAACTTCGACCGAATGCTGCAAAGGGATCGACACCTTCGTCAGCAGTACTTGCGTGTTTGCACGACCCGCGAAATCGAGGAGCTGCAACGATTCTTCTTCCAGTTTTGGGCGGCAATTACCAGGCAGGAAGCCCGATTCAATGCACGGGATGCAGAAGACCGCAGACTGGTGAGCACTTTCTCGTTGGCGAAACTCCAAGCACAGCGCCCGTTTCTCCGCCTTCTGCACGACGACATTTTTCACTTGAACACGCAGCTGGTGTTCTACGGATGGAAAACGCAAGTCGCGGGCGCAAGGAAGGTTCTGGACTTCGATCCGCCGAAGAACTCTGTTGTTCAACAGGCCGTTTGTGGAGATCAACAGCAGGACAAGGAGAACAAAGTCGCTGCAATTGATAACAAGGACCTGTTACGGCAAAGCAATGAATCACCAAGCAAAAAGGCTCTCTCCTCGCTCGCGAACAGAAGTCCGGAGACGAAGTTTCTGAATCGCCCACTGCAGGAACTAGAAACGAGCTCAGGTATTAGCTCCCCCGCAAGAGGAGCTGCGAGAATTTCCTCGAAGTTGCTGAAGTTCGGTCCGAAAAGTCCGAACATCTCGGCGATTGGCTTCCCGCCCGCGATGCAGAATCATCACCAGATCAACGTGGACTGGAGCGCGTCCATCGTCCATCCGGAAGTAGAGATGACGCAGCTGATGCAACTCCAGAAGAAGCAAACAAGTTTGTTCGTGACCACATGCGAGTCGGTGTACCAGAAGGTCGCAGATCGGGACTTGCTACTTTTGCTGTTCAAGACCTGGGTAGCGTACGCAGAGAAGAAAAAACGCACGAAGGCCCACACGGGGCAACTGCGCGAGCTGCGAGAAACAACACTGAATCTCGTTGCCGACATCCTCCAACGAGACTCCGCAAAAAAGCGACAGAAAACCGCTTTCGAAGCGTTTCGCCTAATACGGAACAATCGGGGTTCTTTGGTTGTACGAGAAAGACCCGACGGTGGTCCTCGTCCATTGGTGCAGCAGCAGAAGGAGCAAAATAATCCACAAGCCGCCACCTCCGCTATGGAGGGTTCTTCGCAGCTAGTAGCCGCGCCAAAAGCATCAAAACCTGCAGAATCGCCAGAACAGCAAGCCGTTGAGCTTTTCCCTGCGGAAATAGAGCAACCACAAGTGCCGTCTCCCATAGAAGAACTAGAGTACAACACGACCCCAATCGAAGCAGACAATCAGCGATATGATCCGCGTGTGGAACCAAGCTTCTCTGTTCGCATCGACAACCTGAAAAGCACAGCGTCTCCCGCCTCCTATACTACCGCAAACCGAGCGACGACGAAGCGCCGCCACTCGACCGCTGGCATCAGGACGAAAACCAATTACACACAGCAACCTCAACAACCTCGGCGATCGACCATTCTGGCACCAACCCCAACCGCGTATCTGGAAGAGCCAGCGCGCAGCTCGAGTATGATCGACGCCGCGACGAAGGACACCTACATCCGCGTGTTGAATTCCTCGCGCACAACGCGTTCCAGGCTGTCCACACGGGCACAACAAGACCAAAACTTCTCTTTGCAGGCATTGAATGTCGGTTTTCAGCCGTTCACGTAAAGAAGACAGAATCAAATGCCGCACTGGAAGAGGAGGAGGTCATCGAAACTGTATTGATGAAGGTCTAGTGTGGTATGTGAATAAAAACCAAAACTATCAAATAGAAGATGGTGGTCGAACCACAGTCTGACATGTCGTTCCGAGTTAATTATGGCGCTCTGTTTTCCTCGTCCTCCACGCTACCAAAACAAACTGAATCAATGCGCTGTGTCGCCCTTGTTTCAAACGTCGCGTGTTCTTCCTCAACTATTTTTTGTCGTCCTAAGAGAGAGAGGTACTTCCTGGGGGTTTTGTCTTCTACGTCTCAGTCATGTAACTTTTTTGAAATCAAATGTCAATGTCTGCTAAGGCTCCTGTCTTGCGAGGTCCGAGATCGGTCAGACATCCATTGTTTGCCCTGATGCTTTCTGACATTTCAAGTTTCTTCCTGGGGTCCAACTTTTTTCGTTTCTTGTGGGATGTAAAGCCTGGCTGAAAATAAACTGGGAAGCACTTTCAAAATTTTCGCATTAAACTTTGCGGAAAAGAACAGTTGAACCGACAGCGCGCAGTGAAATCTAAAGATAAAAGGTACGCAACATATACCAGTAAATTTCGGCAGGAAATATGTCTTTCGAGCGTGCGACCAGTAGCCGCGCCCCGCGAGCAAGTTCCATCATGACAAGGCTCGGCATTGCGGCCGTCGCCGCACTGTCCGCAGCCCCGACGGCGCTCTCCGCCAACAAAGGCGTCGACCCGGAGGCCCTACTCGAGCAACTCACCCTCGACGAGAAGCTGCAGTTTTTTCACGGAGATGCCAATACTTACGTCGGTTTCGTTCCCGGTGTCCCGCGACTGGGCATCCCGGCCATCACCATGCAGGACGGACCCCAGGGGTTTCGCCAGCCGGATAGTGTGGTGACCACCGGGAGCAGCACCCAGTTCCCGTCGAATCTCGCGATCGGAGCGACCTTCGACCACCGCATCGCGTACTACTACGCCAAGTTTATCGCCAAGGAGTTCCGGGGCAAGGGGGCAAACATGCTCCTCGGGCCGGGGGTGTGTCTGAACCGCGTGCCATACGACGGCCGGAACTTCGAGTACCTCTCCGGTGAGGATCCCGTGCTCGGCGCGGAGATGGCACCCTACTACGTGCAGGGCGCGTTGTCGGAGAACACCATGACGTCCGTGAAGCACTTTATCTTCAACAACCAGGAAACGGAGCGCGAGTACGTGTCCTCGGAGGTGCCGGAGCAGGTCGGGATGGAATACTACATGAAGCCCTTCATCGCGGGCGTGGAAGCAGGCGCTTCGAGCATCATGTGCGCTTACAACAAGGTACTGGCTCATTCCTGCTTCATCTTTTCTTGTAGCCGAGTAGAAGATCATGCGCCTTAAAAATACCTCCTTCTTTCTCAATAATTCTTTCATGTTTACTCCCTAGTTCTCCAACTTGTCGCAAATCCACATGTAGGTAAATGGCACCTACGCGTGCGAGAACGCCGACGTGATGAAGCGGTTGGAGAAGTTTAGCGACAACTACTTTGTGATGTCGGACTGGGGCGCAACGCACAGCAGTTTCAAAGCCGCCAATGCCGGCCTGGCCATGGAGATGCCGACGGGTATCCACATGTCGCCCGAGAACATGAAGAAGGCGCTCGCGGAGAAGAAACTGGACATGAAGACCGTGGACGGACTAGTGCTTCGTACTTTGAAGGCGTTGAAGCAGGCGGGGCAGTTGGACGGGAAATTTCCAAATTCCGGCGACGTGATGGCCAACGTAACGCTTCCCCTGCACAAAATGGCGGCGACCATCTTCGTCGCGGAGTCCATGATTTTGCTCCACAACCAGTTCCGGCCACACACCGGGAACGGGAACAGCAAGCCACTGCCGCTCTCCTTGGAAAAGGGGAAAAAAGCGGAGAAAGTTTTCCCGGTCGGGTGTGGGCACGAGCTGATCACCGGGGGCGGCGGCAGCGGACATGTCCTCCCGTCGATGACGGTCACCGTTGCCCAGGTGTTGCAGCAAAACAACCTGCTCGCCCAGAGCATGGAGGACGCGGACGCGGTAGTTTACTGCTTCAGTGAATACAGCGCGGAGAACAGCGACCGCTCCTGGCTCGGCGTGAAGGGTCCGGCTTCTATCCCGACCGACGAGTTGAAGAAGCAAATCGAAGCTGTGGCCGCGGATAAGAGCAAAAAGCTAATTCTCTACGTCTCCACTCCGGGGCCCTTTTTGCTTCCCATGGAACTGTCCAAGACCGACGCAGTGCTCGTCAACATCTTTCCCGGCGAGCGCGCGGGGGAGGCCCTCGCTGCGGTCTTGTTTGGTCGCATGAGCCCCAACGGGAAGCTGCCGTTTGCGCTGCCGAACGTGGAGAACGAACAAAAGATGAGCAAGGAGCAGTACCCGGGCGTCGGGCCGGTCCACGGCACGCACGCGCACTACACGGAAAACTTGGAGTTCGGTTACCGGTGGTACCAAGCGAGAAATATCCAGCCGAAATTTCATTTCGGCCACGGTCTGTCCTACGGGTTGGAAACCGCGCACATCACCAACGTGTTCTGGGCGAAGGAGAAGAATTTAGTCCGGTTTTGCGTCGAGCACCAAGAGCCCGCGGTAGAAAATACCGCACAAGTAGAAAAACGATCTCTTGTGTCTGTCTTGGCGGAGGAAGCGAGCAACTTTGTCACCGCGAACTTGAAGACGACCGCCCACTTCCAGCCTCCCGAGCACGAGTTTCTCCGCGGGCGATTTCTGTCGCAGAGCCAACTTTTCACGCAGCTCGTGGAGGCCCCGGTGCAGCCAACGACCGCCGCTGCCAAGCTCGGGTCCGGCAGGCCGACGAGTGAATTGCTGCAGGAAGCGGTTTCGCAGCTCCAGAAGCAGCTGAAGGAGGAGGGAAACAAGCAGGCTTTGTCCCTGCACGGAACCGAAAACTTTGACCTGATCAATCTGCACGAATCCTCGAAGCAAATCCCCGTGAAAGTTTCCGTGCAGTTCTACGTGAAGCATCGGGGCAGGAAATTCCTCGAGCTGGTGCAGTTCGCCTCGGTTGACAACGTCATTCCCAACGAAAAATCCTGCAGCCTCGCGATGTACGAACCGCCGGTGCAGTGGGACGTGAGTTCCGCAAAAATGGTCCGCGTCCCCGAATTCGACTTGTTCGTCTCGAAAAATGGAATCAGCGAGGCGGAGTACGTCGGCACCTACAACCACGACACGGAGGCGGCTTCCGAGCCCGAGGTGCTCTTCGCGTGATCATTTTTACTGCAGTTGCGGTCGAAGCAGATGGGTCGACGTCGTGTTCCAGCCTTGTACTTATTCCGTCAGAGAATTATGTGCGTTTCCACCTCTTTTACCTGTTTTTGCCTTTGTTTCCTCTCAAATCAAAATGCTTTTTCTTCTTTTTACTCAACATCAGCATCTTCATGCGTGATACCAACGCTCGTCTCCTTTTCTTTGACCAGCTTTCCTTCGGTTTTGAGGAGACTACAAAATGAACCTGTAATTGCATCTGTCGCTTTTGAACCATCTTACGTAAAAAACGATTGGGAAAGCCGTAAAGTTGAAGTGAATTTGTGCTTCCTAATGACCGTGTCCTCGAAGTTACTTCAAATGTTCTGGCTAATGTGATAGTGGTTGTTGTGTAGAAGTTGTTTCATTTGTACATCAAATGGTGTCATCCACCCAGTTAGTAGCTATGTCATACTTGACGCGAAACTCGTGAAATTAACCTGGACAACGAGGGGCAACAAGGGGGCCATAAAGCGCGAAGGCCCCCGCCACAAGATTCTTGCATAAGGCTTCGCTCCTATCTTCGTCCCTTGTTGGCATCTTTGGCGCATCTTTTTATTCCAGGGACGTCAAAGTTGCAACTCTTTGCATCTTCTTGTCTAAACTTTTTTAAGGCCAACCGGAAGGCTACACAGCATAGCATACTTTTGATTGTATACCAGGGTTTATCTTCATTCTTTCACTGACAAGACCACCTCTGCGTGCGCACCATATACCGAGCATGTGGAAGAAGTATTTTCCGCACTACACAATGACAGCCAAATTGGTATGCGTATGAGCGTCCTCTTCCAAAAAAATTATTGGTGGCAAGTGGATTTTCATTTCGAAAATACGAGAGTGCCCTCAATGTTCGTCTCTTCCGGTATGCTCAGTTCGTTTCTTTCTTTCCTGTTTCGAGCGGCAGTTCTCAAGCTTTCTTGTAGACTGAGGAAAAACGGGTATAGAACATGGAGGTCGAGTTGTCTTAGCTCCTATGTAGAGATAAAGCAGCTTCTCCGCTGCGAATAAGGCGGTGGCCCGCTTGCTGCCACCATGGCGCCTACCGACGCAAGAAAACTCGTCGGCGCCTTGTTGCTGCAGCATGCAGTGCTTTCCACAGCCACTCGCGACGCGATAGTACTGGAGCAGAACCCGCTTGTTGCATTGGGGCGTTGGATCTTTCCTTCGGCCGCCCCGGAGGAACAGGTAGTCGCTGCTGCAGCTGCTACCGCCCCTGTGGTCGCACCTATTGCTACGGAGCGCGGAAGAAAGCAAACACCTGAATCAAGTGCAGCTGCCGAAAAAACTTCGAATCGTCAGCAAGCGCCTAGTACGGCCGCGCAACTTGCGAAAGCGACCGCGTGGGAGCAGCTGGTTCACCATGACCAATTGTTCTCCCGGCTATCGGGCAAGGTGCAGAGCATCCTGTGCCAGGAGATCGCCAGCGACGAACACGCGGACACACCGGCCTGTCTGAATCGCGTCGCAGAGGTAGCGCCCGAGGCGTTGCCCGGGAGTATGCTTGTGACCTGCAACTTGCTCTCTCAAATCGGTAAAGAGGAGACCAAGCAGTGTGCCGCGAAAAGGACAACCTCGACGGTGCAGACGCCGTCCGCAAAACAATCTGGAGTGGCCACACCTGAGCCAAACAAACGCACTCTGGCAGCTGCCGTTGCTGCGTCAACGAAGATGACGGCCGCAAATGGAAAGATTAACAATAAAGCTGGCCCGTTTGCAGCGTCGATGGAGATCAGCGTGAACACTTTGCTGCGCGCTGCCGACCAGCACACCGCGCAGGCTGCCGGAACGATCACTGCGAAAAACGCAAGCACAAAGAAGAACAACAGCTTTGCTAAGGCAATGAAGAACAACTTGGAGAAGATGCAGATGGCGAAATCGGTTTCAAAAACGACCACCGAGCAGAAAAACTCCTTCGCAAAGGCCATGGCGCAGAACACAGCTCGTCTGCTGCAGAACCAAAAGCAAGCTCTAAAACAAATCGGTGCCGCGGGTCTGAAACAGAATCGGATGGAAGCTCGGAAGAAAATGCAGGCAAAGGCAGGACAAATGGCGCACTCCTCATCCTTCGCGAATGCTATGAAACACAACGTCGCCCGAATGGTGCAGAACCAGCAGGCTGAAACGAAAGCAACCGTAACACGACAGCATCAAGTGGAAAACAAGCCGTCCTTCACGAAAGCTGTAAGTCAACACTTCGCCGCTTCGCACGCGTTCGCCGACGCAGCCAAGGCCTTCGCACGGAAGACGGAAACCGAGAAGAAAGTGGAGCAGAAAAAAGTCGCTGTCCGCACGAATGACGGAGATACTACATCGCATGCCCCCAGTTCTTTTGCGGCGTCGATGAGGCAAAATCTGAAATCGCTAACAAGCGAGCAAATGCAGACCGCCTCTACCTCTTCCGCAGCTGCTACAACAAAAACTCGTCCCTTCCCCGGGCAGATCCAATCGAAAAAGCCGCCGCGCGCCGTGCTCGCAGTCACATCCTCCAGTAGTGACGACAAAGACGCAGACGCCCTTGTGGACGCCATTGTCGGGGATATCGTCTGAGTACTCATCGTGTTAGCTCTTCTTTTCCGGATGGTATGGTCTTGATGAATTGTTTTCCAGGAAGCTGCTTCGATGCAGTGAAATACAAAATCATCCATGACAGCAGTTGTCTCACATCATTCACATCACAAACTTCTTGCTTATCCTATGCATCATTACAGTATGTTGATGTTGATGTTCGTCTTCACAGCCCGGCCCTCCTAGTCCTTCAGTAAATTATGCACGTACGATGCCTGAACGCAAAGACACGGAGCGAAACTGATGCAGGAGCACGTTCATGACAGTGAGCACGTTTTTCCGAGAGTGGTCCCACGAGGACTGTATTGGAAAACGAAAACGCGAGAGCAAGGGATACTGTTAGAAACGAAATCAAAAGGAAAAGAAAAATCTCCCTTCTTTACATAAATGTGACCTCAACATCTAAGATGCGGTAGAGGTGGGCGCGACACTCACCATGCGCCCAGCCGCCGCTGCGGCGGGCGTCTTCAAGTTGCTTTGTCTCAGGGTCGTGTTTTGCGACCTTCTTTCCGACCTCCTGTTCCGGCACTCGGAAGCCGCCCAGATCCAGCGGAGCGGCCGTTATCTTGGCTACACACCCCGGGGCCCCTTGGACTTCTGCTTCGGCACGCCTGAAGAATGCGCACAAATGATGGCTACAACGCCTGCTCCGGCCGCTCCAGAGGAAGAAGAATTGCAAGAACAACCCGAGGAAGAAGTATTTGTTTCGCTCTACTTACAGTTTCTTCGGTTTCAATTTTTTCTATTTCGACGCTTCCTGGTTCACGGAACAAATTTTCAGTAGACTTTCTTTCACTACACTTACTACTCTTGGTCTGCTTGTGACCCTACCTTCCTAGTTCCCATCGGCGAAAATGTTTCAGGTCATCACCAATACCACGACCCTTGAGCCAGTCGCAGAGGAGGAAGAGGTGGTTGTGGAAACCACAACTACCGAAGCTCCAGAGGAGGAAACGGATCCGCCGGTGGTGATAGCAACACGGAAGGAAGTGTTCGCGTGTTCCTTGCACGAGACCTCGGACCAGTGCTCGATTAGCGACGGTTGCGTGTGGCGCGATGATTTGGTCTACGTTTCGGGCGGCTCCATGGCCGACGGGTGCCAGCACCAGAACTGCGAATGTCTGCAAACGCCGCCGCCGTCGAAGGCATGGTCCCTGCTACTAGACATTGTCAAAGGTAGTACTTTGTACTCTTTGCTGCATTTTTGCTCTTTCTTGCTGCGTTCCTAGGCGTGTCCGGCTCCGGTCCGTCGTTGTTAGCAGCTGCCTGCATAATGGAATCGTCGCTTTTCTCGCCACAACGAAAAATCTGAAACGTCATGACAGATCAAGACGACCCTGGGGACCTGTACCACAAGTGTCACTACTATTCCAAGAAATGGTGCGATTTGATGTGGAGCTGGGATCACCTGAGCTACCTTGTTACCGCAAATACCTGGAAGGGCCTGTGGTGCACCGCCCGCTGGTGTTTCGTGGACGAGTCCTGTCCCACGGCGAGGACTGTTTCTGCGAAACACGATGGCAAGCTCGAAACCGGTATTTCTATTCCATTTAAAAGGCCGCAATATCTTGATCTTCTTCTTCTAGCCACCATCACGCTCGTAACAAGACAGTAGAGTAGACAAAACGCAATAAATGGTATGAGAAAACTAAGTACTGCCACGACTCCATGACTTGCCAACTAACAGCACACATCTCCTACGTCGCCTGTCCGCAGGACTATGCTCAGATCAATCAGTTCAACTGGGTGAACACGGATTTCGATGCATTGAACACCACGGTGAGTCACCACGCTACCATGGAAGATCTAGCTCTGATTGAAGCGCACGCGGAAAAAGAAAAGGAAAGCGAGAACGAGTCGCCGGGGTCGACCACCTGAGACTGCTCCTCGCGATGCTGAAATTGAATAACAAGGTTGTGTGACTATAAAATCTAGTGATTAGGATTACGTTTCGTGCCATGCAGGTTTCTTTTGGAAAAATTAAAGAAAAACATCGCGTTTATTTCAAGCCCAGGGAACACAGCTTTTGAAACAAATGACGAGCGGCGATCAGTCTTCGCCTGTGGTTGCAGTCGTCTGATGTTTCTTTTTCATGATTTCTGAAGGTGCTGGAACACTTGTGGAAATATTTCATCTACTCTCCAGCGCAAGATCTTCTCTGGGAGATGAAGGCTTGGGTTCATCTGCGTTTCAAAGACCGGCTTGTCCCAGTGGCCGAACCTTGAGACTTGAAGTATGTTCTCTTCTTCTGGCGTCATCAGTACGGACAGAGCAAGAAAAATAGACATAGATGGTTTTTTCTTTTCATTAACATGCTGATCGAGGATTACTTTGCTATGTTTTCGGACCAGTTGGAACAACGTCAAGTCAAAATCTGTATGAAATGCGAGCAGCAGAATGCGTCTTTCCTGCCTTGTGGTAGCTGTGAGCTGCAGCCAAGAAGTAATTCGGGCCCTCGCTAGTACTTCTGCAAGCGTTTCAACATCCGCGGACATGCTGCGCAAGTATTTCATTCCTGTGGAGGCGGAATCTCGCGCCTTGGTCGACGAGCTGCTGCACTATGCGAAAACTGAAATCACAAAGCACTACGATGCCATCGCGCAAAACCTGGCAAAAAACCATCTCACCAACAAGACCATCGACCTCCTCTGGCCCGGCGCGGGATACCTCTCAGTGGCGTGCGGCGGACAGTGGCAAGTGTTCTCGGAGCTGAAACATTTAATCAAAATAGACCGAATCTGTGGCGCCAGCGGCGGCGCGTGCAGTGCGATTCTGGCGGCCCCCAACACGGATGCGCGGTTTTTGCTCAACGCGTACTTGGCCTACGCAAAACATCAGGAAACCGAGGGACTGTCGTCCGAAGCGTGGCGCGTGACGGACTTGTGGAGGGAGGTGTACTTGGAGCAAGTAAGGCGGAGAGGAGTTGCACATGAACAAGAAAAGACGCTTTTATTGAAAAAGCGCTTCATCGCAGTTTCCTCTCACATGATATCCGCACCAAACACCGTCTTTCACGACTTTTCCAGCGCCGAGGAGCTTGCCAACGCCGGGGTCGCGAGTGGAGAGCTAACGCCCTATGGAATGACAAAGGGAGTGTTTGTCTCCGATAGCGATAACCCCAACGTCCCGCGAAACTGGTACGGTAGTCCTCAGCGTTACATGGATGGCGGGCTCGCGACGCACCTGTCATTTGTTCAGGACGCAGACATCATACGCAGAAGCGAAAATTATAAAGAACACCGCCCTCCAAATCCGTTCCTCACGTACAGTACATTTTTCCCGGGAAGAACCAGTAACGCAATCCGGTGCACGAAGGAATCCGTTGAGTGGCTCTTTCGACAGGGAGTGGACGACACCGTGGAATTCTTGCTCAATCCCTCCCTTTCCTCCACGGAAAGGATCATGCTCCACCGTGCCGACCAGTGGGACTACTCCGGCATAATTGGCGGCGACATGACCATATCCCGGCACGGCCGACAGATTGTGGAAGAACAAATTTTCGCGCAAATTCGCGAGGTCAGGGAGAACAACGGCTCATCTTCTGCTGCGGCGAAAAATTTCGCGTGGGGAAATCGCGCAGTGTTCGGTCAGCATCAAGAGTCATCCTCGTTCTTGCAAAACAGCTTCGGAACCGAACCAACAAACTTCATTCGCTTGTCCAACGAACGGCAGGATGTTAGAGCACCACCGCCTCCCGGTGAAAACGACGACGAGCTATTTACTTGGCCTCTGATTGCGCGACCTCATAATAGTGCCACGCGATGAATCTTGTTCCGTTCTTGAGCACCCACATTTTCTGGCGGCTCATTTTTCCTTTTTTTGGCTTTTCGTGAGAGTACGGTAGACATGACGAGCGTTTTTTTGTCGCTGAGGATTGGGAGCGAGACGAGCGGTCGCAGAAGAAGAGGCTCGAGAAGTTTCGCACAACAAAAGTGACGCCCTGATTTTTTTCTTTCCGAAAGAGAGAGTGCTGGAAATAACAACCGCAAAATGTTAGGTATTGGTGCATTCTCCCTGAACAGCGGCTCCCAGTGAGGCTAAACTAGACGTACAAACTACAACGCGCACGTGCACTTCTTTACGCAAGAAGGAAACTATGCAATATCATTATCAAGTCAGTACCACAACTACGAATTACGATAGCAGCTATCTCTTCAGCCAAATCTCTGCAAGCAAAGGACGAGAACGGACCAAAGATGCGTCTGCTCGAACGGGCGCACCGTGGTTGTGGGGAGCTGCAACTCGGGAGGCAGACCCCGCGTCCCTAGCTCACGAAAAATGTGATCACCTCGGAACGCAGACTCGCCCTCCAGATGGAGTTCTCTCGGCGCGACCTGAACATAGGGCCCTTTCGCGTACGGGCAACTACACGCAATACTGCAGGAAATAAAGCAAAAGCGCACACAAAAATTCTATTCAGCCTCTTTTTCGCAGTCTTTTGCTCATCCCCTCTTTTGATTTTGTTCTCAACGCCCACTCTCGCCACATGCCCTGCCGGCTTGACTACTCGCGCCGCCTCGTTGGTGAACAATGCCCGTACTTTGTCTATCTCCAGCTCTATCTACCATAACTGTCGAGCCAGCGGTGGAACCTTGGATTTCCTCGTCGACCCTGCCGACGTCACTCTGGGGTCCTCCCCCGGTATGACATCTGGAACCGCGACCGCAGAGTACAACAAAGTTTGTCTGGGCTCGGGTGTGGCTTGCCCGGACGGCGTGCAGTTGGACGGGCAGTGCGTGCGCGCGCCGGACCGTGTGGCGGTCACAACCTTGGACTTTACCCTGGACATCCACGGTGATTACTACCCGAGCCTGAAGGACCAAATCCATTCCGCCAAGTATGTCTCAGCAAGTCTTGTCGCTGGTCGAGGGAGGGCTTTTGAGTGATTTGACAGTACTCATAAATCTCCCGCCGCACGTTGTGCTGCAATTGCCTACCTGCATTTTTGTTACGTGTTGATATTCTCGACCGCCCATGCAAACGTGCACATAATGTGACTTCTGAGCGTTGTATAACTCGACATTGATTCTGTGCCCCCCCAGCACCAGCGTGTCGCTTTTCCTTTCCACCCGATCTTTGAGTGGGCGCACCGCCTGGCCACCGCACTTGGAATACCCATCTCCGAAATTGAAATTGCGACCCTGTTCACGCCCTTTCCGAACGCAATTAAGCCGACTCTTTGGAAGTTTCGACGCCAGGGGTTGCCTGGCGATTCAGCAAGACGGTCATTGGAAAATAAAAACGATACAACTGGCGGTGTCCCGACTAAAGCTGAACAAAAGCCAACAGTTGTAGCCAAAAAAACGAACCTCCGAGGGCGTCGGAGGCGCACGGCGACGGAGGCGCCGACACGGCGCTTCGCGGTCGCCTTTCACGTCGAGACGACGCGCGCCATTGTGGACACTTGCACGGACCTGTTAACTGCTGTGGATTGGACCCTACTCGTGGGCGTTATTGGGCATCCAGTCACCTTACTCAGCGGCCCGGAGCTTCGCACGTGGTCGGCCAGCGCGGGGCTGACCTTTTCCGCCTACACCGCCTGGCTCCAGCTGAAGACCGAGAACACGGAGAACCCGCCCCTGCACACGGAATGGGAGGTGGTCACGCTGAAGCAGCACACTTCCGCGCCCATCACCGAATACACGAACGAATGGACACTGCTGATCTGTAACCAGGCCCTGTACAACATGCGGCTCACCATGACGCTGACCTGCGAGCACAAGTACGACGAGCAGTCCACCGCCCCGAGCAACAGCGTGCTGACCACCGCCGTCCAGTTTCAGTTCAGCTACAAGACCCAGGTGGAGTTTGGCATCGTCAGCTCCGTCACAAACCGGATCAAGGAAACGCTGGCCGGGGCGATCTTCGGCACGAAGAACGTGGCCCAGGACCGCATGCTCACGCTCGTCGCGAACACGGGGCAGGCGAAAAGCAACGGACAGAGTTACTTCGAGGCGGGCGTGATCGTGCAGGCCCTGGTGCAGGCGCCCGGGTGGCAGTCCTACAGTTCCGAAGTGGCAGCGCAGGCGGTGCAGTCGTACTGCTGCAACGTGGCGAACGGCTTGAAGCTCCGCCAGAGCTTCTTCTCGCACCTGCAGCAGGGCCTTGCAGCCACGGACAACAGCCAATTCACCGCTTTCGAGTCGTACATGGGGAACAAAGAAAGCAACTTCATCGACTTCTACGTGTCCATGGCGGAAACGTTGTATCAAAAGCGGATCCCGAACCTGATCGGCGTTTGCGCGTCCACCGATACGACGTGCACCACGGACGCGCCTCTTGAGGGCACGAGTTCTGGTGCGGGAAGTGGGACCAGTTCAGGCTCGGGATCCGGCACGACCCAGCTCTCTCCCGGCGCGCAACTGTGCGCCAACCAGAAGACCTTCTGCGACTGCGCGGCGGCCAACTGCGCGTGGAACAGCGCCACGGGGTGCGTGGACAGCGGCGGCGTCCCGATTTCGTGCGTGCAGTGCCCGACCATGGCGAGCTGCCCCAACGCCGAGTGCGCCGGGTTCACCAAGCCGTGCACCTGCGCCACCGTGGACAAGTGCGCGTGGGACGTCAGCCGGCTAAGCTGTATCGTGAACTCTGTGGGCGTCAGCTGCGACAACTGTCCGAGTCAGCCTAAGTGCATGCCGCCGTTTGTGTTGTCCGTCACCCCGGCCAGCCAAGCGTCGGTCAAGTCGACGCAGGTCGACTTTTCCTTCCAGTTCTCTGAGCCGGTCTCGTTGACGAATCTCGGACAAACCACGCAATGGGCGACCATGCAGTGCACCAACGCTGGCGCCTCCAAGAGCATCGTGGCCGCGCACCGCATCAACAGGGAGCGCGTGCACTTTGACCAGGTGATTTTGCTCCCTGCCGTCACAGAGCCAAACGCGGAAACCCGCACCTGCTCGCTGTCCATCGCAAAGGACACACTGCAGGACAGCCACGGCCTGCCCTTTCCGGGTGTGACGCACCAAATCACGCTTCTGGACGCGGTGCCGCCCTACTTGAGCATGCACGGTCCGATTCACAGTGAAAACACGCAGCTAGAGTACAGCGATCCGCGTTTGCTGCTGCTGTTTGCAGAGCACGTCAAGACCGCGCCCGAAGCGATTCTCTCGCTGCCCCACTTCCGCCAGGCCACCCACCCGGACTTGCCGCACTACCAGATCAAGCTTCCCGCCGGCGCCTTTACCGTCGAAGGCAGCAGCTCCGTGCGCGTAGACTTGACCTCTGTCCTCAGTTCTCTTTTGTGGGACACGCCCTACGCAATGACAGTACCCGCGGCACTGATCACGGACACGGCGGGCAACGAATTCGGCGGTATTCCGTGCGTAAAGCAGCTGTGCTACGGCGCGCCCCGGGTCTGGGAGTTCTCCCTGAAGCCACGCGCAAACGTTGAAAACGCGGACTCGGGGGACAGCGAAAGCCAACTCGACATGGATCAGGTTGAATAATTTCTTGTGTTTCGCGTCTTCAGCATCAGCTTCACCAAAAGATATACTTAAGCATTGAAGTTTCGACTGTGATGTGTAGGGCCGTGCACCAGAGGTAAACGTACAAAGCTGGCTCCTAAACAAAAAGCGCCAACACCAACAGGTGATTTTGATCAGTGGCCTTTCCGGTGTGGGTCTGGTGTTTTTCCTGTGTCTGTACTTGATTGTACGTTACTACCGGAGATTCCTCGAGCGGAACGAGTACCAGCGCAACCCAACGATCCACTTCTCCTCCAGCAAATATCTTTCGCAGGAACAGCGCAAATCCAATATTTACGATGACGCCGAGCAAGCGGCCGGGAAGAAGGACGGGGTATGGAAAACGCTACCCACAAAAGTCGCCCCGGAGCCTGGGGACAACTACACACCGCACCAGGAGGAGCAAAAAGAGCAGAAGCTGAACTGGCGGGCGGCCGCGCGTGCGGCGCAAGCCTTTGAGCGGTCTTTCATCATCACGCGGGACCGCGTTCGGCGTCGAGCCAGTTCGCCGCAGCGAGCAGCAGAACCCGAGCAGCCGCGGTCGTCGCACCGGCGAGCCAGCGCCCCGTCCATCGATCCGTCGCAGGCACGGACCGAGTCCCCCGCCAGTCACCAGAACACACCGAACACAAACGCGCGACAGCAACGTTCCTCCAGCAACGCCGCCCCGCCCAGTTCGAACAGCGGTCCAAAAGTCGCGGGCACCACGCCCGGAACGAGTTCATCCAAAACGGCCGGCTTCTTTCCCTCCGGAAACAGTCGGGCGCGCGCAACCTCCGGTCAGCAAGCCGGATCCCAACCGGCCGCCGGCGGGCAGGGAGGCACGAGTGGTGCAGGAGCGCCGAACAAAGACGGCGCGACCTCGTCCTCGAAAGCAAAAGCTGGGGATACCCCTAGCGCCGGTGGTGCGGCCGGGCCGTCGACGCAGCAAAAGCGGCGCAGCAGCACCAGCGACATACCTCCGTCGGGCACGAACAATCCCCCGCCGTCCGAGGAAAGCCGCCGCCGCCGCGCGTCGTCCGCGGAAAACAACGATGCGAAACCGAAACAGCCCAGCAGCGGCGGGCGGGCGAGCACCAAGCCGGGCCCCCCGCCGGGCGGCAAGAAGAGCAGCGCGGAACAAGCACCGAAGCTACCACCGAGTCCATCCAAAAAACTGCCACCCCACCCAGATGATCCCAAGACCGCGAAACACACGAAGGAGGTGGAAGCCGTGCTGAAGCAGCACGCGGGAAAAAGCAGCGAGGAGAAGAAAAAGGTGCTGCGCGACCTGCAACTCAAGTACCACCCGGACAAATGTGAGGACCCCTTCGCCAAAACCGTGTTCCAGTTCGTGCAGGGCGCCAAGCCCTGGTTTCTGCAAGACTTGTAAACAGGCCGTAGCTGCATTTTTATTTTTGCAGCACAGGCACAGTTGGAGTTCGATGCGGTCGACGAGATTTCGGATTTGGGTTCTTCGGTTTTTCGTTTGGTGACGATCAACACTGCTGCGTTGCATGCAAGCAGCTTACGCCCTGCAACCTGCTCTTCTGAGTTGTAAACGCCTGACAAATAGTTCTTCTTTCATCTTCACAACCTCCTGCGCATCGGTGGTTATTTATCTAGCTGCTCCGGCGTCGAGCATGCAAGTTCAGCAAAATTTTTCAACCACCAGCCTGAGGCCTGAGCCTCGAAAGCATTTGGTACTTCATGGTGTTCAAACCTATCATATGGGTCTGGCTTTGCAGCAAGATTCACAGTACAAACGATCCCACCTCCTTCGTGGATGCAGCTGATCAGAAACTGTGTTTTCATGTAGCGCTAGCCCAAGGTTTTGAAATTACTTAAATCTGCTGAAGCAGCTGGATGCGTATTCCAGGCGGATGTTGGTCTCTTAACGTGTAATAATGCCTGCACAAGATCAAGAAAGTGTATGTAGAGCGTTGCGTCAAACGCGATCCAAGTGTTTGCTATTTTTCTCAGTGTCGATCTACATGTCATGATAGCTTCAAGTTCAAAGAAACGATCCTTACTAAGTACCTACTTTTGGACCCGAATTGTGTCTGTCGTGTACGGACGTCGACACTCTGGACTCTCTAGTCGTATACCGCATTTTTGTTGTGCTTTTTGTGGTGACGGCGAAATAAACTCATATGGGGTTTTGCCGCACTTTCCAATGATAACTTCGACTTGTTATCGAAAGTTTGACAAGATAGAGAAGCCCACGCGCCTTTCAAACTTGCAGACACATTAATATGCTGCGGGGGTCTCTTCTTCCTCATCTTTTATAACTACACCTTTATTTTTCACCATTACTAACACATACATTGACGATTGACTTTGTGAAAACTTTGTTGTGAAATGAAAACATAGAGAAGGTCGAATATTTTCCCTTCTGGTTTTGCGCGAACGATTTTTGCTTCTGCATTTTCATTTTCACTTTTTGAAAAACTTGAACTACTACTAAAACTACAACTTCGTCCTGAAAATAAGCATTTGCTTTTGTACAAAAAGTACAAGAACTCGGAAATCAAAATGAAAGCCGTCTTTTCCACTTCCGCCGCGGCCCTATTGTGCCTGGCCCCTGGGAGTGTGACGAGCAGATTACTTGCACCGAAGGGCGCCTCGAGCAGCCAAAAGCGTGCAGTTTCGCACCCCGCGCCATCGGCGGTAGACCGAAGCGCCTCGTCGGGCGCCTCGGCTGCAGACGATGAATTTCAAGGGTTGCGCGATCGCTTCAGCATGATCAGCAAGAGCACCTCCAATTCGTCTTCAACGAATTCGGTTCCGGATGCCCTCTCCTCGATCAGGCCTGCCGCGTTTGTGCCAGAACAAGTAGGGAAAACCAGTGTAGCAGCAGCTGCACACCATCAGGATAATTACACCACGCCGCGGGGACGAGACAAACATCAGGTCGGCGATGAACTAGATCCTGAGAAAACAACGCCTCCTGAACCACGTCTTCGCACCGAATCTCCAACGTACTCCTACCACGATTTCTGGCGGAACCAAGACGTGATCGCAAATCGTGGCGCACCATCTTCGACCTGGAGAACAAGCCCGGATCGTCGACTAGAAGATGGGAAACCGCCGAACCAACCTCGCCGGCGGCAGCTTTCTGGACCCGTAGACCCCATCGGGCCGTCGAAATTTGGCTCCGAGAAAAGGCGAACGGCGTCCGTCGGCGCTTTCGCCGGACCATCTGGGGCCGCTAGGGCACCGCTGTCGAGCGACGATGCTGCTGCAAGCGAAGAAGCGGCAGCGACAATTCCATACACCGGGCCGCGCCTCCCCTCTGACCAAGGGGCCGCGCTGAGGCTCCTCAGCGATCATAATTCCGGATCCGAAAGCGAAAAACCCTGGGAACAATGGAGCGACGCTGAGCGGCAAACGCGGGCGGTTGAGCAGCTGGTGCAGAGCTCTAGCGAGGGACTCAGCGACCCATCCTCACACTCAAATAAAGCCGGCATGGTCAAGAACACGCCTAAATCCGTGGTCAAACCCCGAATGACCCTGCGCACTAAATCCGAGCCCCGTGGTGGTTCCCTTCGAGATCGACCAGCAAAAAGAGACGGACCCGGGAACGACGATCAAGGAATATTTTCGGCAAGGCCTACCCCACAGAAGCGCCACAAGGTGGGAGGACGACCCCACTGTGATACTGATATCAACCTGGGGGACGCCGTATACTTGATCGCCCAACGATTGGAGAATGGCGATTCCTCCAAACAACTGACTGCATACGTGCAGGAGGTTCTTCCCGAAGGTAGGTTCCGTGTCACGACTGCTGAGGGCAAGCCGTTCATCATCGCCGCCGAGCAACTTCAGAAGGTAAAGTTTGTCTATGATTTATGTAGCATGATATCATGAGCCGATGGATTTTTCGTAGTCCAGCCTCCACGGCAATCATGTTTGCCCTCAACCATCCGCTGTAAGTAAGTATGATGTACTGTTCATCATTAGTCTTCATCTTTCTCTGCATTTAAGTATTTCGCGATTGATGTCATTCCTTTGAAAATTTATAGGTGGACGCTCCTGCTACTCTCGCAGTGAAGAAGGCACTAGATCTCCTTCCAGGAGGAAATAAGCCCGCCGAAGGTGAAGCTTCCCATCCCGTAGTGCCTGCACCTGCACCAGAGCCTCCGGTCACAACGGTGCAACACAAGGAGAAGCCAGAAGTTACTGGTGGTAAGTTTAAGTTCTTTCCTAAAACTGACTCCCGTCAACTTCGTGTGGGCGCACAGGAGTTTTTTCCTCAAGGACAAAACGCAGCTCCGGCACAAGACCCTAAATCTTGGTGGATGAACGCGAGCGCGCCAGCCTTCGTTCCTGCGGGAAAACAAGAAGGGCTGCAACAGGCGGACCAGCGCCACGCGTCTTATCAAGAACAGTACGGAGGTGATCAGCCTCAGCGGTACGCAAACGTGAGCGCCATTTTTCCCATGGCAGCCAGACTTCCCGCCGGGGGCGACGTTGCTGGGTGGCCGCCTGGTGAGCATGACGACGCTAGTTGCTGGCAGCTTCCGTACGGAACCGCCGAGTCGTGTGCGGCGGCTTCCGGAACACTTTCAGGACAAGCCGCAGGAGAAGACGGGGGGGTTCCGAGCTTTGCAGATGCCAGCGGAGAGGTGTACTTCGGTGATGCGGCGGTCACCCAACGGCGGCTGCAAGAGCAAGGCTACCAGTTGCAGCGCCGAACGTCCACCGGACAGTACGTGGACCCCAGCACGCGTAGCGACCCCGTGGGCTCCCAGATTGCCAAACCATCTCCGCGTCCAATTTCCTTGCTGGCGCTGGCTCCTGGCCTCGAAGGCAGCGAGAGCGCACACGCGGACTGTGCCACCGCGGGCATGAGCGTGCATGTTGCAGCATCGCGCCGGCAAAGTGATCCGCCGGTAACAGGGGGAGAATTCGATGCAGCGTCGTCCTCCGTGGCAACGGGTAGCCAGCAGTTCGAGGCGAACAGCACGTTTCTAGCCCAGCAGCAGCACCCGTCTGAACTGCCGCCGTGGTGCAACGCGGCTGCGCATTTCGTGCCGGACATGGGGCAATGTTTTCATTTGGCACCACCAGGGAACAACGGTTGTGCTATGGTAACGAGCCACGCCGCTGTTAGTCTTCAGGCCGACGCCAGCCACTACGGTCCTGTCACTCCGGACACAGGATCTAGCACACACGGAGGACAAAGCGCACAATACTTGCAACCGCAGTTCGTCGATGGTGGCACTGGTTCCGCGTGGGTCGCGGCTACCCTTCCATCGATGGTCCCCGGGCAGCCTGCAGGAGCGTGTGCTCCCCCGGGAATCGCCCTGACACCCCCTGGCATGGCGCTTGGAGCCAGTTGCGCCGGTACAACACAGCCAACCTGCATGGTAATTGGATGCGGTTCCCCCGCTCAATCTGCCCCGAGCCCGACGGCGGCCGTATTGGGCGTCGTGCCTGTGTCGCCGATGGCGTTCTGCTGCCCTGAAAATGGTTCAGCTTCGCCAGTTCAACAACTGCCACCAAACGCACCTGCAGGTACTTGAATGAATGACGCTGCCCCTGCTTCTTACTCTTCACTTGGTCGCCTTCTCTTATTTGCGCTTCGGATTGTTTCTTTTGTGATTGCAGTGAATGTGAATATCAGCACGTGTCATGTCTTCGTCAATTTTGGGACGAGGATGTCTTACAAAGAAATCCTCTGAATTAGTACAGTATGCGCTCCTACAGTTACTTATAATTCATACACTGACCAGGTTTCGCCTTGAGCCCCGCCCATTATATGAACATCCAGAATCTGCTGTGAGCACCGATGAGCGCCTACGCGGGTGTGATTGTGAAGTGATGCCTTTATAATGTTGGCCCTACTGTATTTGGGTTTTCGGCAGACATCATCAAAAACCAAACTGTGCCAGCGGTGACAGGCTCGGAGGACTCCGCTACCAGCATAAAGTGCGTGTGTGCTTGGGATGTCAAACAACCCTGAACCCTCCGACGTGATCATGATTGAATGTGATGATACCGAAACGGAATTATTTGATAAGTGAATATCGCTCTTGAAGCGCTAGCCAGCCCTTTTTATTCGATCCTGTCCTGCGCCTCTGACATACAAAAACAAGTGAGTGCTTATCTGGCGCGATGTGGCGATATTTCGATAAAGTGGATCCGCTTTTCTTTTTCTACTGTTTCGTGAGAGACCCTGCCTTCCTATTTTGGACGTCGGTACTTCTTTTGATCATGCACACGCAGCAGGAGAATCTCCCGTGTCTGCATTTGATGCGCGGCGATGGCTCATGCAAAAAAAACACGAAGATGGCGATTATTCCCTTTGAAACCGTCCTCCGTCACACGGTAGTGCTAGAGGAAATGGCAACAGGAGCGTACGACGCACTTTATTTGGTGGTCTCATCTTTACTTACTTGGCCGCACCAGCACTCTATTTACGCATTCTAGACGATGACGCGAACAAATAAGATGTTGATACAGACAAGACTCGAAATACAGATGCAACAACCGCGCTTCTGCGAGATTTTGAACATTATTTTGGTAGTACTAGGTAGAGGAGCTCGGGTGGCAACGCAATATTAATTACTGCACGAGATCGCACTTCATTCATCGAAACGCGCCACCTGCAAACCCGCAGATGTCACGCATTTTCTCACTAGATCTGTTGTGTTCCCAGGCCGCTTTAAGATATCGCAACAGCAGATCAACGTGGCTTTTCTTATTTTGCCCGGATTGTGGTCATTTCGCGGACGAGCTATTGACCCTGTGACTACACCCGGTTTCATTGCATGCTAATTCCTTTGTCGAAGATCCTTGTCGTGTCTTCTCTGGATTCTTTCACGACCTCTCATCGTTTCGTATGTAGGAAACAAACGCCTCCTAATCGCAACGCTTCTCCCAGCTGAGCGGCCCGCAATGCGGCGCCAGCTGCGGCAAGCCTTCGCCGTCACGCTCTTTGGGCTGCTCGGCGCATCAAATGATGCGGTGTTTGGAAAAACGAATCGCAACGCGGTGGGTCGCGAAGAGGGCGAAGATCCCGCCTTGGACGCTATCATGGCCATGTCGGAGGGACTGCGCAGCTTCCAGAGCGAGCACCACGGCAACCAAGAAGCTGCAGCCTACTTGTCAGAAACGGAGCGCAACCTGGACTTGCTCGCCGGCGTGTTGCAGAAGCAGCATTCCGAATTCCAAGCGGCCCAGGAAGAAGAACGCCAGCACGCAGAGGCGAGAATGCGGACGCTAGAGGCGAACAAAAAAGTACTTGCTTGTAGATATCCATCATGATACTCACCAGAAGGAAATTGTAGCAGATACTTCGCGAATTTAAGCAGATCCAAAAGTTGCCGCTTTTTATTTTAGTGGCATTGCGAGGACGAAGGTCAAGCCTTGGCCGTCAAGGTAGCAGGTCCAGGTGGCACTCATGACGGCCATCTGGCTGCATGCTGGAGAAGCTTACCGCTGAATCCGCTTGCGCGGGGGTTACGCACTCGCTTGTGCCGATAGGGATAGAGAGGGCGAATGAGAATGGCGGTCGGCCCCTGCAGCCAACAAAATTTCTGTGCGCCCGGTATTGCTGCCCCAGTTGCCCTCTTTCCTGCTTCTAGTATTTTTCTTGGAGCAGGCGCATTTTTTAGCCTCAGCATGATCGTGCTCCATCTTCATTTTTGCGCTGAGCAGCCTCACCTCGTGCGCCTGCGTTGCCTTGCCCTTGTTTTACGATGTGGCGTCGCATTTTCAGTCTTTACGGCACATTCGTAGAGGCACACGCGGCCGCTCGGAAGCAAAGCAGCCCGCCGCGACGTTGTTATTCGCGCGCGCTAAAGGTTTCGGCGCAGGGGTGTTGCGCGTCTCATAGGGTGTCCGGGAATAAAAAAACAGCTGGCCGCCGTGCGAAGCCACTGCACGAGCCGCGGCGCCACTTCGCGAAAACATTAAAAGCGAACAAAAACAAATGTTCCGCGCGCAGGTCGCGCAAAAAATAATTCTCAAAGCCAAGAAGTTGGGCCCTCCGTGTGGAGCGTTGCTTGAGAATGTCGTGTTTCGTTGGACAGGAAATTTCGGCTTCTTCTTGCGTCGCTAGCGGCCCACAAAGAAACCGGCCCCTCCGCCCGGAGGGGGCGGCTTCTTTAGGACCCGGAAGTCATTTTTTTTTACCAAAAGCGCCGACTTTCGTTGTTTTCTGGGTACAAGGTAGCGGTCCGGCTATCAAACAAACCGCCCCCTCCGCGCGGAGGGGCCTGTTTCTTTCTGGGCCGCCAGCGGCGGAAGAAGAAACCGAAAATAAGAAATCGACCCCTCCGCGCGGAGGGGTCGATTTCTTATTTTCGGAACGGCGCGCGCAGCGCGCCGAAGAATTTTTTTTGTTGTTGCATCCAGCACTGGCCTCGGAAACAAGTCGTGGGCCACGCCTCCGCGCGGAGGCGAGGATTTCTTGTTTTCCCAGTGCGGAGCAAGAGCAACGACAACGACGGGCCATTCGTTCCTGAGGAGGTGGGCGCCGCGGTTGCCTGGTTCCTTCCTTATGGGGCATAGCGCGCGCGCACTGGCGCCGTGGGGCTGCGCTCCTTAAGGCGCATGTAGTGTGGTGCGTGCGTTGCTACGGGCCTTTTGTCCGAGGGTAGCGCCTGTCGTGCAGGCGCCGCTGCATGGGATTCCGCTCCTGAGCTCGGTGGCGACTCGCGAGGGGCTAAGGGTATGAGCATGCATGGGACACCGGCGCCACGACAAAGTAAGCCAACCAACGGGTTGCGTCTTTGTTTGAGGCGCGCCACGTTTCGCCTTACCTTTTTTCGTTGTGTTGTTTCTGGAAAATCAAAACTCATGGTCATGCGGCAACTTTTTGCGCCCGGCAGTGTAGGGGTCGACCTTCGTTGGAGTTAACTCTGCATTAGTGGCGCCCGGCTTTCTTACAAGCTGCCGGCCGCCTTGTGCGATGGATTGGCGACGCACTCTCCCCTGCCCTCGCCAAGGCAGCCGCAGTTTCTCTGGCGCCGGGCAATCTGCTTAAATTATTGAAGTATCTGCTTCTACCACCTGATACACAGTAGATAGAAAATACATCTTCACCACAGGATGGTCGTAAGTAGTTACGCGGCCGCTCATGTACTGTGTAAGAACACTGTCTTCATCAAATGAAATCAGCGCGCTGAGAAGGAGATACAGCACAAGAGCCGCTTGTTGACCGCTACGCTGAATCTTATCAAGAAAATTCGTGCGACGCCCACTATTTTTCCTCGCCTTTCTGCAGCAAACCCTTATAATGACTGCGATAAGAAGAGAGCTCATCCTTGAAACAAAAACCAAAAGCACTATGGACGATGTATCTACTACGTTTATGGATCATGAAATCGTACTCCACGACGAGCACCCGGAATTTGTTTGAAGAGCAGTGCGCAAAAATGTCGTTTTTCATATTGTGCGAGCGGACAAGCGAAACGAAATTTGCAACCTCGGAGCGCATGCGTGGATCTATGGCGTATCGGGTCGAGCAGCTCCTCGGCGAAGTGAAGTTGTTGCGGGACCGCTTGAAAACTTTGCGCATCACTGACTTATGGATTGCAAATATGTCGCCGTCTGGTTCTGGACGGATGCGAACCTCTAACGCGGATTCTGAAACAGACAAAAAGGAAAATTTCTGTTGCATTGTCAGCAACGGAGGTCGTGCGATTTTTGTCTCCAGGAGAGGCCATTTTTCCTCCGGACTAGGCCTGAAGAAGCCTCCACAGAATTTCTCATACTCTGCGTGCATTCCGGACCACCTTCTTGCAGATGCAGAAAGTTAGTGACAAGTGTCTGCGTTCTGCTCCCGACTTTTTAGATGACATATTTGCAACATTGGATATGCCTACGTGAAGGACAACGCGAAGTTGCGAACGGAACTCGCCCGCAGCTCTGCCGAGCGCGACCGGCTGCGCGCAACCACCCAAGCCCTCGTCCGGGAGGAAACCAAGTTGGCGAAGACCGCGAAAGCGCAGGCGCAGTGCGCGAAGGTCGAAGACAAGTATCAAAGCCTCTTCGTAAAACACAACCGTCTGCAACTGGAGCATGACGCACTACTGCAACAAAAGCACGAGCTGGAGGCAGACTTGGCCGCCGCGGAAGGCAACGTCGAGAAGCAACAAAGCAAGTTTCTCGATCTGTTCCTCGAGAGGAAAGGGAGCAGCGGTGGCAAAATGAGCAGCGAGAATGTCGAACACAGTGGGAATAAGCCTCAGATGATGAGTACTAGTACGACCAGTGATAAGCAAGGTTCTTCCGACGAGCGTTTCGCGACAGAACTGCAGGCGTACATCGCGTTGCAGCCGAGAGAGGTCCTGGAGAAACTGATCTTGGAAAAACTCCAGCAAGATTTCACACTGATGAACGCCGGACGCAAAGAACACACAAAAACCACGTTCCAACGCTTCCTCCACGGGGCGGGAAACACGAAAGGCTTCTCCGACCAGGACCTGCAGCATGTGCAGGAACCCGATCAGAAGACCAACAAGCTGCTGCACCGGAAAAAGCAAGCCTTCCACAATCTCTTGCACAGGGATTTCTTCGCTCATTCACACCTGGAAAATCATCCAGCAACGCCTGCGACACATAAGATGATGACAACTTCCGACAACGACAACGACTACATCCTTACCGGAAAATGGATTCGGTGAGAAAACAACAATGTTTCTGCACACATTTTTTCCGACTTTTGAACACAACTCTCAACTATGTCGAATCAAGAAAATGCGAAAACAAAATCTGGCACAGAATGAGTGACTTTCCACAAAATATGATACCTGAATTTCATTCCTACATCGAATCAGAATTCTCTTCGCAATATTACGACATTCAATAAATTCATCAATATTGGATGAAGTTGTGATATGAGGATAGGATGTTGATGATTCTCTTCTCTTTCGAAATAATTGTCTTCTTGGATAACATGGATTCTCTTTCGGTCATATCCAGACATGACAAGAAAGAAAGAATAATTCTTGGATAATTTTTTTCTCAAAAAGAAATTTCGATTTCAATTTTCGGGAAAAAAAAAATTTCATTGATTCAAGAATCTTGGATTCCAAGATCTGGATTTATATCGCAAAAAAAAAAAAATCTCGATTTTTTTATGATTAATTATGATGGACATGGATATGAAGGATAGATTGATTGAAATCTGATATGAGTGAGGTAATAAATGTGTCATTAATTCGTGTCTGTGTGTGTTCTCCTTCGGTCGGATCGATGGAGGTTTCTTATTCTTTGTTAAAAATAAAAATAATTCATGGTTTGAAATGGTTTTAATTTGAATTCTCAATCGATCCAAAAATATTTCTCATTCATGGTAACTATTTTTCAGATGTATCAGGCAGCCGGCCCGTGGCAAGCTATTTCGTTAATTCCTGGCTGAAGTTTGGCTAATCCCCAAAGCGAAGGAGGGCAGGCGCAAGAGGGGCCCGACTAGAAAACGCGCCGGGGGTGCCACCATATTTCCGGGGGCGCATAGCCATCGCGGGCGCCGCCCTCCAGGCAACCCCCCCGCGCCCCCCTAAAGGGGAGGTGGGCGCGCGCCGGGAAAGGCGCCACAGGGTGCCCCGGCACCGAAGAAAGGCCCAGGAGCCTGTGAAGCCTGCGCGCGGGGGGCCTCCACCAAATCACAACGGAGGCCGGAACGCGACCCCGGCGGGCCTGTTGTTCGTGGGTTTCCAGAGCGCCACCCTTTCAATCTTCGGGGCAAATTGGGAAAGACACCGGTCGGGGGGAATCCATTCAAAGACGCAAAGGCCACGGGTGGGCGGGAACTGCGGGCGGGCGGCCTGCCGAGAAAAAGCAGGGCAAGTGGTGGCAAATGGCGCCAACTGAAAACCCAATGCTCTGGCGGAGTGACTGCCCCCCGGGCGGAGGTTATTTCCTTGGGTTTTTGGGGTAATTTGTGGTCTAATTTATAGTCTAATCTGTAGTTTAATTTTTGGTCTAATTTCAAAACCAACGAAACCTTCCCGATTTCGTTGTGGTCAGATTAACCCCGGAAATTACCGCCGGGATTACCCTCTTCATTAACCCCGGGATTACCCTCTTCATCGCGCCTGCCTGATTTCCAGAGCCGGGCCCGCTGCGCGTTGCCCCCCATAAATGCAAAGGCGCCGGGCCCCGGTGGATTTGAGCCATGGCCACGAGGAGCAGCCCCTGTGTGCCAAACCACACCACAGGACCCCCCTCCCTTGCAAAGATACCGGACAAAGAAAAACCGAAGGCCCGGGCAAGGGCCCGACCCGAGGCATTCCCTGAGGTAAGGGAAAAGAGTGCCCGAGGGCAGGCCACCACCAGAAGCAAAGGCGCCGCGCGCGCGAAAAGGCCCAACGATAAGCGGCCCCCATCCCCAAGAGGACGGGGGAGAGCACACAACCAGGGGAGACGGCCCTTACGGCACCGACCCGGGAAAACAAAAAGCGGGGGCGCCACACTATGCCGCGCCCCCCTCCCCGAATGTGGCGCGTGCCCAAAGGGTGCCGCACCCAACCAGCCGCCCCGCGATTCCCGGAATTAGTGACATTTTAAAAAAATTTTACTCACGGAAAATGCCTCGGGCCGGCTGCCTGAGATGTATTGAGAAATTCTGGTCGGTTTTATGGTCGATTTTTCAAATATTTGAAATCTATTGGAATGATTGAGAAATTGAGATCGATTACCCATCATGAATTAACCATCCATCCGATCATCCATCCAGACACATGGATGAACATGAATTAATGACACATTTTTCTATTATCCGACATCGACTCTCTTTATTTTGGAATCTATGTTCTGGATTACGATTGATATCGGAGAATAATTCATGATGAAATTCCGAATATTTCTGCAAAGATAAAAAGATTTTCTTTCATCATTCGAAAAAGTTATTCCAAGAAAATCGAAAAAAGAGATTCTAATTCTATATCGACATCAATTTTGAAAAAGATATTCCAAGAAAATCGAAGAAACAGATTCTATATCGACCGAAATTTTGAAAATCATTACAATATTTTTTCGCAAAATGGACATCTCCTACTTAATTTATTTCGAGACTTTTTCGAAAATTTTTCTGTAGTCTTTATTTCAGATGATTTTTCGGAAGAAAAAAGCGTGGAATCTTCATCCTATGAAGAAATCAAAGATTCGAAAATCTTATCCAAAATCATAAATCTTGATGAAGATGATGATGGATCCAAATCTTATTCGAAATCAATGATTCAAAAATCGAAAATCTCATCCAAAATCCTCAAGATATCAATGAATCTCGATGATGATGGATCCAAATCTTATTCAATTTCTTCATGACATCAAAAATTCATATCAGGTACCGGGGGGGCAGAAAATTCTCCATAGACCATGGTGGAGGTGTTTTTTTTCTGTGTTAATTTTGCAACATGCATGCAACTACTTGGACTCCCACGACCAGCGTAGAAATATGCGTTGCACGGAGACGAAGACTGAGCTTGTTCCCACTCGCAGTCTAACGCTCGACATGTTGATGATGTGTGATCTACTTTCAGGAAAAGGATGAGTGCGACTGCGTCGAACAACACGGAACTTGAAACACCACACTGGAGCTGAACGGTATCCCACTGATAAAATAGACGCTCAATTTGATTTTTTCTCTTTCTTTGCAATTTTTTTCTTTTCTTACAATCACTTCGTATGTTCTTATCTTGTGTCTTTCATATTCGTTCCGGTCTTGATGACCATGATCTTGAAAATTGAAATTTTGGCTTCTTTTTTCAATCTTCGCATTGATGAAGAAGTGATTCTGATTTTCTCGTTATTAAGGCGTCAAATCTCGCGGGTCCACGTTTCGTTATTGTTTTCTCTCGACTTTACAAACATGAAAACAAAAATTTTACTCATGTAGTGCATCAGGGAGTAGATCGCGAATGATATGGGGAAATGCGTCAGGAAAAACCGCTTGCAGATAAATGTCGATACTGTACAAAATTCGTATTTTTTCGTTGTTGAGCTTACGGAAAACACAGATGAAAGTTGAGTCCCTAGTTGTAAGTAACAGACAAATGATGTGATAAAGTAAAACAAAAGTAAGTATGTTATGCAATAAAAAACGCTACAAGGTTGCAAAATAAACAAAATTTGGACTTGAAGACTATTGAAAAGCCTTTGTTAAACCTTTGTCCGGCAGCTATTTATCGCTGCGTAGAAGTTGTGTTTCGACAAAACAAGTTCAAAAATGAATCAAACCATGCCACGAGCATGGAGATGCTTCGCTCCTCCCTGCCGTGCCATTGCGCTTCTTCGCAGAGGATGCTTCGTGCAAGATTTTGTCACGGGATCTTCACTGAGAGGAGTTCCGGGGATCCGGGACCGGCTGCGAGGAGTTTCGTGGGTCCGGGGGCGTCGGCGACCTCGACCTGTCCCGGTGAACAGGAGCTTCGTGCGGGGTGAATTGCCGGTCAATGAACGTTCGCTTTCCCTTTTCCTCGTCCGACACCTCCGGTCGTCCTGAGGTGAGCGCTGCGGCCGGCACTCCTGACCGCATCCTCGCGTCGACCACTTGCACGGGCACTGTGCCGCGAGCAATATACGTGGACGCCTTCGCCGGATGATGATGGCCGTGATGTGCCTCTGGGGCGCGCAGCACACCTGCTTGCTCGGGCCTGCCAGAGGTCAGCGCCTCGGGCGGCACTCCCGTGCGCATCCTCATGTCCACAGCTTGTATACCGCCTCGCCCCAGGTAGGTCGACGCCTGCGCATCATCGTGAGCGGCTGTCTTGCCGTGAGCCTCTGGACCGCGCAGTACGCCCGCGTGCTCCGGCTTGCCGGACGTTAGTGCCTCTGGCGGTATGCCCGTGCGAAACCTCATGTCCACTTCCTGTACGCCGCCCCGGCCCAGGTAGGTCGACGCCTGAGCGTCATCACTTGCGGGTGTCTTGCCATACGGCTGCGCGCCGCGCAGCAGCCCCGCGGTCTCCGGGCTGCCGAATGCCTGCAGCTGCCGCATGTCCGCCGTTTGCACGCCGCCCCGGCCCAGGTAGGTCGACGCCTGGGCATCATCACTTGCGGGTGTCTTGCCATGAGCCTCCGGGCCGCGCAATAGCCCCGCGGTCTCCGGGCTGCCGGAGGTCAGAAAACGCCTCATGTCCATTGATTCTACGCCGGCACCGCCCAGATAAGTCGACGCTGCCCCGGTTTGTGATGCTGCCCCCGGACCAATTCCCGGTGCTCCACCGGCCCCTCCGGTGGGTGCGCGGCCTGCATAGCCCGACGCTGCCCCCGTCGTCGATGGTGCGGCCTCACCCGGACGTCCGGCATAGACATGAACATTCTCGGTCACGGCACTGGGATCTCGGCCCCGGAATCCCGACGATGCTCCCGTTGGTGGCGTTGCCCCCGGTGGACCAGTCCCCGGTGCTCCACCGCCGGCACCCCCGCGAGGGTCTCCGCCTAGAGAGCTCGACGCTCCACCGGGATTCGGGGCTCCGCCGGACCGCCCAGCGAGTGGTGCATTTCCGGCCCCGGTCGGTGCCCCAATAGGTGCTGCTGCCCCCGGACCAGTCCCCGGTGCTCCGCTGGCCCCTCCGGTGGGTGCTCGGCCGCCAAGATAACTCGACGCTGCTGCACCACCCGGAGGTGCACCACCCAGAAACTGCCTCATGTCCATCGATTCTACGCCGGCGCCGCCCAGATAAGTCGACGCTGCCCCGGTTGGTGGTGCGGCCCCCGGACCAGTTCCCGGTGCTCCGCCGACACCTCCCCGAAGAGGGTCTCCGCCTAGGTAGTTCGACGCTCCGCCGGGACCCGCGCCCGGTGCTCCGCCGGACCGACCAGCGAATGGTGCATTTCCGGCCGCGCTCGTTGCGGTTCCGCCCCGTGAGCGGTACAGTGCTGACGGTGCCCCTGGACCACCGTCCGAAGCTCCGCCGTACCTCCCCGTGAATGCTGCAGCTCCGGCCCCGGTCGGCGCCCCACCCGGGGCTGCTCCAGTCCCCGTCCCCGGTGCTCCGCCGGTCGCCCCGAATGGAGGTTCTCCGCCAAGATAGTTCGACGCTGTCCCGGGACCAGTGCCCGGCGCTCCGCCGGACCGCCCAATGGATGCTGCAGTTCCGGTACCGGTCCGTGCCCCACCAGGCCCTGCTCCCGTACCCGTCCCCGGTGCTCCGCCGGTCGCCCCGAATGGTTCTCCGCCGAGATAGTTCGACGCTGCCCCGGGACCAGTTCCCGGCGCTCCGCCGGACCGCCCAATGGCTGCTGCAGTTCCGGTACCGGTCCGTGCGCCAGCCGATGACGCGGCTCCCGGTGCTCCGCCGGACCGCCCCGTGGATGCGGCATTTCCGGCCCCGATCGGGGACCCCGCAGGAGATGCTGCCCCCGCCCCGGCGCCCGGTGCTCCGCCTGACCTTCCAGTGGCTGCTGCAGCTCCCGCTCCGGTGGCCTGAGCGGCATCGCCGGCAGACTTCTTGCCGTGGACCTGCCTAGCGGTCTTCTTGCCAACCCGCGGGCCACGTAGCTTATCTGCGTGCTCTACCGCACCGGACGTCAACGCCCGGGGGTCGACTCCCTTGTCCATGTCGACGGGCGTCGTCGTACCTCCACCGAGGAATGTCGACTGATTCGGAGAGCTTTCGTCGGAGCTGCTCGAGGATGATGATCCCTCTCTCGACAGTTTCATGGCTTTAGGGTTGATGGACATCTCCTGGCTCGAAAGCCGGGGATCCGGAGTGCCCTGACTCGAGTTCCGGCGATCCGCCTCGTGTGCGTGGTGCCCGTGGGCAACTCCGCCGGGGCGAAGCATGCTCAAGTGCGAGGCGTGCTCCATTCTTCCGGACGTCAGCGCCCGGGGGTCAGCCCCCTTCCTCATGTCGACAGGCTGTGTCGTGCCCCGTCCAAGGAAGGTCGACTCTTGGGCACCCGCTGGAATCTCCCCGCTGGAAGTCCGTGGCGGTGGTGATGGATCTTGGTCCACGACGCTCTTTTTCTTCTTCTGGGCGACGCCCGCACGGGGCCGGTGCAACGGCGACGCGTGTTCCGCCTGCCCCGAGGTGCGGTCGCCGGCGGGCTCGGTCGTCGTGCGGCCGAGGAACGTTGAAGAGTTCGGGCTGCTGAATCGCGCATTCGATCCTTGCTGACTTGCTTGCGCGCCCGAGGTCCGGGGGCTCGGGGTCCTGGCGGTGCGCGGCCGGTGTAGTGGCGACGCGTGCTCGGCCTTGCCGGAAGTGAGCGCCCTCGGGTCGACGCCTTTCTGCATGTCGACGGGCTGCGTCCCGCTGCCTGCCAAGAAGGTGGATTCCATCTGCGCACTGCTTTTCCTTGCGGCACTCGGGCGGCCGCTCTGAATGGTACTGCGTCCGCTGACCGGATTTTTCGTCGTTACTTCCGGCTGGAAGTTGTATCCGCTGGGCTGATGGGTGCCGCTGACTTCTCTAGAGGATCTGAGCTCCGCGATCTGGCCCGTTCCGGTTTTTTCCGCCCATTGCGGTAGGTTTTCAGGCGTCGCGTGTTTGGGTCCCGCTCCCCCGTCCACGTTCTGAATGTTCAAAGGCCACACCGCGTCGCGCTCCAGTACCTTGAACTGCACGGCGTCGTCCCCCTGGAACCGGAAGGCGCTGGAATGGATTGACGCCCCCTTTTGTTTCACTCCCCCCGACATCATGCTCGACTTCCTCCTGGACTTCGCAAGCTTGCTCGACTCCCTCCCGTCCCCGGAGGTGCTCCTCTTCTTGTCGCCACCCACCGACCGCCGCGACACCTGCGATGGGGCTTTGCCTTCCAACACCCGGAACTTTACGCTCTCGCTTCCCATGCCCGCGAAAGCGTTGGAATTGACCGCGATAGGATCCCCACCCGGCCGGAGTCCTCCCGACATCACCGAGGACTTTTTCCGCGACTTCCGCTCCCCACTGCTGGGGCCGCTGCTGCTGCCCGGTTTGGACGACGTCCTCCCGCTGCTGGGGGGCGCGCCAGGAGTCCCGGACAATCGGTCCGGCGTCTCGGCCCTGCCCGAGGTCAAGGCACGAGGGTCGACGCCCCGCTGCATGTCGATCGGTTGGGTCGTGTCGCGGCCGAGGTAGGTCGAGTCCACGTTTTTCGAGTCGGGGGCTTTCCCGGACACACGCCCCATCGCCTTCGCTCGCAGCGCGGTCAACTTCTCGGAGGCCATCCTGGACCGACGCCCCGCTCCGCGGAAGGACACCTTGCCGTCGGGGTTCGAGGAGTCCGACGAGGAGCCGCCCAGCTTCGTGGTAAGCGAGTGCGGGGACGTCTCCAACCGTACCTTGCGCGACAGGTCGTCGTGGATGTCCTCGTCGGGCAGCGTGGGCGCGTTGTGCTCCAACAGGTGGTCGCTATCGTCGTCCGCACCCGCGTGCGCGTCCTTCGTGGCCACGTGGTCGTAGTGCACCAGCGGGCCGCCCGGAACGCGCCGGCTGCCGAACATGGCGTCGTAACTGTTGCTGGTTGTCTGTCGCGCGCCCGAGTCCAGGTTGCTTTTTGGGCTCTCCGTGGAGATTGCGTCGCCCTGCGGGCCCTCGGGAACGTCGGGGATGCCGAAGTCGGGCGGTTCGGCATCTTCGGCGGGCTCCTCCGTGAGAATCTCCTCCTCCTCGTCTTCCAGCGGCGGCTCCTCCTCCTGGGTCTCCTCCAATGGCTGATCATCATCCGCCGGCTCTTCCCCGACCTCCTCGCTCAACGGCTCCTCCTCGAGGACCTCCTCGCTCACCAACAAACTGTCCATCATACCGTCGTCCGCGAAGGCCACGGCCCGCTCCTCGACCTGCAGTGCGCCGAACGAGTGCATCATCGCGTCGCCGGCCGCCGCGTTGCCCTCCTCCTCCGCCGGGCCTCCCACCGCGCAAGCCAGCACCGAAATGCAGCACATCACCAAAATCACCAATGCCACCAGCAATATGATGCACCACTGTGGTTTCAGAGTGAAGGTTGAATTTATCTTCGTGGAAACATATCTAATTTATCTTCGTGCTTGAACAAGCGGGCTCCATTTTTTCGCACGAATTCCGTGCAGCGTTGAATGAAAAAAGACACGGTCTTCACGGCCTGAAAAAGCAGAAATGCGTAGTATTGCAGCAGGTAACAGTACTCGTATGGGAAAAAAGTCATTATAAGTACTTACCTTCTTGCAGGCCGATGTCTCCTCAGTCTTCTTGTGCGATCCGTCGGCGCCGGACAGAGGGACCACAACTGGCGGACTTTCAGAGACGGGCAGAATGGGACCAACCGGAAGAGGAGGAGTGGCGAGGGGGTTCATGGGCTCCTGCAAGAGCCCGCGGGAATTCCGGTCCAAAGCGTTCAATATTTCGTCGTCGGTACCCGGGCAAAAGGACCTTCCGTCGGGACACAAAACATAGCCTTGCTCCGCCATCAGCATCTGAAAAAAAGGATCGTTCAGCAGAGCCGACAAATCCCACCACCCCGAGGGTGTCGGCGCTGGAAAGTAGCCGGAGCCGCCCTGGTCGCTCCACGTCTGGTGCGGGAAGTGGTTCCGCAGCGCCATTGCATCCAGTGGTGCGTTACCCGACACTGCCCGCGACTCGAGCTGATCAGGGGATAGGAATTCCATTTTTCTATCCAAGAAAAAACCGCAAGTGTCGGAGTTCTGTTCTGGTTCTGAGAAGCGGAAGCCTCGGTCAGATGACAAAAACAACACTTTAATACTTCTACTCACGAAAACATGCAAAACGATACGATGCCTCCAAACGAAGTGCTCCGCATTGCACCCGGACATGATAATGTCCGTCAGAGGCAAAGAACGATGATTGGAGTTTACATACTGTACCAAACGCTATACAAATCTTGAAAATTCAGTCTAAATACATGCTCGAGTTCCATTTTCACCAAAAAGAACCTCGACTCTCACAATAAGTTTTTTCTTGGGTAGTCTCCGCTCTGAGGGTAATACACCGCGTACCGTCCAGGATCGACGGTGGTATCTTCCGTTCCGACCGCTTGCGCCGTCTTCGCGTCCTCTTCGAGCGACCCGGCTAACTCGTAGCCTCCACCCGGACCGTACAGTTGGTTGGGACCATAGCCGCCGTACTGTCCATCGGCACCTTCGTAGAACTGCCCCGCCCCTGCTGCACCCTCGGGGCGCCCGTTCCCCCGCAGTGGACTGCCAACCGCCCGCGAGCCCGCCCCGGAACCGGCAATGCCTTGGCTGGACATGAGGCCTCCCGCTCCGTGGTTCCCAGGATGTCCACCTGCCATTCCGGGGCCCCAGCCCCCCGGTCCGCGGGCCTCGTCGCCGCCTGCAGCAAGGGCACCCGCGCCGGCAGCTCCCGCCCCGAGCGCGCCCGCTCCAAAGGCGCCAGCACCCAAATTCAGGCCCCCCAAAGTGATGGGTTTACCGTCTCGCCCAATCGGTAGTCCCCTCGACCTATCGATGGGGATGGCGGGAACGCGCTGCACAAGGATGCCGATCCCGTAGTCGACCGGATTCCGGTCGCTGTAGGGGTCGTGCGGATGGCTGTAGGGGTCGTGGTCGTTCCGGAGGTGCTGGGGTCCGTGCCGGTTGCGATAAGGGTGGTACCGACTCCCTGGACCGCGTCGTCGTACCAGAAGAGGCAAGCCGTGCGGGAGCATGTCGGCACCGGACGGGTACCACCCCCAAGAGTAACGGGAACCAGGCATCTCGTACTCGTAGTAATGTGTACCTCCCGCCCCCAGTACCATTCCTCCGGCGGCGCCACCGGGTGGTGGTGCGATTGGCAGCCGTTCCTGCGACGCTCGGTCAGGGAGGTGGGGCGCCCGACCCCAGAAGTTCCAGCGCTGCCTGGCCTCTCCGAAGACAAACGTGGCGAGAATCCCCTCCATGATGTCCCACGCACCCGCGGCGTCCCCCAAGCCGAGTGCGCGAGCCAGCGAGTGATGCGGAACGTAGATGACCACAAAGAGAGCGTGCATGATTTGCGTTGGGGTGCAGTAGGATCCGTCGTCTCCCGTCCACGCATCGTTCTCATCACCATAATTTGGCTTCTGGTATCGCGCCAGCGGAAAGGGTATGGGTGGCGACTCGTTCCCGCCATTTTGCACGGCCGCGTTCCAGTTTTCCACGGCCCGCCGCTCGCCGGCAACCAGCTCGTCCACCAACTCGGCGTAGAACATGAGTGGATCTTGCAGCGGCGGTAGCAGTGCGTCCGCGTTTGGCGCAACATCTGCCCCGCCGGCGCCCTCGCCGTCCTCGAAATAGGTTGCGTCCGGTTGCTGGCTCTGCAGAAACGATTGGTCCCCTGCGAAGTCGAGCTCCCTGTTCCGCACGCGTGCATCCTGGTGCCGGAGCACCATTTCTTCCAAGTCCATCACCGTCCGCTTTCCTGCCACCTCCTCCAGCTCCTCGCGGCGTCGCTGATGGATCTGGAAGCTGTCGGGAAGAAACTTGTAGCCCAGCTCTTCGTACCTCGCGGGAAAAATGAAGTGCGACCGCGGCGGGTCAACCTGTACGTTGTACGGATCCGGATCCTTCTCCCGCAGGATCTCGACTGCCGCGAAGATGTGTAGGTCGTCCATCATGTTTCCAGGTTCCTCGTCAGCAACCATCACAACGTCGCGCCGCGATACCGCCGGCGAGAGACGATAGAGCAAGTACATCATAGCAGCCCGATGGCTCGGCTGCGCTCCCCCCATCTGCTCTCTGCCCGCCCCTTGGGGGTTGTGAGTGGAAAGTTGGTCTTGGTCCAATTGAGACTGCACGTACTCTATCGCGCGGTCGTACAACGAGAGGCCCGCATTGAAAGGTTGCCGCTCGCCGCCCAGCGTCAGCTCGTTGGCGGTCAGCCTCTGGTGGTCCAGCAAAAACACAAACACCTGGTCGCGCTGGTCCTTCTCGAGAGCGTAACCACGGTAGCCATCCTGCGTAACGTACTCGTCCATCCGCTGCGTCTGGCGGTTGAACCGGGAATACTCCGCGAAGACCAGGAACCTCACGTCCATATGCTTCGCCAGAAACTCCTGCATGTTCGGTGCTGCAATCGCTCGGAAGTCTTCCCACGTGCAGAGGATGAACGTACCAAGCTGCTGCTCTTGCTTTTTCTCCGTGTACGTTGGGTTGAATTTTGCCAGCGGTCCCGTACCACCACCGTTATCAAATCTCTCCATCAGCTCCCCCAGGCCGGACCAGTATGGCGTTTGGCAACTGTTACAGTCGGAACTGGTACATGAATTTCTCATGCAAAACGAACATCAACATGAACATCCACAAGGTGAAGCTGCTTCACGTGGCAAAAAATTCTGGAAAGGCTACACAGCACCTAAATCTACTGTGTGGACGAATTTGTAATGTCACAGGTGAAACCGCCCCGCTTTGACTTTTCCCATCCTTGCATCACAAATTCATGTAACAGTTGAGAATGTAAAAATTGAGAACGCCATAACCAGACGATGACGGTTCGGAACGCGAATCCGGCTTTGAAGTCTTCGTAGGTCTCTGCGTACCTCTCTTCGAAGTCTGGCTGGCTGATTTTGAACGCTCCGTGAGGCAAGATCGCGTGAAAGCGGTCCACCAGCGCACTTGTGAGCGCGGCGCGCACGTCCTCGAGCCGGTCGCCCATCTCATCGAGCACGAACAGGTTTGTGTCGCCGACCGCGTGGAAAAGGTGGGGCGGCCCCGCTCGTTCCTCCGTCGAGAATTCCAGGGCCACGGCATCGGACGAGCCGCCCGCGGGAGTCCCGGCGCCGAAGCTTATCCAGTACCCTTCCGCGTCGATGAAGCCGTGCTCGTCGCCGGACGAAGCAATCAGGTTGTTCTGTTGTTCGTTTTTGAAGATGCACACCGGGACTTGGCAGCTTTCTTTCTCGAGCTCTTCGTAGTGCTGGTCGCAGGCGTCTTCGGTGTCCACCTCTCGGTTGATTTTCACCGTGCGCACGAAGGGCCTGGCCCAATGCTCCGTGGGATGTCTCGAACGAAACAATGCGCGGCGGAGTTCGTTGTGCGGAAAGTAGTTCTTCCGGACCTCTCGGTCCCCGGGGCACCGCTTGCCGCGGTAGGGTTCCGGGATGTTCGGGAAGTCCACTATCTCACCGGTGAGCACGTCAATGTAGGGATCCAAGGGGAACGTCCCGTCTGTCGCATACAAAGAATTCTCGCTCTCGCGCACGCGCTGGATCTGCGTTTGCACATCAAATCGCTGAACCGGCGGTGCTGCAAGGTCCTGCTGTGGATATTCGGCCGTCGGTACTCCTGGTCCTGCCATTCCATCACTCATATCGTCCCATGGTTCTTGCTGCAGGTCCTGCTGCTGCTGCTGCTGGGCGCGGGTCTTGTGCGTGTCCAAAAACGAAAGTGCCGCTTCGTGCGAGGACGCGGGGAGCTGCTGCGTTTGAAGCGCGGCCACTCTGCTCGGGGACCTCGGCGTCCCCACGCCATCCCCCCCTAGCACACGCGGGGCCGAGCTCTCGGGGTAGAAGCCGCCTTCCAGGAAACTGGCTGCGCCCGCCTGGAATTGTCTCTGGTCGGCTTCCATAGCGTCTTCTCGTCCTCTGAGAAAGTTCAAATGTGGGGGCATATGATACATGTCCTGTGCGACTAGACGCGCAGCCAACTCCACCTTCCCCTCTACTGTTGTTCCGCCACCTTTCTTGAAAATGCCGCGTTGTCTTGTGTCTTTCTCCTGGAGGTGCCACTCCATGCGCCCGAACGCGTCCACGTGTGCAATCAGGAACATTTCCGCCTGAGTAACTGTGTCGCGGAACGTAAGCACCGTCCCCCCGTGCTCTTCCCCCTCTTGTCGACTCTCCATCGCTTGCATTTGCATGGCTCCCTGGTGAGAGAACTCGATGAGCTTCTGCGCGTGCGTTTGGAGCCCCCTCTCCACCTCCGCGCGCTTGGCCGCCAGAACGTCGAGCGAAGGCTGGGGGCCGATGCACCCCTCGTTCCTCTGCGTGGGGACGTGCTGCACCAGGTACCGCGGGGGCATAATGTCTGGGTTCAGGTACTCCCATCCCGGCAGCAGGTGCGGCGCCTGCAGCCGCATACCGTCCTGAATCTTCATTTTCCACATCCCGTGGAGCATTCGCGGTTGGCGCGTGACGTGGAGCACTCCGTTCGCGTCCTGTACCCAGGCGACGGGCTCCAAAAACTCAGACTCCTGTCCGGCCAACTGCGCCGCGCTGCGGTAGTTGTACTCCGCTTGCGGCACGCTTATCGCCGGGCTTTGCTTGATCGTCAGCGCCTTATCATTTTCGGGAAAATTGGGCGCAGGGATGAGCGGTTGCGCCCGGTCACCAGGCCCCATCCTGTCGTCCCCGCCGAATAACGTGCTTCCTTGTTGTAACTGCTGGCCGGACGGCTCGGGCTCTTCGTTGGGCTGGATTGCTTCCAAAAAAGAAGAGTCCGCGGCCTCCACGCGCCCCATCGTCGTGACGTCGCTCTCCGCCAGGCCGAGTTGGTGCGCCTCACCTTCGCAGCCGCTCGCGTGATCTGCTTCGGGTTCGTTTTCGTCGGAATCCTCGGCACGCTTTGGTGGAAGAGATTTTTGCACTACTGCATCGCCTTCGAGCGGCGCCGGATCCCCGCCACCAGCGGCGGTAGCCGTGGTTTTTGCCGCCTCCTGTAGGCGAGGTTTGTTGACTTCTTCCCCCCACTTCTTGGTGCGAGCAAGGAAGCCGTCGCTGCCGTGGCCCATCAAAGTGGCGTAGCTGATGCCTCGCTTCGACAACCACGACGAGAACGATCCCGGTGTCGGCGACGGACCCGAGTCCTCATCTGGCGAAACGTGCTGCTTCTGAGGCTTTCGTTTCTCCAGAAAGTCGCGCGCTGCGCCCGTCCGCGCCTCGTGCAGAAGAACGATACCAGCCACGAGCGTGCGCATGCGCAGCCGGAAAGACTTTGATGTCTGTTTCATGGTGTAACTTGACACAAGGGAAAAATAATCAGAAACAGTTGGCGAGGAAAAGAGTCTTATTGAAATAAGAAAAAGGTTGGAGAAAATGATTGAAAATAGGCTTGGAAAAATCGATAGTGGTGTTGTTGCAAATGTTGTAAAATTACAATTTTCAAAGCGGTAGGCGTAAAAAAAATAGTGTAAAACAGTATGTTTATGCGAGTACTTGCATCCCGAATTCGTCGTGTTAAAAAGCGACCTTTTGATGTGTTCTCGAGAAAAGTGCGTGAGTCGTTGATGTGGCCGAAAATTCTTTGTATTTTAGTGTGCTACAACGTGTGTAAGTACAAGTAGAAGGATTAGTTATTGTCAGAATGCAGTAAAATCAAGGATTCGCACAAGGGCAAGTCCTGGTGGTGGGTTTTTGATTGGTTAGCGTGTTAACAAATTCGTCAGTGACATGGATAAGATGACAGACCTTGAACGATTCCAGACAACGACAGCCAGGTTGTTCAGTTGTACGAAAGTGAAGGAAAGTGTCCTGTAGTACGAGTAACAGGGCGGTTTTTCACGCTCAAGACAGCCTCGACCGAACTGAACTAGTTTCGAGGCTCAACCGAAGGCACTGGTACGACGTAGGAGGATTGTTTGAACGATAGAAGTAGAGCACTGGCAGCCTGAAAACCGAGTTACGAGAAGTGTCACTTCGTAGTCAGCACGGGAGACGAGGGCTCGGCAGCCAAACCGAAAAAAATCCTTGCCTTATTTGCACCGACGGGAATTCAGTACTTTGGGGTTGGTTCTGCACGAGAGAAAAAGAAAAACATGGAACAGCCATGCCGGAAAATTGAAAATTTTTCTGGGTTTTGAATCAGACGATCTTTTCTCACGTCCGCTGCGACAGCAACCGTGAGACGTGGCTAGATTTGACGTTGCTTATCTCGTGTTCGAAGAACACGCACACACACAATGCATACTTTTCAAATAAAAAAGCAACACCGCACTTTTGCCTCCCCTCTTGCGCCGTTCCCGGTCAAGCAACTCGTGTGATTCGATTGCTCTCTATCGAGTTCTAGGTACTCACGTCTGCGCCCCCGCTCCCGCCCTCTCCCGTGCAGCATCTGCCGCCGCCTTTTGCCGCAGCGCGATGAGCAACTGCGTGCGGATGCGCTTCATCCGTTTTTGCCGGGACATCTGCATGTGGTGGTGTACCATCGACGCCACCTCGTCCCCTTGCCGGTCCTCGTCTCGGGCTGTCTGGGACGGTCGTGCCCCCGCGGAGGCGTCTTGCACCCCCGCTGGGGCCGCCGAACCGGTTGCTTTCTCCGCGTTGGCCGCAGACGTGGCGGAGCGAAACCCCTCGGGATACGTTTTCATCAGCTCCTCAACAATGTCGACGATCTCCTGCCTGTACCAAGACTGGTTCGCCTGTTGCGCGGCCTCGCTCCCCTGCAGCGCCCGCCAGATTGGGCCCCAGGCCACCGGGTCCCGCGCGGGCCAAGCGGGATTCAAAGGGAACACAAACCCGTCCGCGACGCGGTCGGCCAAAAAGGCCCGCAACTCCGGCTCGGTGACCGAAAACCAGGACTTGCTTTTCGTCGGCTTGTATGCTCTGCAAAAATATCGCACTCGTATTAATTGCAATGATGCATGACAAATCTTGTTTGTTAGCCAAATCAGCATTACAAACTTCATTTTTCCTTCTGAGAAGATTTGTATTGCGATTTATACTAGTGCGATGCTTTTGCAATGCATAGCTTGGTCCTGCTCGGTGGGCCGCCTTGATGTGACGTTGGTATCCCCGATGCGGGAGCTGTAGTCCCAGCGGCAGAAGTCTTCGCGCCGTCCGTGATGTTGTCTCCTCCATCTTTGTCCCAGATCACGAGATACTGGTCGTCTTGCTCCTGCGGAAACAGAAAGTTAAAGCACTCGGCGCCGTGCCGTACGGCGCCGCACTCCGCCATTGCGGCCACCGTCTTCGCGATGATGTCGATGGATGTCGGGTCCCCGAAGCCGTAGGTGGGCAGCCCCGGATTGAAGTTCCCCTGTTCGCAAGCGGCGGTCAAAACCTGCAGCCAGTTGGAGGTCCAGCTCTTGCACGTGCGCCCGGCCGCGTCGTCCGCCGCCTGCGTTTCGAGTAGCTGCCGCGTTTGCTGCAGACACCACTTCTGCAGCTCCACCTGCTTGGCAGGCAAAGCGTCGTAGCTGATGGGACCCCGAGAAGCGATCAAGAGAGTGTCAAAGTCGCTCACCACCGGGTGGACACACGCTTCTTCATAGGCGACGAGCAATCCCAAGGGGTTCAGCGGGTCCGCCAGGTCATGCTGCAAAACGCAGGCACTGTGCGAGTGTTTTTTGATCATCTACGTCTTCATCACGCATCAGACTCAGATACGTCGTATGTAAACACAACATGTTTGATCGTGAATATCGCAAGACAGGAAAGTCTCGACGAATCGAAATATAAAAAAAAAAGCGACACAGTCACAGAAACCCAAAAGAGAGATTGTGAAACTCGAACTTCAAAGGAAAAACCGTGATTTTCACATAAGACTATCATATCTTACCGCGGCAGTCCTTGCGGGTCGCGCACTGCATGGAGGTTCATATCCATGAAAGCCGGCTCCGATACTCTGCCCGTCTCCCAACCCAGCATGGGGCTGATGTCGTGTCGCTCTATGTATACCTCCCGCAACAGCAGCTCCGGCACGTCGAGTCCATACGCGCTGGAGCACTCGATATAGTCGTCCAAATGGCGAACCAAGGCCATCACGTCGACAGTAGCTGATTTGTCTTTGTCAGAAGAGGGGGAGGTGGACCCCGCCCCTGCATTGTTGCCCGAGGCATTCGTGTCCTTCGACGCGCCCGTGTCTTTATTATTCCCCCCCGCAGAAGAGGAACTTCCTCCCGCCGGCCGGAACGCCTTGGCGAGCTTGGCGGCGAAATCGGGCTCGTGAAGGAGCGCGTGCATGGCGGACTCCGCCGCAGCCCGGTCCTCCGCGGACCGGTAAAAAATGTGGATGCGGCTCCGCGGCGGCGCGGGCTCGACGCGGGCTTTGTGCGCGTTGTCAGAGATCTGGATGAAGGGCACAAACCCGCTCAGCCGATTTTTCTTCGCGCTCTTGCCCTTCACGTTCAGGCCCTTGCCCACGCCCACGCGCCCCAGCATCTTCGCGATCGAGTCCCGGCTGCAGGGACGGTAGATCACGATCCACTCCGTCTTCGGTTCGCTGGCCGGCACCGCTTTGTCGACCGGGTCAAACCCGGTGCCTCGCAGAGAGGGCTCATACTTGTAGCACCCCTTGGGCCCCTTGGTCCCGCCGCACGCGTAGAAATCCGCGAGCAGCCGCCGCGGGTCGGTCAGGTAGTGTTGCGCGTGCAGGTTTTCCAAGGACCCTAGTCTGCCCTCGAAGTCACTCCGATCCAACCGTAAAAGCAGCGACTCCGTGCTCGAGCGAATCGAAGCGGCGCGCTTCGCGTCCTTCTCTAACAGCGCGCGCTCGCCGAACAACCCGCCGGACGTGTAGGTTGCCACGTCGCTGGAGACCCCGTCCTCCGCCTGGATTGAAGCGACACACTCGCCCTGAAGATGTGTTTTTGTTTTATCGGCAACGGTTGAAATTAGAACGAGTAAAAAAATGCTGCTCTGTAGCTTGCTTGACCATGAAAACCTATGCCACAAAAGAAATTCAAGTGCTGAAAAAAAAAACGGCTCTACCTTTTCCACTATGTACATGCAGTCTGCCACCCCTCCTTGGCGCAGGACAGAGTCCCCTGCGGAATAGCTTTCCCGCTGCAAGGCCCCGGCGATGGCCGCAACCTCCTTTTCGTTGCACGTTTCGAACAAGTGACAGCCTCGGACCAGCTCTTCTCGCACATTCCGTTCGTGTATGACCGTGCGAAAGTCGTCCGCGTGCAGCATGTACGTTCTGCACTGTGTCAGTGCTTTAACGCTAATTTTTCTCTTGCTCTCTGGTCGAAGCAGCGCGCGCTCGCCGAAGTAGGAGCCGGGACCGAACTGCATCTTCTCCACATGCGTGTGCGCATGGTGTAGTTCTTTACAACCACCTGGCTTTATGTGAAGGTCCACCGCAGCTTTATTATTTTCACCATTCTTCGTCTGTTGATTTTGTTGTAACTGCGGCGGAGGCGTTTCTGTTTTTTCAACCTGTGCTGCATTTGGAGCGTTCGTTTTGTCCACTGGACTGTTTTGACTCAGAGCGCCAAAGAGGGAGGCCCTGATAGCATCGAGGGGGCCCGCTTCCTCCTCCTCTTCGTCGTCATCGATGACGTCAACCTCCAGTGCCTCACCGCTGTCGATTATGAAGAAGTCCGCACCTTTAGCGCCTTCTCGGATTATGGCGGCGTTCTTCCGGAAGCGCCGAACGGTAAGCACGCTCGCTACATGCTCGAGCTCATGGCGGTGCATGTTCGCGAACAATTTTACCCCTTTCAGAAGCTCGATTCGCCGCTCCAGCTCGGCTGGCGCCAGAGCACCAGACCGGGGTCCCGATCCGCCGCAGCAGCAAAGCGGCATGCTGACACCTCCTGGTCGATCGGAAAACTATCGCCCTGCAACTGTAGTAATATGTCGAGCGGAACCACCTACAAATGTGCAACAGCCGGGAAAACCGGAAATATCCGAGTGCATGATCGGGTCAGAGAAATTTTGAAAGTCGCTGCTAACGCGTAAAAATCATGAGCAGGAGGTGCGATTTTACTTTATATCATTTGGGGTAAGAAAATAAAGAATACGAATGTCTAAATGTATAGGAAAAATGGGGAAAAAGAGTGTTCCTGTTATCATTAGCTCTTAAAGTACTATACTTCTCAATGGCGACGGCGTGTTATGTTGTACACCATTACAGCAGGAGGAAAAGCTACATTAGTATGACTTGAAGGACGACAACATCTTGAAGGACGATGCAACATGTTAGTGCACGATGAGGTGAGGGAGAGGACGAGCGGCACAGAACGATTTGGTCTTTCTACCGGACGATGTTGCACTTATTCAAGGGACACACATCAACCGACCGCAATATCTGCTTTTCACGAGACACCGAAACAGCAAAAAAATAGTACCTGGTACATCCGGTACGAGTATAGATGATGCATCAAAGCTTGCAACAAACCGAATTCCGCGGTTTCATTGAAAAGACCGAAGCTTGTACATCTACGTTTAGATTGTGCACCGATACGAACTGCCTTGTGCTTGAACTTTGTTGTGCGCTTCGATACAGAACAGAGATACACTTCTCAGCGCATAGTTTTTGAGCATTCAATAGCTCTCTGCAATCTCGGCACCCCAAAAATAAGATGGTGGTACTTAGAAGGTCATGCCGCGGCGTCTCATGACTAATCGATAAAACTTTTACTTACTACGTGGTGCTTCACCGCATAAATTCGCACACAGGACTGTTAATACTTCAAACTATACTTTTTCTTTCTCGGTGAAAGGCGCGTGTCGTTTTTCAAAATGAGACTTCTTCGACGGGGATACCGTGCGACATTGATACACTTTTTGTTCCAGGATCATGATCGATCTGCTTCATCAAAGAAATCATCAGCAAAATATTTCATCGTTTTATTGGTGTGTACATTTTTTGTCATATGAAAAGCACGTGCAAATCCATAGCAGGTTCTTCAACATGCAGCAGCTTTAAAAACTCTTTCAAAAAGTCTTCGCCGAGTCCTCTCCCGGACCTTCGGTGCAATAAGCACAAAATGTAGGTAGCGATCGAATCACAAATCGTCGTAGTCCAGAGCCTCGCGGAGCTGTTCCGTCGTGAATTTCCCTTTTTTGATCGCGTTTTTATCGGCGGTGTCGAAGGGGCTGGGCTCGAAGCCTTGCTGGTTCGCACCGCCTGCTGTAGGCACAGAGGTAGAACCAACAACTGGGGCGCTTTTATTGTCTACGGTAGTTCCAGTTTGTTTTTGTACTTGGCCGCCTGTAGACGATGCGGGAACCGAAGGATTCTTGTCGGTGGATGATGATGAACCTGACGTTCTCGCAGCTGCCTCACTTGCGGACGTCTGTCGTCCCTCTCCCGGTCCTCTTGCGGCTTCATCATTTGTGTTCGACTTGGAGGATGAGTCCAAGTCGAACGGACCCGTAAGTTTGATGCTGTCCGGCAGCGCCTCCGGCGGCTGGAACATTCCGGGCGTCAGTGGTCGCAGGTTGTGTTTGGGCGTTGGCCGACCGAAGGACGCCAGACTGGGTTGCAGCGTAGTTGTACCGACCTGTAATGTGGTGATGACAGAATGAAAGAATGACCTTTGTTCGCTAGATGAGCACTGATGTGCAATCAAACTCTCAATTTCACTTATTCCTTTTTGAAAACTGTAAAACAGCTCGTGCTGTAAAACGAAAAGGGCCACCAGAATAAAAAATACCGCGGCTTTGGGAACAGCATTTCGCACCAAAGGTCGCAGGGGACAGTTACTGACGGGTGGTGCTGCGACTTGGGGTGCCTTTTTCATGGCGGGAAAGGTTGACGTAGAGAGTGTCGGGGTCGGTGCCGCTTTGGAAGTACACGGAGGGGAAGTGGCAGAGGACTTCATCTTGGCTCCATTGATGTTCTCCGGCCGATTTGACGACGCAGGGGTTGCACTTGCAACCGGTGTGAACACCACGGTCGCTGCCGCGGTCGGTTTGGCATTTGCGCGCGCAGAACTGCTGTTTGCCGCATCTCCTGCCGCTCCCCCGAGGAAGGATTTCTTCTTCGCTTTTTCGTGCTTCGAGCTTTTGCGGCTGGTAGGGGAAATTTCGGTCTGTTCCAGCAGGTACGCTCCTAAGGCGGTGTGCTCGATCAGGTTCGCCGCGTCACCTGCAGTGGAAGGATGAGTTATCATTTCCACACAAGTACCTTCTACCGTATCGTATGTAAAGTAAGCATCACTCGATGTCGTGCGTGTGAGATACTTACAAGTAAATGATCGCACGGAGGCAAAACAGCAATTGGCTACACAATCAAAAACTGCGAAAAAAGGCGTATCCGTAAGTACCGGGCTGCGTCGGTGCGATGCGCAGCACGTCTTCGAAAGCCCTCACAGCTTCTTGCAGCCGGTTGGCGTCGCTGTGCTTTACGAGCACTTCGTGTGAGTTGGTGCGCTCAGCCTGCACGCCAGTCCAATACCGAACCTCTTCGATTATTGGCTCCGTAATAATTCCCTTGGCATCGGTGATAGCTTGACGCTGTCGTGGATTAAGAGCAAGCATTGTCTTGATGATGAATAAAAAGGAGCTATTTTTGGACACCCTCGTGCCACTCTACGGACGACGTACAAAAGAACTCACTCACATGCACTAACCATGTAGATCTTTCACGTCAACGAGCTAAGCGCAGTCTGTCAGTTGTCATGAAAATGGAAAATAATTTTCAGCTTGTCAGCAAGCAAAATCAGTACCAGCAGATTCGACTGGTTGATCGCCGTCTCGCGGGCAAACGCCTGGATTGCCTGCACTGTTGCCAGCACGGCCTCCATCGTTTTCCCCTGGATGACGACCAGACCGCCCCCGACGATGGTCGACCCGATTTCACCCGTCTCCTCGGCCAGCGCGCCCCGCAACCGCAGCTCGGGGAGCGTCTTGCCGACCAGGTTCTCGGTGAGCAGGAAACGCCGCTTCACGTTGGAGTAGGCGGTGTGATCCGCTGCTACGGTGATGGAACAATTCATCTTGACCTTCTTGCAGAACTGCTTCACTTGGTCGCCCTTCTTCCCGATGAGCACGCCGGCGGTTCGCAGCGGCCAGGGCAGAATCCGGCAGTGCGGCGCTTTCTCCATGGGATTCATGCGCACCTTGATCACCTTGTTGATCTCCGCCACCCGGTGCGCATCTGTCAGCTGCGCCGATGCAGACGAGGTGGGAGAGACGATTGAAGAGCTGTAAAAGTTAAACATCATGATCGTTTCGGGGGGTGGCATTCCATTCGAACATAAACGAGGTCAGGAGAGTCAAGAAATTAGTACGAGAAAACTTCTGCACGTAGCTATGTATTGCAGCGCAGTCATCGTTCTTCTCGGACAGCGACAGAGTACTTGATGATTGAATAATTTGACGAACAATAACACAAGAAAATCTTCTAGTATCATAAACTGCGCTCCAAAACGCTTGTTTAATAGTTCCAAAATTCTTCACGCGCCGCGAGCAAGTAAAACAAAAGGTCACAATACATTGCAAACGCCGTTGGAATGGGGTGGACTGGCTCTTCCTTCGTGTCGGTTGCCTTAGTACTTTCGGGCTCTGTCTTCGTGCCCTGTTTCATTGTGTCCTCCCGTCGCTCTCGCCCGCTGTCTGCGGACCGGTTGGTGCGAATATCATTGTTCCGGCGTCGCCGGCGGTTGCGGTTTTTGCGACTGTCGGACAGCGACTCGTCGGCGGAGAGTTCGTACGCCTTCCCCGCACCGGTGCCGCTACTTCCCGTGGCCGACGAAGACGACGACCGATTTCTGTCTCTGCTACTGTGTCGGTTACGTTGCCCCCGACGCTCACCACGCCGCCCACGGGACCGCGAGCTGACTCGCCGACCCTTACTGCGACCGTGGGTCGTGTTTCTCCGTGACCGAGAGCGCGACCGGTTGACGTTGGGCCCCCTCGCCGCGCTTCGCGACGCACTGCGGCCGTTTCGCGGGGCGACGACAACCTTGTTGATGTTGTTGTTCCTGCGTTCGCGACTGGAAACGCGCTTTTGCAGTGTCTTGCCTGGCTCTCCTCGCCGAGGCGCTCGGCCACTCGAGCAGTAGCGAGAGTGCGGGTCCAGCTTCGTGTTGTCATGGTCTCCTGATCCGAGTTCAGAAATGGGAATGTCCACACTCTGTGGTGCATGCGGGCTGGGGTCCCCGTCTTTTGCTCCCTCTCGACTGTTTCGTAACTGCCTCTCTTCCGCCCTGATCTCCTCGTCGTACCGACTCCGGCCGATAACTTGTTTCGGAGGCGCGCGCGGTCTGCTTTGTTCCCGCCTGCGGTTGTTGTAATTGCGATTATGTCTAGTAGTTTCTGTCTTATCCCTTTGTTCCACCCTCTTCTCCTCCCTAGACGTGGTCGAGAAGCAGGTCGAGTCTAGCTTCTGCAGATTGGGTCGCTGGATCGGTTCCGAAGAAATCTTTCGACGCTTCTTGGAAGCACCATCAGTGCCCTCATTCTTACTGCTTTGTGGGTCCTCCCCTTGCTCTGTACCTGCTCCTCTGGCGTCCTCCAGGTCCTGTTCGACGTCGCTGTCATCCTTCGTGCCGCCAGACGACCGAACGTTTGTGCTGATTGCGTCCTCGTTATCGACCGAAACCTGTGGCTCCACGACGGTACAACTGTTGGCCGCAGGTATAGCGCCTCGTACTTTGGCGACCTCCTTTCGGTTCATCTCACACTGTACGGGTAATCGCTCGTTCCCCTTCCAAGGCTTTAACTTGGGTCTCGTCTTGGTCCCGGCCGCGGCCCGGTTCAGGCTGCTGCGAGCGAGGGCGTCTTTCGGCAACGGCCGCAACCCAGACGCGGCGGCGGCAGGCGGGGGACCCACGACCGCGCCAGATCTCGTCGCTCTTGTTGGAAAAGGCCGCAGCTTGGCTTTCGCCCGCACGACGGACGAATTCTCAGCTGCGGACGAGGAAGAACAGGCCGCGAACGAGGAGGCGCTCGCACTTCTCGGCTCTTCCTTATTGATGTTTTCCTTCGATTTTGGTATTTTCGAGGATCGACTTTTTGAACCAAACCCTTTCTCTGCAGGCCGCTGAACGTCATTATGGTCCGACGGCCTGTCGGAGGGCACCCTCCGCGAATTTTTACTTCTTTCTTCCTTTTGCGAAGATTTTCCACTTCGGCCACTGCCGCGACTGCGTTCGTGCGAAATTCTGCTGTTGTGTTTGCTCTTCGAAGACTTGCTGTTTTGTCGTCTCCCGCTGCGCTCGTGGTTTTTTTTTTGCGAAGGTTTGTGCCTTGACAAAGAATGCGAAGACTCTGACCGTGACCGAGATCGACGGTTCTCATCCTGTGATTTTTTGTCCCCGCGGTCTTCACGCCGTGATGCCGATTTGTGATCCCTCTTACCCCGGCTCCTCTCCTCCTTCTTTGCTTCGCTTTTCTCCTCGTCACTTGAGCTTCCGCGGTTTCTCTCCCGGTCAAAAATGTCTTCGACAGCAAGATCTCGCTCGCTCCCCTTCCGAGACGAGGCAGCTTTACTCCTTTCGACAGCACTTCTGCTTCCGCTGCTCCGCCTTCGCGACGAAGAGTGCCTGCTGTGCGAAGAGGAGGATCTCGAATCCTCGCTCCGCGTTCTTCGACGCCGCTCGGACTGATCATGCTCCTGGTTGTTAGTACTCCCCGGCTCCTCCTCTACAAGTCGTTCTTGAGCATCCTCATTTGATGCCTCGTCCTCTTCTCTGCTCCTTCTGCTTCTCTCCTGCTCTGGTTGTAGTACCCGCTCAGATTTACTGCGTTCCTGAGAACAAGAGGCTGCAGCAGGGCTGCTTTCTTCTTGCTCTGCGTGTTGGAGATGTTCCGCCGATTGTTCTACTACTTCCGCTGCGGGAGAATTTTTGCCCTCGGAGGAAGATTCCGACTTCGCCTTGCGTCTTCGTTTCGCTTTCGCTTTCGCCGCGCCTTTCTCGTCGTGGTCACTCATTAATACTGTCCGCCTCTTTTCCTTTTTGTCGACTTCATCTACTTCCGCCGCACTCGTCCTCCCTCTGCGATCATCAGCTTCCGTGCCGCTGGAGCAAGCAGCCGGAATGTCTAATCGTCCTCGTCTGACCTCCACGATTTCCTCGTCCCGCATTTCGTAGTCCGTACCGGGATCTGAGGGCGTGCGCTTCTTTGGACTCAGCAGCTCGTAGGACCGGGCGGGCCAGCTGTCTTCCAACTCCTTGATCCTCCGCGCGGCCGCCTCCTTGCCCAGGGGGTTCCCGTCCTCGTCGCGAGGGATGAAATGCCGGCTGGGCGGGCCGCTGCGGGACGGCAATCCGTCGCGCTCGCGCTGTTGGCGGCGTTCCAGGATTTCGTCCTCGCCGAAGAAACTCTCGACCAAATCGCTGTCGGCCCACATCAAGGCCCCGTTGATGTGCCGCACGTGCGTCACATATTTGTACAGCTGCGCCAGCGCGTGCCGCATGTAGAACGGGGGAATGTGCTGGAAAATCAGCTTTCGGTACACGCGTCGCTCACCACCTGTGGGTGATTTGGAAAGAGGAAGAAATTATTATTCCTACTGGTGCATTGTCGACTTGAACTCTGTGAGCGAAAACTACGACATCAAGTGACAATGTTCATTTCTCTGATGGTGCGCGGGCACACACGACGCCCAAAGTTTGCTTCATGAATGGCAAGCTGAAATAGGTATCTATCGATGCAAACAAGATTTTCAACATCTTCTCTATCACGAAAGTATAGTCGAACAAGTTTTATTCTACTTGTCTTCGCTTCGTCGATCATCCAAGATGGTGGGTGGAACTCTTGCCTCTTTCCCCTGCAGTTGTCGTCCGCGCAGGTCGGTTTTCGCGCCGCGAGTAGCCGCGGCACATTGTTGTCGGTTCTTTCACGAACGAGTCTGCGCGTCACCATGTTATTCCAGACCGGACCCACGACGGCCGTGAGGAAGTCCGCCCCCTCGCCCGGCTGCGCCCGCCACTCCTCCTCCGGGATGTACACAGCGAGGCGTGGGTGCCGGCCCTCCGGGTGCGGCCGGCTTTCCAGGAGCTCCGCGTCGTCGATCTGTTCGCCATCCAGACTGGAAGACCTCCGGGACGACGGCGAGGAAGACCGCATGGTATAATTAACTTCGTCTCGCCTTTTTCTTTTCCTACTCTTTCGCAGATCCGAGGAACTATTATTCCGCTCGCGCTTCCGCTTGGCAGCAGCCAGGGCGAGCCGCTTTGCGCGGTCGCGGCGTCCCTCGACAGAGCAGTCGTATCCTGAGTAAAAACGTACCCACACCAGAGTCAAGTTGGGGAATCGGCTAGACAAATCCACAAGCTTTGGCTGTTTTGCATGACAAACTTGGATCCGTAGTGTAGTGCTATTTGAGCTACCTCAGCAGCATCACAGATCTAGCATACCACGCTGATTGGAGCATTACAAATTGCAAAACACGACGGGAAAATGCTGCTCATGGGGCTCCGCATGAGAAACATTTTAAGCATGCAGATTTGCATGACAGCTATGGTGTGGGGACGTTTTTACACAGGATAAGTCGCTCAAATTGTTCATCTCCGCGATGCGGCGCTGTCGCTCGCGCTTTTCGTGCTCCTTTCTTGTCCGTTCTATTTGTTGCTCTCTCCTTTTGGAAGATGAGGACGCAGCGGAAGGCGAACTAGACGAAGAGCTGCTCACAGACTGCTTCTGCAGCTTGGTGGCGCGGTTTTTACTGCGTTCCTTGCTCTGCTCCTTGTTCCTAGTCGAGGAGCTTCTGTCGTGACTTGAAGTACTTGGCACAGCAACGTCGTGCCGTCCAGAATTTTTACTCCGCCGCCTCCTATTTTTACTCGTCAGTGATTTTTCTCCAGTACTTCTTTCCGCTCGCGCATTCGCTCTTCGCGCGCTCCTACTTGGTGGACTACGTTCTCCTGCTCTGCCACCGTCCACGATGCGACGCTTACTATTGCCTTGTTCCCCTCCTCGGCGGGGAGACACGTCGCGCGGTCGGCGCCTCTTGTAAACGTCCTCTTCGGGGGCCTGGTCCCGCGATGGTCCTCGTCGGGGGCTTCGCTGAAATTTATAAGTGGTCTGCTCTCGCTGTTTTCTACTGCCGGAATTTTCGGAATTGTTCTGTTCGCGACGTTGCCTTCGCGATGAGGAAAAATCTTCTGCAACTTCTACATCTTCTGCTCTAGCTTCAGGGTCTCTCCCACCGGTAGTTTTGTCCTCTGCGCCGCGTCGGGATCGGAGCTTGGATGTTTTTTCTTTCGAGCCACGATCGCTACAACTGGCGGAAGGTGAGCTGCGCCCCGTTCGTTGCGGTCTTCTGCTTCTCGTATTTTTCGCTTGTTCCCGACGTGCACCCTGGTGTGCCTGTTTCAGTTGTGTCATGGTACGTTTCACTATGTGTTGACCACAGGAAGCAGCGCAGCATGCACCCATACGAGATTAAACAAAGAAAAGTTCATCAATTACAGCGAAACTGTACCTGTTGGGTTCCGGTATTTAGCACCTTCCGCCCTCGATGCTTTTCCAATGCTTTACGCATGAAAAGAATCTCGTCCTCTTCGTCATTAGACAGCGACGTGTCCGCGCGAGGACTCGCACGCATCTTTTAAATCAGTGCTGATATCTTTTTCCAACAGAAGCTCTGAGACTCGGTGTCCGGTACTACCTTCTTCACAAGAATCTGACTTACTCGCCTTGTCGCTGAGAATGAGGACGCGCGAACGCTTGGAAGGAGCACGACAGTTCTGATTAGCGTGAATCACTTCCTCGCGTAGTTCTTGCGAGTCTTTCTCTTTACCTAACAGACGATAAAGATTCAAAAGTTCGTCAGCGCATCTAGCGACGCCGTGCTGGTGCAGTGGAAATTGGACTTTATAAGCTCGTTCTGTGTTTACACACATCATTGCGAGTCCTTGCTTTTGAGAGTGAAAACATTGACTCATCAGTAGTTCCAAGAAAAATTTCTAGAAAGCCATGTCGCTGCGCTGAGAATTGTTGCGTGGACGAACTCATAATATCCAAGTGCGATCGTTGTTGTTCTTGCTTGACACAATGTAGAACAGTCAGAGCCTTTTTTCACGCACTTGCGCGTCTCTTTTCCTGTGAGACTGTTTTGGTAACTTGAGAATGGCAGGGAGAAATCACGCCTGAATAGCGCGCAGGGAATTTTCAGAGCTGCTGTAAGATCCTCAGGCCACCATAAGAGTGGCTAGCTTTGATGATTTCAAATTTGTCCACATCTTTCTGAGCATCCATTCGTTGCAGTTGTGCTGCGAGTTGAAAGCAAGTGAGCAAAGCATCCATTGCATTTCTTGTGGTGAAATTTAAGAACGGTAGTGGTAAAATTTTGAATCATTATGTTTTTCTTTTTCTGTGAGCTGCGATTTTCGCTGTCAGATTTCGATCTTAGAGGTTCAACGCACTACTTGGTGATGGTATTGATGCTCGCAGGCTTCTCTGATCGGTCGCGACAAGGAACTGACTCGAAGTCGCTTCTTGCGGCTCTGATATAGAAGTGAAGCGTCGGCGAAGGGCTTCGGCTACTTGCTCTACTGCTGTGTCACATTCTAAAACCGCATGGACTTCCTGTCGCTGGTGTGGCACTCCGTGCGGGGTGCGTTTTCCGCCGAGCCAAAAAGGATAAGAACGCGAGAGTGACCGCTGTTCCCCCGCAGCTGCGGCATTATTTCTGGAAAAGTGTAGCAGCCCATTGCTTCCACTTCGGTAGGTAGACCGCACGCCCTGTGATAACCAAAAAAATTCAGTTTCTCATTCTTTCCCAGCCAACCTACTTGAAAAACGTTGCTTGGAGGCGAAAAAAAATAGTGCCCGCAAAAAAAAGAGCTCCGACTTGAGAATCACAACCAATCAGCAGATTATACTGTTCCGCTTCGCAATGAACCCTGACGGACGACTTCTATTCTCCCTCTCTCATCGCAGCGAATTATCATGCCGCACCCCAGAAAAAAGCCGAAAGACGCAGCCCCACCAAGCACCCCAACGGGAAGCAAAAGCACGTTGCGGTGCACCACACTGCGATTTTGATGAAGAAAAATGATTTTTTTCTTTCTGTTTCAGTCATCTGTGGTTCAGACCAACAAGTTGTGCCGTTTTGAACAGTGGACTACAACGCAAACTTCAAGTACCTGGCATAGGCTCCTGTGAGGAAGCCAAAACAGCCACCCACCGCCGCTCCCATGCGCGCGCCCATGCCGATCGCGTTTAAGCACCCCCGTGCGCGTGGCGGCAACGAGTTGTAAAAGTTGTTGAGCATGCTGGGCTGCGACCCGGCTGTTTGCGCTTGATTCTGGTAACTAGCCCTGTAGTAGTCATCACTAAGCCCATCCGATTCCCGCACACTGCTGGTAAACTTGGAAAAGTCAGCGGTGTCGTAATCCTTACTCCCGCTCGTCTTCGGGGGCGTGAAGCTCATCTGGTTGTACTTCCCGAGGTCCGAGCCCGCACTTGGTGGCGCGGAAAAGCCACCGCCGGAAGTGCCGGGCTTCGTCGGATCGTTGCCGTCTATCGCCATCATCGGGAAAAATGGTTAGAGCTGTAGCAGTAGCACGCCCACAGCCACGAGCTGCACTTCTATGCGATAGGATGAATAAACATGCTTTACAGAGACAAAATGCTGATTGTCCTTGTCCCAGTGGCTTTCGTATAGAGGTATCTGCTCACATGTAGCTGCTTGTTTGACTGTGGAAAAAATGTAAATGCCATAAAGGTGCTGCAAGAAAGTGCCTTCAAAGGGGATCCTGAAAAAGTTCAACCATCGTTGTAAAACGATCCTGCACGAATCATAAAGCGGGGAGCTTCAGTGACCAAAGAGAGCAAACACACTTGATAGATAATAGGCCGGAAAGACATCAAATTCACATGAACGCCGCAAAGACAGGAACTCGCGCTTGTTTTGATCGTACTGACTCATCTGCAGTACCTATGCAGCCGAAGTACTTGAATCTATTACAATGAAGTTGAACAGTATTGTGTGAACAGCTCCAACGGTAGGAAAGTCGATGAGGAACCAATGCGAACACGAAGCAGCCATTGGGATTGCACTACACTATGTGCACTACGACGTGAAAATACACCAACGCACATTTGATGACTCTCAAGTGTTATAGCTCTGTCAAAACCATCAGATCTGATTTCCCCACCATACTACACGCGGGACGCTGACGCTAATCACAACAAGTACGAGCGTAAGTCCACGATCGTTCTGCTGACGCCGTCTCAAGTTACACCATTGGCACACGCGTCCTGCCTATGAAAAACTACCATGATTCCGCTGAAGCTCGTCAAGCTGATTAGAAAGTGCAAGTTTGTCGGCTATCACGATTCAATGACGGCAAATTTTTGAGATACACATTTCCCATCGGGACCACGTCACAACTAGCAAGCATTGCTGGGAGAGCCGGCGAAATGCTTACTCTTCAACTTCAACTTCCGAGCCCGGTCCCACGTTTTGCGCAAGTTCCAGCCAAGTGCACGGTGCCAATCGTGCCGCAACGAAACCCCTTCCCATGGCCAAAGCAGCAGAACCTGCGCCAACTGAGTCCTCATGAAGTGCGCCGCCTGGTCTCCCGGAGCACAAAAATCAGCGACGTAGCTGCGCAATAATTCGTTCTGCCTGTGCATGTGCTCGTCGTTGTTCCTGTAATGCACACGACAAGGCGCCTGCCGCTGCTGCGCGCTACGCATGCACACAGACTCGAGATCGGGTAGAACGCATTGGGTCAGGAAGGCGCAGTAAAGTGCGGGCAGATCTACTGCAGCGTCTTCCCGTCTACCGGCCTCGCCAAACAAAAACCATTCCCGTGAGTGGATGTGCGGACACTTGATGCTGTGATAGAGATTTCACAGATGCACACCATTTCACAAAACAACTCCACCTCGCATCTCAACAGCGAATCCGAGATCGCTTCTCGATCAGCTTGGTTGCGGTCCTTTTCTTCAAATCCGCATTCTTTTATGATTATGCGCATCATGCCTAAAAAAATAAAAAGCAGCTGTACAAAAAAGCAATATAATACCGCGTGAAGAAGTCCTGCGAACACTGTTCTGACTGGCACATATTCCGCTTCCACTCGCAGCACTCGGCTACCTCTTGGTTGTTGTGTGCAAACAAACAGCCCTGGTCCCGGCCAGGACACCATTGCGGGCCGTCCGCCGCGAACAGATGCGGACACAATTGCATCGACCCTGTAGGACAGCGGTGGCACGCTGTGAAAGCAGCATCAAAGACGTCCGGTGGAACGTCCTCTGAGCCCAGGCTATTTTTACGTTCTTCTGCGGCAAAATTTTCTTGTCGCCCTCCCTGCTGAATACGGTCATTTTGAACATCCTCTGGTTCCTCTTGCAGTTTTTTTTGGTCCCTTTCCTCTGTCAAGAGTTTCTCGAGATTATCAATAGTTGCTGTCAGGACGCTCAAGTCAAAACAACCGGAGTCGGTCCGCCCACGTCTCTGCTCTTCATCTTGCTGAGACGTACCACTTAGAATTGCTGCTGCTGAACTTTGAGATGGCGCACTATCCGTTGCGGTTTGGCAGCATCGGGACGACAGTTGCTGGAGCAACAGACGCTCAAAGACGCGATGACACAAGTCCACGCATTTCATCAGATCCCGCTGCAAGGCCTCATTCAAGTGTCGCACGCACCCCTCCGCAAGCCCGCGCCGCGCCTCTGCCTCGGCGCTCACCGACGCTCGAAATTCGTCAACTACCTCACCAGAAAATAAAACCGCCTCTGCCGCTTCCTTGTCACAAGTTGCGCGGAGAAATCGCAACTGGTACGAGTCTACTTGCCACTGAGCTAGGGAACAAGCCGCTCCCCCTGCTGCGAATCTCGCCGTGCTCGCAGCAGCATCTTCTTCTTCGAAACCCGGAGGGGGTTGCATCACAAGCCACGGAGAATTAAGTGTGCAACTGCTTTTTGTACACAAATCTGCTGGCTCAGTAACCGACTGGTCCGTACTGGGGCCTGACGCGCCAGACGCAGCACCGTAAGAGCGGATCTGCTGCAGCAGGAGCGATTCGTCTAGATTGTCGTCTCCATAGGTCTTGATGTACCGAACCTCCTGCTCGGCCGCGCGGCTATACGCCAGCTGACCTTCTTCTGAATTCTTCCGCAAATGAGATTCCCCACTGCTTGCGTCTACAATAATATCCTGACTCTTGGCGCCATCTTGGTCGAGCACGACGCCATCCTTTTTGTTGCGCTTCAATATTGACTTCTTTTTCATCCTGGTTTCGCTTCCCGCTGATGTACTCGGTGCATGGTCCCGTGTGGGAGCATATGAGGTGGAAGTAGTCGCTTCGTAGTTTTCATTCCAACGAACTCCAGCTTGATGGTAGTTTACGACGCGCACTCCGTCCGCAGCCCCAAAAAACAAAGCTCCGGTTACGAATGCGGCCGCGCTTTTGCTGTTATGCCAAAAAGCGATGATCATGTTAACGCTTGATTTCTTGTTTGCAAAGCGAAAGCACTAGAGACATTCGAGATATACACGTAACGAAAACTCATTCGAAAGATAAAAGATTTTGCGACCGACGTAGAAAGACGTAGATGTCGTCTTTTTTCTTTTGCTATTAACCTGCAAGAATCACGAAATTTCTGAAATCGGAAAGGAAGGACTTCATGAATCTGCTTGTGCATTGGTCAAACTTGATGAAGTTCAAGCCCATACATTTTGATGAGTAAGTACTGTACACGTCGCACAAGGTAGATCTTTTGACATCGAAAAAAGCACTTGGTGGCTTGCCCGTGGCTGCCTGAACAGAAGAATTTCACGAGTGATCCGGTAGTTTTCACGGTGATCGATTTCTGCAGCGCGTCTCAAAAAACCAGAGCGAAATACTGCGCGCGCCATTTACGAAGCGAAATCGTCTTCATTCAAAAGCCCGCGCTCAATGCCAACTGGAAGAGACTTGGCTACTGGGGGAGCATCTACCCTTGTCGCGTTTCTCTCCTCAAACGCGTAAAATCTCAGGTAGCTGTGATCAGACCAGGAAAACTTAGCGTCGTCCACAAACTTTTCTACGAGCAGCTTGCGACTGTCTTCCAGGCCAGGAGGCGGCTTTTTCGAAACCGTATGTAGGGAGAGCCTCCGCACCGAAATCAGATATCGCAGCTTCGGACACTCTTTCACCACTTTGGTGTGCAGCATGTCAAGGAGCTCGGGCGAAAAACACGCGCTACAGGTATAAATCAACGTCGCGTCAGAGAGGTTCGTCTGCAGAAAGTCTGCATGCCGAAATTCGAAGCTTTTTGTCCCATCCAGGAGTCGGCTCAAGGTCGCCCCTGACAAAGTTGTGTCGTTTCGCAAATGCGCCAACAGAGTCTCACCCCCTTCCAGCGCTCGCTCGTGGCGTGTCTTACTGTACTCGATGCCAACCGCTTTTTTGACATTGTAATTCAAATACGTCCGCATCACTGCGCGCCCAACGCCGGACCCTAAGTCGTAGAAAACGTCGCTGCCGTCGAGTTTGCCGACGTTTGCAAACAAGGTGTGAAGCCCCTCCGCAGTAATCTCGCCATACGTTGGACTACTGCCGCTCGTAGAAGTCTGCTTCAGCGCGTCTCGTTCCTTCATGGGTATTGTGCCCGCCCGCTTGGAGTAGGAAAGCGAAATGTAGTGCTCTACGAGATCCGAAAATCTAGTAGAGCTATCATTAGGTGCTGGATTCGTGTCGTTCTGTTGTTCGCTGCTCTGCTCCAAAGCCAAACCGTCTGCAGAGTGGCTACCGCTGTAGTTTTCACGAGTGATCCGGTAGTTTTCACCGTGATCGAGTACGCTGCGAGAGGGATCGACGCAAGCCAGGCACTTAACCGACTGCTTCCGCACTTGATCGGATCCTACGGCACACGGCGTATCGGGTACAGGCCCGTGCGTGTACGTTCAAAAAAAAAAACGAGACTTATTTTCATCAGCTCGATGCAAAGCAGTCAAAAAAAAACTCAGAGCCTCGCGGTTATGAAAACAGCTGACGTCTCTAGGTCCAATTGGCACACGACCCCGCGACAGCAGTCTTTTCTTATTTGCCGCGATTCGTTTTTCTTTTGGCCCTTCCATGGCGGTGTTGAGAAGGGGGCACGGCCCCTTTCAAGAGATGCCGGGTCTGGGTGGTCAACATGTACGTTGTGTCCTCCGGTCCGATCATCACTACGGTGTTTGCAACACGCCCACGAGATCGAAAAGCAACAGCCACTTTTCAAAGACCAAGTCGGGCTGCTTTTGCAACGTGACGCAATCTAAAACGAGGACCGTGTTTTCTTCTACTTTTTTTCGCTTCTTGGAAGGTGCTACTTTTCCTCCTGTGGTTGACACGAACAAAAACTGCTTCTCCTCTAGGTCGACGTGCACCTCCAGCCCGGCGAGCAAATACACGTCCTTTTCGAAATCGTCGACATTGTGGTACACGTCGAAAGTCGATCCGGTTAACCCCACCAGATGCAGCTCACTGTTGATGCACAGCATTCCGGTGGAGATGTTGGTGTTGGAAATCATGGTCAGCCAGTACAAATACCGGCGGTCGCAGTAGTTCTGAAAGGCTCGCGACTCCTGCTGAATCTGTTGGCTCTGCTGGTGCAGCCGGTCCATCTTGCGGAGCTGCAACCGGTCAAACTCGAACAGACTCCGACTCGTCGGCGAGAGTGCCGCGTCGAAGGAAGTGGCGTCAGCGCCGCTGCCAAAGACCTGGAGAATAACAGGCGGGTCTTGTTTCTCGTTCGTGAATGGTGCTCGATCACGCTATGCAATTTCAGAATTTCCTACCCTCAGCCTCACTTACTCCATGTTACAGAAAATGTGACCTTCAAGTACCCTTCCTTGCAGTGGCCCCTCCTCCTGCAACTTTCGGTGCCTTGCCTGAAGCTGTGCGAATTCCAGTTGCAAATCACCGTACTTCTTCTCGAGCAAATTGTACTTGCCCCGGAGCGTGAGTGCCGGCAGACTGTTCTCGATGGTACCATCTTCCCGGCCATGCCGGTTTTCTTGCTCCCCGTGCTCCGGGCTGAAAATCTGCCTTTGGGCTTCATCCAACTTTCGCTCCAACTCATTCCCGTACTGTCGGGCGGTGCGCAGCTGGTCGAACGCTTCCCGGGCCTGCTGCTTCTCGCGCTCGAGGTTCTCGACTTGCCGAGTTAAGGCAAGAACTCGGCTCCGAAGCTGTGGTCGTCTTGTTTTGCAATCCCATATTCAAGCTGTGCATACCATAGCGTGATCGAAAAAATGCTGATGGTGATATAGATCGGCAATGGATTCTGTTTATTCAGTTTTGATATGAACTACCTGCCCTCCACTTTCCTCTTCTTGGATGAGCCTTTGGTTTTCTTCGTTGACGAGTTCGATTTGCGGCCCGAGCTCGTAATACGCGCGCTCAATTACGCGTAGCCGGTACAGTTCCTTTTCGGATATTTTCACGGTTCCGCTTTGTCCAGTGGGAGTGGGAGCTGTTCTTGCATGGTCGCTGTGGGCATGATGTTGATGACTACCACCTGTCGCGCTGGTCATCTGGGCAGCCTCGTGATCTCTCTGGACTTTTGAACCTGAGGCAGTCGCTGAAGACGCAGCTGATCTGCCAGTTGAGATAGAATTCGCCGTCTTGATCTTTCCCGTCGCCCCCGCTTTCCGCATTTGCTCTTGAGGCGGCTGAGAGACGTCCTGCGGCTGTGGCTCTGCACCATAGGCGCCGAAGAGCTTTCCAAACGCTCCGTCGAGAAAACTGTCACCCATCTTGTGTCTGTTGTCTCATGCAACGAAAGGGAGGGAAAAAGCCCCTGTTGCTTCAAGCCGATGCCTTGCTCCCGAGCCATTTTGTATACCTTGCAGCCAGATGTGTCACCGTCTTCGCCTACCTTCTTCGTCTATGCCTAACTCAACTCATACTCCTTCATCCTTTCGCATATTTCCGCTGCATGCTGGTGCAGCCACTGTTGGGTGTTTGGGAAGCGCAGGACATTCTCTGGATCGACGAGTCCCATGACCCCGGCACGGGAAAGGTGAACAACACGGCTCCAGAATTCGAGCAACAAGATCCGCGGGCCTCACGGCGCCATGGCTGTGCGCTTCTCTGAAGATCTGCTTGGCGCTTCGCAAATCCAAGGAAGCCAAAACCACTTGCTTCGCTTCCCAAAAGAATGAAACTAAGGCATGTATAAAGTGGTGGCAGCCGCCGCCGCCGGGGCGCCAGGCGCACGGAAGATCGTGGCGCGCCCGACCCGGCGCCAAGGGAGCGGGCGCTTTTGGCGCTGTGGCACGCCACGCCACGCCGCGCGGCGTAGGCGTCCGCGGAGAGGGCCCGGGCTGGCGCAGCTTCTTTTCCCCCGCGCCTACTTATTACCCGCGGAGCAGGCGCGGGACATGAAGCAAAGGGGCAAGCGCGGGGGGGGGCCCATCGCCAAGCAGCGGCAAAGCTGGCGCAGCCGGCCCGTTGTGCGTCGTGGCGTCCCTCGCCGCCTACTCGTCCCGGGCGAATTTCCCCCCCCGTGCCGCCGACTGAGATCATTCCCACCCGCTGGCCCAACTGGTTCTTGCGCCAGTGGCTCATCGTCTGCCTTTCGCTTGTGCACCACCGCCGGAGCGATGTTCTTCGACAACTTAGCCGCTTTCGTATTTTTCTTGACAACACCGTCGGCCGAGGAATGCTTTCGGCTGTCGGCCTGGAATGTCAACGGTTTGTTTTTGATAGTCCCGCTCCTTCAAAAACTCCAGGAGGTCGCGCGCGGTGCCGTTGTAGATACTCCTTCGCTCGCCTTTCACGGCCGGCCTCCGCGCCACCTCGGAAAGCACGGCGACCGCGGCAATCGTCTGGCCCCTGTTGTGGCGGATCAGGAAGGGGATGCCGGGCCCACAACCTTGCGGCGGGCGCGCTCTCCCGGATCTCGTCCGGGGCGGGGATGGTTCTGCCGTCGCAAACGCGCAGCGTGAGCTGGCAGGCCGCCAGCACGCGGCCGCAATTCTGCCACGTGCGCAGCCCCGCGCGCGCCCCTCTTTTCCTGCCTGCCTGCGCCCGTCTGCCGGTAGCCTTCCCCCACTGCCAACCCACCGCACGGCCGCGGCCCTGGTATACTTTCGGCCCGCCCCGCTTCGCCGTAGCACGATGGCCCGCGCGCGGGCCGAAGCGGCGCACATGCGCGAGGTGCTTGAGATCGCCGCAATTTCGTTAGATCCAGGATATTCTACTTGCAGAGCGGGAGGCGCACTTCGCCCGCCCGCAGGGCGGCTCGAGCCGGGCGCGCCACGACCCCCCCCCAACACATGGCAGAACGCTGCGAACGCGCGCGCGCTCTCGCCAATGCCTTGCGCGTCTTTGGTCGAGCCTGCGCGCGACCTCGATGATTTCGCTAAGCGTGGCGCTTTCGAGGCCGGCGAACCTGGCATCTCCGGCTTTCGCCCTGCTCTGAATGTGCTTGGCCGCCTCACGTTGGAGAGCGCGCCACTCTCCTTGCTCAGTGGTCTTCTGTACGTCTTCCCAGTTCAGGCCGGCCAATTTGTAGAAACATTTGAAGCGGCAGCCGCGCCCCTCGTCAGGCGGGGGCCGCGCCGTGAGCACGGCGGCGCCCGACGGACCCAAGCAGGGCGCTCAGCTGCGCCCACTCTTCGTTTGCCAAGGCGCCCCCGGGGTGGCCCGCGCCTTGGTGCGCGTTTGGCCGGGTAGCGTAGGGGGGGCTTGCCGCCCTGGAAGATCGAACCCGGCGACTTGCCCGCCTGCGCCGTAGTCGATTTGTCGCTAAAGGGACTGCTCCGAAACGTGCTGCACATCCTCCAGCAGACTCGTTCCCTTTAAGCCAAGACCTGCGGCGCCAAGCCGAACGCTAAGGGAGCGACCCGCGACCAAGGCGTCTCCGAAAGAAGACAACCCGCCGGGCCGTAGGGCTCCCCCACGCGCTGGCATTACCTTCGGCAACGTAACTCGCTCACCAACACACGCGCAGCCTCCCAGTCGCGGCGTCTGCCTGTGCCAGGGCCCCACGGCGCGAATTGCTAAAGGTTTCCAAATCAGGACGGACATCGAGTATGCCCATCAACCCGCGCACAGGAGATGCTCTTCTACGTAGAACACACACATGTGATGAAAAAGACCATGCGTCAGAGACGACTTGACACGGCAAGAAGAATGAGCGCCACTGCCCGCATTCTAGAAGACAATCTTGAAGAAATAGTGAGTGGCTCTGGTCGTTTTTCATTCTTCGAAACGGGTTCAATTTCTGCAGCGCGTCTCAAAAAACCAGAGCGAAATACTGCGCGCGCCATTTACGAAGCGAAATCGTCTTCATTCAAAAGCCCGCGCTCAATGCCAACTGGAAGAGACTTGGCTACTGGGGGAGCATCTACCCTTGTCGCGTTTCTCTCCTCAAACGCGTAAAATCTCAGGTAGCTGTGATCAGACCAGGAAAACTTAGCGTCGTCCACAAACTTTTCTACGAGCAGCTTGCGACTGTCTTCCAGGCCAGGAGGCGGCTTTTTCGAAACCGTATGTAGGGAGAGCCTCCGCACCGAAATCAGATATCGCAGCTTCGGACACTCTTTCACCACTTTGGTGTGCAGCATGTCAAGGAGCTCGGGCGAAAAACACGCGCTACAGGTATAAATCAACGTCGCGTCAGAGAGGTTCGTCTGCAGAAAGTCTGCATGCCGAAATTCGAAGCTTTTTGTCCCATCCAGGAGTCGGCTCAAGGTCGCCCCTGACAAAGTTGTGTCGTTTCGCAAATGCGCCAACAGAGTCTCACCCCCTTCCAGCGCTCGCTCGTGGCGTGTCTTACTGTACTCGATGCCAACCGCTTTTTTGACATTGTAATTCAAATACGTCCGCATCACTGCGCGCCCAACGCCGGACCCTAAGTCGTAGAAAACGTCGCTGCCGTCGAGTTTGCCGACGTTTGCAAACAAGGTGTGAAGCCCCTCCGCAGTAATCTCGCCATACGTTGGACTACTGCCGCTCGTAGAAGTCTGCTTCAGCGCGTCTCGTTCCTTCATGGGTATTGTGCCCGCCCGCTTGGAGTAGGAAAGCGAAATGTAGTGCTCTACGAGATCCGAAAATCTAGTAGAGCTATCATTAGGTGCTGGATTCGTGTCGTTCTGTTGTTCGCTGCTCTGCTCCAAAGCCAAACCGTCTGCAGAGTGGCTACCGCTGTCACAAGTTGCATGGGTCAGACCACTTGCATCCCGATAATCATACACGTGAGGTCGTAGAACAGGTTCCGGGCGCACTTTGCAAAAAGCGCCACCGCTGCGAACGTCGCTCTCGCTGTTAGTGGAATCTTCTGGATCGTGAGCGTGCCTTCGATGTACTGGTGTTGTACCAGCTTCGGAGCTCAATGTGCACAGACATGCCGCAAGTACTCCAAATAGAACGACACGCCCCACCTTTCGAGCTGAAACCAGCGCCATACTTTTTTCGAAATCGAGATACTTCACGAGAGAGAAGACCCACAGATCGACATGAAAACAAAAAACAGGCTCATTCTTTTCTTGGAAATCTCTTCAGGAAGCTAGCAGCTGAAAGAACGGTTATGCATCTATTGGTCTCAGCGAATAAGTTACAACTCAACAGCCGGCGACACATTGCAAAAGGAGCCCGACTACGGCGTCCTGATCAAAGCTTCTATGTATAAAGGATCGGATGAGGCGGAACCGCCTTGAACAAAAGCATATTTGCACGTCACAGATGAACTCGGGATGGATACCTCGATCAAAAAGTAGGATCTACGCTTTCTGTGCTTGTTCTTAGAACTTTGCCATACTGCCTGGGAGAAATCACCCGGAAGAACGCAATATCGGTTCCAAGGTTTCTAGCGTCAGCACTCATTTCCTTTGCTTGGCAGTTGTCCTTGCAAACATCAGAAGGAAAACAGTTCAGCTAGTACAGATCCTAAGTTCCGTCACCGCCACGGCTCCGCAAACTTCCGTCTTTCGTAGTCCAACTCTAGATCGACGGGCTGGATGGTTTCCAGCGACGAAGGCACTGGATGCTTCTGCTGGCTCAGCACGGTTTGCAAGTACTCTTTCACCACGGCCAGCTCCTTCGATTGGTCCCGTCTCGCCAAAACCGTGTCTGCAAACGGCAGCAACGCTTTGGTGATGCGGCTCAGCCGATCCAAGTGCGTTTCCAATGTCTGCTGCTTTCGCAGGTAGACTTCCCGCTCCTCAGTGCTCACCTCGCTCTTCAGCTCCTTCAGTTGCCGTCTCTTCTCGTGCAAAAGCTGCTGCAATTCCTCGGTCTTTTCCCTTGCGGCGTCCCGCTCGGCCAGCGTTTGCACAAACACCTCGTCTTGCATCAGCTCGTCGGGTGGCTCGCCTGCTTTTAAGTTGCCCGTCATGGCGGTTCCACTTGCGCGCTGGCTCGCCACACTGGAGGAGTGGGAAAGTTTTCGCAGAGGAATAGCGTTGTACGCTCCGTCAGAACGGGGTGTAGCAGTGTTGTCAACCACAAAGCTAGTCGATTCAGACTTGCTTTCGGCCTTAGGTGCAGCTTCTCGCGCGGCACTGCCCACAATGCCGTCCACGCTTGCCGGCAGCAGCTCTTTCCTCTCGCTACTCCGAGCATTTGATGACGCTCCCGCCCCGGCGGCAGAAGTAGAGCTTGCACTCCCACCCCCGGCTTCGCTCCCCACTGGTGCTCCTGCCGCGCCCAAGCTTGGTAGAAAGAAGTCCCACTCGGGCGGGATCCCGTACCCCCGATACCGGGCCAGCATGCCAAATGTTTGGGCGCATCGTCGCACCTCCGGCCAGCGGATGCGCTGTGCGTAGCAGTAGCTGAGCAATGCCTGCATTCGCGTGATGTCCCCACGGTCGGTGGCGGTGATAATGTCGTTCTTCAGCGCCCGCAGCTCGCGTTTCTCGTTCGCGGCTCGCATCCACCGTTGTGCGCGACGCAGAAAAGTATCCTCTTCCGCGGACAAAGGTTTCGTGGACACTTGGCTTTTGCTCGATTGCCGACTGCGACTGGCTCGCGGCGAGGATGATGACGAGCTTCTTCGCGCTCCAACAACCCCCGCGACCTGCTTCCCGGAAGATAGTGACACACCGCGGGGCGACGAACCTTTACTCGAAGTTCTGACGGGAGCCGTCAGGTTCCCACTCAGCCCGAAATCCAGCAGCTGTCGATCAATGATCTGTGGCACGAGCAGCCGGCCGGAGTGTCCGTCGTTCGCACGCAGGCACAAGACGTAGAAAGTTGTCACGGCTCCTGCGAGCGCGTGGACCCGGTCGATGTCGTCCTCGAGCGTGTCAATCGTGTAGCTGAAATCCGGTAGGAGAGTGTCCTCGATCCACAGGGGGGAAGACTCGTGTTCCAGGCGAAGCAAAAGTTCCCTCTCGGCTTTGTAGACTCGCGTCGCCCCGTCCACGTGCTGAATTTTCTGCTCTACGGAAGCAGTTCTTCCCGCATTTTTCAGAAACGCGACGGCCTTGTCGTAAGCCGCAGCGCAAACCTGCATGATCTTGGCATCCCCCGGTGATCGCAGATTCGCCAGGACCGCGTCCGCGCGGAGGTTCTGGAACAGACCCTGGATGCTCGGCGCCGCTGCACCAGATCCACCTGCATTGTAAAACCGACCGAGATTTCCCCCGTCGACGAGGGTCACCGTGGTCGTGCCGGCCTTTTTCACTTTTACTCCGATCTGGTCTGCCAGATGCGCATTCACTTTCTCCAACACGTGCTGCACGACAGAGGAGTACACGTTTTCGCACAGCAACCGCACCTCTTGCCGCCAGTTTACCAACGCGGGACTATTTGCGTCGCTTATGTCCGCCGGTGGGGCTAAGACCTCGATGAATTTGGAGACGTCGGACACCCCGGCAGGCAGCGTCTCTTTATTCAATTTCTCGACCGGAATCTGGTTTGTCAACGCCTCCACGTAGCACTCGTGCAGGTTCTCCCACGTTTCCTGGTCCATGTGCTCCCCCTCGTCGTGAATGCGGTCCAGCAACCCCGACAGCCACAGGATCAGGTCCAATCTGCGGAAGACCAAGTCCTTGTCTAGCTTGAAGATGTCGAACAAAATCAGCGTCTCGTCGAGCAGCGGGCGGTCGACGCTGTCGCTGCGGAAGTGGTCCCCCCCGAGGACGCGGGGGAAGCTCGTGTGCTCGGCGTCCACGAAGGGCGCCTCGTTGAACTCCAGCCAGACCAGGTAGTGGTAGAAAATGTCGAACGTGCGGCGCGTCCGGTCTTCGGCATGGTCGAGGTGGAGCAAGGTGTCCTCCATTGTCAAGTTCCGGATTTGAAAACTCGCAGCCGTCGCCTGGTTTTTCTCCAAAGTCAGACCGCTCAGTTCCAATTCGATCTCCGCCTCGGTCGCCAGCGCGGGCGCCGGATCGCGCGACGAGGAGTCCGGACCGACAAGACCATCGGTCTCCGACCCGGGACTGGCGGCGTCCGCGCGGTTGCGCACACCGACAAAGTGCTGCAGAAGCGTGTGCGCGTCCGCCACGAGATCGGTACCCGCGAGGAACGCGGCGGTTTTTGCAAACGCAAAAGAAGCGCCGCCGCCGGGGCCGGGGGTGAGGAAGAAAATGCACTTGGGATCACTAGGCTTGATAGAAGAAGTTGTACTTGTTTTATTCGTATCAAATACGACCTGGTTGCGCAAACTGAAGAGGTGCGGGGGGAGGTTCTTTGTCGTGCTGCTGTCCTTCTTGTACTTCTCCGCCACTTCGGACGTGTACAACTCCCTCCTGCGTCGGTTCGGGTTCACCTGCAGAAGAATGCGCGGCCCGGCTTTGGTAAAAAGCAACCCCTTTGCGAAGCGGTCGATCAGCCCTTCCCGGATTTTGGCGATGGAAGTGCCCTTGGTCTTCTCGTCGCTCCAATCTGCCACATCGTGCGAGCTGTGGATTGCGTTTTTTTGATCACATTTGGCGATCAAAAACAAATGCCGAAGCACTATGCCGATGAACGGCAATCCAAATCATACTTACAGTGATGAATCTACTAGAATTACTATCATGCGCTTCCAATTTAGTACCTGCTCGATTTTCCCGCCGGCTTCGGATAGCACGTCGTTGCGACTTTACCGGCTGCCAGCACTACTCGGGTTGCGTCGGAGTTCGTAGCTGCAAGTTCCACACTGCCGTCGCTTTGCACAGCCTTTACGGAAAAAGGCTGAATTTGCCCGGGGGACAGCGTGTCGGACCACACGCGCGAGTTGACTTCCATTTTGATGCTTTTGTTTTTTTAGTTTTAACGTTTCTTGGGCAACGTGGTGACACTATTAAGGGCGATGCTGTTCACGATTCATCTCATCACGACCAGAAACTTGCGTCCGCGCGCTTGAACAATGTTTGCGCGAAGCGTAAGACACTCAGAATAGCATCGGATCTCGGACCTCTACCCGATACAGAAAACTCGCGCTCCTTTCACGAAACGATGACGAGAACACCTGGTCGTTCTTCACACGACGAATCCTCTTGCGAATCGAAACGAAACAAGAATGGAAAACAGGACGACGACACCACCAAGCTGTCGGTTTGGTTGTCTTTCAATTTCTGGGCGACCTCATGCTAAAGAAACATAGTACCTTTCCCGTATTGGTGTTTAACATGTGGAGATATTGTCAGTGATGCCCTGTATTCATTGACATGAGTGACCTCGATGAAACTCTTTTTCTCTACTCCACTAATGTGGGCTGTAACTGTAAGTCGTGCATAAAACTAAATTTTCATAATTCAACACGCTAATCATACAAAGAAGACTCATGATGACCTTCACGGCTTTTTTCTGTCTCTATGCCAAATTGGAAGATTCCAGAGAGAGTAAACGTGATGTCTGACAATCATGAAATAATGCAAAATCGACTGTATATGCTGACTTTTAAACTTTTGCTTCAAATCTGTGACATTTCTATTCTATTTTCCCGATTTTTTACTGCAACATCATACATCTTTCTGATAAATTCGTTTTCTTTGCGGCAGGTGCAAGATACGCGATCACTCCAACACACAAGACGACATCAACCGAAACTACACCAACAAATCAAACAAACTCGAACTTTTTCACGCACTCGCGCCCGCATCCACCTTGCAGTTGATGACGTGCTTGCGGTACAGCGTGCGCATGCCCGGGTAGCGGTAGTCGGCCTTGGAGGCTTCCTCGAACAGACTGTGGTTCCCGAACTGGATCTGCTCCTCCGGGATGTGCAGCAGGCAGTTCGTGATCCGCTTTGCCGTGGTGTAGATGCTTTCCGCCGGGCGGGCTTTCGAGCCGGGCAGCTGGTCCTTGGCCTTCTTCGCGCCGGTCTTCTCGTCCGTGCGGCTGGTCTCCAGCAAGATTTTCCCCGACTTTTCGTCTTCGACCACCAGCAACACGACCTCCACCACGCGCTCCAGCACCTCGCCGTTGTACTGCAGGTGGCACTCGCCGCGGGCCACCTCCTGCGCGACCTCGAACAGGGTCTTCGCGCCGTTGGCGCCGAAGGACTTGGGGTCCAACTTCGCGTCCTCCAGCTGCAGCTTGAGCCCGTCCTCGTCGATCTTCAGGTTCGACGCGACCAGGGAGGACACCTCGTCCGTGGCCTTCTTGCCCGCGATCTTGATTTTCTTCTTGGTGATCTCCTTCGCCGTCATCCACTGCCACGTCTTCACCTCGTCCTTGTTCCCCTTGGTCATGTATACATTGCAAATATGTCTGGGTCTGGAAGATTGCAACTTGTCATGCTAAATCCGAAGCATGCAAAAATTTGTATTGCATGAGCGCCAAAAGCTGTCCACTTTCGACCAAGTTGGGACGGAGTTTCCCATGCAGGACAGGCATGACAGAGACCTCGCAGAGTCTGTCATGCTAGGTCCCGCATTTCAGACCTCAACCTCATGGGTCATGGAAAAGATGCATGACAAGTTCGTACTCTTCCAGACCCAGACACATTTGCAATCCATATCATGAAGCTGTCCCACTTCTGGCCGCCGACCGCGGCCAGGTCCGACGGCTTCATCGCGTGCGCCTGCAGGTGCCCCTCCACGATGTGCTTCCGGTACACGGTGATATGGATGTGTCAGAGTTGAAATCGACAAAGTTGAAATAATTTGCCATGCATAAAATGGATGCCAATTGGAACCCAGTTTCCAAGTGGCGCAAGACAAATTTCGGTGGTCCCTAAATCCACTCTGTCATGCTGTTTAGGCAAAGAAGAGCGATTTCCTCATGTTACTTTAGCAGCTCGAGCTGTAGCCCCAAACAGGCTTACAATCGGCCTCACTTGCCTGCTCTGCAACACACGTGCCTCCGGTCATGCATTTTATGCATTACAAATTATTTCAACTTTGACAATTTCAAACCTGACGCTTCCATAGGTGACCACGCCCGGGTAGGACGGGCTGTCCTCCTTCACCTCCACGATCTCCTTCTCGCCGTAGTTGAAGGTCACCTTCGACTTCTATTGCAGTGAAAAGTGCCCCCCACCCCTGAAATTGCAAAAATTTGTGATGCGAAGTTTCCAAATGAAAACTTTTTGTCATGAAAGGAGTATGAATCTTTCTGATGCAGATTCTAGGCGTGTATCGCATCGCTTGCATGACAAGCGCCGCTCTTGCTGGGGTCTTTGGCAACACAAATTTTTGCTATTCACGATTGGACACCTGTGATGCTGATACATGCAAGACGGCGAATGTTTCATTTGGAAAGGTTTGCAATACAAATGCTCCCAACGATTCGGGGGTGGGGGCATTTTTCATTGTAATAACTTCTCCATGTGCAGCCGCTCCGCCAGGATCCGCTCCGCGGTCGCCTTCACATTCTCGTTGGGCCGCTGCTTCGCACCCGGCAACCGGTAGGTGTCGTACTCGCGCCCGTCGGCCAGCTTCTCCTTGGCCTCGATCAGCGTTTGCTGCCCGTCCTTCCCGTTCTTCACGCGGAGCAGCACCAGCTCGACCACGCGAACGATCTTCCGGGAGGAAAATATGCATTGCAAATATGTCTGGGTCTGAAAACATGGAACTTGTAATGCTGGTAAAATCTGTATTGTATGTCTAACAAAAAAGACGCCCTCTTAGGTCATACAAAAGCGCAGTTTTTCATGCGGACTGAGCATGAAAGAGCGTTCTGCAAACTTGTCATGCTTGGCTACATTGGAAAATATTTCAGTCATCCACAGTTCAGCATCACAAGTTTCCAGACCAAGACATGTTTGCATTTGATAGAAAACCCGCCCGTGCAATCGTGCATCAAAGAACACTCGCCCGCGGTGATCTCCGCGCACAGTTCGCCGAGCGTCTTCGCCTTCCCCGTCCCGTAGTTGGATGTCTTGATGTTGGCCTGTTGTAGGAAGAAGATGGGTCTTCAGTTGTAAGAACAAGTAAAGATGTTCTTGTTGCAACAAGAAGCCGGCATCAAAAACAAAAGAACTCCACCTTTCATGGTAAGTCAGTACTTACCTTCTGCAAATGCGCTTCCAACGTCTTCGGCGTCCACACGAACTGTTTCGCCTTTTTGTTGCCGCTCTGGTCGGTCCCGGAGACTTCGTACAGTGCCTTCGGGTATCAAATGCAAAAATGTCTGGGTCTGGAAACTTGTAATGCTGCGTTGGGAATAGTGAGTGCTCTGCAATTCACGGCCAAGCATGAGAAATATCTGCGCTCCTTTGTGTTGCGTTTTCCGCATGACAAACTGCGTTTTTGCATGACAGGAAAAGTGGTCCCTTCTTGGACACGCATCACAAACTTTTTGGTCATGCCAGACAAGCATGACAAATCTCGCAATCTTCCAGACCCAGACATTTTTGCATTTGATATCGCGTCCTTGGCCTCGAACCAGGTGTACTGGATAACTTCGCCGGCGCGCAGACCCTCGGCCTTGAAGTCCACCACCTCGAACACTTTTTTCTGTTGGTTTTTGTTCGCGTAGACCTGCGCCATCTCCTTTCGGCGCAGCGCCATCGCCTGCGGCACCTGCTCGCGGCCCACCGCCTCCACTTCGCCCTTGCTGGCGGTCTCCTGCTCCGCCGCCGGTTCGGCGGGCTGCTCCTGGACCGCAACGCCCGGGGCGAACTTCTGAATCCAATCGTGCTTCAAAGCCTGACAGAGGATTTTCACAAAATGAAGGTTTTTCTAGCTGCGCTTGATGAGGCTGAGGAGGACCCTGACATCACTATAACAACATGAATGCACCTTCTACTAAAAAATCCTAATCCGAGCAATGTGGACATGATCAAAATTAACACGTTGGAGATGCTTATCCTCCTCTCGGGGTCCTTGGAGAGCATCATTTGGATCAGTTCTTTGCACTCCGCGCTGGCCCGCGGCGGCATCTTGGGTTCCTTTTCGCAGATCTGCCGCTCGTCGCGGAAAGGGAAAGTGGCATCCACTATCGTAAGGGAAAATCCCCCCTCCCCATATTGAAAACGTATCCGTCTGAAAATTTGTGATGCTAAAACAACCGCACCGACTGAAAATTTGTGACGCGCATTTGTGACCTCAAATCCTGTCTGTCTTGCAAGAAGGCAAGTCCAGAGAGCGCCCCGCACTTTCCAGGCGGTTTGTGATGCTGTCGGGCTTAGAGCATACACATTTGCCATGCTAGGCGCCTACGTCAAGAACCTCTCGACTGAGGCTTGGCATATGCCTGCAATCCTCTCCAGCAAGACAAATCTGATTTGTGTACGGAAATCCAGCATCAGAAACTTCGTTTCGATATGGGGAGGGGGGATTTTTCCTTTTGATATCCACCAGACCGTACATCACTACGCCGCACGCCCACGCGTCGGCCGGAAAGGAATACCGACGAGCGCACATTTCCGGGGACCAAAAGACCTTAAATTTTTCATATAGTTTTCGTAATATTCGCCGATGCAGCTACGTAGTACACAGCAACAGTGATTATATGTTCATCAAACAAGTACCGGTTTTGTCGAAATTCGAATTTTCCAGAAAAGACTTTCCTCTACACCACAGTACCCGTGTGCCCGTCAATTGGCGCAGGATTTTTCCCTTCGTGTGCGCGATGGCGGTACCGAAGTCAGAGAGCACCAATTTGCAATTTGGATCGGAAATGTCCGGTCTGTCCAGCAACACGTTGTCGCCCTTGATGTCGCGGTGGATGTACCTGTTTTTGCTTCGCGTAAGACTCGTTTGCTGCCTTCTTAGAAGTTTCAGAATCAGAAGTGCTACGTACTGTAGCAACGTGAATGAAGATAAGTTCTTTATGGACACTGAAAATCGAAATCCAACCGCGAACACTCAAGTCACTCAAATAACCGTACTCGGTAAATCATACCCCTTCGCGTGGCAGTGCTCGACGGCGGAGAAGACCTGGGCGCAGAGCTTGCCGCAGGTCGTTTCGGGGATCTTTCCGTACTTTTTCAGGTGCAACTGCAAGCCGTCCACCAGGTCGCCACCTCCGAACTTCGGCATCACGATGCACACGAAACACTTTTCCTGAAAAACCGCGACGAAGCCGACAATGTTCGGGTGATCCAGGGACACCATCACCTCGATCTCGCGCGTGATATCCGAAGTGTCCGCCTCCACGCGGTATCAAAGTGAAAAAAGCGCCCACCCCATATCGAAAACGAAATTTGTGATGCTGTATCTGAGTACACAAATCGACTTGTAACGCTAGAAGGCCAAGAGGCGCAGCTGTGGCCTCGTTTGCAGGCAATTTGTCATGCTGTTTTCCACTTTCAGCTTCCCCCTGTCATGCTGAAGATGCAAGGCTTTCCCACGCCAACCAGCACTACAGTCCGCATCTTTTCCCTTCTAGCATGACAAAGCTGATTTGTGGCCACAAATCTGCGTCACAAATTTCTAGTTTGAGTATGGGGTGGGGGGATTTTTCATTTTGATACGCGGTCTATCATCTTCACCGCATAAGGATCGCCCGAATCGTCCTGGTCACGCTTACCTGAAGATGAATTTGCCTACTTCAAAGGAAGCAACACGAGGATAGGCACCATCGACGACTGATTTCATGTAGTTCCACTTGCAGATGCAGGCACAAAACGGAAAAAATGGCTTTTCAGTAAGTAAAAGGGTATAGTAAAAATCATCCGATACGGCATTCGTGCACGACACCGAAGGCACCCTCCCCTAACTTCCGCCCGAGTCGGAACTGGTTCCCGAATTCGCCTTCCCCGGCGACATGGGAACCTTTCGCGAGCTTAGCTCCCATGCCGCAAATGCTTGTTAGCAAGCGAATTTTCACGAGAGAGCGAAACCCTTTGGTGGTTGGTTCGATTACGCTTATTGGATATAAACGTAACCAAGGTAGAATTTGTTACTTCCTGCGGTCAATGAAATGCTACGTACTTGCACCGCAAATTAATGAAACTCCGGACCTGCACTAGGCACGTATCGAAAAAGCGAAAAAATACTCGATAGTTGTTGGAAGGTAGTGGTTCCTGGAGGGCCGGACGCCGAGTGAAAACTTCGAAAAGTTTGAAAATACACCATGAAAAGAAAACAACCGACCTCAGCTAATGAAAAAGAAAATGCTACAGCTGCAAAAGTAATGCAAAAAGCGAACCTGGCCGGCAGACGGACACCGTGGCACGACATTGCTAAAAAAAGCCAAAAAAGAGGCAAACTCTGGCAAGACAAGTCTCTCTTGCGCTCTAGTGACCGATCGATGTCGAAAAAAAAAAGCGCAGCTCTCATTCGTGTGAAAAAAACAAGGCGGCCACTGGTGTGAAAAAAACAAAAGAGAAAAAAACAGAACAGGATACTGCAAACAGGTGCATTTCTATTAAGAGTCAGTACAACCATAAGTACGCACCATAGTTCGCTAGAATCTGACATGATGAGGTCCGACAGCTCCTCTAAAGGACGTCATATCATATCCTCGCCCTACTCGCGAGTTACCACTCATCTAGCAAGTTACAGTTGCAGGTTTGTAGAGGCACGCTTCATTGAACGTCTAACCCCTTGGATTCAGAATCTATCACTAGAAGAGAAAAGAACTTAGCATTTACAGTCGCAGCAAGCACTCTTCGACGATTCAGCAAAATATCCTGACGACAATTTTGTCGTCCCCGAAAGCAAAACATAGATCCAGGACCAACAGCACCGAGGTACTTGCGTAGTACATAATTGCGGTTACATTTTCAAAAAACTTCTCATTGCCAACATTCTGCTGTTTCACTAGAAGACGTGCTATGTATGACGCTTTGGTGCAGTAGATGATCTTTGTCTTTCAGGTATTGGCGAGCGCCGTGCTTGAACTGCCGCCTGGTGCGGTTCCGCGGTCCGCAATGGCAGCTTGCTGGTTTTCTATGGCCATCCGTTGATCCGCATCTGCTGCGCCGTCGTGAGGTCTGCCAATGGCCACGGACTGCGGAGCGGGCATCTCCTGCGGTAGTTTATGCACCCTGGATCACGTCCTGAATATTCAACAAAAAGAATGCACGCACACCATCTTCTCCTCACTCTCACGTACTTTCGGCAAAAAGAAATTTTACGCGAAAGATGAAAAAGAGAACCTGTAGCTCGCCGTACAGCGAAAGCGAGCAAATTAAGTAATTTATTTTCACTTCATGAAACACTACGGAAATAAGACATGAAGCAACAACTTAATACCTGGAATTCGTAGCTCTGCACGCCGGTTCCACCCGGTGCTCCAACTACGTGGCCAATGACGGTGTCTGGCACATTATCCTGAGTAAAAACATCCCCACACCAGAGTCAACGTCGAAAATCTGCTAGACAAATCGGCCAACTTTGGTTGTTTCGCATGACAACTTTGGCCTCGTAGTGTGATCCTGTTTAGCTAGCTCAGCAGCATCACAGATCTAGCATATCATGCTATTTCTAGCATCACAAATGAATCCCAAAACGCGACTAGAAAAAGCTTCTCATGGGGCTTCGCAGGAGAAACTTTTTTGGCATGCAAATTTGCATGACAACTCTGGGGTGGGGATGTTTTTACTCGGAATACACATTCCCGGGCTTACTCGACGGGCTGTGGCCGTTCAGCGGCACGCCCTCCTCGAGTCGCAAGTTCTTCGGCCGCATCGGAACTCCTCCTGGCGCGGTGGTCACGGGACTGCCAGTCGCGTTCCCGCCCTTCGCGTCGACTGCGGAGGCCAGCGTGGCCGCCAGTGGGTCGTCCCACGAGAGAATTCTGCTTTTCACGAGATAGTACGTAATCCCGACAAAAAGCCCTAGGGGAACGAGGCCGCCATACCATTCCTCGAAGTCCCCGTGCCCGCGGATCAGGGGCGCAATCGTGAGGGAAATCATGCTCATCAGCTTTATCAAAATGTTCAGCGCCGGGCCACTTGTGTCCTTGAACGGATCGCCAACCGTGTCGCCGACCTTGAGAAATGGAAATCGAAACGCAGAGTGGTACTCATCATCATTCTTCATCTGAATCATATCTCATCCCCGCAGCACTCTGCAAATTCAAAACGCGATCTCTACACACACACACTCCTCTCGTTCCTGAACATCGCCTTCTTACCACGCAAGCCTTTCCTTGGTCGGTCTTTTTTATCTGGAGTTTTTCGCAAAGCTTCTTGCCGTTGTCCCATGCGCCACCCGCATTCGACATCATGATCGCCATCATGCACCCGGAGGCAATCGCGCCAGCCAGCACTCCCATGAGACATCGAGGACCAACAAAAAGCCCGACAAAGAGTGGTGCAAGAATGGCGTATCTGATAGTTTGGGAACAAGACAGAAAATTTTTGGTCTGACAGCAAGTCTAAACTCCAACCGCACTCAATTACCGAATTCACTCAGATTCTTCCGAAGGGGAAACAAGGATCTTATGCGAAATGAAAGCTGAATCATACGCGCCGGGTGCCAGCATTTCCCGCAAAGAGCTGCGCGTAGAGATGGCGACGCACGTATCACTGTCCGGCATGACGTCCTCGGCCTCGGGGATGGGTTCGCCGTTGCTGGCCTTCACGATACACTCGTACAATCCTGGCACCCCGCCGTGGAACTGCCTCCTGACCTCCTGGATGATCTCTGCCGCCGCTTTGCCCACGGAAATCATGGTCAGAGCGGCGAACAGAAACGGCAGCATGGCGCCGAAAATAACACCGGACAAGATCACCGGGTCGCCGACCCGGAAGTCCATCGCCCGCGTCGGATCCACTTCGTGCTCGAACGCCGCCAGCAGGGAGAGGGCGGTCAAGACGGCAGACGCGATGGCAAACCCCTTTCCCGTCGCCGCCGTCGTGTTTCCCAGCGCGTCCAGCGCGTCTGTTTTCCCGCGGACTATGGGAGTGCCAGGATTGAAATCGTCAAAGTTGAAATGGTCTGTCTTGCATAAAATGCGATACAAAAACTGACTCTATTGCAGAGGACGCACGGGAGGCAGATTATAGTCCTGGCAAGGGTTAAATAAAGTCGGACTGCAAGCTAGCATGACAGAAGGCAGCTCTTTTGCCCTAAACCGCATGACAGAATCGCTTCCAGGACCGGGAAAATTTGTCATGCGCCGACTACAAGCTGTAGGTCTAACTGGTATCCGTTTTATGCATGGCAAACTATTTCAACTTTGACGATTTCAAACCTGACACATCCATATGGACCTCGTCCGGAATACTTGGGTCCATCTCCGCCAGGCCACCCGCGTTGTCGGCGACGGGTCCGTAGGCGTCGGTGGCGAGTGTAATTCCAAGTGTGGACAGCATACCAACGGCGCTGATGCTCACCCCGTAGAGACCGCCTGTTTGATGTGTTTTGTATACAAAAGGGGTCATTGTGTGGGATTGAGTATTTTGATCCAAAGTGCGGCGCTGTACGTCTCGTCTGTTAGCCGTAAGTTGTACGGCATGATCTTCAGCCAAATCAGTCCCAAACTGCTGTTGCATTCAGCAGGAGAAACGTAGTTTCTATACCGAGGCTTGAGCAGAGCAAGATGAGTAGCACGAGCGTGACCACTGGGGGCACACAGGAGATCATCCCTACCCCGATGCCCTGAATGATCACGGTCGCGGGGCCCGTGACGCCCCGGTCCTTGATGCTCTGTACGGGCCCAAAATCGAACGAGGTGAAGTACTCCGTGAACTTGCCAATCAGCATCCCCCCGCCGAGACCGAAGCCCACGCAGAGCCACAGCTGAATGCCCAGCTTAAACCCGAACATAACCAGGCAGAGGAACAATGCCGCGGCCAGAAAAATTCCGCCGGCCACGAACATACCCTTCTCCAGTGCCCACATCAGTTGCCCCAGATTTGTGTTCCAGCCGTTTCCCGCTTCGGATGTGTTGACATAAAAATAACCGACGATCGAAGCGGCAACACCAATACCGGAAAGGTAAAAGGGTAAAGCGACCTGAAGCGATAATTGTTTTTCTTCAAGCTTTGGATTCACTGGCACAACATGGCCACCACTGTCGCGCTCGTCGTATTTCAACAAAAAGAAAACGGGCCTATCTTTCACCTTCTGCACACCTACACCTTACCTTTCGATTCACCATTGGGTCCTCCATCTCGAGCGATGCGAGCGTTGCCGCTGCAATCACACTGCCTACATAGGACTCGAAAAGGTCCGCGCCCATACCGGCGACGTCGCCCACGTTGTCCCCCACGTTGTCCGCGATCACGGCCGGATTATGCGGATCGTCCTCGTCGATTCCCGCCTCTACCTTTCCCACCAGATCCGCCCCGACGTCCGCCGCCTTCGTGTAGATCCCGCCGGCCACGCGCGCGAACAGCGCGATGCTGCTCGCGCCAAACCCGAACCCGGCCAGCTCCTGCATCGTGTGCAGGTATTCGTGCCCCGTCGCGACGAAGAGGAACACGAGGGAAAGACCGGCGAGGCCGAGCCCGACGACCGCGAAACCCATGATGCTACCGGCCGTGAACGCCACCACGAGCCCGTCATTCAACGTGCCCTCCGTGCACGCAACGGTGGTGCGCACGTTGCCGTCCGTCGCAACGCTCATGCCGCACCAGCCCGCCAGCGCGGACAGAGACGCGCCGCAGAGAAAGCACAGCGCGACGCGGAACCCGATCACCGCGGACTGCTTCGACGCGAACACGATGAAAAGCAGGAAGGCGGAAGCCGCGACGAAAACGCCCAAAACGCGGTACTCCTCTTTCAGAAACGCCGTTGCGCCCGATTTGATCTGCGCGGCCAAGCGGTCCAGCTTCGGGTGCCCGATCTGGCTACCGGTGCGGGCAGCCATCAAACGTCGGTAGAGAAAGCTGATGAAGAAAAAGCATGCCACGCTCCCGAACAAGGACGGCCACACCACCCCGAAGGGGCTGTACTCAATGTACACCATCCTGGCCGTTTCTGTCTTGCTCTTCTACTTTTGCTCGTCTTTCGCTTTCCCGGAACTGTACTGCACCTCCGTGGTGAAATCGGGCTCAGATGATTCGGAGTGTCGTGGCACCGCTGCCCAAGCGCAGGCACAAGCCTTGCGAAGAGGTTACGGCTCGTCAAACACTACAACCAGCCATGCGGTGACAAAGCAAAATCATTGTATTCGTATCTATTTTAGTCGACCGACAAGTGGTGCACCGAGCCGCTAAAGTTGTGAATTTCATCTTGAACGAAGTATGATTGCGCCCATAATAACGTCCGCATCCGTCTTCACAAAAATATTCGTCTACTTTTGTCTCTGAATTATATCCCAGCGACTCAAACACGGGGGCAGACACGAGCTTGCGTGAAGAACAAACTTGCAACACAGCTGCCCTTGCGTGCTACGACAGGACGCCAGCCAATTTATGATTTTTGTTCAGACTCAAATTCGTTCCAACAATAAACGGGATTCGGTTCTGTTTATGCATCGGACTCGCACTGACTTGTGAAGCAGTAGCAGCCCTACCCTGCAGGACACACTTCAGCGGACACCCGTGGTCTCCAGAGCGCCTCTTCTCCGACTACAACGCTGCTAGATTTATGTGCGGGTCTGGGTCATGGGTGAATGAGGAGTTTGATTTGTGCATGAGTATACGAGCGAGCTCGTAGGAAAGAGGGATATGTGTTGTGAAACAATAGGCGGGATTGGGATTATGAGTATACATGCACTTCAAATGAATTGTATTGGGTTCGGAATGGGAGCTAATCGGTGGAGTTGTTTGGCAACCAACCGCGTTCGCTCTGCCTCTTCTACCATTATATATAAATCGTAAAAGAAGCAACAACTAGCTACGAGAGGACCGGGTGACACAACTCTATCGATAATTACTTCGTGGAAATTACGTATGGGGATCAAAAGGAGTAAACGAGAAAAATTGGAAAAGATAAATTTACGTGAAGTAGATGTAGAGAAAATTATGCATGATGTTGTTAAAATAAGTACGAGGAAATACTTACTTACTACGGTCAGCGCACACCTGATTTAGGTGAAGAACCCAACAACTGGTGTAGTCCGGGCCCGTTTACTTTTTCTCTTTTTTCGATTTTTTCGCTGACTTCGTGGCCTTCCCGTCGTCCCCGAGATTGGAGTTTGAGCGGAAGACGCCCCCCACCAGGTTCTGCGCCTGCAGCTGCTGCAAAGTCGCGCTGGCCTTCGACATCTCCAGCGGACTCTGCGCGACGGGCTGAGACTGCAGCTGGCTCTGCGCAGCCTGGACCGCTCCGGTCTGATGCAGCTCCTTCAGTGATGCCTTCGTCGCCCGCTCCTGCGCCGGTGTCATCTGCTGCGACGTGAGCTGCCCCGCGGTCTGCGATACGACGCCCCCCGGGATGTGGTTCAGCGACGCGTTTACCCGATCCACCGCCTTCTGTTGCCCCTGCTGTTCCTGAAGCTGCCCCATGGCGCTGGCCACGTGCCCGCCTGCAATCGTGTTCGCGACCTCCTCCCTGTGCGGCGTCACGACGCCGGATTTCTGGGATGCAAGCTTCTTCTTGTGCAGAGTGTCTTTCGCAGAGGACACGTGCCCGCCAGAGATCGTGTTTGCCACTTCCTCGGCATGGGCACTTACGCCGGAAGGAGCTGCTCCGGGGTTGCTCTTGATGCTGCTCATCGCGGAGGTCACGTGCCCGCCGGCGATCGCTTGGAGTCCCTCGCTTTCGCGCTGCCCGGTCGCCGCTGGTGCCCCTTTCGCCGCATGAAAAGCGTCTTTTGCCGAGGTCACGTGCCCGCCGGCGATCGCTTGAAGTCCCTCGCTTTCACGCTGCTCGGTAGCCGCCGTTGCACCTTTTGCCGCATGAAAAGCGTCTTTTGCCGAGGAGACGTGTCCCCCCGCGATCGATTGCAACCCCTCGCTTTCTCGCGGTGCGCTTCCCGTGGCTGCTTTAGGTGCTTGGTGCAGCGCCTTTAGTTCGGCCACACTCAGGGGAGTCACTTGTCCGAGCGACGCCCGTGATGCGCGCACGGCAATGTCTGCCACGGTCGGTGCCGGTGCTGCAAAGGATTCCGGCGCCTGAGCCGCCAATTCATCTGCGACGCTTGCCGGCACTTCGACCTCCACATGGCTTGCCGGAGCTTCCGCCGCTCCCCAGTTCTGTTATTTTTGCAGTGATTCATCTTTGAGATAAGTATTACTGCTTGTAATTCCCACACAACTACACGCCACAGAGTAAGAGCAACTCGTGCGTTAGAAGAAAAGATTGCCTGATGTAACAAGGATGCAAAAAAAAGTTGGTAAAAAAATACGTCCAGGTCGTCTGAATTCCGAATTTGTGACGGCAGGTCCGCATCTACGGCTCCCTGCATCACTTCCACGTTCTGTTTGTCCAAGGGCATGGAGAACTTTCTCTCGAGCGCCGCCGCGACACGGTCTATCGCGTCTTGGTCGGCCGCATGAATGCCACTGACGCCCGGCGCTTGATCCCCCTGGAGGTCGTCCACGCCTCCAGGCGCAGCGGCAATGAGCTGCCCGTCAATCGCGTCCGCCTGTGCCGGATCGTAGGGTTCCGCGGTCGCATCTGGCATCCCCGCGGTCGAGCGTGGGTGCAACTGCTGCTGCTGCTGGCTCGGAAACCGATTCATCAGGTTCACCATAGGCACCTGTGCTGGGTCCACTGTCTCCATTTGTCCTTTTTTAAGGGGCCGCGCCGCCTTCACATGCATGTGCTGAAAATCGCCCTTCGTTTCCGCGAAAACACCCTGCAGCATCGCGTCCGTTTGTGGCGTTCTGTTCATCCGACTAGCCTGCCGCTGTAGCCGGTGCGCCTCCCGCGCATACTCGCGCGTCTTGTCGTCCGGACGTAACCTGAAGTCGTGTTCATCAAAATTAATGTGGCGAGACAGCAGCGCAAAGGACGATGAAACATCTTAGACAACAAAGCCCCTGTGAATGTGATGTTCTGACGCAATGCAATAGTGTCGCACAAGGCGACGTCCACGACGACCAAACTTCTTTAAAAACCTTACAAAGTGTTCGTAGCAAAGCAACACCGAAACCTTGCTAAGCAGAAGAAGAAAAATGAAGTGATACGCGGCCGCTCCACGGTTCTCGGACTGGAGAATCGGTACGTGCTCGTCGTCCATTTCTGCGGGCCGTCGCGCAAAAGCGAAGTACAGCCCAATCCCGGCCGCCACGAGAACGAGAAAGATCACAACTATACAAGTCAGCGCACCACCGCTCTCCCGCTCTTGTAGACCGTGCGAAGCTCGCATAAAAGATGTGCGCTGTTCCAAGCGCCGCGATGCACCCTCTTCCACCGCCGTTGCTACCGTGAGTGCAACCTGCTGCAGCATGGCAGCGTGTCCCAGCAAGCGGGCGGCGTAGCTAAAGGGCCTCTGCACCGTGTTGCCCCGCATCTTCATCAGAGCCAGACCTCTAGGGACGGTCTGTTGCATGTATAATTCATTACGGCCCAACATTGCTCGAAGCTTCGACGGGAAACTTTCCCGTCTTTCCGTCGTGATATTGAAACGTCTTCCTGCCGAAGAGGACTCAACTACTGCGCCATACGCTCAAGACCGGTCGACTAGGCCGGAAAAGGCAAAATAGATATTGGGGTAAAGGGAATCAAGCCACTGCAGTATTCATTATCCATGGAGGATTTACAGTAGTTGTGTTGCGAAACACGTAAATTGTAAGGAAGAATAGGAAAAAGCTTGACGAAACACGATGATGCCAACCGTACGAAAAGACACAACCACGAAGTAGCAATCACAACCAAGTCAAGGCGGTACGAATGTAGCACAAACAACATGAACGAAGAGAAGCATGAACGACGGTACGAACTTTCTTTGGCGAATACTTACACCCAGGAAATGAACCTGAAGTTGAACGAGTACAAATCTTAATGAAAGAAACACGATTTTCATTCACCTAGCACACAGCGCAAAACGATTGCGAAGAAATCCATGTAGCGACACAACGACTGGAGCGAAAGCGACAGAATAGAAGGAACAAGAAAAGATCGACCAATTCTTGTAACTGCCAGGATAGAAACGGCGAACACAGATGTTGTTTATCCACGTCCCTGTCACCGCTGAAGGCAAGTCCAGGTCGCTGAGATGTTTCTTGCTTGTTCATCTTTTTTTTTGTTGTACATGTGTTCGCTTGTAGAAGACTTTACATTCTGTTCCATCGGCAATTCCATCCCCAGACTAGCAAAAGAAAAACACCCACACCTTGTTTCCGCAATGGTCTTCTCACGTACAAAAGAATTACCAAGAACTATCTCCGCGAATTCGATAATTGAAAAAAGTCCAGGTCTACTGTGGTATTCAGCTTACGTGCTGCTCCTGTTGAAAGATATTTATGAGGAGCATCGATCCCACCAAAAAATCAGCTCGGTCGCGACCTCGTCCGCTGGTTCCCTTTTCGTCAATACCCGAAATTAGTTCGAAAAAAATCCTTCTGTTTGTTCTCACCATGATGTGCTGGATAAGTAAGTACAGTGTTTCTCCCTTCTCCAAGAACTGGCTTCAAAACTACGCCTTCGGATGTTGAACTGCTTCTGTTCAGTCTTCCTCCATCTTCTCCTCGACCTGGTCGAACTCGGAAAACATGAACTCCTGGTTGTATTCCATCAGGAACTGGGTGCTGCGCTTCACGTCCACGAAGAGCGAGTACACTTTGCGGATGTCCGGCACGTCCACCTCCTGGCCCTTGCGCTTCAAGCACACCAGGTTGGCCACACTGATCAAGTGGATGGCGTATCGCAGCGTGCTCTCCATCCCGATCTTGGTCAGCAGCTCCTTAGCAGGCTCCGTCATCTCGACGTCTTCCTCCTCTGTTGTGGCGGTATTGTAGCAGCAATTTACGACTTTGACTTCATTTGAAAAATAAATCATGTAGTTCACGGTCACGCACAGCTGCAACAGAAATAAAGCCGAATTCCTCATCAACAGTTCTAGTGCTCAAAAAGCAAAAACGAACCTGCTCGGATGTCGAGAATTTTCCGGATTTCTCGCTCGCTGTAGGGCTCCGTGCTGATAATCAGTGCGCGGTCCAGCAAATCCAGCGGGATTCCGTGAGGGGATTTGTAATCCGTGCCGCGGATTTTGGTAATACCTAGAGAATATGACGGTCGTGTGCCAGTTGATTTTTACTGTGCAGAACAAATAGGCCAAAACAGGATCATTTTTGTAAAAGCTGTTTTTGAGAAATGAAAATGATATCATTATGGGCGAGAAAAAAAAATTCTACAACATATATTACCTCTGTTCGTCGCCATGATGACCACGGGACTGGTTTCCATTTCCAGTGCCCTGTTCAGGAAGGAGAAGCACTCGATGTCCAGCATGTGCACCTCGTCGATGAACAACACGCCCGGCACGATCTCGGCCTTGCCCTCCTCCCGCCACTCCGCGACCTTGGCGTCGATCTGCTCACGCACCTCCTGCTTGATCTCACCGGTATCGCCGGCGAAGAGGGCGAGGAAACCCTGCGATCGACTGTTGATCACATCGATCTCGTGCAGGTTCACCGTGTGCACGACCTCCTTCCGCTTCTGCAGCTCGCCGTCCGGGCACTGCACAAACCTGTTTTTGATTTTTGTTGTGGTAGGTTGGTTCGACTTGATCGTGTGTCGCAGCATCTTTCCAAGACCGACAGCCGACCTTAGGATCTCGCCAAACTTTAGGTTGCGTCCATCAAAATTGTGCAACATCTAGTTCAAATTATGGCAGAAGAAAACGCACCTTGTTTGCGGTCCCATGGCGTCGAAGTCCTTGCTGCGCGCGAAAGATTTTCCGAGTAGAGAAATCTTTCCGGATGATTTATCGATCGTGACTACATCTCCCGCTTGAATGTCGTCCTTTTGTACCTGCTCGATCATCTTCTGACCGAGGTCGTATCTGTGAAATTTTGGAAATGAGAATTTTTACGCCCATCTAAAACAAAAAGCACTGCAGCACAGAATCGAAAGAAAAACCTCAAAATTTACTCTGAGCATCACGCAACAAAAAACTCGTTACATTGTCTCCATTTCTGTCGTCTTCAGTGTCATTTTTCCGAACGTTGGCGCGCGTCCCTCGGCCTGCTCGATTTCTATTTCCACTACCTCACCCTCGATGATTTCTGCTTCTTCCCGGATTCTCACTCCGATCGACTGCCGAAACGCCTGGGTTAGCGCCTCCGTCTTGGACATTTCCAACGAAAAAATTTCACTACCTGCTATGCAGGTAAAAGGGGTGTCGTCGCCGAGCGCCTTTGCCATACCCATGGCTATTGCCGTTTTACCCTGTAGTTTTTTAATAAACGATGTTCTTGTACTAGATTTGGTTGATCGTATTGTGAATTTCGTTTCTACCGGCAGAAAAGATAATCTATCAATATGCACGTGGGTTCGGAATTCAAGCAAAGACCACAGAAGCAAATCAGTACCGTTCCGGGTTGACCAGCGATTAGGATGGCACGGCCTGCAATACGCCCTTCGTTGATCATGGATAAAATGACACCGGCCGCTCGTCGGGCTTTGTATCAAATGCAAATATGTCTGGGTCTGGAAGATTGCAAGATTTGTCATGGACATTTTGCATGACCTGTGATGTCTGCGATGTATGCCCCAGCATCACAAATTTTTTGCGGGTATCTTGATGCCTATCCCGCATGACAGATGCCCTCTCCGCCGGGCAAAAACTGGACGCCTCTTGCTGCTCATGCAATACAGATTTTTGTAGATTCCAAAAATAGCATCACAAGTTGCATTCTTCCAGACCCAGACATTTTTGCAATTCATACTTTGTTCTGCCCGACCATACCCTGGGAGACCAGCCGCGCATCCAAGCTGTATCCTGAGTAAAAACGTACCCACACCAGAGTCAGGATGAGGATTTTGCAACACAAACCTAGCAGCTTTGTGAGTCACGCATGACAAGTTGCACTATGCAGTGTAGTGCAGGTTAGCAAGTGCAGCCGCATCACAGATTCATCTGCTCATCCTGTTCACAGCATCACAAATTCCGAAACACGATTGGAAATGGCTCTCATGGGGATGCGCATTACAAGTCTTCCTGTCTTTACAAATCTGCATTACAACTCTGGTGTGGGTACGTTTTTACTCAGGATAAGCTGTCGTCAAGACCCAAACCACGAATGTGCGAGTGCGCGCCAATCCGCTCGAGGCGGTGCACGTCTTTGACGTCTGCTATGCGAGGCTCCATTGTCGTTTTTTGGGATTTTAGTAAGTACTAACTCTGAACTATAGGGTTGACACTTCTAAACAGTTGTCAATGAAGTGTACAGCTCAAGAGGCTCTCTTGTGAATGGTAATGTCGCCTAGATATCAATCGTGCCCGTGCGTAGTCTCGCTTGAGCGAGTAGTTACTCTTCGTCGCCAATTCTTAGCTCTATTGTCGCGTAAAAATAGTGCTTCTCAGAAACTACTTGTGTTCCTCATCCTATGAACTCTCATGATCTCTCTCTGTGCCGCAACCAACTGGGCCCCGTCTGCGCAGCCTGCTTGTATTGATTCAGAGTTGAAATAATTGCAAAAAAAGCAGCGTAGAAGTGGAATTCATTTGCAATGCCAGTTTATGACAGTTGCATTGGAGAGAGGAATTAAATTTTCTGTAGTACTGCTATCTGCAGCACAGAGGCATACCTTAGCCTGCGAGCGCTGCTCAGTGACAGTACTGTGAAAGCCTAAGGCTTGTCACTCCATTGCTCTAGCACCACATACCATACCCCCGATCACCAGAAACTTGAGGTGTCAAGCTCGGCGGCGGTGCGAAATTCTTTCATGCACAGTCGGATCACAAGGCAACCGCCCTCACTTGTGCAACGTATTGAAGCAAGTAGATCCTACCATTTAAGGAGGTCGCTCAGTGCAGTATGCTCTCAAAGAGGATTTAGGCAGCCGGCCATCGTGACGCATCGTGTAGGCAGTCGGATCGACATATCATATCAATATTTTCGATCCTAATAAAGAGTTGGATCGTAGAGAGGTTTTGACCAGGTACGAACTTCTGATTCTGAACAACTCGTCTCCATTTGAAGAAACAGCGCTTTATTTCGTGCCTGATAGCATCTCTTCCCGCCATGATAATTTCTCCATCACACTGATATGACACTGCGTTAAAATCTGTTCCAAATCCAACATCGCGACGACATAAGTCGCTAGCGGTTTCCTCTCTGTCGTCCCCGAATGAGATCGTATTGTAGAGAGGCCAGAGCTGTCTTCATGTTGCTTTCGCACTACGGATTTCTCCTCATGCAGAAGCAGAACTCGGCGTAGACTATACAGCTCCAGCTTAACAGGTAGGGGAGGATGAAGTGGAAATAGTTAGTCGCGCAGCGCAGTCTCAGGAGGCTTGGAATTTTTTGAGAAAGAGTTGGCTATTCTTCTACTAGAGCGGGGCGTGGAAAACGATACAGAATTATATGCACGGCTACACCACATTCCCCTTTGTCGTCTTCGTGTTCCCTATTTATGCGGTGGTGCTGCTCCGCTACCGCAAATTTTCTTGCGAGGACTAATCTAGTACGAATTCACGAACTCCGATTTTTAAATGAGGCGAAGTAATCAACTAATTATGGTAGAAGTGTGCGCAGTTGCGCAGAAGCTGAAGATGTACTGATACTGTTATGGGAGTATGTGCGAGAGAATTGCAAGTATACTGGAAAATGTGAAAAATTGAAAATGACAATTAGTGTGAAAATTATGTAAAAAAATCAAAAATCGAAAAATAAATGGAGTGGATAACTACCAGAGAGGGTGATTGAGTGAAAGCACGACGGTAGCAGGATGCTAAAATTGTTCGCATTCACTTGAATATAGAAAAATGCTCTGCAAAGAGTTTCATGGGATTTCCAGAAAAAGCGTGGGATGCGCGCGAGAACCAGAACATGAGAGAGCGTCTGAGCAAAACAAAGTTCACCTAACAATAAAAAATTGTTCATCCATACCAAAACCAGGTGTAAAAAACGTTGATTCCCTTCATTTACAATTTCAAAACCTCCGTGTTCCACCCAAACTGCCTTACGCAGCCGGCGCCTCCTTAGCCGCTGGAGCAGCCTCCTCGGTTGGAGCGGCCGCAGCTTCCTCGGTAGCAGCAGGAGCTTCTTCGGCGGCGGCAGCCTCCTCCGTGGCGGCCGGAGCGGCTTCTTCGGTTGCGGCAGCCTCACCCTCCGCGGCAGCCGGAGCGGCTTCTTCCTCCGCAGCGGCGGGAGCAGCCTCACCTTCGGCGGCAGCCGGCGCAGCCTCACCTTCCGCAGCGGCCGGAGCAGCAGCTTCACCTTCGGCGGCAGCCGGCGCAGCCTCGCCTTCCGCAGCGGCCGGGGCAGCAGCCTCACCTTCAGCAGCGGCCGGCGCGGCCTCGCCCTCGGCCGCAGCCGGAGCAGCAGCTTCGCCTTCCGCGGCAGCCGGAGCCGCCTCACCCTCGGCAGCAGCAGGGGCGGCTTCGCCCTCCGCAACGGCCGGCGCTGCAGCAGCTTCGCCCTCCGGAGCGGCAGCGGGAGGAGCGTCCGCACTGGCCGGGGACTCCTCGACCGGAACGTCCTTGCTGGCTCGGTTTGTGAGCTGCTGGTCCTGCAAATGCTCGACCATAAAGTCCAGGGCGTTCTCCGGCTGTCTCTCCAGCAGGCTACGGATCATGTTCTGCAGCACCGGCTGCACGCCGCTGTTCTCCAGGTACTTTGTGGCCTGCAGGGTCACCTCGTGGCGGGCCTCGCGCGCCTTCGCGCGTTCCGCACCCACGTCCGCACCCGGGAACTCGCAGCGGCAGGACACCTTCATCTCGTTGCCCATGTCAATCTGCTCCACATAAGCATCGTCGTTCTTCATCGAGTACCTGAGTTGATTTCAGTTTTAACATTTGAAAGGGATGTCTAATATCGTGAAAATTCGAAACGATAACGAAACAGCATCTCAAAGTTCAGATTTCTCAAAATAAATCAGATCGAACATAATTTAATTATTACATGGAGACGGTCTTCCCCCCGATGTGCTGGAACAAGTCCAGTTTGAGCGTGGCGGCTTCTGACTTCTGGAAGTGGAAGGCATCGTCCTTTCGGTAGGGGCCCTGTCTGCGCGTGTCTCCGATCCGGATCGACACGTAGGTCTTGTCCGGCAGGTTCTCGGCGTCGGTCACAATCACGTCCATCTTCGCTTACAAAAAGAGTCTACTAGGAGGCTCTCGTAAGCTGGATTTTTGTCTGAGTTGGTGCTGTTGGAAAATTGTTGGGTCGTACAAGAGCTGCTTCAAGAGCGACTTGCCGCGTAAAGTTGTAAATTGAGGTGGTAGGAAGTGTTGAATTGAAAAGGAATTTTGGTGTCTTGGATCGCGGGGGCGCGAAACAAGAATAATTTAGAACTGCGAATGGGCGCAGGACTGTTCGTTCGGTTTGTGATGACATGGAAAATCTTGAAACTACAGACGCCACAGAGCAATAAAAGTTGAAAAGTCATTGTTGCACGAACGTCAAAAATGCGAACGACTTGCATGAACGATACTGATGTTGCTAGGATAGCGCCAGAGTCACAGAGACAGGCCTATTGCACGATTTTCTAGTTGTACGTAATTACCGAAACACAAACAGCTTTTGTTTCTTTACGGACCGAGGATCTACTCGACAATAACCGAACAGATTTGTACTCTAAAACGGCGACCCGGGCAGTATTGAGAATTCGTTTTCTCATCGCCGAAGTGATGCACAGGTGAACCGATTCAGATTTTTTGTCCAATGGGTGGAACAGTACTTGTTACTTATGTCTCCTCTGATTCGTAGTCTCCTCTGAATCCGTACTGCGTATTTTTGGAAAGACAACTGATTGACGCACTGAATGTATCTCCGGAGGAAACATTTTTTGCCACTTTTCATTTTCTCCCGAAGGAAGATAGCGCAAGCAACGAATCATATCAGCAGACGCAAAAAAGATGAATTATTGTTGTTGACCCCCGTACTCAGTCTTTACATACGATTCGCTCCGATGGAGGCACTATGTGAACGATCATTGTTCAGCAATTACTTTCCGCCTATTCGTATTCAGGAGTTGGGCCAAACATAATAAGTAGCGACCCTTTCAATAAAGGACGTCGATAGTTATCGGGAAGCGGTGTTCCCTCTCCGCACAGACCACGTGGATGCCGTCTGTTCTCTTTAGCCGGACAAAAATGCCTACCTCTGTCTTTTCGCATTGATCACCGGAGACCCTCTCCACATCGTCCGGAAACATGGGACACGCTTGCCCATTCGGCAACTTTGGCGCACCGTCATAGATCGCCTCCGTCAAAACAAAGCGGTACTCGGCCCTTGCGAAGGTCTCTTCGACAAGCCGCATTACATACTGATAAGCCGCATCTTCCGCCTTTATTAGAGCTTCGTGAAAAATTCTTGCGAGCCGGCTATTCGGACCGCCATGAGTTCTGCCGCGGGCCAGGCTTGGGTGAGACACAAAAAGGTCCCTTACGTAACTCTTCATCTGCTCAGCATCGTCCTCTAATGCGGGGCCGATGTTGAACTCGATCAAAAGGGGGTACGTCGAAAAGTCGAACTCGTCATCGTTCACCACGTCGGTATTGTCATTAGCGTCGCGCAGGTCGAAACCCATCTCGTCGAGCACAGCAAAAACTTGCTTGAGGCCCGGCGTTGTTCCGTCGGACATTTTTGGAGCACTATCATGCACACCCCGTGTGACCTCGACACAGTGGCCACCTTTCGCCGCGACTTCCTGCGCGAGTTTGACGAAGTATTCTGCTGCTCGCTTGTACCCCCGAGCGCGCTCGAGGTCCGAAATTTCCTCCAGCGTGCCACGGTTGAGCACGATCTGCTGGCTGGGCTTGGCGGACGCGAGAGGGCCTATGAATTCCTGTACGAGTCCGATAACTTCGAATGGGATTTTTGTCGATAGAGCGCGCCCACGAAAAACACAGAACTGCCACGCGTTCACCTGTATTGATTTAATATGTAGTTTATTGTATTCGATTTCGATCCAACTTAGCTGCAGCGACACACTGGCGAATGGTACAAAGGACACCAGGTAGGTACGCAAACCAAGCAAAACAATATTACCACGGCTGTCACTGCTTGTTTTTCAAAGTTCCTGCTGTGCGCTTTCTCCAGCGCACTAACCCAATCGTTGTACTCCAGCCCTGTCGTTTCTTCCTTGTTTTCCTCCGCATTTTTTCGTTTGGCGCCACTTTGCACAAGAAGGTCCGAAAACGTCGCTGGACGCGGAGCGGTAGCAGCTGCCGACGACGCGGATCCGGATGCCGTGCTCGACGAGGCAGAGGAAGTCATGGCGTTTCCTGTTCCTTCTACTTGCGATGTGAATATTAATATTATACTGGGTAAATTTCTTTATACATAGCCTCCACACAAATACTACTTCACTCTGCTATTCTGCTTCTGCAACGAAATCTATTGATAATCGCATCGATATTTTCCTTCACAGTCGTGACCCCTGTATGCAGGCCTGAGCTTTGATTTCGAGCAGCTTTTCAAAAGCGACAAACTTAGCGATGGCGAGACTTTACTTCTCTGTTTGGGCAAAACAGGACATGCGACGAGTCAAAGCGTCTGCATCAAAATCATTTTGATATGTCTCGGTTTTACTGGCAGAATTTCAGCGGTGACCTCGATGAAAAGCAATCTAAAATAGATATTGACCTTGTCTGTTACTTCGTTTGCTTTTCCTTAGCGTGCTTTCGGACCGATATATCCTGCAAACCTTGTGCCTGTCCTTCGCTGGGTGCGGTTTTGCCACAAAAAAACGCCTTTGTTCTTCAATTTTACGCCGTGTGATCTCCTGGGGTAGTAGTAGTGATTCCCAGCAAGGGGAGAGAAGGGCGCGCCTACTCTCACCTCACTAACTTTTCACCACTTTCTTCATCGCGCGTTTGGGTTTGGGCTGTTGGTTCACTTTCTTCTCCTTCGGCTTGCACGCACTCTCATGCGCGACCATCTTGCTAATTCGCAGCGATTCACTATGGTCATGAGGCCGCTCCACCCGATTGTCGTGATTGAAGAGAATCTTGTACGTTTTGCATTCCCTGCATCGTAAGAACTCGCAGCCTGCCCGGTTCGTGAAAAGAGCATCTCGTGGTAGAGCGTTTCGCCAGCCCTTCGCATCCGACCCAAAATAATATCGGCCCGCCCAGTGGTTCCAAAGGTGTTGCTCCGGTCGGTAGTCGCCTGCTGCTCTGCCTTGTGCGTCTTTTTTCCTTCCTATCCTGATGTATCCACTCTCCCGGTGGACCTGCGCATGTTTTTCCATTGCCCCCGCTGTGGAGGCGTGCATCAATTCGCATGATTTGCAGAAGATTTTTTTGATATGCGCCGTCGGCCCCCTCGCCATCTTGTCGCGTAGAATGTCGCTGTTCCTCTCGATGATCTCACATCGTATCTCCTGATCTTGCTCATTGCTGATTTGCTCGACCTTTTTCATAACTAGCGCCTTGATTTCCGTGTTTGTCGATTTTTTCACCGCATGTTCTTGCTGCATGTGCGCGATCATCTCCTCCGATGGCCCGCCATCCGTTGTTCCCCACGAGGCCGCCAGCGGATAGTTCTGCTCACACCACATGCACTGGCGTTCGGCGTCGAAATGCTCCAGGGCCGACGGCTGTCCTGTCGGGGGCGAGTACACTACATCTTCCGCACTCACACTCGGGTAAACAAAGAAATTCAAGATAGAGCAGATCCTCGCATCCGCCGCCAAAAGATGAAGACCACGAAACGGCCAAGCAGGGCACCATCTCACAAAGCGGAGCGGTCGAGTCCTGTTCTTCAAATTGCGCATCAATTTCAATATCGATGCAGCTTACTTTTACAACACGACTTAGCAGAATCAGTACTGGGCTCGGTTCCATCGTTACGAAGCTGAACAATGTAGAACACGGGTCTACGAGATCCGCGAAGAAGCAGCAGTCGCCGGCACACGAAGGAATGGGCAGTTTGAAATCAGGAGTACCCACACACCATATTTTGCCAGCGAAAGATTTATCATAACATGATTTCGCAGTTGGGGTCAGGCACGAAGCTACGATGTGCTTTTCTTACATCGACCCCATCATCACCTCGATGTAAATCGGGAATGACTGAGCATTACGGCAGTACACATTGAGACCTTTCGTTTTCCATAGCCTGTTATACAGGCCGATCGTCCTAGTATCACACTCGCCGCCAGAAACTTCACTAACATCGCGTGGGAACATCGGGTAGTCGCCCCCATCGGGCAACTTCGGCGCACCTTGGTAGATCTCGTCGGTTAAAACGAACCGAAAGCTGGAACGGGCGAGATTCTCCTCGACGAGATTGATCACATACTGGTACGCTGCGTCTTCCACTTTTAACAGAGAATCGACAAAGATCTTGGCGAACTTGGAATTGACCCCGTCGCTAGACACCTGATCGGACGAGTTCATGGACGCGCGACCACCTTCGAGTTCGTCCACGAGCTCTCGCATGTACGTGGCGCTATCGACGTCGAAGTTAAACTCGAGCCGATGCGGGTAGCCGTCTGTTCTAAAGTCGACATGTTCCCGATACCAGCCGCGAGCGTCACGCACTTTGTAACCCTTCGCTTCTAGCACTTCAAATACCGGGCGGATGTCTGCCGTGGAGCCGTCCGACATTTTCGGCGCGGCCTCGTGCGTAGCTTGTGAGATCTCCAAGATAGACCCACCCTTGGCGGCAACTTCCCGCGCCAGCTTGAGGAAGTATTCCACAACCCGCTTGTACCCACGGGCACGCTCCACGTCCGACAGACGCTCGAGCTCTGAGCGCAAGTTCGGCACCGTTTGCAGTTTGGCGGTAGCAGCCGGACCAATGAACTTCTGTACCAACCCGACTACATCTTCGGGAAGGCGTTTCGGTAGGGTCGCACTGGTCCGTCGACCTCGGAAGATACTAAACTGCCAAGCGTTCACCTGTTTTAAAAAGGTAGAGCCTCAGTGTCAGGGAGCCAGTCGGTATATGCTCATGCGCAAACGACCTTGATAAGCACTCCCATACAAAAATAAATCATGATGAATGAACATGCCAAGCTCAAAAAAAAAGTAAGCTGCATTGCAGAGCACCTTGGCAGCCACAACTTGCTTTTCGAAATTCCTGCTGTTCGCATCCTGCAGCGCGCTAATCCATTCGTTGTACTCAAGGCCCGTAGTTTTTTTCTTGTTTGTAGTTTTTTCCACGTTTTCGTCCGCATGGCGTATGGTGCCGCTTTGTACGAGCAGATCCGAAAACGTCGCTGAACGCGGAGCAGCAACAACAGCCCACGATGCGGATCCGGATGCTGTGCTCGAGGAAGAGGAACTCATGATGTTTCTATTCGCTCCTTCAATGTGAATCTGGGTAAGTTTCTTTACAGCTTCCACACAAATACTTCAATCTCCTATTCCGCTGCCACAACAAAACACTGATATCGCATGGATATTTTCCTCGACAGTCGTACTTCACCCCTGTATTCAGGGCTGACCTTTGATTTCGAACAGCTTTTCGAAGGCGATAAGATTCGCGCTTGCGAGACTTTACTTCTCTGCTTGGACAAAAAAGGACATGCGACGAGTCAAAGCTAACAGAACAACAATCGAACCCGATCCCGATCTATCACTTTTCTTCCAAAGAAACTACTCTTTGTGAGTTTTCGATCTCCCTCGTTCGTTTTTGAAACTTCAGCTTTTCTTTTGCCTTTTAGACAACTACTGTTCCCAAGCGACAGTCAAGCGGTCCCCGTACCCCGGGATAGCCGCACAAACTCAAGCCACAAATGCTTGCCCAGGTGTGCAGCAGGTCGGGCTTCGGGTGGTTTGGTGATTTGCGAAACCCAGTGCGGGCAAAGCACTGCGCGAGAAACCGCAGACAGTTTTCCTTATCAGGGATAGGCTCCCCCAGAAGACCAAGCGCTCCACCGACCCAAAATGTGTAGCAGCAGTCGGCCCGCTTGTCGAAGCGACCCTCAAAACCCCCATTGTCTTCGCGCAACTCCGCAAGCCGGGCGATTGCAAAACGACGACGCCTCTCTTTTGCTCGTTCCTCGCAGGTGGTCGGAGACAAGGCTGAGATGCAGCTCTGAGTTGCAGCTTCATCACTTTTAGGCACTTTCCCTGTCGTTCCTGCAACAGGTTCACAGCGATCATGCAGCCATGCTTCGTCTCCTGGTGCTTTTCGCTGCCGCGCACGTAGCCAGTTGATGGCTTTTGTGGAATAATAGTCACAAGATTGCTCGCTTTTCCTGTTCTCGCCTTCCTCAGATCCGGCAACCGCTCTTCCACCGTTGTGACCAATCGCACGTTCATTCCCCAGTACAGCTTGCCTTTCCTCGTAATCTCGCACAATCTCCAGGCATGCTACTGCGCAGAATGAGGCACCACCATGCTCCTCGGTCCACGGAGCAATGCCGAACCCCCCCGAAATTCCGCGGCAGCTCAAGGCGTAGTTTTTCATCGACGCTCTGTCGACGTAGTCCCACAGGTCCAATAATTCCGCAATCACGGCAGCGCAATAGGAGAAGCGCACATCCGTCCCCAGCTCGGAAATGCTGTTTAGAAAACTGCCATCCTCCAGCTGGCAGCGCCGCAGATACTGGCCTATGGCGCGGCGCTGTGCAGGCGTGATTTTCTCCATGCCGCTCGAAGTGAGCCTTTTTCTTCTAGAGAACCCATGATCATCCAGATGATCTGCGGCGATACCAGCCCGGCTGATCTCGGACCGTACTGGACACAGCGGCACTGGATCTGTTCTATTACCACCGGCACCGTTGTCGTCTGCTGTGTCTGTTTCGCTACTATCCGGTACTTTTGCAGCAACTACATCCGTTTGTTCTACCTCTCCCTCTGCTTCCCAAACTATGCAGAGTATGACAAGCCCAGCGAACATGTTTGCGATGGATCTTGGTTGCAACATGTCCTCCTCGATGCTCTCGTCCTCCTCAAAACAGCTACTACTCTCGCTTTCCAGCGTAAACTTGCAGGCCGGGTTGGTGGAAACAAACTCCGCAATCTGCGCCTTTTCGCACTCCGTGAACTTGTGGCGCAAAAGTTGCAAACTGGCCACGCAGAAATACAACAAGGTAACCCGATTGGTTTCCATGGCGGGATGCTGTGGCTGGCGCATTGATTCTAGTAGTCCTTGCCGAAGTTCGTCCAGATTGATTTTGGGCTGCAACTTGTCCTCGGATGCTGGAACGCCACCATCATGAGGTTGCGGTGTAGTCGGCGCCATTTATATTTCCTAGTTTTGAAAAGAATCCAACTTTATCATTCTTCTTAGTTAGAGAAGTTGCATGCGGTGCTACGGTGTCTGTTGTTCTATTTTGTACTGATGCGAATGTGATTCTTCCTTCAGTGGCGCTCGGCGGATCTTGCTGAGTAACTACAGTTTCAATGCGCTCTAACTGATCCCGCTCCAAAGACCACTGGGTTTGAGTTTTAGTACACCCGACATGACCATGCACACCATGTACAAAGCCCGTCCACCTTCGCTTCCGGCCAGTCAGGCAACAGGCTGAATTCTTGCCATCACCCCATGATCATCATTGAGAAAATTCTTATCAAATGGTGTACACAAAATGAAAGATCCAATCCATCGCAAGCTGAGTTCAATGTATGAGCACATCGACAAAAATCGAAAATGTGGCAGCGGTTTCATCACAAGAAAATGTCCATATTTTACAGGTCAGAAAAATGCTAAACTTTCAAACTGAAACTTCATGCTCACGAAATTGAAATGTAATGGGACTCAACAAATCTGCAGAAGTGTATCATCTTCTCTGAACCATATTCAAAACAAACAATGAAACTGCTGTAAGTGTATGCAAGAGTGTAAGAAAAACCTACAGTGTAAAAAACAAAAGCTTCTTTCGAAAATCTCAAGTACCAACTTTCAAAAAACCGTAGACGCTCTCCACTCCCTCCCTTCCCCCTGCTCACCAGCACAAACCTTGAAAACAAGCGAGAAACGGCGCCGGCGTCGTCGACGTCAGCACATTCCGGTTGTTCAGTTTGTCCAGCGAGGCGCCAAGAAAATCTGCCGCGGCGTCGCCCGCCTGGCCGCCCGCCTGGTGGCCCAATCCCAAACTTTCCACAGCCCCCGACACCATGTTTCGTGTGGCCCGCGCGGCAATGTCCTTCGGCGTGGGGTCCACTTTCGCCTCCAAGTGCTTCTCCCACCAGGTGCACAGGTCTCCGACCGGGTGGTAAAATTCCTCCAGAGCGGGCGGCGGTTCGGACTTTTCTGCTTCCTCCGCCTCCTTCGTCTTCGAGTGCACGCTTTCCACGGGCTCGTTCTGCTTGGCCTCCGGATCGTCCAGATGGTGCTTCACCTTGGTCAGCAACGCCTTCACGGGCTTCAGTTTCTCTCGTTCCTGCGGCGTCTCCTTGTCGTCATCCACGTCTTTTCCGTGCAAAATCACCATGGTCAAGTCCTTCAGCAGGTGCTTCACGTTCGTGCCCTTGCTGCTTTTCGGATCGCTCACGACTTCGTACATGCTCCTCGCGCACTTCTTTGCGCGGCCCTTGGTTTCAAGCTTTGCAGCAAGCCGCACCCGCTTCTCGAAAAACGACGCCAAGAACGACGTCGTCGCTGCAGCACCCAAAACGTCTTCGTCTGAAGACCCCGAAACATCGGTTGAGCCCAGTACGTCCTCACCCTGGAGGTCGGCTGCAATTCCCTCCGCCGTCGTTTTGGCATCTTCCGTCTCACGCCGTGAGGAGGCATTGGCATGATGTTTTCCTGCGTGCTTGTGCTTGTGCCCGTGTCCATGCTTGTGCCCGTGTTCTCCATGATGTCCGTGTCCTTCTTCCCTGGGCAATGCGCAGAGCAAGCACGCGTTGGCGATTCTGAACGATGACGTTCCCTCGAGACCCACGTCGCCGTGAAGGTCTCCCAGCACGCCTAGAATCCGTTGCCGCTTCTCCTCATTGCTCTCCGGCCCCTCCTGGACAGCGTGCAGGACGGCGTCGCCCATCGGAGACTTGTTGGCGGCGTCGGACGCCTGCTTGGCGCCGGTGCGCGTCGCGTTCCCTGCCGCCGAAGCGGCAGCCCCCACGGCACCCGATACTTGTCCGGCCGCGCCAAGCACCCCGCTTCCCGCGGACTGCAGACCGCCCGCGACAGACGCAACGCCACCCAAAAACGGATTGCCGCCAGCGTCTTCTTTCGCATTCTCCTCCTTTGATGCAGATTCCGCCACGTCTTTCATGGCAACGCCCAGTACATCGCTGCTTTCGTTGTCCTTGTCCGCATCTGTCTGCTTGTCTCCAGCTTGTTCTGTGCCTTCTTCAGCCTCCTGGTTTTTTGTAGTTTTGCCATTATGTCTAGTGCGAATGGTCAGCATTTGTAAGTGCCGATGTTGAAGATTACACGGAAAGAAGTCGGACCACAATTATTGACTCTGCTCGAATCGGCAAGGGACCGCCGACGCAGCCCTACCTAAAACAAAAAGTCACTACCTGCTCGTCCTTCTTCTCATCCTTTTCTGCACCGTTATTTTCGGGCTCTTGTTCCCCTTCCTCGGGCTCTTTCTCATCATCTGCTTTGGCTTTCAACTGCAGCAGTTCGGAATGGATGACCTCCCGGGGCCTCTCGTCCAGATCGTCGTAAAGCAGGCCCAAACCGTTTCCATAGAAGATCGTCTGCTCCCTCTTCTTCTGCTTGCGATCGGACAGTAGTGAGTCCGTCGGAGGCCTGTTCCTTGTAGCTTGTTTTGATGATGCACTGGAGCTTCGCTGCGCTAACTCCAGTGAGACCGGGCCGGGAACTGGAAATCCAATCACGCCACCGTACAGCAAACGGCACAACAGCAAGGCTGCCCGCCGAAAAGATACGGTGCCGGTGGACATGTTCTTTTCTTATTTGCGTCTAACGAGAGTAATTCAGCCGCGACATGTGGCAGTTTTTAAACTTTTGAACGTTAAAACATCGCGCTGAGCGCCATACGCAACAAAAAAATCAGACCTACCGAAACGCGATAAGCGTTAGAAGTGATTTCATATTTACTGCTTCCATAACGATTCACACACGACACCCCCTTCGTATCAAACGACAAAAATCACGATACCCCTAAAAGAACTTGTGAAACGATTCCACGACATGGGCCATTATTTACAGTAAGTTGCATCACGAACACGATGCACAACTTCTACTTGAGTGAATTACGAATTCCTGACGACGCTGTTAGCGCGAACATCGATCCAATTCACGCACTTGGCATTTCAGAGACTTTTTGATGCGACATTCACTGCGTCTGGTCCTATTACAGGTTCCTTTTATGCAAGACGTTCCTTTATTTTCCGACTGAAAGATGCTGTCACCAACACTACTTGCAACTTAGTCCAAACTGCGCTCGGTTCGGCGGCCGGAAACGTAGTTGTACGAAGATGCAACGGCAGACCCCCCGAGCAAGCTACTTTCCGACACCCGGCACCGCTTCTCCTGGTCGCACGTCAATGCGAATCGGCCGCAGGTGCAAAATCGCTGGTGCGCGTAGGGGAAATCTTTCAGCTCCAGAACCCCCGGCGCACTGCCGTTCCACTTGTCGTCCAAAAAGATCTTTAGCTGCATGGTTCGGAAGGCGTGGTCGCCCCACCGGTCGGTGTACCATCCGTGAAGTGAGTCGACGTAGTGGAAGTAGTCGTAAATTTTCGGGTCGCGAAACCACGGCATGTACATGATTTCGAAGTCCGTCATGTACACGTGTCGGTTCCAGCGGTACAGAAAGGTGTTATTCCGAAGAAACGACTCCAGATCGTGCTCCGCAATTTTCGCCTGCAGGTCCAAACCTACATGGGTTTCCACGAACTCGCGAGACTGGAGGAGGGCAGTAGTTGTTTTTGTGGTTCCTTCTTCATCTCTATTCGCAGTTTTCGGCGTGGTCGCAGTGGTCCTGCTTTCGTCAAAAATCTTGCCGACCACACTTTCCCGGAATTCCGCGGAGGACGCGAAGAGTTGGTGGTGCATGTCTGGAAGCTCGTTGAACAGGCTGACGTGGTCCAGATCTTCGCTGGGTGGCTGTTTGTCCTTGTCCGCAAGGTAGAGTTTCGTGTAGTCCCAGAGATAGGCGACCATCGAATCCTTTTCCCGGGTACGGTGCACATAGGCGTAGACGTGTTGCTCTTCCCGCATTTGCTCTATCGTGTTTGATAGGTAGTCGTCCGCGAAGGAAGAGGGCGTGAGATCACCTGGATGGGGGGAGTTATTTTTGTTTCGCGGCCATAATTGAAAACACACAACTCAGAACTAATGCATCCAATGACGAGTTTCTCAGGCGAAATCTTGATCTTCACAAAAGCACCAAGCGAAAGCAAGAACAACTTCTCCGCTTCTAGTACCTGCCGACGCCCCGCCATCCGCAAGTTCGATTTTTGGGAAGTGCGAGTCCGTGTCGAAGAAAAACAGGAAGTTGTAGTTCTTCAAGGCCGGCTCGTGAAACAGCGGTCCGGACTTCCAGCGACATTGGTGCCGGTAGCCCAGGCTCGCTTCGGACCGGGATAGATCGTGCTGCGGTACGGCCGACGTCCAGTCGTCCAGATAGGCGAACCAGACCCGAATCGGCAACGCGCCTTTCACAATCGCTTGCTTATGCTCCCCGCTGAGCGGCGCGTCGTGAAACACGACCAAGGGGATCGTGTCAAAGACTTTCGGGGAGATATTCTTCAGCGTCTTCAACGGGAAGTCAAGCAGCTCTTGCAAATTGTGCACCGGCGTGGTCGTGGCGTACACAACATCCACCGCAGCGCGCACGTGGTCCTTGTGCTCACACAAGAGCCCGAAGAACGGCGGAAAACACTCGCACAAGCCGAGTTGCTCGTGACACTGTCCGCGACCGGACCTTCCGAGAATGTACGCGAAGCCCGGGCGCTCGGGAAACTCGACCACGAGGGGCTCGTCTGCGGAGGGACTTTCGGCAAGCAGTTTCGCGAAAGAAGGCGGGATCGTGGTGACAGTAGTCGTAGAGACGATGGTGCTGGTGTCGCTTGCCAACGCCGGCCGGGGTCCAAAGATGTGCTCCCGAGGAGCGCCTGTTGTCTTGCGAAGTGGAAGCGGGATCTGATCAGGCTGGATTGGGTGCGCCGCTCGTCGTGGTGAGTCCACAGCAGGAGCTCCTGCAGCGTCTATCGCCGCTGCTGTTGCTGGCCAGCGAACGAAGTACCCGTCAAGCAGCCTGTAGCTCAAAGGGTGGCAGTACCAGCCCTCGCGCCAGAGCCGCTCCGGCACCGTTTCTGTTCGGCCGAACGCAAACAATGCCTTTTTCGCGACGCCGGCGAAATCTGCGTCCGATGCGCGCCAATTGTCGGCAGCGGCAGACAGAGTTTGTCGCTGTTTCTCAGAGAGAAGGGAAGTCAATTGAAAAACCGCAAACCCGAACACCACCCTCACTAGCGTGTAGCGCTTCTTCAGCAGACCCACCACAGCGGCCAGCGACCACTGCGTTTCCCAGATTTCGCGCTCGCGCGCGCGGTGCCAGTGCAATCTCACCTCCACCTCCTCGCGGTCTGTGTTCACAGCGACGGTTTCGCTGGTTACCTCCGTCAGCGGGTCCGGTGCATCATCGGCGTGCTGGGTTTGCACCACTTCTCCCACCGCCGCACCAGCAGCGTTGCTGTTGTTTTCCCAGAGCACGTCTAACGTTTTCATCTGTTTCTTTAAAAACCACGGCCGCCGCACCTCGGTGGGGCCAAAATTTGGGTTGAAGGGCACGATCAACAGTTTTGGAAACGGCTGTGTCGGTCCCATCCTCCGGCTGAAGATGCGCGGCACCAGGTAGCCCGCGTTGCCGGCGCGCGGGTGCAAAAAGAGCAAATCCGGCGTCGTCGTGGGAAACGCGTCAAAGACGGAGCAGTTTGCTTTTAGCAACAGCGGCACCGCCGTCTCCGGGCCACTGATTTGCTCAACGTACTTGCTGCGCGAGTAGGGAGCAACGCGCTCCACCGTACCGGAGAACCGGCTGTCCGCTTGCAGACAGCGGGAAAAGTCGATCAGCAGACTTGCGGCGGAGATGGCGCGATCAACCCCGCCCGGATCGTTGAACAAAGCCAGGCCCTCACTCGGCGGTTGGTTTGTTCCGGCGACACTCGATGCGCGATTCGTGCCGAGCTTGGGACACTGCGCTTCCTCCTTGTCCGCGGACACGACGGCATGCAGCTCGGCCTTTCCGAAGTAGTCCTCGAGTGCCTGTCGCAGAATTCCCCCGACCTCGGGGTCCGCGTCGAGCTGCTCGGGGCGAATTGCGATGAATTGATGGCTCAATTTGTGGTCCCCGATCTCCTCGCGGAGAAACCGCAGGAGATCGAACGCGGGCTGGGCTTGCGGCACCAATTTGGTTTCGTAGCACTCCGGCAAGAGAGGGTTGTACAGCATGGGCGTTCGCAATTCGCTGCGCAGGAAAGTCGCGAAGAAAGACAGCCGCTGCGGGTCCGCGAGCGAACGGCCGGGGTTCAGCAGCGAGCGGCTCCAACCGAGGACCGTGCCTTGCGTAGTCGAGCGCTTGGCGAACACCTGCATGAGAAAATAGTTCAGGAGATTCTGTATTCTCTCCAGCTGCACCTGCAGAAATTGCCGCAGCTGCAGTGGCTGCTGCTGCTCTGCTGGCGGGTTGTTGTTCCCGTCTACGAGGTGATTTCGCAGCACGTCCGTTGTTTGTTGGATCATTTTTTCGCCTGGCAAGACAGACGTGCTGCTTTCTTCTGTCGTGCCAGTTCTCGCATCCCCGAACTCTAGTCGCAATCCACTGCCGCCGAGCGTTTGTGCGAACCTTTCCAGATCCGTTATGATGTGCCGGAGCACTTCTCTTCCCTCGGATGCGGGGGCTGCGTGCAACAGCAACATCAGCTCCTCAAAAGAAGAGGTGGTCCCCTGCGCTATACGCTCAGCGGTTTCCTCGGTCGTAATGGCAGGAGCTCCTAGAGAAACAATGCCAGCCTCTGTGCTACCAACCGCTTGCAGGTTGGGGGAGCTCGCAGTCTGCTCATCTGCTTTCATCCCTATCTTTGCCAGTGACAGAAAGTGCCGTAGGTAGCCCAGAAAGCAATGGTAGAGCACGTACACCCCATCTGCTTCGCCCATGTCGCGAAAGGGCCATAGAGCTCGTACTGCAGTCTCCCAGAGTCGGTCGATGTGATACACCGCAGTGTGGGCGACCATCCATACCGGCGGTTCCGAAGCGCCGTCATCAGCATCTGCCCGCACATGAAGCAGGTCCGTCATTGGTGAGATAGAAGTGTTCAAAAACCAAGTCGATGCACGCAAAAAGGTACACCTGAGCAAGAGGCGAAACAAGCTTGGGCAGCCATTTTTGGCCCCCCGCTTTCGAGATCGCGACATGTTGCGCTTCAGTAGCAATTGTGAAGTTTGATGTTCATGTCAGCATAAAGATAGACTTGCATTTTGAGAAAAGCTTGTACACAACATATTACTTGCGACATGGATCGATTTCTTCTCTAGTCCTTCGGACTTGCTTCTTATTCATGATCCAGCACAGTTACCTTCGTTCTCCAGAAATCTGATGATCATCTTCCGTGGCTCCGCTCGTGGCAGACAAAAAACAGACAAACAAAAAACAGGAACAGAAAGCAGCCGACACCAAAATACCACGACCGAGCAAAAGAGAGGATCAGCACTATGGGATAGGGATCATGCATCCTCACAGTTGGATCTTCCAGTACATCGAGATCCCGCTGCCAACGTTAGATCTTGTGTGTGAAAAACCAGATCGCCTCTTTCACGAACACAAATCTCACTGTGCGGCAGCTGCCATGTGGTTTGCTGATTGAGATGTCCAAAGTGATTCTTCATCTTATGCTCTGAGGGTTACTCCAGAGAGAATTCTATGTGTATGTCGCCAGGGTTCTTGTCGTTTTCGTTTATGTTAAATCTTGGATAATGCTGGGCCAGCGCGGGGCCCACGCGAGCGATTCTGGTGTGTGAGAGTGAGCAACAAACTGCTACGAACTCGGTGCACAGACCGGGCGCCCCTGAGAGTGCGCGTAACCCATCTACTTCGGTGCTGCTGCACTATTCGACGTTGCGAGAAGCTCCTGGTCGAGGAGTTGCAGCATGATTTTCGTGCTGTGGACGTGTTTGAGATCTTTGTACACGTTCCGTAGCCTCTGCACCGTCATGGTTTGCAGCTGCAGCATTTTATCCGATCCCTGGTCCTTCTTGTGGAGCTGCTGGTTGCACCAGAACAGGCCCCACAGCGCTCGCGTACTCGTCTCATCGATTTCGCAGGCCAGGCAAAAATACTTCCTTGCTAGGTCGTAGTCTTGCCCTATGGAGAAGATCAGCTCCGCGTAGCTCAGGACCGTATACCTGTCGTGCGGTCAAATTCGATTTCTATTTCTATTTCAGGAACCAGAATAGCGAGCAGATATACATGCAAAATTTTTTGCGCGAGAATTTCAGAGAGCAGCTTTGAACAGTAGAGAACAGCACGTTCAAATAAGTAATACATGTTCCTTGGATCCTGCAGCAGCACGTCTTCCAGTGTGTACGCCGCTTTTGTGAGCTGTCCCTCCTGTATGTACAGCTCGGTAAGTTCGTGCCATACTTCTTTGTCCATCTGAAAAGTTTCCAGGTGCTTGTTCGCCGCCTCGATAGCTTCTATCGTTCTCCCCTGTGCGCGTTTCCTGTTTTTTGGATTGTCGATTTTCCAAGCTATGTCGGTCAAGCAAACAGCTTCGTGATGGTATGTTGAAAAATGAAGCACAATTCGTGGATCGGAATCTCATGACAAAAAAACCGTACATGGCAATGATTCTTCTTCGGGCAAAAGTGCTTTCTGGGGCCTCCTGCAGGATCTCCTTGTACAAGGTAAGCGCGTCGGCATAGTCCCCGGTCGCTTCGCGAAACAGCGCGTAAATTCGCTTTATCAAGTGCAAAAATGTCTGGGTCTGGAAACTTGTAATGCTGTGTTGGGAATAGTGAATGCTCTGTAATGCACAGCCAAGCATGACAAATATCTCCGCTGCTTTGTGTTGCGTTTTCCGCATGAGAAACTGCGTTTTTGCATGACAGGCAAAAGGGTCTCTTCTTGGACATGCATCACAAACTTTTTGGTCATGCCAGATTAGCATGACAAGTCTCGCAATCTCCCAGACCCAGACATTTTTACAATCCATACGCTTCACTCGCTTGCTGTCTGGGAACTTGTCGGTCAGTTTCTCTACGCAGTAGGAACTCCACGCCAGCATTCCGAGGTGCATGGAGGCGAAGCAGACTTGCTCGTAGCTGTGGTTTTGTGTTTTTGGAATATCAATTTTACACATTTTTTGTGCCTTGAAGAAATCGATCCGACGTACTGACTGAGCAACTTCTACTTTATGCAATGCCAATTGGAAGTGTAAGGTGCTCCAGTAGCAGTGTAGCAAAAAATCTATACACAGCCCAAATATCGTCCCCGAGCTTCCCTGGGCTTTTCGCCAGCAGCCTGCTACCGTGTACCACCGCGACATCCGGCTGGAAAACCCTGTTTACCCGTAGATATTCCAAGATCGCCTTGCTGTCCTCCCAGGAGTGGCTTTTCTTGGCCACGGCCTTGTCATAGTCGTCCTCGAATTGCAAGCGCATGGCTTGTTACGAAACGAGAAAAGTTGAAATTTTTAGTATAGTTCTGTTACTGTTCGGGTCTGTACGGAATGAATTCCTCGGATTTACAACTCGTCCCTCTTGTGGAAAAAACTCATTTTTGCGTCAGCAGGTTCTAAAAATTCAAAAAATTCGAGAGGAGATTCACTAAAAGTATGAGTCGCTGGTACTGCAAAAAAGTAAAACGATCAGAAGGAAGAAGACTACGTCCACTCTGTGGTGCAGGTGATCTGAAATTAGACCAGAAAATCGGTCGAAGTACATGTTTTTTTGCGCATCCCCATGCAATGGGAGTCGCGGGCGGAGAGAAGTTGGGGGGTGCGAAGGCGCGACCGCGTTCCGGGCTGCCCTACCCCGGAAAAATTAGCCTCCGGCGTTGCGGCGGGGCGGCCGGGGCCGGGAGGGGTCGGCCTGACATAGATAGGAAGGCGACGGCACGCAGCCAGCACTTCGCCACCCGGTCCCGCGCGAGGCTCACATCGGGGATACGCAACCGACTCGGCGTGCATCCCGGGGCCCCAACTCGAAGCCCGCCCGGGGCCGGGAAAGCTTTTGCTTTGGCTGCGTCCGGGCGCGCCCTCCCCCATCCGGGGCCCCGGCCGGCGGGCGAACTGCATGCCCCGTGAAAGGCGCGCGCGCCCCCCCCGTCCGGGGGGGGGGAAAGGGGGGCCGAATTGGGCCAATTCGCTACCCCTTTTGGGGGGGGGGGCAAAATGTGCCCGGTTCTGGGCCATTTTGCCCCCCCCCTGTAGCATCGGGGGAAGGCCATTTTTTGCCCCCCCCCTAAAAAAGGGTGCAGAATTACGCCAATTCGGCCCCCTTTTTAACCCCCCCCCGAAGGGGGGGCGCGCGCGCCCTCCGGGCCCCCCCCTCATTGCCCCCAACTTGGGGGGCGTTGGCTTGGGCCGAAGCAGGCCCAACCCAAGGGGCGCGCGCCCTACTGCTTCGGAGGCCGGCCCCTTCTTTACGGCAAGCAGGCCCATGCGCGTCCGGCAAAAAACATGGCGGCGGCGCACCGCCCCGACATGGACAGGCCCGTGGGAAAGCCGCTTGGCGGGGCGGCGCTTCTCGCTCTGGGCTGGCTTCGAGGCCGGGAGGCCGCCCCGGCTCTCTTTGACAAGCCACAACGCCCGAGACGCTGCATGGCGCAGCGAGGTCCTCGGGCCGGGTGTGTTGCGAGGGCATCCCGCCGCCCTCGAAGTGAAACGAAATTGGCCCGCCATGCCAGCGGGTGCGCGGAAAAGTATGTACTTCGGCCGATTTTCTGGTCTAATGAAAGAAGAACAATTTGCTCGGGATCCTAAGGAGCAAGGAGGTGCATGTGAGATCCTGTGAGTACACGGTAATTGTCATAGATCTGAAGCACGGCAAAGATCGGATGCGATCTGTACGTCTAAGCTTGATCACGAAATGCCGAAAAAACAAAGAACGCTCCTTTTCAAAAGACGAGGAAAGAAACGCGCGCACCACAGTGATCGGTGGTGCCATCCGCACTGGTGGTTTTTTCGTGCCCGGTTTCCAGCAAGTTTCTCGTTTTCTGAATTCCATCCAAGAGTCCTCTTGTCCTGCCAATGTTTCATTGTTCGAGGTCCTTACTCAATCGCGCAAGGAGCGATGTGTCGCTTACAAGTAACGAAACTCGGAGGCACTATCGTGTAGTTACTGGCCTGGCTACTTCGGAGGTTGAAGTGGTTCTGTGCCGGCTATTTTTTCGTTCCGCTACAATCCAAAAGACGTACGCACGAGGTGCTCGTCCTCTGATCCAAGAAGAAAGCCGGCATCTGGCCGAATAGTGGCTTTAAATATCCGAATTCTTGTCGAGTCCCCTCTTTCGGATGGAAAGAAAAATGACAATGTGAAGGTACAGACAAAAAAAGTACATTTCGAAGATGTCTACAAGGGTGAAACATCATCAATTTTGGTAGTACGAGCGTGAGATGACTGTGTGTACACATTCATCCTATTAAAATCGCGAACCGTCATTCTATTTTTTCTAAAATAAACACGGAAAAATTTTCAGAACATTCATGCGTGTGTCGGGCTTAGAAGGTGAAACAAATTCTTCTTTGTTGAAAATCCGCTTCTTCCTCTAATGGACTCAAATCAATGCTCCTAAAATTTTTCAAATTTGATTTAGACTTCTGGAAAGCTTGAGCTAGCTATCTTTCGTTTAGAACGACCAAAATTTTTTTGGTACAAAAGTAGCAAATGCGTAACTGGAGTGCCTTGGATTGTTGAGTTAGCTTGCTTTTAAATCGGGTTGTTGTGCGATCTGTACTGTTGATAAAAGTGGGCTCAAAAAGATTCAAAAATAATGTACAGCTCAGACGAGATGACGGTATAATTGTCCGGAGCTGCTCCTAGCTCTTGTGTCGTCAGAATGACGATGACCGCCACCGTGCTTCTTTTACAATCGCCGCGTGATTTTCAAAAAAACCATTCGTGCGCACATGGAACGCGATCTCTTTCCATGTGGATTTTGCTCTCAAAAGATTCGTGTGCTGGCCGGTTTACCGGCTGTCTGTCGGTTTCGAATAGATCGGGCGCTGATCGTCGTTGCGAGCTGAGAGTTCTGTTTTCAAAACGCCGATCATTTCATCTCCCGAGGGAGTGCTATGATTTTTCCTCGGACAGATGTTTCTTTCAGTGGTACCTCACCTCTTCCTGTTTGAAACCATCGCTTCTGTGAAATCCCAGACCACTTCGTGTTTAGTTTACGGGTCCTCCTTTTTCACCCAGGAGCCCGCGGGCTTGGGGGCCTTTCCCTTACCCTTGCCCTTGCGACCCTTGGATCCCTTTCCCTTCGACTTGCCGCCTTCCTTCTTCTCCGCGGGCTTCTTATCCTCCTTGGACGCCGGCGACTTGGCACCACCCTCCATCGACGAGGCGCTCCCCTTGCGGGCGCGCTTGCCCCGGCCCTTCTTCTTGGGCTTTTCCTCCGTGCTGGCCGGTTCGCCGGAGGTCGGAGCCTCAGCCTCCTCCGTACCCGCCTCCTTTGGCTTGCGGCTGCGGCCCTTGCGCGACCGCTTCTTCTTCTCCTGTGGTTGTAGTTTGTGGAGATGCTCATATTAATGCTTAATGATTCTCTTCTGGAGAGAAGTTGTAAGTAGTTCTGTTTCCTTTCCGACTATTTATATTTTCTCACAAAACTATACCGCGTTTGCCGGCGGAGCGTCCACCTCCTTATTAGATGTTTGTTCTTCCCCGGCAGCCTTCTTTGCCGCCGCTCGCTTCCCCTTACCCTTGCGCGTGCGCTTCGGCTTGGCCGGCACGGAGTCATCGGCAGCATCTTCCGCCTTGGTCAGGTCCGCGGCCTTCTCCTCGTCGGTCTTCTTCTTGGACCGCGGGCGACGGGACTTCTTCGCCTTCTCCTCACCCTCTTTGGACTCCGGCTCGCCCTCCTTCTTCTCGTCCTTCTTCTCACCTAAACAGGAATTCATAATTGCAGAGTGGATTTCATTCTGCAAGCACAACATGTTGCCCAGGAACCTCCGAACGCGTTCACTTGTCGCGCAGCGCCCAAAATCAGTGAAGAACAGTACCGTACTCAATTCATCAAACATCAAATCCGTACAACTTCGATATCAAACATTGAAATATCTATAGTCGATTCGAAGAAAAACAATTCTATACCTTTTCCCTTTCCCTTTCGTCGTCGGTTGCGGCCCTTGCCCTTGCCGCTGGATTTCTGCTCACCCGTGAGGGTTTTCTGATCCACCGCTTCAAATTCGACCGCAGAGATGTTGTGGTCCGTCTTCACCACCTTGATCTCCGGCACGGTCACTTTCGTCGTTTCCGCTTCCTCCGCCCCGGTTTCCTCGCCCGTGGTGTCGTCCGCCTTCTTCACGACGCCCCATCGGTCGGTCTCCACGCGGATAAAGTTGTTGCGCATGCGCACCATCACATTCTGGAACCGCACGACCTAGATTTAAATCGAGATCGGTTGCAGCTTTTCTTGAATCATCATCATGCTAAAACCAAGCCTTCGGAGAAGGAGAACTGATTCTTGCAATCAGGGTCCTCCACACCACGACCCGCATGCAAGGACACTGAGAAGTACCTATGCCTGTGCATCCCGATATACTACTCAAAATCAATACCTTGTCCATCTCGATGACGGCATCGGCAGTGTCCTTTTTGATCACGCAGGTGACGGTTCCGGTCTCATCGCCGCACTGGACTTCGACCAAACTCTCCACCTTGGGGTGCTTCACCGGCTCCTTGCATACCTTCGCGAAGAAGCTGCAGCGTTTCTGGTTCGGATCAATCTTCTCGACCTTGATCCATTCCGTACCCTTCTTGCCCTTGCCCTGTATCGTATCATATTCATATCCTATCTTCTCGAAGCGAAGCAAACTAAAGGAGCTACTAAAAAACCAGATTATGCTTCGGATTTGCTTTCATCATCATTTGCGGTGCCGGTGCATACGACAAGTATTAACAAAGACACACCAAATACCTTGGCTTCCGGGCGCGGCTTTCCCGGATAATCGACCCGGATGGCCTTCTCGACGTCCCGCATAGCCGCCTGGACATCCTTCCAGACCTCGTTCGGCTTGCGGTTCCCGTCGATTTTTTTCAGGAGGCTCTTGTCCTCGTACATCTTCACGATCGGGGCGCACTCCTTCCTGTTTATGGTGGAATAATTTGGAATTGCTATTGAAGAGCTTACTTATTCGGGGGTGCTATCGAGCCATTGCCATTCCCATTTCGATTTCGATCATCATGAATACGTGAAAATAAAACAGCCACCCCAGATGAAAAATACAGGTTAGTCTCCAATCTCTTCTTGACGCCCTCCGGAGTATCGTCCGATCGCTTCTCGCCCTTTTCCGCGTCCTTCTCTGCGCGCTCCAGCACGCGCTTGACCATCTCCTCCTCCGGAACATCGAAGAAAAGAGCACCGCGCACGTCGCAGTCCGCGCCGCAGATCTTCTCGAACCCGGTTACATTGTCCATGTTGCGCGGGAAACTGTACGTATGTAGTGAGAACGAGGATAACGATCAGCCTTTTGACTTTTACTTTTAAATCAATCGATCTTTTCGTGCTAGAATGCATCATTTCTAGTGGCGCTCGGGTTCTGCTGCATGTGCTGCACCCGGGAAAATAAAAAATCGCTGAATTTCAAGTCGTAAAAGATACCCGTCGATCAAGAATTTCGTGCGTCGGCGCTTCTTGTCCGTCACATGTTCCTGCATCTTGTCGTTGATTAATTTGATCGTAATTTCCACCGGAACGATGGTACCCGCGGAAATGTGCTTCTCAATCGTCTTAGCGTCTTCGGAATCCGGATTTTCCTTTCGGCAAGCGCGGAGCACTGTGAAAAGTGAAGTCAAACCGTGTCAAATCAAAACTTCGCGCTTGCATAGTACTTATTAAAGAGGCACTACAGTAGAAGTCACATGACATGCTGACTTTGATACAACTCTATTCAGGCAACTACACCGAGCTGAGTTTCCAAAATCAGTACCATCTCCCGCAGAGATGGTGGCCCAGCCGCGCATGCGGCGCACCACGTTGAGGCATTGTGTGCCCTTCCCTGCGCCGGGTCCCCCCAGGACGAAGAGCACCTGCTTCTTCATCGGTTTCTTCTCCTCAACCTCCTGGGCGGGGACCTCTGTCTCGGCTTTTACGTCCTCTGGCATTTTGTTTGGTCTTTTGGTGGGGTATAGATACTAGCAAAGGGATGAAATTCTGCTAGCTATCGAGCTATGTAGAAGTAGTAGAGTAGTAAATGCTACAGTGTAATCTGAAGTGTAAAAATCAGCCTAGAAATTTCTCTATAGGTCGAAATTTCTGTTGCTCTACTGCTGGTATCTTATCACAGACCTAAAACTTTCGTAGGATAGCGTGCTAGTTGTGGGTCTTTAATAGAAGTTTTTTTACTTCGTAGTTCAAAGTATGGTACACAACGGAAGTATGTATATGGCTTTTTGGTTCTAGACCTTCAAAAGCAGACAGGAATTCCGGAGGGGGAACTCGACCGTCTGTTCGATTCTAGTTACACAAGTTTGATGATCGTACAATGTTTTATGATGAAAAACACAAAATACCCGTGTCGAGTGTGACAATTGGTACTGTGTGTGGTACAGCGGTTTTTTTTTCGTAGCTTTTCTTGTACTAAAACAAGTAGTCGTTCGTAGTTGTATCAGTTAACCTTTCAGTAGTTACTAGAGTTGTGGTCTGTAACTAGGTTATCGAGTTTTGTGTACTAGCACGGTCCAAGCCAGGGTGCCTGAGACGGGCGCTTAATTTTGCCTGCGAGGGGTTTTTGTGAAAAAGGAAAGTTCAGTTTTCTTTTCATGCCTGCGGATCTTCACTTTTGCGCTCCAGAGACACGTCGTTTCCATCAAAAATGATGCGAAAAAATGAAACAGATATTACCCATGAGGGCATGGGGAGTGGACGCCTTGAGTAAAAAATAGTACCGCTATGCTGAAATGGAGTCATAGATCCTTACTGTTCGTTCTTTGTGGAGAACTTGTTCGCAGCTCGCTGTGTGGACAAATTGCATCTAGCTATCGCTCGCACTGTAGACGACCAATCGCGGCCCATGTAAATGTTGAACGAAGTCGTGCTGTTCGGTGCTAATTAGATCGTTTTTCGCACGGGAGGGTCTAGCATGAGATCGAGAACACATTGGACTCACAAAGAACTTATCTTTTCGCGAAATACAACTAGCAGTAAGGCTACAACGCTGGGTATTTCCTGTGCACGGCTCATCGTACAGCGTGTCGTAAGAAACATCCCTGTCTCCACAGGAGACATCAAATACCACGTACAGCACATCAGAAACCAATCTAGTATATTCAGTATCTCAACAAGTCAAGACTGGAATTCAATTTGAATAAAAACCGCGTCCAGGTGGAACGGGATAGACACGTTTGATTTGTCAACCTTCTTCCCTAGCAGGCTAGTCCTCCAACTCGTCTTCGTCGACGATCCCCGACAGCAGTATCAATTTCTCCCTCTTCACCCGCCCACTGGGCGGCGCCCGCTTCTCGATGAGCTGGTTTATCGGTATAAATTTGGAATTTCGCTCGGAAATCTTCTTTCCCTCCCGGATCTCGTCCCGGGCAAGGATTTCCATGCAGCGGTTGCGCGCGATAACAAAGTTATCCAGCGCCGATCTTCCCTCGACCCACCGGGGCTCGTTTTCGTCCTCGGGTGGGAGTCTTGCTCGAAACACGGGCGACTTCAAACCTAAAATTTGCGTCAAGTCTGTGGCACTGTGACCCCAGTCAAAACTCTGGTTTCTCCGCTGGTCCTCGGATGTCTCTTTATACAGCAGGTTACGCCTGATATTGGTTTATTTTTCAGTGTAGTGACTATTCGTTGTACGTGCGTGCAACGCCAAGAAATATCACAGTGCGAGATGAAACTGAAAGCATGATAATGTAAGTGTAATTGTTTGCAAGAAACAAGTGCCGTGTGATAAAACCAAATATGACCGTCTAAGTCTAGTACCTCTGCATCTCCAGTGCTTCCGCTGGCGTGACGCTTTCCACCTGGTCCTTCTTCAGCAGGGACGCGTAGTAATCCGGGCTCGGTGGTAGAGACGAATGCTTTTTATGATCCCTCGCCAACGTGATTTCCGCGTCTTGGCCAGACACTGTGTACTCACCGCCGTAGAGTTTAAACTCCCCTAGCTCATGATCGAGAAATTCCCGCTTCTCCACCTGCGAAGGCGAGTCCTCCAGGGACGGCAGAAAGGTTTGAAAAAACGGCTCCATATCGTCCGCGGCGAGCGCACCCTCGGGGTTCGTCGGAGTGCCGGGAGGTTGCGGCTGTTTTGTTGAAGAGAGATCAAAGGCGGAATCGCTAGTAGTGCGCTCTTTCGTGTTTCCAAACAGGATGTAATGCGAAAGTGAGACGCCGAGCATTCTGTACGATATTTTCACTCGCCTAAAAGATCAAAAGGGGTCGCAGGATATCAAGTACTTACAGACAGGGCATCAGAGTGGTGCTTTAGGTGGGAACTGTTGACATCGTGATAATATCTCAACAGATACGTTAAGGGTTTAAAACTGCGCAGACAGCAATCATCTACATCTTCTATACAAATGACGTCTGAAGCATTCTATGGTATTTACCGACAGCTTCAGCTGTGGCTCGCAGTTACATCTCATCCAGTTTTTGTGTTCAAGCACGAAAAACAGAAACTTCAATTAGATCATAACGTACCTGTTCTCCCCCGTCATCCGCGCTCGTGTTGTCAGAGGACTGCGCAGGTTTCTTCGCGGCGATTTTCCGCTTCGCTTTCGCCTTTGGCTTTTTCGGTCCCGCGACTGGAGACGAGGCTTCGTCCGCCAGAGGATTTTCCTTCAAACCTTCCAGAATCTCCTTTGCAAACTCGACCTTCTCCTCTTCTGTTCGTGGCTCGTCTACTGCTTGGCGGTCTTCATCCGCGGCCGTTGCAGCTGCGTCAGCGTCTAGTACACCCTCGGTATTTCTATCTTCGCCCCGAGCACGCATGACTGCGGCCTTTGCCTCTGTCGTAGCTGCGTCGTCTCCATTTTTATCGGCTTCAAGAGTACTAGTAGCATCGGTGGCCGGAGGAGCGGCTTTTTTCTTCACGATTCGCTTCACCAGCTTCTTCTTTTTCGGGACCGCAGCACCGGTCTTATTTTCCGCGGCAGACCCATCCCCAGCGGCAGCTTCCATTGTGTGCACACCCTCGAAATCTTTTGGAGACGAAAAAACGACGGACACCACAGATTCCGAGTCCACCAAGTCCGGAGTTCTACAATCAGACAGTTGTAAATCCTTCTCTTCTTGCATGAAAAGCGTGCCCGACGAAGTGACGAATCTGGTTGACGACCCGGTCTTCCCTTTTACGACTTTTTGGCACGACGAGGATCCCGTTTTGATGTTGTTTCTACTGGTTGCAGTTGGTACGACGATTGTTTCTAGAAGTTCCAGCTTGATCTGTCGCAAGAGTCTTGCGTGCTCCTTCCCGTCTCTTGGTGAGTCGAGCAGAATCGCTGCGCTCTGTGCGACCACGGCGTCGACGTCCTTTTTCGTCGGCGGATTGTTATTGCCGCATCGCACCGCCAGGGCGCGTTGCAAAACCGGAACCACCCGCTGGCAAACACTCTGTAGTTTAACCGTCGTGCTGTCCTGCGCAGTCAACGACGGGGCAGCACGTCGAGATGTTGGCTCTCCACGTAATAATCTTCTCTTCTCCGGGTAGAAAAGCATCTTTTTTTCCGACGGCTTGGTGGGTGATTTCGATGATCCACCGCCTGCTTCTATCTGTTCGAACGTTCCCGTCTGTGCTTTTGCACCTGGTGCAGAATCTGTACCTTTTTCTTCACTGCCAGCTGCAATCCCATCCGTAATATCCTCCTCCTCGATTCCAAACAGCATCTGCAAGCCCGCTTCGCCCCCAGGTACCACATCGAGTAGCAGCTTCTCTTTCTGCTGTGCACGCAACTCCTTGCCTTCCGCTGCCTTTTTCCTCCAGTCCTGCCTTAGTTGCATGTAGTGCTTCCACTCCGCCCGCGCGCGCACCACGCTTGCGTTCTCCGCTAATGCTAGCTGCGGGTGGATGTCTTTAAGTTTCAGCATCAGAGGACGCTGAATGTGCCGCCCGACCGGGTACCACGGGGGGAGCGCATTCGGCTTGTCCGGGGTCATGACGGCATAATCCAGCCCCGCGGTCGGGCCGTCGGGATCGGAAAGGAGGGACAGGTTGCTACTTCTTGTTTTGTCTTGATTTGGCGTAGAAGTTTCCTTGCTGCTTATTCTCAACGTGCGTTTTGTAGATGACTTTGATTCCTTCTTTTTCCCAACGACCGAAAATGACAATGACTCGCCCCCGCGGCCCCCAGTGCTGAATCGCACACCTGACATATTTTCCCGCGTACTGGATTTATGTCGCTCGCCCTGCTCTTCCGCCATTGCCGCGCTTTCACGGAGTGTTTGCCTCTCCAAAACATCTTTCGCGGCATTCTTTACGCTTTCCGACAAGGCTCGCATGTTGTCGACGGCTTCCAACGCTTTTTCGATGTCCGAAATTCGTGATTTCCGTGCCACACTGTCCCCCCTTGCCTCCTCCTTCATCAACAAATCGGGAATTCCGCCAAGCAACGAGTCCCGCAGTGTGTTCAACAGGTTCTCTTGCTCTTTCGCCAGTCCGGTGACTGCACTGTTCAAGAGTGTCTGTTGCTCCTCCGGGAACAAAGTTCCCGCCCCGACATCGCTTGCGATACTTGCGCCAGCCACCGACGAATTATTGTTGTACCGGGACACCGCTACAGCCTGGTCCAACAGTAACTGGGTTTCTGGCGCCAAGTCTCCCGCGCCGACGCTGCTTGCGATGGAGGAATTGTTGAATCTGGAGGTCGTGGTTGCCTCTTCCGTCACAGTTGCGGCATTTTGATTTCGTGCGGTGACGTCCTGTTCCGAATGCTCCGCCGGCTGCTCCTCAGTAGGTGGCTGCTCCGCGGGCTCCTGCTCCGCGGGATCCTGCTCCGCTGCATCAGGACTTGCTCGCGCTCCGTCATCATCTGCGTTTACTAGCGCCGCCGATTCGTCGAGGAACGGAGTGGTGGTACGTGTATCCCTAGGAATGGAGTAGTGGTACGTGGTAGTAGTTGCCTCTGTATTTATTTCAACTTGTTGATCATCTACTCCGCCTGTACCAAGAACCGTGGTTTCATTCATCCCATTCTGCTCAACATCTTCAACACTTCTTCCTTGCGCAAAATCTGCCTCGTCCAAAGCGGACACTCTTTCTACCCCAACGGCACTCAGCCTGCCGGCAAACTCCTTCGCAAACGCCAAGTCATCGTCAGTTTCTGACGCGCCCGCGACACTGACGGCGGCCATAGGGGTGGAGAGTGCGCTGTTTCCATCACGACCCTCCGGTGGAAACATGGTTTCCGGCCACGAGGTTAGTTCGTTCCGAAACATTATTGTCACAAGTGCTTATCTACGCTCAAACGATAAGGAACAAGTTTTCAAATAAAGAAGTAACCAAATGATCGCAGCAGGAAATAAAGTAGCGACAGGGTGATTTAGCTGAATAGCACGTACCTGACATATTGGGTTTGTTGCTTTGTCAAGTGCCGACCTTGGGTTTTCTCATTGAACCACAGCGAAGCACCATCGCAGAAGCACGAAACAACGATAAAAGGAGGTGGAAACGCACGCAGAACGAAGATAGTACGACTTTTGGACGATTTCTGAAGGACGATTTGAGTACTTACGAAACTTACTTTTACTAGTGACGACGAACGCGCATCTAGACTCGGAGTGGGGGGAACAACACAGAGCAACTTCAATGTGGGTGGAACTTTGTTCATAGTACGAGGAGATGGCTTTTCTTTCCAAAACAAAACTTCAAGAGAAAGTCGTGTTGTAGTGTCTTTTCAAGGGGTTTCACGTGTACTACTGCAAGTACAACTTCCGACCAACTCTAATCCAATTCCTCTTCTTGCAGACCCGTTACACGCCCCCCGGCTGTGAACCTCCCCAACTGAGCAGCTGCCTTTCGCTCGGCCCGCCCGATCTGGTTTCCAGGCGCGTGCAAGTTTCTCTGGAACGTGGTCGCAAACACCAACTTCCCCCGCACTTTCGCAACGCTCTTCCGCAGTCTCTGCGAGCCTCCGGCGGACGAACTATTTGATACGGAGCTCCGCCTTATCGAACTTTCATCTGCGGGTGGCTGCGACACTGCTTCTGTCTCGTTCTCGATCCCGTCCTGAAGAAGTTCCACTGGTGGGGCAGCTCCTGTTACACTCCCCTTGGAACTTCTTTTGAACAACGACCGCCTGCTCAGTTCTTCCTCTACGATCGTCGTCCGTTTGTCAGCCAATTCCTCGAGGATAGAGCTTCTCGTGGTCCCAAATTGTCCTGCTGGAATGGTGCCCCGCCTTTGCTCCTTCATTCCGGACACAGAAAATGATCCACCCATTTGTAGCATTTCCTCTGTGCTGTTGTAATCCAACGCTTGCTGCGTTTGTTCGGTTTTGGACTTCCGCGACATCATCATACGCTGTTCTTTGTCTCCTGCAGCTACCAACATTTCTCCCGACGGGCCGGCTTGCACGTCTACTACGATTTCGTCCACTTGTTGCCCACCTATTTTTCGGGATTTTCTTGCTTCCGAAACTCGTGCGCTTGTTCCCGTTCCCGTCATGGATCTGCGGTCCACCATATTATTATCCAACGTTGGTTCATCTAGATCCGCAGAGGCCGCCGCGGCCGCTGACTTACGCACACTAATCCTATTTCCTCTTTGCGAAAGTACCGCAGCAGCTGGATCTACTAACTCTTCGTAAACACCAGAGGCGGACTTCGCCGCCAAGGCCTCAAAGGGCTTCGTCACTGACTTTCTACTTTTCGACCCTGCCAAGATACTCGCTCCGACGCCGACCTTGGTCGGGTCTACGGAACTGCTGGACTTGCTCGACCGAGCGGAGGACTTGATCGACCGCGCGGACGACATGGGCGCTGCTGTTGCATCTTCTCGTTGGACCACTTTATTCTCCATTTCCAAATACGGCGGAGTGACGCCGAGGATTTGTGACGAACGGTTCTTCTCTGCGTCCAGCTGTAGTTGTACTCCGGGCGAGGACACCGCACTGGTTCTTCCGCTCTTTCGCTGGCTTTTTCGCAAAGCAGGTACTATCTGTTCTGCGTCTGCACCCTGCGGTTCAAGGTCCTCAAAGTCTAACGCACTTGGTGGCTCAGAAGGGAACTGCTCCATGTTAGCGGCAGAAGCTCGGACCGCGCGGTCCTGGCTGCCGCGGGTGTAGTTTCCAACAAGCCCCAGTTGTTCTTCGATCTCAGCTACCCCAGCATAAACGGGTTCCTCGTCTTCGAACTGTTGCTCTTTCCTGTCCTCCAAATTATCCTCTCCTCCTGCGTGGTCGTTCATGATTCCGTGCATCTTTCCGCGAAACGAGTCGAAGTCCAGGGCCTTCTGCAGTGCCTCCTCCGCCTCCAGCGCCGTCCGGTGCAGCTCCGCTGCCTCCGCCGCTTCCCGAGCTCGCTGCTCCTCCGCTTCCTTTTTCTGCCGCTCGATGTCACCCATTTCCTTAATCGCGAAAGCAGTCTGCACGTCATTCCGGACCAACCGCGCGAGTTTGTTCTTCTTCGCCATCGCGCCCCCCTCCTTGGCCAGGTCCTTTGCTTCGTCTTTCTTGAGCTTAGACGTCAGCCCGGCGCCGAGCAAATTTTTCTGCTTCTCCTTTTGCTTTGCTTTTTGCTTCGCTTTCTCCATCTCGAGCATCAGCCGCTGCGCATCGGAGGTGTGCACCGCCTTCCGCGCTTTATCTCCAGCAGTAGTTGTCGGGGAAGAACCATTGTCTGTTTGTCCGGCTACTATTTCTCCTGTCGGTGCGCAGTAGAATTTGTCCATGTCTGCTCCTACTTCCCCTAGCGCCTCGTCCTGGTTCAACTCTTCCAAGTCCTCCACGCCCATCCGCGCTGCCTGTTCGGCTTCCTGCCTCGCCTCCTCCTCCAATTTTTCGATCTGCGCCCCCTCGAAGCCTATGCATTGCAAAAATGTCTGGGTCTGGAAGATTGCAACTTGTAATGCTCTTTCTGTATCGTGCAAAAATCTGTGTTGCATGAATGCCAAAACCTGTCCACTTTGGACCAAGTTGAGAGGAAGTCTCTCATGCAGGAAAGGCATGATACGGATCTCGCAGAATCTGTCATGCTAGGTCCTGCATTAGAGGCGTTATGGATCATACAAAACATGCATGACAAATCGTGCAATCTTCCAGACCCAGACATTTTTCCATTTGATAAAGCCCTCCCAGTCAAACTCCGGAACGTCGTCCAAACCGTGGTGTTCCGAGAGGAAAACGCGCAAATCCGAACGCAAATCTTCTTCGTTCCACAGCTTGTGCTGCCGGAGCTTCAAACGCAAAAACGTGTCCAGGGACTCTTCGACGCGCGCGGTCAAGGTGGAACTAGCATTTTTGCTCGCGGCATCCCCGGCGACGGGGGAGTGTGCTTTTTGATCTTCATTTTCATTGCTTGTTTCCGCATTGTTGTTCGCCACCGCACCCGATTCTTGTTCCTCTTCCAAGTTGGTGAAGTAGTCCGCTAGTTTCTCCGTTTCCGCCGTACCGATCATGGACTGCAAACCCAGTAAGTGCTGGGTCAAGGGGAACGCCCTCCAGTCGTGGTTCCTCAGTGCGGCGGAGGGACTGGTTATGTTTTCCGGGTCGGATGTTTTCGCCTGGTCGAAAAGCGGCTTGCACACGAGTTTCAGCCAGTCAGACTGCCAGAGCTGCCCCCAGTCGTTGGCGATTCGCGCTTGCAGGTCAAACTTTTTGTGCACCCGGGACTCCCGCGTCTTCATGTTCTTGATCGCGAACATACCGTCGAGTTCTTGCGCTTTTTTTGCTTCCTCTTTCGCTTTCCTCTTCGCTTCTCGTCTCCTTCGCTCCGCACTTTCGGGATGCGAATCCATGGCGTGCCAGAGTAGCTCGCTATCGCCGTGACTCACACGTTGCAGCAGCCTTGTCTCGTCGAAATCTACTAGGTTCTTGATGTCGCGAGCCAAATTGTCCTCGCTCTGCTCGTCCTCTGTGCTATCGGGGTAAAAACGAAAGACGCCTTGCTGGCTGCCGGAGGGGCTGCCGGGAGCTCTCGGACCATTGTTCGCCGATGATTTCTTGTCTTTCGACCTGTGCCCCTCGTCCTCGTCATCGGTCGAACGGAGGCTTGCAAAGCTTTTGGACCCAATGGACTTGATCGACTGAAGCGAGGCCTGGGAGCGGAATCGCACCGTTGTCGCCTTCTCCTTCAAGGCATTGACGAGAAACTGCTGCCGCCACGGCGGCGTCTGCTGCTGCTGCGTGCCGACGGGCCGCCAGCCGAACCGCACCTGCCCAGGTGAGAAAGACGGCACCCCGAGTTTCCCTCTCCACGGAGCCGCGGGGGCCTCTTCGCTGCTCTCGCTCACCGCTTTCTCCGAGTCGAAGGATAATTTCTGTTGTTCTATTTCCAGCGAAGAGTAGTTCTGCAGTTGTCCTCTTCCGGACACCCGCACACTTCGCCCTGCCAACGCCCTTTTCTGCGTCACCAGCTTTGTCGGCGCGCCGAGTGCGGAAGGCTTGTTCACTTGCTTGCGCACCCGCTCCACCACCGCATCCGCCGACGAGGAGACCCTCTGCAGGGCCGGAATCCCTTGACTGCCATCGCTCGCAGACGCGGCGCTGTCGCGAAACGGAGACTTTTTCAATGGCTGGCTGTACCCCCCGGCGAAGGACGAGAGCAGCGTTTTGTTGTTATTGTCTCCCGCAGGAGTCGTGGTGGTCTCCTGAGCCGAATCCACCGCGGGTCGGTATGCAGGGTGGCCAGGTGGGGGATAGTACCCTGGTATCACGCACATCGGCGTGCCGCGCGGCACGTAAATGAACGGTCTGTCCGGGTCGGCGGATTGATTATCTTCTTCCAGTCCAAAAGTTACCCCATCGGAGGACGCGCGCGTCGTCTTGGGACTACTGCTCGTGGCTTTGTATTGAATCGTGGGACGGAATGCAGGACCGTCTTCCTCTTCTGCGGCGTCCACCACAGAGGACTCCGCCATCTGTGCAGTCAGCTGTCCTCGATCTTTGTGTTTCGTCCCACGGCGGCCCCCGGTTCCACGTGTTTCCGCCTGTTTCTCAACACCGGTCGACGTCCGACGCCGCTCTACGTCTTCCTCAGTTGCGGAGTCGGTAGCTGCTGCACGACCCAGGTCCTTGTCGATTTGTCCCCCCGGTGGAACATCCTGACTCTTACCCTGCTGGTCACCACCACGGGCCGCGGTCGCCCAGCGGGAGCGGCGAAAGAAACCTTTCATAGACCGCTCCGTGTTGCCGTACACGTCTAGCGCGAAGAACTCCTGCTCCCGCTCCCGCAGTCCGGCGCAGCGGAAGCCCGAGCGGTCGGCCTGCAGCCAGTCGCTGGTGTACTGGAAAAATTCCTCGGCCAACTCGCTCGCCTCGCGGCCGGCCGTCTCGCCAAACCGCTCCTGTACCTCGTGCAGCATCATCGCCAGCAGTCGGTACCGGGTAGACGCCAACGCCCTGCGGACGAACTGCACGCAGTACTTGGGGTACATATCCGCGACACTGGCGTGGTGCGGCAGGAACGCCAGCCCCGGGTCTTCCGACAACGGGCTCGTTTCCGGGTACACCACGTCGTGCGGACTGCTCCAGTAGTGCGCGCTGTTCAGTTGCGCCAAGTGCCCCGTCCCCTTGCGCAGGTACGCGCCCACGTCGGCGAAGTGCTGCTTCTGCTGTTTGAACGACGCGTGCATCATTTTCTGCTCCGGGTTGTGGTGGTCCTGGAAGAACTTCGCGAGCGCCTCGTTGGAATCCGGGGCGGTGTGCAGCAATCGCCCCGTCTCCTTGTCGAACTTCGTGCCGTCAATTTGGCACAGCAACAAATTCCTCTTCACGTTTTCCGGTAGCAGCACGAGCACCTGGTTCGTGAGCATGCACGCGAGCAGGTCGGGAAACTGCATCACGTGCTTGGCCACCTCCTCGCGATCGAAGTCGCCTTCGCCGCTGAGCGCGCGGGCCAGCTCAATTAGGTGCACGAGGCCGGCCCGGTTTTCCGGCGTCAGGATGAAGTCCTCAAACATTTGCTCCGTCGGGACGGCGAGCTTCTCCCCCTGACTCAAAAGCAAATTCTCGCCCGGATTGGGGTCGTCTTGCGTGTCGCCTTCTTGCTCGCTTTTCCCCTGCTGGTCCGAACCGAGCGAAGTGGCGCTGCTATTCTTGCCTTGGCTCAGCTTGTTCGTTGTTGCATTTGGATCGTTATCAGCACTTCGGCCGACAAGGTCCTGCAGTGCGTCGTTGCTTGTGCTCGGCTTCTTCAAAATCGTTTTCACGACACCCATGGAAACGCGCGGCTTTCTGGGTTCGCCCCGGCGCCGGCTGGTGCGCGAGGACAGTGCCGCGCCGTCCGATTGCTTCTCACTGGGACGAGCGACCTCGATGTTCCGTGACAGCGGGACTCTGGATTTGTTCAGCTGCTCCGCAGTAGAAGCTGGTGCATCGCCTTCCGTTTTCGCTTTGCCGTTAGTATTCTCAGTTCTTTTTTCCACGCGGCTCTTCCGCTCCTGTGGGAAGGTCGCGCCGGCGAAGGCGTTCTGGTTCAAAACCCGCTGCATGTTCGTCAAATACTTGTTGTAGTCCGACATTTCGAGGGGCGCATCTTCCGCGGTTTTATTCGGTCGCCTGCTTTCCGGAGTGAAGACGTCGAAGCTGCTAGGGAGCTGTGCTTGCAACTGGAACGTGGGCGCAAAAGAAAATCCCGCATCCTCCACGGGCAAGCGAATCGGCGCGAACTCCGGTGGCAGCAGGTCGACCTTTCTGCCCGCCCCGTCGAGTCTTGCCGCATCACCAGGCGCCGCTAGAAGCCCCCGCAAAATATCGCTGTCGTCTCGAAGCGGCGAAGCTGCAGTATTTGCTTGTCCAAGTTTAATATTACCTGTAGTTGCTGGCCGCACGCCCGACCTCCGTTTGAAATCCTCCAGTCCGGTCGTCACGGCTGCCGATCGGCGGGGATCGCGGACTGCTAAACTTGCGGGCATGTCGATAGCAGCGGATGAATCATCGTTGCTTTGGCTCGGTAGTGTCGTGGCACCTCCCGGCGGTCCCAGCAACATGTTATTTCTCGCCTGGTCTTTTTCTCCTTCTCCTTCATTAGTTGTCACAGACCTGAGGGAAATCCCGGTTATCGTACTCCCCGGCGGCTTCCCTTCGCCCTCCGTCAGTGCCCCGGCAAAGACGATGGAAGGCCGCGTACCGCCTGACGTATTCGTCGTCCCGCTATGAGTTGACGAGCGAAGAAGTGTGGTATGCGTTGTACGAGCACTGTCAAAACGCCATGCTGCCAGGGGACCGACCACATCCGCTTGTTCTTCCCCTGCTTCCGCGCCCGATCTAACGGAGTCATCGCGCAATATACTTCCTCGCCCCTGTTCTTCTTCTTCTTCGTCTGGCGCGAGCGGAACCGCGACCAGGTCGTGCGGATGGTTGGCATTCTTCAGAAGCGCACTTGCGAGCGCCTCTAGATCCTCATCCTCGGCATTTTCGATATCAAGGACGCCGCCAGGATTTTCACCCGGCCCCGCTTCGCCCTCGGCTTGATGCAGACGTCCCGAAAAATCCGACGCTCGATTCGCGTCCTGTTCCTGTGGCGTACTCTGTCCGAACAGTCGCGCCCAGTCCGCAGCCGAGGGGTGTCTGGACTGCGAGGAGCTGGTGCGCGCATTTCTCTGCAACGCGGCAGACAGGAAGGCGGACCTAAATTGGGTAGCGTGGGACAAGATGACAGAAACTTTGGTTTTTTTTTCACGACACACAGGCACATCAAATGAACATCATCCTCGGAACTACATCAACACATAATCATCATCATCATCATCATCTTGCTAGCATAGGGGAGGGCTGCTAGGGGTTTTGGGACTTGGGTCAACTTCTATACCTTTTTTGCTCTTCTCGGCGCCAGAACTCCTTTTCCTTCGTGCTTTTCTTTTTCCGCTTGACTTCCGCTTTCTGGGCGAGCGCCTGGGGGTCGTTCAACAGAAAAGCTAGCTCGGAAAGTTCCGCCTCCCTCTTCTGCATTTTTCTGATCGACTTCGGCCTGTCCATCTTCGCGTGCGACTAAAATCAAACCGATTGATGAACAAAGAGGGGTATATCTGATCAGATCGATGTCGATTATCCAAGTTTTCTCATTGTACTACTTCTTTCTGTAGAAAAAGCAAACGTAACGCACACGCTTACGCATCAAGATGGTAAAGAGGAGCGAAACATACTGTACTAAGGAAGTGGTAAATTTTGGGTAGAGCTGCAACTGTGCCTGGTCGGGTACCAATCAAGCGCAAGGCATCTTTTGTTTTGCAAATCATTCTTTCACGATTCGGCGGAGAAATGAACGAAGGCGATTCTTTCACAGGACGCAAGAAAACGCGAACGCAACAACTACGGTGACCGAGACACGAAAAACCGAGGGCTGGATTTCAAATAACTTTGCACGAACCGAAAAGTTGATTCCAACAGGACGAAACGAAAAGTACGACTCATCTTTATGGAGCAATGCGGACGACCGAACGAAGGAATTCCGAAATTGAGTGTATATATGTGACGAAAGGCGAACTGTATACTAGACGCGGCATTAGAACAGCGGTCTTTTGCAGCATGGGTGCCTTCTAAACAAGTCAATCGCCAATAGGCAACATCAGCAAAGTAAGATTGTGTGTTTCTTTCTCTTTATTGTCTTCTTTCTTTCTTCATGTGCCCGGGCGCGGCCCGTTTGAAAGTAGCGAAACCAAGCAATAAAGCACATATATCAATGTCGTGTTCTTTGGAACTTGTTTTCACTACTTGCGTAATCTGCTGCTCTACGTGCTCGCTATAGCCGCTCAGCGCTGGTTGGTCTTAGTCGCTTCCTATCTTCAAACGTTTCACCCTAAGCCGAACCAACTCCGTCCGGGCAGTGCTCCGAGCACACCCGAACCACCGCGCTCCTCGGAAGCGGTCCTTTGGCCCCGTGATTTGTCTACTTGGTCCTGCGGCAGTGCGGGGACGAGATTTTGGTGTAAAGCCGCTGGCTCCAAGCTGCGAAAAAGTTTTTCTGGCGACGTAAAGCTCGTTGCCCCGATTAAAAACTTCCGCTCGCCTTTTTCCATTTCAGAAAGTTTGCGCAGCGCCGCTATTTCACCGTACGTAACGCCACCTGATGGAATTGGTAGACAGCTAGGGATGAACTTTTTGTTTTTGTGCCGAAGATGCTTCTCTTTTAGAAAGGAAAACAGGCACAAGATACCGAGAAAAGTCAACGGATATAAGTACCTATGAAAAACACGAAGATCGTTTTCTGCTTTTGTTCCTTGTCCTTCGTCTTCTTCGGCAAGCGCTCGGCTTCGCAAACAGGGCCAGCTAGGAGCGCCATGCTGTCCGATATACTGCCTCGCCACCCGAGCTTCTGAATTAGCCGCACAGAAAGGGGCGCGTAGCCACCTGTACATAAAACGCGTATTGATTTTTGGTCGTTCCTGTAGTCGTCTTCCGAAATCAACCAATACTGCGTTCAACAACGTTCACGTTCTCCGACTACATTCTGATAAAAAAAACAAAGCAACTAAAACGCATTACTGTATGCGTAGCTGAACGCGTCTGCCTCCCCGTTCTGGTCGTCAACGACGAGGGAGAAGTCCTTTTTAATCTGGCTCCAATTCCGTTTGTGGTCCGTGGCGTTTTTCCTTGGTCCGGTTAGCAACCCGGTTGCTTCTAAATTTTGCAATAAAGGCAGCACTTCGTACCCGTAGACCTGCAAAATCCCGCGTTTCAGCTGCTCAAAGCTGTTGGTGCTGGGCAATCCTTGGTACACCTCGCAGTACAGGCACAACAGCCTTAAAACGGTCCGTAGTGGCCAGCCGCTGTCCATGCCCTCCTCAATCCCCGTCAGAGCGCGGCCGGACGTATCAGAGCAGCTCGTGATCGCGTCCTCGAGCTTCCACTCCCGCTGGAAATCAGGTTGTCCCTTGCTCTCGTTCAGAAACGCGGCAAGGTTGACGTGGGCGGAGAGTAGTGGCTTCTCGAGAGTCAAAGCTTTCAGTTTCACCTGATAAAAAGTTCAAAATCTGGATCGCCATACAATTGTTCAAATTAATCGCCTGATGTCATAATTCCAATAGGCAAGCAGAAGGCGTATTTACCATGAATCCCTGCATGTCCTGCACCGTCTGTATGCTGTCCTTCTCGGCTTCGATTTCTTGCATCTTCAGGGTTCGCTTGTGCAGCAACGGCCCGAGCTGCGAAACGTGGCAGTAGCGCACGTCGCGGAAGAGGGGATCGTCGTTTCCGAGACGAACCGCGCGCGTGCTGTTCGGGCCGCCCACGCCGACCTGCGAATTTTTTCAATTTACCTCAACGACCAGCTTATGCTTCAAGTTAGTAAAACCGAATCGGGTGTAAAACACGACGAGCGGCTGACACTGACAGACCGTTCAAATGTACTTACCTCGGTCCCCACTACGTTCGACGGCAACTGTGTTTTTGTGGTGGAAATTCCGAACTCTTGGTCAATCAGCGCTTCGTAGGTGAATTGACTGCAGAGCAGCGACGTCAGATCCGTCTTCCGGTCGATGAGCACAATCTGATCGATGGAGTTGTTGTTCCCTTTCAATTCACTCAACGCCGCCCCCGCCTGCTGCCGTCGTTTGTTCAAGCTGGTTCTGCTCGAAAAATCGATCACTGTCGGTATGCCCAGCTGCGAAGGTTCTGGTGGTTTCAAATACCCGCATCCACCGGACCCGGCTGCTCCCTCGGGCGACTGGTTGATGTCGTGCGCAGCTCCCCCCGCAGCATTCTTCGAAGATCCACCCGATCCGGCGGACAGCCTGCCAGAGCACAAAACGTCCGTCACGTACTTGGCCGCGCGCCCCACACTGGAAATCTTCGGCTTGAATCCTTGGGGGAAAAAACTCGTTTCCCATTGGTGCAGCGCCAACGCCACCTCGTACAGCGAGCTCGGGTCCTGCGCCAAATGGTAGTCCCCGAAGATGTCCGCCATCTCCATGCTGAGCAAGTCGTCGTCGATCGCAAACATGGAGAGTTGCGGGAGTTCGCGGAGGAAGTGAATGCTTTCGTACACGTTCTTCTCCTGCAGGATCTGGACGCTCGTGTGGGAGAGTCTTGGCACAAACGCGAGCACGTACGTCCGCTCCGCCACGCCGCGCATCTGGTGGCTTTGCTCGTCCCGTTGAATTTGCGCGGCGATCCACTCCGCGAGCTGGAAGGACAAGGACCGAACCAGGAAAATCATCTGCGGGGCGTCGGACACGATCGGGTCCGGGGATAATTTTCTCACTTCCGCGCCGTGTTCGACCAAATCTTGCACCTCCACGATCAAGTCCAGTGCGCGGATTAGAGACTCGTCCAGCGCCAAGATCTTCCGACCCGAAAACTCGTCCAGCAAATCAAAAATCGCGACCCGCTGTAGCTGCTGCAGCCTGGCCAGATCAACCGTTTCGCAACGGGAAAGGGAGGGCAACGTGGACGAACTGCTGCCGCCCGCCTGCTGGCTGCCGCCGGCCGGACCGGGCGTCGGGGTGGGCATTTGCATTTTTTCTTGTGTGTGCTTACGAATCCGTTGCTTTCCGATACTATTCACAGAGCGATCTTCGCGCTTGCCTCCTTATCTTGGATGTGCAGCAGACATGGCTCACGAGGCATTCTTCTAATTACTTACTAACCGGTGTGGTCAACAGGATGAGGATCCGAAATTGAAAGCTGATCTGACAAAACGGTACCGGACCAGACCTGACTTAAAATGAGAGATCAAAATAAAATTCACACACTGCAAATACGCAAAACACTTCGAACAGATCCTGCATAGCCGATATAGTAGTTTTGAAGGATTCATTATCCGAACGTCCTTTGCGCCGAAGCACGCGTGGCACTGTAATTTCAAAGTTGCTTAGCCAACACCTTACAGAAGGCTTCTGGCTTATCGATAGAAATAAAATGACCAGCGTTATCCACCGTTTCAAACGGCAGGTTGTGCTCTTTCAGAAAATCCAACGTCGACTGAACAAACGTCAAGTTCGCGCCCGCAGCAACATAAAATAGCTTTTCTTTTCCGCCACTGTCGGCAAGCTTCGCTCTGCACTGCAAGTACAATTCCGCCGATTTTGCCTCGTCCATGTGGGCTCGCATCACCTTCGCGTACCGGTGAAACCCGACTGAGCTAGTATGGTTCTGCAGCACCGCATCCCAGTAGAAATACCCGGGTAGGTTCCCGCCTTTTATGAAGTCGCGGAAATCGCGATTCCGCACTCCGTGGAATTCTGAGATGTAGTGGCTTTCTGTTGGCGAATTGTTCAAGACCCAATCCACAAGATTTGACCTTTTGGGATATATCAGCGCAGAATCGACGACAGTTAACGAGTTCAACTGCGACGCAAACAGGATTCCATAGTGTAGCGCCACAATCCCGCCGAAGCTGTGCCCGACAAGGTCGATTTTCAGGTCGTCGACGTTAGTGACTTCCTTTACCGCAGCCTGCGGGGCTATCGTATCAAACTCCGTCAAGTGTGTTGCAGCACCACCCGCAACTGCTTGTCCGTCGCCTGCGTTTGTTTTCGCCCTTTTCGCATTGGCCAGCTTCTGGTTCAACTGTAGCGTTTTCAGTATGGGCGGTAAAATTTTCTGTTTCACCGCCTCGTTCGCGAACTTTGCGAGGAAGCGGACGTCGTCTTCATCTGGCGCCTCACCAGGTGGTCGAAAGAGAAAATCGCTCAAGGTCAAGGCATCCCACTCGGAACTGCAGTTTCCCCCGAAAAACGGCCAGTCGATGACAACGACGAAGCCAATGTGGCCGGGCAACGGGCCTTTGACCAGCGCCGCAAAGTCGGTTTTGCAGCCGCCAATGCCGTGGAAGCACACCATGACGCCGCTCCTCGCCGGATCCTGTTTTCTACTGTCGTAGAGCCAATAGCGAAGCTGGAACTTTCTTCCATCCACAACTAGGTCCACGGGCGGCATCGAATACGGACGGATAAGCTGCGCCGCCGCTTCAAACGTCAACGGTGGGTCGTCTTCCAGGGGTGGCTCCTCCATTTTGATATGAGTTTCGAGAGACTAAAAGAGGTCAGAGAATATACAATGCGTGTTCGGAAAGTAGACAATAGGCAAAAGTTTGTTACTAAGAACAGGTGGTCGAGAGAAATGGTAGACAAGAACGCGATCGTCTTTCTGCGAAGTTGCTGGTAATACAGAGAAATATCGTGATCGCTGGGAAAAAAACTTGCTCCGACAAAACGAATTCAATAATCTTCTTTCTAGAATTGGTCATCAACAACGAGACCGGAACGACTCCAGATCCAGTTGGAACAATCTGGTGGCTTTTCCTTCGCGATACCGTTTTCGCGAAGTAGACCTAACATAGTACATTTATGCGGACTGTCACGCCGAACACTCTTTTTGTGTTTCCCCAGAAGGCGCTGAATCGCTTCTCTAGCGGCTTGAGCAACAAAAGGTAGCCCATGTTTTTACTGCATTGGGCAGTAACGAGATCGATGGGGACGGCAGTGTCGCAATTTCTTAATAATCAATATTTCATTTTCAATCATGTCACGCGCTGACGCAAAAGCGGGACTATCTATCGCATTTTGTTGAATTACGGCGAGTTGTGCCTACCGTGCGAGCTATCAATCTTGTTCGTAGGTAACCTCTTACTGGGAGCGATGTGACAAAGTAGACAGAAGCAATCATAACCTCTCGAGGATTCATTCCAGTTGACAATTGATAAGCACCATCAACGAACTGCATCTAGTGGCATTTTGCCCGTAGATAAGTACTTCGCGTGATACTGTATCCTACTGCAGTACGTGTTCGTTTTGAACCATAGGGTGGCGCTAATATCAAAAGCAGGCCGCCCATTGGCGGAGAGACATGGAGGACTGGAGGTTCCTGCTTGATTTTTACTTAACTGCGACTAACAAGTTGGATTGAGCAAAGAAAATGCGGTCAAATCCAAAACTCTTAAATGTTTCTTGACTTCGGCATGGCTGATACATCCTTTCCTTGTTCTTTTATTCTATCTCCTGTACCGCGCGGCGCGCAAGCGCCGAATGTCAAAACAAAAACTTTCAATCGAACTTGAGACAACTCATTAGATTTCCCTGTCAAGCGGCTGCGGGGCGTTTTTTTCCGACAAACGAAGCGCAAGACTAGAAACTTGGAGAAATATTAATCACCGCACTGCGTACATCTGGCCCGACAGATCCTATGAGCACCGGAAAATTTCGCTTTTCTGAATTCATAACTTTGCGCTTTCAAAATACTTTTATCCTAAGTATTCACATCTGTACTTTTTCCTTTCAAATCCCTATTTTACACACTAGTGCGGTGCGGCCTCGGCAAATTGGCAAGCTCTTCAACGGTGAGAGCACCGGCATGCTGTGCCTCGCGGTCACTCCCTCGACTTTCGTCCGGGAGTTGCGGAAGGAGCCACTGTGCGGATAATTCTTCTTCATTTAGTTCATGCCTCTCTACTCCCTCGTCGCAAGGTTTGCTTTCCTCCCCGAGCATCTCGTTTCCATGCGCGTCTTCCTTGTTCTGCTTTTCCGCCTCCCCGAGCACCGCAAAAGTGGTGGCGGAAACCAGCAACAACAGGCTGGAAAACAGCAGCGCCACCTCCTGCAGCCAGTTGTTCGGCACGTTCTTCTTGAACAGGAGCCGGTCGCCGAGGTAGTAGACCAAAATCGGGGTTAAAAACTTCAACAACAACCGCACCACCGTCGACCTTCGTTTCACCACCAGGTCCCCGCACCACTGGGTCGCGACGGTCAGGAGGGCGAACAGGTGGATGCGCCAGGCGCCGAAATCCTCGTCCCCCTTGTCGTACCAGCCCTGGAACAGGTCGTCCCAGGACCGAATCCGCGGACAACGGAGTTTCTTGACGAGGAACCTTTCCCACTCCGGGTCGTCGTGCTTCCAGGCGAACAGGATTTCCGGAACGACGAACAGAAACAGGGCCAAAAAGACCAGCGCCGGCGCCTCAATGTGAAATTTCTGCACGAAAAACCAGGAGTCGGCGGTTTTCTTCAGCCCCTTCTCGCGGTACAGCGTGCCCAAAGCGAGGATGCAGGACGCCACGAGCGCCAGAACGATCGCGATTGTGAATTGCTGTTGGGGAGTAGTTTCATCTGGTTCATCCGCAGAAGTAGACGAGAATGATTGGTGCAGCCCGGCGAGATTGTTTCGACTGTGCGAGCGGCGTGGTCTGCGGAGAAAGCTGTCGCTGTTCTTGTTGCTGGCATTTATTCTAGTTCTGCCTGCTCCACTATTCAACAACATCTGCTCGTCCCGCGGCCCGTCGTGGATGGTCATGTTGCTGATTTGAAACAACACAATCCCGAGCAGAACCAGGCCGGCGAACACGTACTGCCATTTCGTGAATTTTCGCTTCAGGAAAACCACGGACCCGATCATGACAAGGAGGAAGGACGAGCGGCTCAGCACGGACAGGACGCCGGGGCTCCCGCGAACCAAAACCAGTTGAAACGTTTCCAACGCGTTGAAGACCGCAAACGCGATGGCCACCGGCATGTACAACCAAAACCCGTCGTTCCACATGAAACATTGTCGGAGGAGGTACGGGGAAGAAGCAGCTTCTTCGGCCTCGTTGTCCTCGCGGCTGTTGGTCGCTTCTGGCCTCTGTCGCGTTTGCGGATGACCAGTCTGGCATCTTCCTTGCTGGCCGGCGGAAAGGTTTTCCGGAATCCGCTCCGCCTCGGTTTCCACTTCTGTCCCCGCGAGCAGAACTTCCATGTCATCGTCCACGAGAATTTCCGTTAGGCGCTGTTGCTTGCCCGGTTCGGAAGTGATAGTGGTCCCGTCTACCAACAAAGCACTGCACGCGTGTTCGCCCGCAGTAGTGTTGTTCGGAACGCCTCGTGCTTTGTTCCCTTCGGAAAATAAACTAGTCAATAACCCTGCATCTTCTTTCTCGCCCATGCGCTGTTCTTCCGGAGACCAGTTTGCTGCGTTATCGCGATCGACTGAGCTCGGCGTGTGCAGAGATAGCCGCCGAGGCTCGATGTCGACCAGAACCACACTTACACCCCCGCGCCGCTCCGGCTGCAACGGTGCGTTTCGCGAGGCATCGGGATCGGCGGAGTCAACAGCATGGTCCGTCTTTACAGTATTTGCCGGGGCGCAGCAAATCGGCCAGCTTTTCCCCGAGGTGTAGTTCTCACGACCCTGGTCTCTCGGCTCGGTCGCGGCCCCGGAGCGCGTAATCGACTGCTCGTGAAGATGTTCATGATCCCTATTTTGTTCATCGTCTTGCACGCGTTCCGTATCTTTTTGCGGCTTGGTACCTCCTCGACCCCGCCGCTCCGCATGAAGCCGCTTCAAGTCGAAAAACGCAGCTAGCAGCAGGGAAAACAAAAGCGATTCCAGGCCGACTACTATGTGTAGCGTTTGCGCGCTGCGGAGTCGGGGGGTCGCCCACGCAGAACCGATTTTAGAGACCACTTCGCAGACCAGATACACCGCGGCAAGGGTGAGAAAAAGCGCGAGGGGAGAAAACTTCATGCTGCTTGCGTTCGCATCCACAGTAGATCGTTGCTGTTTGGTATCGTCAAATCGAGTCGGCGCCGGACCAGTCGAGGAGGTTCGGCTCGAGGATGGCATAGTTTATCAAAATTTTCTATTTTTCTACGCTACTGCTCTTGATTTTGTGCGACGTTTCTCTTGAGTCAATAAATGAACATCGTTCTCGATACTCCTGAAAAAAACCGGTCTCTTGATCACGCGCGTAGCACTTCTATCCAAAGCTTGGGGTCTGCATTTTCGGCCACAAGGCCGTATGCGTAGCCATTACGGCGATAAAGTCAGAAAGAAACTACACACCAATGACCCTGGAAAACAAAAAGGTAAAAATCGGTGAACAAAAGATGAATGAGATCCTAGAAAAGTGATTTTCGGGTGGACGGTCTTGAGCTCTTTTTTTGGCGACGAAGGATCAGTGCAGGATTTCCTTGTGGAATGTGCGGTGATGGGCCTCATAATGAGGCAACAGCTAGGCCGAGGGATCACGGATTTGACATCCGGCCAGATCTGCATTCCGTGATTTGCTATGCGGTCGTCGCTAGGTCATTTAGGTTTCGATCTGTTCAATTCACTGATGTGATAGATCGATTCTGGTGGCACACCATCCGTCTTGCTTGTCTTGCTATCGATCCCAGAACTGCATCGCCTCCGAAAGGCACTCGCTTCGCTTTCTCTGGCAAGTTTTCTGTCGCTCTGTGTTACTTACTCGCGATGTACTTTCAAAATGAGCGTGGCTATCTGAAAAGATGAGGAAAAGAAAACAGTTAAAAATCCGCGTATTATTACACTTTGCTCAAATTCGTGACACTCGACCCTGCCAAGTTCTTTTGCAGGAGCTCTGCTCCTTCGCCGAGATACTATATCTTTTATGCATTTCCCCGCCGCCATCAACAGACCACTACACCTTCGTCTCATCCACGTAGTCGTCGGTGTGCGTGATGTAGAAGACCGAGGCGGCCAGACTCGCTCCTGCGACTTCGCTCATGGTGTAGAACAGGGAGTTCATGAATTTTGCCTCCGTGATATCATTTGTAAAAACGTCCCCAGCCCAGAGTCGTCATGCTAAACACGGTTGTCATGCACATTTGCAGTAGCAGGGACATTTGTAATGCGCATCGCCAGGAGAGGCATTTCTAGTCGTGTTTTGGCATTTGTAATGCTGTAAACAGGATAAGATGGTGGATTTCTGATGCGGCTGGCCTTGCTACCCTGCACGAGACTACGGACTGCACCTTGTGATGCGCGACCCCCAAAAGTTGTAGGTTTGTGTTGCAAAGTCCCCATCTGGACTATGGGGTGGGGACGTTTTTACACAGGATACGTGAAGATGCTGTGCGCCGTGTCGAACCCGATCGCGACCGCCGGGTTCAAGACTCCGGCTCCCACCGCCGCCCCGGCGAACCCGCCCACCGTGACGCAGCTCCCGATCGCGAGCCCGAACATGTCCTTCGATTGCGCCTTGATCGACGTGGCCACGGTCAGGACGACCAGGCAGAGCACGAAGGTGAAAAACGCCTCCGTCAGGGCCAACTGCGTCCAGGACTTGGTCAACGGCGGCGCGAGGCCGATCGTGTGACTCGGGCCGAGGATCCCGACGCACGTGCACGCAGCGGCGATGGCCCCGAACACCTGGAACAGCATGTACCGCATGGCGTCGCCGGGGGGAAGGAGGTTTCTTCGGGAGAGCAGGACGCTGCACGTCACCGCAGGGTTTAAATGCGCGCCGGACACACTGCCCAGGGCGTACACGAGTGACATCAAGGCGGCGGCGATGGATAGGGCGGCGGACGGGACGCTCTGGGCGACGTTGAGGCCCGCGGTCAGAGTGAGGAAGAAAGCCCCGATAAATTCGGCGACGAGTTTTTCCGATAAACCCGCTGGAGCGAGAGCCAGGTGCGAGGGCGCGAGGTCGAGGGGTCGGCAGTACTGGAAAGTAGTGATTTTTGAATATAGCGATGAGTTGTTTGAGTAGAGTGCAAATAACTACAGGCTGTTATACACCCGGAAGAAATTGCAAATTGGCTGCGAACAGTTCTGAATTTGATATACAAGAGTAGAAGTAACAAGGAGTGGTACTTTGTACAACCCGGCCGCGAGCGCCGCGCCGCCAAGCTGGAAGCCGATGTAGGCCAGAGATGTGTATAGGCTGGCAGAGGAGACGTCGATCGCAAGACTGATCGCGGGATTCAGGTTAGCGCCGGAGATCGCACCGGCCGCGAAGCCGCCTGCTACGATGGTGTAGCCGATTGCAAGCCCGAAGTACTGGTTGCCCGCATTGGCCTTGGCGCACGCCGTGTTCAGCACAACGAAGCACAGCATGCAGGTGAACAACAGCTCGCAGGTACCCGCGGCCCAGATGCTGTGGCCCGCTCCTGGCTCAAGTTTGAAGCTCGTACCGTGGATGGCGAACGAAAAGGCTGCCGCGAGGAGCCCACCCAGAGCCTGAAGTTGGTTTGTGCATTTTTGCCATTTCCAGGAGAATAATTCACGTCACTTCTACAGGTGCGGTTTGATAAATGAGACTCCAGTGGAAGCAGGTCATCGTCTTGGATTTGTGAACCAGCGAGCGCGGCACTCATAAAACCGATTGTCCTTGAGAAAATTTCCGTACCTGAGCCGCCACATAGTATATCGTTGTGCTCCACTTCTGTTGCTGGCACAAGCTAATCGCCACGCTAACGGCCGGGTTGAGGTGGGCGCCGCTCGCTTCTCCCAACGCATAGACCGCGACCATCAAAGTGCTTGCGATCGAGAGTGCCGCAAAGACGGGCCCCGAACCGCCCAGGACATTGCAAAACACGGAAAAAGTCAGCACGAAGGTGCCGAAGCACTCCGCGACCAGGCGCGATAGAATTGTTGGATCTTCACGCGCCATTCCGGCCCAATCGTGGTGTTCGCGTGCGGGCAGCAGGGTCTAGCGAAAAAACACCGCCACAATTCGGATGTTATTTGGGGACGAGCAGTCGCGCCATCTTCGCTCTTTCAACTGGCAAGAACCGAGAGCGCCGGCTGTCAAACTATCTTGGCTCCATGTTGGCAACCCACCACGGTGGCGAGAAACAAACTTCAGTACCCGAAGACGGTCGTCGAAATGCAGTAGTGTACAAACAGCGAGTGGCACGAACAAAAACACTACCGCCGCGGTCGCACGGGGCGCAGAAAGATTTGGCGTGGCGCGGCAGAAGCACTTCCTCGCTCAAGTTTGGTGCGGGGAACGGGGTGGAAGGGGGCCTGTTCGTGCGACGCTCTCTCCGGCTCCCTACCCTTCCCCGTCGCGGGGTTATCGGAGCAGCCGCGCCGCCCCAGGCCAGCTGCCCAAAATGAAATGCCGCCGGGCCGGTTTCCGGGGCGGCGCAAGCGCCCGCCCTTGGTACGGCTTATTCTGCGCCGCAGCGGAGGGCGCGCGACGGCCCCTCAGCGCCGGCCGGGCGACTGACGAGGCCACGCGCGCCGGGGGCATCTGACGCTGGGACAGCCGCGGCGCGGGCGGTAAAAGGGCGCGATGTGCAAAGGGGGTGCGCGATCCCGGCGGCGCGGGGCCACCGTGGGGCCCGCAGTGGAGCAGCGGGCGTCCTACTTGGGCGCTCTTCTGTCCTTCGCCGGTGCCAAATAGGCTTGTTCGGGCGGTGCTCGGCCCTAATTGCATGAGCGCCAGAGCGGCTATAGGGTACGGCGTCGTTCCGCGAGAATAAAGCCGCAACGCGGGGCGCCCTGCTTGCAATTTTGCGCCGCCTTGCGATCGGCTTGGAATAGTGCTCCCCGCGGGGATATCCAGCCTGCCAATGCGGGATGGGCATATAGGCCTCGCGATATCCACCGCTGGCCTGCGGGGGTCTTTGGGGCCCGGGCCCCGCGGTCTGTGTCTAAACTACCGATGCGAATGGTTATGCCTATGCTGATACACCCTCTTACCGGATCCGGAAAGATAGTCTTTTTGTGATTCTGGAAAATTTCAAAAAAATCGCATGTTAAAGAATGCGTCCGAAACTGGTGGGAGATACCAGCGACGGAGACTCTGGACATCGTTGAACGCATTACATAGATTCTTCTCATCTCATTAGGGAAGATCTGGCCCTTTTTTACTTCGTTCAAAAATATTTTTTTCTTCGAAGATTTGAGGTGTGGCGTTGTTCGCCAAAAATCTGGCACATATCATCATTGTCAGATATTCACTGCGCATTTTTTTATTTTTTCTTGATCTGCATTGACAGTTTTCGTTTCTTATCAGATTTCTTATGTTGTTTTCAAATTTTCCAAATTTCCAAAAAAAATCCACCATGACAAATAAGGTGAAAAAGTTCAAAAATGGACAAAAATACAAGACAGAACGGTAAAAGGTGCACTGTTGTGCAGCATTGACCTTGTTCCGAAGAGCAAAAGGCCTGTTTTCCTAGCATTTTTCCACATTTTTCAACATTGGAAAAAATCAAAGAAATTCCCGAAAATGCAAATTGTCCAGAAATGCACTAAAGTCGTTTGCAAACCACCAGGAAAGCGATCGGCGTTCGTCGGGAGTGTCTTAAGTTGCGACTTGGTGCGTTATTAGTGCAACTCTGCCCACTTCAAAAAAATTCCGAAAAATTCGAAAAAAAATCCGCTGTGGTAATGAGCATAAAAAACGTCATTAATTAGAGTTGTGATAAGTTGCATTGGAGTGAAATATGCAAATTACTTGATCAAGAAGAGTTTGAAGTTTTTTGATAGGCAACTTTTTGAATTTTTTTCGAAATGCAGAAAATCCAAAAAAATAGAAAAACTGGACATGTGGTGTTTCGCCTCAATTACTTGGTATAACTTTACAAAGATTTGTATGGACAGCCTCGATTTGTGTCCTCTTTACATTACTAAGAGCAAAGCACGTCCGTGGTAGTGCAGTTTCTCACATTTTGCAAAATCTGAAAATTTTGAAAAAAGTCTCCACGTGGTAGCCATTCAACCAGATCTGACCTGGGGTCGCGTTGCCTGACGTCTGGCCAGTAGGTGCGTGACCCCCTCTCATCGGCCGAACCACATTAAATCCGCCGCAGTGGATTACTGGTCATTTTATGAAATCCGGAAACCCACAAAGATCGCCGACCCCTACCCTGCCCAACCAGATCAGATCGATCCTCATGAAGTCACGGGGGGAGCGCAAGCTGGCGCCCGGCAGATTGCGCGCATCCCTTTCCGGCGCGCCTTCCGAGCGATTTCTTCCGCTCGGGTGGAGTGGCTTTGTATTTGGGCGCTTTTCCGTGGGGCCAATGTTTAGGATAAGTAGCAACCGGCCAGACATGTGCGACCGTGTTCTGGTCTTTGCGTGGTTGATTTGGCCCGCACTGCCGCAGCGCCAGCATCGACAGATGCGGGACCCGTCGGTGCGGGCGCGCGTTCGGCCGACTTCGGTGCGTTTCGCAGTTCATACGCCCCCCAACCCTACCCACGCGGTCTGTGCCCCGCGGGCCGCGTTTGTCTCGGGAGAAGGGCCCGCGTGGCCCAGTGGAACGTCGGCGCCAGCGCAAAAGAAAGGCCGCCGCGCAATTCTTTCTTTCGGCCTGCCGTGGTAGCGCCGGCTTTGCTAGTTTTGTTCCGGTGGCACCCCCCCCCTGCCGCAGCCGTACTGTGCGAACCCGAGCGCGAAGCAGGCGCGATGCAAACATCAGGAGCGATTGCGGGTAAAGTTTCGAGACGCGCTGCACTAACGGGCGATGCGCCCCGGCAAGAATAAGGCCGGCCAATGCTCAGCATCGAGCTTTAGGGGTCGCATCGTAGGAGCTGCGTAGCGTTTAAGAACCGGGCCTCCGCCCGTGCGATCCAGGATCATGTTTACGCCCGAGCTACGTTCCCTGCTCGAGAGCACCGCGGGTCCCGCGCAAGGAGTTTCGAGTTGCGTGCCCGAGCTCGTTGCGCTGCTGGAACAGCACCGCACAAGATACGCCGACGCTGCGGCGCTGGAGCAAGTGTCGCGGGATGATCTGAAGAAAGGCATAGCGGTTCTCGCGTCGTGGTGTCGTAACCACGAAGCTGAACTGGCGGAAACGGCCGACGTCCAGCGCGCTGTTTGTGCGCTGTTCCAGGCCCTTCTCGGCCGGGACACGGATTCCGACATGCTGGCGCTGAACAAGGGAATGTTGACCTGCGTCACCGATTGGATGAAGCTTGCGCAAGCACACCGTCCCGTGGCCGAGAACCAGGCGCAACAGCTGATAAGTCTTGCAACCGTGCTTTCGCAGCCCCGGGACGCGGACAAGATCGTGCAGACCGCTGGCACTGTCAAGGTGTTTGCTTTGCACGCGGCATGTTTTTACGAAAAACGTAGAAGTGCCTCTTCCTCACTCACGCGAAAAAAGTCTTCTTCGCCGGTATGATGCACTGCTATTTTGTGCGAGTGCGCTGGACAAGAGGTAATAACTAGATACAACGACAAAAATTATCCGCAAAGGAAATTCTACGAAAAGAAAAACCCCCGCGGATTATTGCAGGTCCTCCTCGAGTTCCTGCGCATCGACCACGACCCGAGCATCCCGAGCAGCGGCACGCTGGCCGTGCCGCTCCCGGTGCTAGAGGACGCGATCACCGGGATCGCGCTGCTCATGGTTCGGAGCCGCCACAAACGCGTGGTGAACCAGAACGGGGGCATCCCCCTCATCGTGCATTTGCTGAAGCAGCGCGCCGACCTATTACAGTGAAAAATGCCCCCACCCCCAAAGTTGCAAAAATTTGTGATGCGAAGTTTCCAAATGAAAACTTTTTGCCATGCATGAAGGGAGCATGAATCTTTCTTATGCAGAGTCTAGGCCTGTATCGCATCGCTTGCATGACAAGCGCCACTCTTGCTGGGGTCTTTTGCAATACAAATTTTTTCTATTCACAATTGGAAACCTGTGATGCGGATAGATGCAAGAGGGCAAATGTTTCATTTGCAAAGGTTTGCAATACAAACGCTCCCAAGTTCGGGGGTGGGGGCATTTTTCATTGTAATACGACCTCCCCGAGATCGTCGTGGCCGCGTCGCGGTTTTTGTCCAACTTCCAGGACAAGCCGGAGTACCGGGAGGTCGTCTTCGCGCACGGGGGCCACGTCGCGCTGCAATCGGCCTTCACGACCGCGCCCCAGCACGTGAAGGCGCGGCCGGATGCGCCTTTCCAGCTCCTGAGAATACGCACGGCCTGCGTCGAGGCGCTGTGGAACTGCGTGATTGATAACGAAAAGGTGGTGGAGGTGATGTACATGGACGCATTTCTCGACGTCTTTCTCCCACCGTGCTTACAGGAGTACCTGCAACAGCTGGAGGAAAGCAATTTTTACACCAAGGAAGACGATCTCGTCGCCGACGAGCACAACACGGAATCCGAAACCGAGCAGAGCGCCCACTACGTGCTAGAGAAACTCGCCAGGCTGCAGGAACAGCACGAAATGTTGAACAGCGGTCCGCCCACAATCGACAAGGAATCTCTCCTCCTTCTGCCCCGACTCTTTGCAGCTTCTTTCGCAATTCTCCGCCGTGTCGCGAAGTCCCCGAAGTGCAGAAGTATCTGCGTGGCCTTGCCTTACCTCGACATGGCGCAGAAAACCCTGCGGTTTTTCCCCCAGGAATACGACCTCGCAAAGGAGATTGCGGGGATGCTGGGAAATCTCTCCCTGGACCCGGAATGGCGAAAAGACGTGCTCAACATGGGTTTTGTGCCCGCCCTCGTCGAGTTTTGCGACCACGCAGAGGATCGCAAACTGGCGAAGATTTGCTTCTCCGCGCTGGCCAATCTCGCGCACGACAGCACCTCCCGGCAGATGATTCTACAGCACGGCATCATACCGGTCCTGCTTCGCGTGGTGCATGCAAATTTGCGGAACGAGATCGTGGTGGAGGCGGCGCTAAATTTGATCTCCCATTTGGCACCGGACCAGGTTTGCGCAGACGAGTTGAGGATTCACGCCGGCGTAGAGATGCTCTTTGTGGTCCTGCAAGAGCACGGGCAGGACCTGCAGGTTGCAAGAAGGTACCTAGTACTTTACTCACTTACTTCGTACCTCATCTTCTTCTATGCGGAAATATGAACACGACGTCGAGACCTGTACGGGAGGTCGTGACTCTCTTGAAAATCAATGATAAACGAAAAACAAGAATAAACGCACGATTTTCCGCAGGTGTTTGATGTGCCTCCGTCGGCTCGCGGTCGCCGACGTGAACAATCGAATGGTGGAGAAAATCAAAAATCCGCACAGCGCGAACACACCAAATAACTCCACTTCGCAGCAAGCCGGCTCGGACCAAATCGTTGCTCTGCTCAAGTGGCACTTCGTCGACGCCACCTGTGTGAAGGAGATCGGGTTGCTGTGCGGATTGCTGCAGATCCCGGACGCGTCTCTGATGCCGTTTGCGGATTTGCTGCTGAAGGTGCTGGAATTCCACGAACACGAACCGGAAGTGATGAAAATTATGGGCGATTTGGTGTCGATATCACATCACAGAAAAAAGCCGACCTCCGGGCATGATAATGCAAAAATATACTAACAGGAAAATCTGTCATGGGCGAGCTCATGCTTTTTGAGATATGCGACAGAGATTTTCTTGCGTACCTGTCTTTGCATACACAAATCTGGGTTTTGCAAATCTGGTGCCCCGGTGCCGGCTTTTTTCCGTGTGATAATCCAGACTGCCGATCGCGGACGAGGCATTGTAAAACGGGATCGGGTCGTTTATATTTTTCGACTTATTTTTTGTATTGTTGACATGACCTGCTGGTCCAAGAAAACATTTTGCAATGTAAAATTCCACCGATTTGGATATACTGAAAGATTCGAACTTTTTGAAGAAGTAAGTACGGTCTGTGTTTCCAACAGCTACCACACAATTCAATCGCAACCTCGACCTGCTCGGTTTTTTCTGTCCGCCAGACTTTTTGTTCTTACTCGTTGACCAATTTTCTTTCTTTCGTCGGGACAGCGGAGAAGTGAGAGGCGCTTTGTTTTGATGTATGAGATTGATATCTTTCGTAGACGAGAGTTGCTCTTGCTGAGCGGTCGGAAAGGGAGAGATCGCTCGTGGCACCACTGTACCGTCGGGACTGGACTTGTACTTGAAGGAGGGTCGCGAGAGAACTGCACTGCAGTTTTGCTTTACCAGATGGAGAGCATGTTTGGTTTCGTTCTCGATTGAGGCGCGCGGACGTGGAAGTTGCTCCTGGTGAGCATGAACGGACTTGATTCATGACCAGCACTCCAAAAAGAAGAAAGAGTCCGACCGCAGGGATCAGCGTTTTTTTGGGAAAGAGTTTTTGAATCATGGCGTTCTCTGTCCCGAAGCCGGGACCCGGCTCGCCGAAAGCGGCCGAGCGTATGCTCCGCGATGCGAACGACAAGACCCTCACGCCTGCCAGGAGGGCGAAGCTCATATCACTACAGAAAAGAGAGGAGATGAAAGACGTTTTGATCAAGAAGTTCACGGAGAGGTATCGTGATTTCTGTCTTCTATGCATATTCGATGTCTACTTGTTCGAGATCGAAAGGAACCCACTGGACCGATGCACATGATTTGCAGAAACAAAAAACGCTAATCCTCACACCGTAATGAAAATACACAGAGTAAACGGCGATGGGGTTTCAGCAGACAAGAAGAAGGCTAACGAGGCCGCGATAGAAGCCGAAGTGGGAAACTTCCTCGGAACGGGGGCAATTACGGAGCAGAACCTGAAAAGGCTCGAGAAGAAAATCCATAGCAAAACAGGTATGATTTCTTGCGTGTTTCTTGTGCGCTTTGAACTTTTTGAGAATCAAGCGAGTTTTTTTAGTTCATGACTTAGGCGCACGACTTAAGCGCACTACCTAAGCGCACTACTTAAGCGCACTACTTAAGCGCACGACTTTAGCAGACGCCTTGAGCGTACGACTGGAGCGTACAACATTATAAGCGCACGACTTTAGCGTACTACTTAAGCGCACGGCTTTAGCGTACGACTTAAGCGAGCGACTTAAGCGCACGACTTTAGGAGCGCACGACTTTAGGAGCGCACGACTTAAGCGCACGCCTTACTCTGACAACAAAAACATCTACCCAGGCACACTTGAGGGCGACAACGTATCCGTGTCCAACTACTCCGTCGCGCAAAGCTTGCAATCACACCGCTCTATGGGCAGTGCAGCAATCGGTGCAAATTTGAAGCGGGACTGGAAGCTACTGGACGAGTATGCAGTTATGCTCCATGAGCAGGACGCGCAGAAGTTCAAGAACAGTACTGATGTCGTTTCTAGTTCTTTGCAGATTTTTGACGGTGCCAGATCAAGAAAAAGTTTTGTTTTGGTTTCCTACACATCACTCGCCTTCCGGTCCGCTACACGAAATGAAAACTTTTGCAAGCGCAACATCATCAACAAACCTTGCACCAAACAGAGCAAAAATCCGTCCAAGAGAAGCTCTACCGGGACCTTACCGCGCAAATAGACGCCGCGAAGAACAAGGACGACTACAAGAAGGCAGAAGACAAGAAGTACTTTGAGGAGGGCCTGAAGGAGTTGGAGCTCTGGCGCGTCGCGGAAGCAGAAAAGCTCGCGGAGCAAAAGAGAAAAAACATGATCGAGAAGCAGATGCGAGACGAGCAAATACAAATGAACATCAAAGTGCAAGAGGACGAGAAGTATCGAAACTACTTTTTCCGTGCGGGCAAATACAAATGAACATCAATGACTTTTTTGTTTCTGAAGTGGTCCTTCATTGTGTTATTCCACCTAAATGAGCGGAAAGTTCTTTCAACTGCATCAAGTACAGGCTATGATAATTTCAGCAAAAAAGCATGCTGACCCCACATCGACCACAGGGCTGCAAAGGAGAAGCAGGAAAAGGAGCTGGTGGTGCGAATCCAGAGGGAGCTGGAGGAAGAAGCGAAGAAGCAAGCGAAGAAAATAGAAGTACAGTTTTTTGCTTATCATTTGTATCATAGTTGTCTGTCATGCACATCTGCATGCTCAGAATGTTTCTCATGCGGAGCTCCATGACAAGCATTCTCCAGTCGTGCTTTGGAATTTGTAATGCTCCAAGCAGCATAATAGGCTAGATCTGTGATGCTGCTGAACAAGCTTGGAAAATGAATATCACAGCAAAACAAAGCCAACATGGCGAAAGTTTTCAAGGAGAACCAGGAGAACAAGGCCAAGAAGGTATTACAATGAAAAATGCCCCCACGACCCCAGAACTTAGCAGCATTTGCATTGCAAACCTTTCCAGTAGAAACACTCCCCGTCTTGCATATATCAGCAACACAAATTTTATTTTCCATGCTGAATAGCTGAAATCTGTGTTGCAAAGGAGCCCAACAGTAGCCGGATCTGTCATGCAAAAGATACCTTGCGGAGTCTAGGTTCTGCATCAGAAAGACTCGCAGTCCTTTCATGCAAGACAAAAAGCTGTCATTTGGAAACTTTGCATGAGAAACTTTTTGCAAATTTCGGGGTGGGGGCATTTTTCATTGTAATAGAAGGAGGCGGAGCTGAAGGAACAGGCGGACGCAGACATGAAGCAGATGAAAGAATACGCAAAGTTACTGGAGCGCCAAGAAGCAGCCCGAAAAGAGGAACAGCAGGCGCGGGCGGACAGACAAAAGAGCCTCATGGACAAGGTGCGTTGCTTGATTACGTGACTTTGCATGTCATTTTTGTACTATCCTAGCATGTTGCAGATTCCATATTTGTCCTCTCTTACGTTTACGGCGCAACTCAATCATCTTACTTCCATAAGCTCGGATTTTATTTTTGGTGATTATTCAAGAAGCGTAACTTTTTACCCTCATAACAACAGATGAAGAACACCGTCATGGCGCAGGCGGCCGCCAAGGGGCAAGAGGACGAAATTCGGGCCGCAAAGCAGAAGGAGGAGGCTGACTTGCGAGCGGTATCTATTTTTGTTGCTCTTGCGAATATTGTTCGTCGTAGAATACGACGGAAAATCATAAGTAGTACTGTGGAATAGAATAAGCAATACTGTTGATCGGCACCCTAAAACAGCTCGAGATGGCCGTCAACAAGCAGATGAAATTAGAAGCAATGCGGGCGGAAACGAGGGATTACCTGCTGAAGCAGATGCAGATAAAGAACGAAAGAAAACAGCAATCCTTGGAGCTGAAAAAGCTGCAGGTATACTTATTCAGCGTCTTGTGCTGTTTGACTCTAGTTGTACTATGGCGGCTTTGATATTTCTAGTCGCTGACCGCACTGTCTGTATCGCAAAGGCGCAATGCGAATGCCACACGACTCCGTGTTTCGAATGGATTCTCAGGCCGGGGTTCTGGATGAGGACCGGGCGCAGTACGAAGCGCAGGAGGCGAAGAAGGTGCAGGCTTTGAAGCTGAAGGCCTACGAGCATCAGAAAGAGCTGCAGAAGCAGATCTTGGAGAAGGAAGCCCGACCCAAAGACGTGGCAATGTCGGCCGAGGAAGAGAAAATGAACAAGGACCTGCTGGACCATGTCTGCACGGTATCAAAATGAAAAATCCCCCCTCCCCATATCAAAACGGAACTTTGTGATGCTGATTTGTGGTCACAAGTCGTCTTTGTCTTGTATATAGGACGATCATAGGAGCCATTTGACGCATTCCAGAGCAAGTCTGTCATGCGCTTTCGACTACTGCAAGCCTGTTTGTCATGCGCAATTGCTAGCCTTCTGCATTATACCCAAACAGGCTGAGAAAATGCCGCCAAGCACTCTCTGCAAGACAGATCTGATTTGTGTACGCAAATCCAGCTTCAGAAACTTCGCTTCGATATGGGGAGGGGGGATTTTTCGTCTCAATACACGGAGCTCGAGAAGGCCCGCTCTGCGGTCGGAGGGATGAGCCCGACCTCTGCGAAATAAGGAAAGCTTTGCGGAACAAAGGTTTGGATTTATCTTCGACGGTTGTGGTTTCGGAGAAATTTTTATGCGGAACAATTTCTCCAAATAACCAGAACCAGCTCCAAAAAATGCAGGACAACGAAAATGCAACCGCTCGGTCTTTGTATTTAAGAATCAGAAAAACTAAAACCGCACGTAATCCACTTCTATACCTGATCGTGGTCTTTTGGGACTCGTGTTGGGTCGGTTGTCGGCAAGACGTTCGACAGAATTCTATGTTCTTGCAAGTTTGAATAGGATGTTACAGTTTGTTAGCAGCGCATTTGAATAGTTTGTTAATCGAAACATCTTCAGACAAATTTTATGGTTCAGAGTAACAGTTTGAAAGCAGTGCAGAGACAGTTTGGAATCGTTCTAGATCTTATCACTTCAGACACAGTTTAATAACCCTCCGTCCCCGAGCGGCAGCCGTATGGTGGACGGTTGGTCCTGAAGAAGAAAAGTACTGCTTGCGTAGCAGTATCCCATGCTACAGTGTGTGGTGCGTCTTATTTTTAGGTGAAGCAGGACTTGAAACACGTGACAGTATTAGAAATCGCACAGAGTATGATCGAAAACGGCAAGCAGACTACCAGTAAAAAGTAGAATACAGCAATCGCCCGGTGCACGTAGAATGAACTTCAATCAGATTATGCTTATTGTTAATGCGCAGATGTTGAATACAGTTCGCGTTCGCGATAAATCACACCCCGTAGCAGCGCGGTCGAAGTGATGGACACTCCTCACATGCACTTATAGGATCAAGTGTTAGCAAGCAACAGTAAAAATGGAGCGACAGAGAGCACAAGAATCGTTTCGCAAAAGTCTTCTGCCAAGCAAGCAGGTTTGTTTGCGTATGCATGCAGAGACGCAGGAAAGTAAAAATAGATAAAGAGCAGCACAGCGGGAGTGATTGAGAGAGTGAACGAGCGACTCAAGTTCTCAAGGTTTTTTCGTTAGGCTCTCCGCTGACAAGTTTTTTCGTCGAGTTGATTCTGCAAATCCAGGACTTCAAACACCAACACTCATTCAATCCTACAAACTTTTTTCGCGCTTTTTTGTTGCACGATTTTTTTCGTTTGTTTTCTCAACGACGAACTGTGTCGAGCGAGTGCTGCAAAGCAAGCTCATTCGATGATTTTCGCAGTGCGAGTCTTTCTGATTATGTTTGGTTTAGCAGCAATGGCTATCACCACGTACTTTCTAGTCAAGTGGACAGCAACATTTTGTCGTAACTTGCTCATCTTCCGAGACCCACCAAACGGATAAACACCTATACCTTTGAAGTTGACTTCACATCTATTTCGTTTCCGATAGGACGTATTTACATTTACGAGTTTTTTTCTGTCCCGCGGTACATTGTGTAACAAAAAGAGTTCCCTCAACGTTGTCTAATATTGCATGTAACCAAAGTAGAAGCATCGCTTACGATTGTGCATCTATTTGTGTGATTCCTTTTGTGTAAGAGAAACATATTTTCGGCATTGCCCCATCATATTCAACTGTCTCGTGGTTTTTTCGTTGCTGTTTGTAGTACGCATATTCTATCTGATTCTGTTTCTTTGACCCGATGTGGCTTCTTTCTTCTTCCAAGAAACCTTACACGTCGAGCGTGAGTCCCGACGGCACTACAGGAGGGACCGGGAGTGAGAGAAGTAACAAGGGGCAAACAACTGAGCTGCGCCACCGAGTGACGTCCGGCCAGGGTGGCTCGCTTCGACCGACAGGTGGTACTAGTTTGATGGAGAATTGTGCAATTCCTCCTAGCAGCGCACCAATAAAAGCTGCAACCAACCAAGCCAAAATGTCAAATATCTTCTCGCAACCCATCAAATCGGGGGCGGAGACGGCGATACAGTTGCTGCAGAAGTTGCACAACCGACGGCCGGGGGACCGAAATCATGGCGAGCTCGTTTGGGAGGAGTGGACCGGCTGCGGAGTGTGTTGCTCTCCGAAAATGGTGTTCGCGCGATGGAAGAAGTTGGCCTTCCTCAGGTTCAAGCTGTACTCCTTTTCCTTCAACCTCGTGGGCATACTCGCGGCCGCCTACATGCAGATCGGCAACATTGCCGCGCAGTCCTACATCGAGTACGCGCGGGAGACGCCGTACCGTTGGAGCCACTTACCGGACGTGTTTTTGGATTTCATCGACAAACCGTCCGTGGACAACTGGAAAACGTATTGCGGCGACGCCATGCCGTACTTGACTGTGTTGTTCGGACTTGCTTACTTGTTCCTTGCCGACCTGGCCTGCGATCTCGTCGTGGCGGCGAACGTTTTTGCGGCTTCCTGGGTTTTTAACGGCATCGCGGAAAACGTCACAATATTACCGTCCTCCTTCGGGTATGAGAGGTGTCTGGACAGAAACGGAATCAATCACGGCGACGACCACAAATACCAGTGGAGCAACACGACCGGTATTATGACGGTTTTTATATTTGTTCTTGATACTGTCTGCGCTAAACGATAACGAGGACAAGTCCCAATAACCCCTAGCAGCCCTCCCCTATGCTAGCAAGATAATGATGATGATCTGGTTGTTCAACGTGTCTGCACCATCGCGATCAGCCTGATTCCCTTTTACGCTTTGTTTCCGCATGAACATCCGCTCACAGAGTAGACTTTACAGTTGTACTTTTAGACAAATCGCCCAAACTACTTTTCGTTTCGCAGGATCTTGTGCCGCGATGATGTGGAGCGGGCACACGTTCGTGACTTACCTGGCTTGTTGGGGCCTCTTGCAGGGATTCCGGACGCACTTTCCGGCCTACTGGACGGGGCGACCGTTTGACAGTAGCAGTTCTGCTTCAACAACAACAACCGACGACGGCTCCGCGGGTCAAGCAAACCAGGACCCAAAATCGCCCGCGTCGACGGTGCAGCCAAAACTTTACGCTAGCGGGTCGAAGAAAGAATTGCTCCGGAACATCTTCGTGCCGACCCGGTCGCAGATATTTCTGTACACAATGGTGGTGCTATTCTGAGTAAAAACGTCCCCACCCCAGAGCTGTCATGCAATGTTGCATGCCAAAAAAGTTTCTCATGCGGGGCCCTATGAGAAACATTTTCCATTTGTGTTTTGGAATTTGTGATGCTAGAATTATCAGCATGATGTGCTAGATCTGTGATGCTTCTGAGCTAGCGAAACAGGATTACACGATTACACTACGGGGACAAGCTTGTCATGCCAAACAACAAAAGCTGTGTGATTTGTCTAGCAGATTTCCCATCTTGACTCTCGTGTGGGGGCGTTTTTAATCAGGATAGGTTCTGGAAATGTTTCTGCTGATCATCGACCACAGTCACTACACGGTCGACGTGTACATCGCCCTGATCCTGGCGCAGCTCACTTTGTCCAGCGACTATCCTATGTAAAAACGCCCCCACCTCATAGTCAAGATGGGGAATCGGCTAGACAAATCCACAAGTTTTGGCTGTTTTGCATGACAGACTTGGACTTGTAGTGTAGTGCTGGTTGAGGTAGTTCAGCAGCATGAGAATCACAGATTCAGTGTAGCATGCTGATTGGAGCATGAAAAATTTCAAAACTCGAAGAGAAAATGATTCTCACGGGGCTCCGCATGAGAAACATTCTCAGCGTGCAGATTTGCATTACAACTATGGGGTGGGGATGTTTTTAAATACGATAGCGACCGGCTGAAGTTCTACTTGTACTACTTGAACCCGTACACCGCCGGTGGCGTCGTCGCCTACGAAAACAACGTCTTCTACCAGAAACTGCTTGCGCGCAAAATCCTGTTCCTGTCGCAGCACGCCGGCGGACTGGAATCCTGTCACGTTTCGGTGAAGAGGGAAGAGACGGCAAAGGCAAAAGAGGGCAGCGGACAAGAAGTTGGAGCAACTGCCGCAAGAACTGAACCGGAAACTGTGGAAGTCGGAGAGGTGGAGATGACGGAGTTGAAGATTGTCTTCGATCCCTGGTCACCTGCTGATCGCGAGATGGCGGACTTTTGGAATATGTGATCTGCTTTACTTTGCCCCCGCCGACTGCGCTTTTCGGTTCTTTTGGGGCATTGATTTTTCTGCATTGTATCTGTAGATGTTGACCTCGTGGTTCTGATTTCTTCGCTTGATGTTGTGAACCTCACTCAACTGATTTTTTTTTTTGGATTTCCACCTCATTGCATGCTTTTAGAAAGTAGATAGTGCTTCCAGCTCGTTCTTTTATGAACGAAGAACGATCTAAGAGATTACACATGTGTAGCAAAAGCGCTTCAATTGTAGAGCACGCGAAAGATCTAGCATGACCCGAAATGCGGGCCGTTCTTCGCATCACTGTGATCCGCTGTTCATATGTTTTCACACCGATCCAGTGCTCAATCACTGATAAGTTGGATCCTCCGCAAGGAGAGAAGAGCGAACTAGACCGCGAAGCAGAGGTTTTCTAACATGAAGCGCATACTTCAGCTGTTTCCCTGATTGTATTTAACGTTCTCTCTTTATCACGTTCTCGCGACAACGACGTAGCGTTTTGAAAAATGCGCTGCCATCGTACGTACAGAGTAAGGAGTTACTTCGTGTAGGTGCACACGCAACACGGTCCTCACACGCGGCAGTGGAGCATCGCGCCGATTCGCTAACACTAATCCCCCCAGGAAGATGAACACGTTTAAAGTGATTGGCGCGTATTAAATCCGTACCTTATGCGAGCTCGCCCTGTTCCTTTCCATCGATGGCTAGGCTTACGAGTAGGCGACTGTGAGGGCCGTGTTGCCGCGGGAGAGTTGAGGTTGAAGCTGATCTTGAGTAGCTGCATAGGGTGCGACGATCAGGAATAAGTAAATAATGTTCAGCAAAAATAGCTCCAAAGTTAGATCTTTTCATCACAAAAAAAGTCAAATAAAGTCGCTGTTTAATACAAACACTTCGCCTTTTCAGCGCCTAATTCTTTCATTAGCAAGCACAGCTTGTTTACTTTTGCGCAGTCGAGGTAGCATGTCTCTCTTCCGTTTCCTAGTTTAAGCGTTTTGAAGTAAGAATCAGTTAAGCTCTTTCTAATCCAGCTTTCTCTCTCACTGGTTTTTCTCAGGTAAAATCTGATCTGGTTGTCGGTAAAGGCAAAGGCAGATAACAACTATCGTAGTATCTTACTCTTAATATCCAGAACATGGCGTTGCAAACCGTCCACCGAGTACCGGTCAACCGTCCCGAGGACGAGGGCGATCTCTCGCTGCCGCCGGGTTTCACGTGGGACGCGCCGGAGGTAAAGGAGCTGCTGGCGGAGTCCATCGAAAACATCGCCGATTTGGAGAGAGAGGCGTCCGAAAACAAAAACTTCTACGAAAAGGGCAACAAGGATCTCGAAATCAGAATAAAGGTAAATGCTTTTTGTGATGATTTTGCAGTGATTGAGTGAAAAGAGCCTATAGGCTACCTTTGCGGCGTAACTGTTGTAGCGGGTCCATTTTTGAATATAAGACTTTTGATAATTTTTTGCACAGGATGCGCAGAAGGCGACGGAAAAAAAGAGAAAAGAGGAAGAGGCGGACATGATGTCAAAAATCAGCGCTGAGAAACAAGCGCTGCAAGCAGTTGAGGTATTGTTCTCGCCTTGAGTATGAATTTACCATGAGCTTTCGCATTATCTTCGCTATTTTTTCTCAAATATTCACATTCCAGCTCTTCACCGAATCATGTTTAGATTCCCGTCTTATTATTTTATTTTTCAGGGAAAAATGCAAGGGCACAAGTCCCGACACCAACGAAATATGGCGATGCTCGAGCGGAACTACAAGATGGACTGCGAGGCCCTTGACCGAGAAACCGCAGAGGGGAAGCAAACACTGCTTGCCAAGCAGGCCGAGCTCGAGCTTGTGAAGAAAGCAAGCAGCAACGCGCAGGATAACGTTGGCGAGAAGATGCGAGAGGAAGAAGAAGACGAGGACATTTGGGGAGACGACTAGTGCTCCCATGTCTTCTCAACGACCTCCCTGTTTTTGACACGAAAGCGACATACGAGTGTGTACTATTGATTCAAAAATGTATGAACCAAAAATGCACGAATAAAAGTGATTATCTTGTTCCACAGCGAAAAGCTTGGACTTCGACGCAATCGCCAAGAAGCGGCCACAGTTTTTGGCGGCCTTTTTTTTTGATGTCACACTCATGATGGCTGACACTTTGTTCCATTTCGCCTTAACACCAACTTTCGCCGCTGTTTAGGCAATTTATTTCTCGACTGGGTCCACTACAGGTCGAATTTTTAGCCCGCGTTCGTGCTTTTTGACTTCACTTTTCCGAAAAAAGATCCATTTTGAGTACGCCAATACCGGCCCCACGCAGCGCGCACCGCTTTTGCATGGAATGGAAAAAGAAAAGCAGCTTGCATTTGCTTTGTTGTGCGGCGTAAGGTTCTTGAACCGCTCTGTTGCTGCACAGTGCGCTTAAAATGAAGGCTATGATCCTCTGCTTCCCAGTTTGCAGTTCTCCTTTCATATTCATCGCGATTGCGATTTTTCCATGATAAAAAGGCAATATGAACATCGCCGACCGATCTGCGTAGAGGCGCTGTAGTGCGGACGATTCGAGGAGGATATCTATTTCTATTTGAAGCTTATCATTTCATCGAGACAGTAGAAGTTCCAAGCGGATAAAGATGACCCCAGAAAAAGCGCTGCAGTGCAACTGCCACACTGCTGGGCGACCGAAGACCCACTTGTGCTCCAGCCGCGCAAAGATAGTGGCTTCATGCCCACGTCGCGATGAGCAGGACCACGCTAGTCCCACCTAGCAATGCGTCTAAGCAGCAGCTGTGCCATTTCTCGCTAGTCAAGCACTTCCTACTGCATTTGATTGTCGATGGACTGCATTTGATTGTCGAACCAAAAACAGAATCACAGGCCGTGATGAATACCATCTGAAGTTGTAGGAGAAATACCTCGCATGAGATACGGACCGGCAGTGATAGGTTTGTCATACCAGGCTACGAGTAAGTATCCGATGAAGATACCTACGGATTTCTAGTTCTTTCACCGACGGATTATTGAAAAACTTGTCGTGGTGCACGCGCGCAAGCTATCAGAAAAAAAGCCGGTAGAGTCTAAGAGACAGTTGGTCACTTCAGACGAGTACAACAAGATTCATCAAGATTAATTTTTCACGCGCACGAAGTATAAAAGATAGTAGTGGCAGTGAGAAAGAACAAGAAGCAAAATTCGCGATGAGTCCAACCGCGGGAGGACAGAGCATTTCATTACTGCTAGTAGACGTCGAATTGGAATTTTATCAAGGTCGTGCGCTGAGTATAACGCACGCCTTACCTTTAAGTGTAAGTAGAAGTACCAGTAGAAGTAATTTCTCCGAAATAGACAACTAGAAGTGGAACTACCTATACCACTTGAAATAGCGTGGACATACCTCGACAAGAAGTATACTCAGCCAGCAAGGACTGGAATTGTGCCGCTCCGTAGTACTATCTAAACCCATCTAGAAAGTTGTGATCGGCAGGCCGGAATAAATAGGTCAGCCGTTTGCATTTTACCACTAAGAAATATTTGAATGTGTCTTTGATTTCTCGCATCTCATCTCCACTCTGCTAGGATAGAGCTATATCTTATCACTGCATGCAGTGCAAGGTTTTTTGCATAGTACCGCAATAGAGTTTCTACTTGATTGGAAATCTCTTGCAGTTTTTACAAAAAATTGCGTTCTGCCAGTTAAGAGCATTGATTAGGCTTTAATTTTTTCTTACCAGCATTACAGCGACCATTGGCGGCGATAGAACGGCTGTCTTGATTTTCTCGTAACTCGGGGGGTATCAGCGAGCCGACGGCTATTGCTGCCCATGGAAGCGTAGTAAAGAGAAGGAGCTTTGTAGCGTGAGCCACATAAACGAACAACCACTCGTGTCCAGATATTAGATATTGAAGCGATTTTAATTTTATATAGATTGATAATACTGATCTATCTGGTGTTTTCCCCTCACTGTAACTGGCAGAAGAGACATTCGTACCAGCAGCCGATTTGGCGAGGACTTGGTGGAGGAGCTGCGAAGGTTCACATCGTTTTTGGGCAGCCAGCATCGGAGCAGGTGAACCAATCGGGACCGCACACACGAGCCGAAGCCCAGGGCCTCGCATGATTTCCAAGAAATCGATGTCGGTAAAGCTACACCAGTCTCTGATGTTGTGAACGCAGAGCAAAAACTGCCTGTGTCGTGAATCGGGAGGTTCCAACGAGAACGCCTCGGCTGAAGTGCGAGGAATCTTCACCTCTTCCGCTGCTGATCACAGCAACGACGGCTGTGCAGCGGGAATACGCGATGGACCCAACGGGGCTGTACATCACGGAAGTCATCTTCGGTAAGGGAAAGTGATTGCGCCATTTTTTGCCGTACAACGAACCTGATTATCTTGCACCCCGATCAACAGCGACTCGAAGCACTGGAGCGGCCACCTCGGGAGCGAGAGCAGAAGGAACTACAAATTCGCCGAATAAAAAGTTTTTTTCACACTTCACCCCTGGTTTGCTGCATATGAGCCCGGTAGAATCATGTCGTCTGTGTTGCAGGTGGCTCTGATGGGTTCTGTGCTAATGCAAGAAGCCGACCCGGCGCAGGCGTTCTCGCTGAGCCGGTTGCAGGCAGGAAACATGAATCTCGCTGCTTATGCATTTGTCAAATTGTCCCCAACATCTCCCCATACTTGCAACGCAAAAGGCTAGTTACCGTGCGGCGGGATCATGCCTGATCTATCATGCGCCTCGTGATTTTTAAAGGTCCATAGCTCCATGATTGCCCCGCCCTTGGAGTTTGTTTTTGCATCTTGAGAATGTACTGTTTTGTAATGCAAGTCGCAGCTTTGGGTCGTTGGGGAAGATTTGTTGACGCTGGATACCGTACCGCCGGGAACCGCCGCAACATCCGGAGGATATCCAGCCCCGCCGTACCAAGATCCAACAGCGGAACAGATTACGAGACCTGTGCGGCCACCAGTGTATAGTAGTAGAACAAATAGTCGTAGAAGTAGTCGTAGTACTAGCGGTAGTAGAAGACTGAAGCAGTTCCTCTCGTCTGTAGACATTTTGGGAAAGCAGGGCTTCACGCGACGTCCTGGTCGTGATGTGGCTGTGTATAATAGCATGCTGGGGACACCAGAAGATCACGACTTGCGCACATGTCAGTTGCGAGAGAGTCTAGTGCAACAGGCCAGCGGCGAGGACCTGTCGTCGCGCATAGCGGCGCAGCAGCAGCTCGCCGCCCAGGCGGAGCTTGAGCAGGCGAGGGTCCTGGCGCCAGCGCCCCTGCTCAGTGGGGATGAGCTTTGTAGTCGCCTGCGAGCACTTCTAGACAGTCACACCGGTCGCGATCCGACGCCAGTCGGTGCAAGATTTAAGCCAAGCGGCAAAAGCAAACAGTCAGGTTGGAGGCCACAAAAAGTGTGGTCCCAACATAGTTCGGATGAGGTGGATGAAGCTGCTGCTGGTCATGTAGTGAACCAATGGAAGCAGGAGGGAGATTTGGAAGCGGCATCGCACGCAACCGCGGTGGAGATAGGACTCCCTGTAGGAGCTAGTACAACTACGCAGCAAGCGATTCCGAAACTAACCCAGCAAAAGATACACAGCACCTCCCGATCGGGCGAAGTGCTAGAAGCTCGTCAAAACAGTGACGCCATTTTAGAGCCGTCAAATCGATGCGGCAACCACATTCCTGCTTCCGCATTTGACAGCAGTTATTGTACCAAACCTGCAGAAGTGAGCTGCGATAGTTCGTCTTTGTTAGCGCCACCACCGGGAGCTGCAGTAGTCCCGACCACTAGTACTAGTGCAACAGCAAAAATAAAGCAAAATAAGTTGCCACTGCCGATTAATGCTGCGCGTAGCAGTAGGTGTCCCTTCAACTGCTCCGGCCCTTTAACAGCGGAGGTGCGGAAAACGCTGTCCTATGACGATTTCCTAAATCATCAAAGGCCCGCGGGCGATGCGTGGATGCCACCGGGACGAGGGGCACCGGTTCGGGAAGCCGATAATTCCTGGAGCACGCTCGGGCGAACGGGCAAGCGCGACCGGAAGGAACTATGCATTGCAAAAGCATCGTACTAGTATCTATAAATTGCATCACAAAAAAATTTTATCAAAAGGAAAAATTCAATTTGTAATGCTGATTTAGCTATGAGTCCAGATTTGTCATGCATAGTTGCAATTACTACGAGTGCGATGCTTTTGCACTGCATAGGAACTGACGGGCACCAACTCGCAAACGTCAACCAGCGCGTCAAACTCCGGATGCGGTGCGACACCTGCAGCTAGTGTCATGGACCAGCAGGGAAATTGGAGTATTGAACTTTTATTTCCGCATCATAGCAGGAGCGAATGGTTTGAATAATAGTACCGACTTCCCCCGTCGGAATTTCCTTGTTCGCAGCGGTGGACATGTCTGTGTCAGAGGTTTGGTCTATCATCAAAAGTGTAAAGCGTCGTCAAAAATCAAGCAACTTTCCACAACAGACGCAACCAACGAGGAGATCTGCACCGCCCCCGCACCTTCGGGACACGCGTCTGACGACGACCCTGCGGCAAGTTACCTCGTGCACAACTCGCAGGATAATGACAGGTAGGAGACGGTTTTATGATACACAAATAATGCCTTTAGCGTCATCTTCAAGTTGCTTTTTTTTTATGCTATCCCTATTGAGGATAGCAATGAAAAGTGAAAGGTTCTAAAATTCGGGAGACTTCGAAGTCTTTGATTTTTCAGGCTGTCTTCGGTCGCCGTGCCTATGGACCAGTCGGCGCTTTCCACACCTCCGGAAAACAATGGCACCGCGTTAGATCCCCCCATTCAGTACGGTGCGGACCGTATCCCAAATAAAAAGCTAGCAGGTGCCAGACATTTGTAATTCATAGAACGAGTACAGAGAGAAAAAAGGCTTGCCTCTAGCATGCTGCCCAGCATATGCATTTAATTCTGACAGATTCTTCTGTGTGTTTACTTTTTGCATTTACAAATATGACCTTGCTGCTAGCTTTTTTCTCCGGGATAGACCAAATCAAGGTAGTTCTACGGACCGATGATGTTTTGGAGGAGATACTGAATTTGCCCATGGGCGACCCGCGGTTACTTCAGATTGTGGACAGTCGCGATCACTTGGAAGATGAACTCGAGGGCATCAAGTTTCTAGCGAGCTTGCGCGACTTGAAGGATAATCGAGGTGCATCTTCCTAATTGTTTTGAATAAAGAGAATTAATATTTGATACTCATTTTCTGTCTTTAGTTCTTCATATTTGTACGAGTTCTTCGAACGGCGTATTCATTGAAACTACTGCGATCTTCGTGAAGTTGCCTTCCGTGACCTACTTAGGCACTTCAAGCCGCCCAGCCAACGAATCCGAGGACGAAGAAGAGGAAACTACCGAGAGCAAGCGCTTGCGTACCGCCCACGCCTGGTCAGGAAGGAAAAATGTAGACGAAGGTACTTTATCGACTCATTATGACCTCCAGAGTTTTATCATCTGGAGGATGCTCATGCACGATGGATTTTATGAGAACGAAAAGACTTTGGACCTGCATTTGTTCAAAATGGAAAAAACAGACACATTGACGGACAGTCGGTATCGGTTTGCGCAGGCCATGGCGTCAAGCTTCGAGGAAACTTTAATGGATCTTGCTATGCAGGATCAAGAGGTCCAATCCAAGGAGCCTCCGGTGACAATTGGGAAGTGCGCAAAAACGAGCGGTATAGAAGTTACGTACTTTCTATAATAAATATGTTCCTCCTCGTACTATCGAAATCTTCTTACTGAAAACAGACTTCAGTACATGTGTCGTCGCGAGGTGGTCCTCTTCGGAATTATGCACCGCTTCAGCTACCTCCAGAATCATGTCAAGTATCGATATTGAAAAATAACGCACTTTCATAGCCGGCCACGGAGGCAGCTGCTCGCATCCCAACACGTTCTTCCCCTGGGCGTTTCCGGACCTCGCTGTCGAACGGGCCTCCGATGTTTACAAGTTTTACACGAAGCTAAAAGACGTGGCTGCGCGCGAGGGCGCGGACCTCGGCCCGGAAGCGTTACTGGCACAGATCGTTTTTCTCAAAGCGTCGTACCTGCGCGCACCACCCGCAATGTCACAGGAACAACTGGAACGGAGCGCTGCCACATCCACGGGAGCGTACACAGGAGCATCCCTTTCCGTGCAGGGCGGGACTGTGTATTCTTGATAGGAGCAGTGTTTCTGATTTTGGAGTGTTCACACTACACTGAGTGATTTTTTGAAATGCGCCGGAGTAGAACAAGTGTTTACGTGGAGATGTTTTGTTTTTTTCATATACCACATATCATGGAACACGACAGCGGCCCGGGCAGTTTGAGTTTTTCGGCAAATGCGCAGAGCCCGAACCAGTCCCACACGCCGCAGAGGCGGCACATCCGGCGGGCCCACCACCGAAGCGCCCCGGGTAGCGCCGGCACTTTATCTCGAAACGGCCACCTTCCCGGTCGCCGGGGCAGTTCGTTTCACGAGGACGAGATTCCTGGCACGCGGCAACGGCGAGCAGACTCGTTTCACGAGGGCGACCCCAGTGCACATAATTGCAGGCGAGGTGCGAGCCAAACGCCGATCGACACCCATCCCCAGGCGCAAACTGTGATTGGCACCATGGCAACATCGAGCAGTGGCCCCAATCATGTAGTTGGTCCAGCAGCGGTGATGGGTTCGCAATGGGACCCTCAAGGCTACCCCCACGCGGCGCCGCCACCGCGTGTGGCTACCCGTCCCGGGAGCCGTCACGGCGCTGCAAGTCCTATGCTGTTCAGTGGCCACAATCCGTATCCACTCCCGGCCCGGCAGCACATCACGCACAATGGTGTAGTGGATACACATAATCTAGCCCCGCCCCAAGGTGGGGGGACCAGTTCCTGCGCGAGCTCGAGTACACTGCCCGGAGGTGGACACCAGGGGACTATAAACGCAATCACGGGCATGTGGGGGCAGTCTCCGTCGTCGGCGCATTCCCAACTGCACACGCCGGGCGGAAGCCACCAGAACCACACGAGCGGGAGCGCAACACCGGCTGCCTCGGTGATAGGGCAAAGGTCCGCCGCGCCGCACGGCGTGGACAGTCCGCATAGTGTAGGTCACCAGTCCGACCGAACCGTGCTTGAGCAGCTGATGTCGCAGCCGCGCCGGGTGCGGGCGAGAGGGAAGACACGCTACGAATCCGCGTGGGAGGTGAAAGAGTCGTCCAGTTGGCAGGAGCTGGGGGACAGCATTGCAAAGATGATGATCGAAGGCAGACAAGAATCCAGTTTGCCGACCCCTGGCCCCGCGATCCCCCCCGCCGCGGCATCGTCCGGCAACGCGATGGTAAACTCGCAGGCAGCGAGCATGAGTGCCAGTTTTTGTCAGACAACTAGTATGAACCAAACTTCCAGCTCGCAGCAGCAAGGTGGCACCAACAGCAGCCTCAGTGCCGAAGACACTAGCAGTTTGATGGACAAGGACGAAGTCGAAGACCAGACCGGGCCATTGCTGCCAAAGATCGCCTGTCTTATCGAGCGCGCAGGATTTATGATAGGTACATATCTTTGGAACTAATTTCTATTTTGTAGTTGTTTTATGCAGGATCGTACAAGAACTCAAATTCGCTTCCATGACGAGCAAAATACCACCTTAATAAATACATCCGCAGACGAAGACTGGGGATTGGGCCTTCTGCTTCGCAAACTCGTGTCGAAGCGGTCGCTCCTCAGCGCGCTACGAGACGATGTCGATATGGATGGCGGGTCTTCTCTCTTGAGTCGAAAGCGCAGTTTCGGGACTTCCTGCAGAACCAGCAGTGACGACGAAATGGCTAGCGAGATCGGCATCGGCATGATTGGGTTGTATTGATGATAAAAGCGAGTTCAAGAATCATGTGCAGCTCCCGTTCGAAGTAGAGTTTTCTTTTCAGCTGGAAAAATGAGAAATGCAGCTGCACGCGCTCAAGCTGCGAGCGCGGGAAATCAGACAGATTTTAGACTTTAACAATTACTACAGCCTTGCCTTCGAGCAAAAAGTTTTGTATCCAGTTTTTACGTTTAGACAAAGAAATAGAAAACTACGCTTTTGGTGGTTACTCAGTCGAGAATGTAGGTCATTAGTATACGTTTATCGAAGTAAAGGTAGGTCACTTGTTAGAAAAAATCCTCATCAACCTTACTCGTTTTTCGGAGCGCAGAAAGCGGACCTGGCGTACAGGTTTGTTGACATGGTTTTCCATACGCAAGCAACGTATGTGATCGGGAGTAGCACCAGCCTGCTAAGGCACAGGAATGCGCCGGCAGAGCCTTACGAAAAACTACGATATTCGAGGTTTTGATAGTACGCTGAATATTAGAAATTATGTTGGTTGGTGCTGAGAAAGCCACGCGCCATGAGAAGTGAAACCTGCAAAAGCAAATCTTATTGTTAGAGAATATTACAGAAAGATCGTTTAGTAGAAGGTAAAAATAATACGTCCAGAAACGATATGAAGGTGGTAGTGCAAACTACTTGGCACAACTAGGAGTTACACTTTTTTCCAGAGAATACAGCAGGAGAGAGAATTAGATACATCGCTCTACACTTTAATAGTTCCTTTTCAAAATGTGATTTGACAATACAGCTTTTTCCAGACCTGTCTTTTCGGAGCATTGGAACCAAAAATGCCTCGGATCGATTGTCGTAGGAAATATATTTCAGAACTTCAGTTTTTTTTCCTGAGTTACGCGACACACGGAAGGATTGTGTCGTCGCGCATCTGCTAATCAAAGCATCAGCTGCCTTTCGCATACTGAGGTTGCAAAAAGACAAAGAGTCCGGAGTGAAAGAACGACCAGTCTAGGTCATTTGTTTTTTATTTTGAAGAAACGGAAGGCGTGACTGCGATGCCAGCACGAGAATGGGTGTGGATACTTCGTTGCGGTGTGGATACTCCGAGGTGCATTTTTAATAGGCCGGGAGCTGCTCGTCTCGCACTCGCAGTGATCGTCGGCACTGATCAAAGTGTACCCCCGAAAGCACTGAAGACACCCGCGCAGCTATCTTCATCCGGTATTCTCTAGATGCTAGCTGGGATAGAAGCAAGAAGTATGCACGCTCCCGCACTGGGGACAACGCAACATGACTTTTTCAAAGGGCCACTACCGGAACTAGCAGTTTTTGAAAATGCCATGCATCAATCAATTTATTTTTGTCGCATCATCTTCACGCACTTCCACTTTGTAATACACACGCACGAAACGAAGAACCAGGAGTGTTTTATGGCCGCCTTTGAAAGAAAGGTATCGGCGCTTTTCGACAATGCCAGGACACAATAGGTACGCGCCACACCGATTTGAAAGTTGCTCGCGAATATTGAAAGCTACTAGCTAGAGCAGAAAACCTGGAAATGCGTTGCTCTACGTACTGTACATTATTTATTGTCCGGCACACCTGCTGCTGTTTCCGGTGCTGCAACCGTGCAGCACCGAACATAAGAAGGTGCAAGCCATGCTACGAAGATGCTGGCATCACAACAGCAACGCCTCGTGGGCGAGCACAGAAGCAGCGAGAGCACGCAGCGAAAATCAAGTGGCTGTCGAATAAGATATACTCATGTACTAAACTTGATATTTTTGACATTTGGTAGTGGTTTTCTTTGAGATCTACTGAGATCGTCTCACCTACTGATTTGCAGAAAGGTATGACATTCGGAGCTTAGCGTCGCAAGAGCTTCTTGGCATAGAGAAAACGCACTAGTCATCATCATCGCGCATTTACACCATAAGAATATAGAAGGGACCGAGACAAAATATGCAACATGTAAAGAAAAGCAAATTTTCGTGGCCCCCTTTCTACGGAAAAAAATGATTCATGCAAGCCAACTTATTCAGGAGGGCTTTGGTTTTTCTGATGCGGAGGGACAGGATTGCGATTGGGTTCCTAAAGATGCGAGGCCTGTTCGGTCTTTTTTCTATAGGGCCGCAGCAGTTGCAAATATTCTCAAACGCGGACTCTATTGTTTTTTTTTATTCGTCATAGAAGTGTTGCGTTTTTTTCTTTGCCGGAGAGCAGTGTTGGCATGTCGAAGAGAATTTGCAACTCGCTAGCAAGAAAGAGTCACAATTGTGCACCTGGAAAGACGTGGGCGAGCGGATAATATCAGTCTTGTGAAGATGAATACAAGTTACCTACGTACAAAAAGAAATCTTCTTTCACATAACAAGTCGCATGTACATATGCTGCAGCATTCTTGTTCCCGCAAAGCCAGGTTTTACGCTGTCCCCTTGAGCGCGTGAAACAGGGAAACTGAAGAATTTTCAAGGAGAACGAAATAGTCAGGCCGTGCAGTTGTAATAAAGTTCGAGAGTACAACAGAACTAGGAAATTGTTCGGGATTCATTTGAAGCAAATAGAGAACGTCGTAGCGCGAAAGAATGGCGACGGCAGCGGATCACATGCTGTTCATCCAGGAAAAGGTGAACCCGGTGTTGGAACAGCTCGTCACGCAGATGCTGCTCGACCGACCAGAAGACCCGTCAGCCTTCATGCTGGCGTGGTTGAAGGAAAAGCACAAAGAGTCGGGCTTTCCGCCGGTTTCCACCAGTGGCGAGTCACTCGAGGAGCTGCGACAAACTTTGGCAGAGTACTTTTTTTTTTTGGCCTCAGTACTTCGTAATCGTATTGATTGGTAGTGTAGTCGGATATTGATTTAGCACATGAGAAAATTTTTAGTTCGGCAGAGTCGTGAACATGGGAATCAGTGTGCTTGTACCTATGCTGACCTATCAGTGCGAAAAATGAAGTGAGGACACTGAAATCTTCCCAACAGCCTCCAATCGAAGAAAGCCGACCTGGAATCGAAACTGCAATAAAGGAGATTTACGACACTGCGAAAGTATCGTCGGCGAGAGCAGACGGATGAAGATCTGACGATCAAATCTATCCCCCCTTTCACCCTCTCCGCGGCATCGCACGGTGTCAGCAGCTCCTGATTTTTTTACGCAGCAGACCAGACCCTAGCCATGGCGGGCGCGCACGTGAGAAAAAGAAGAAAAAATTGCTTTGTTGATTGCGAATCTCTGACAAGGTTCGGGCATCGATGTGGACAGAATTGGTGACACACATGATTAAGCGCGCACAGATCTTTGTTCGACGTCGTTGTCAGCATATACCTACCAATGTCCTCCGGCTCATGATGAAGTAGCTCACGACAGAAGACAACGTACCAAACGTACTCCGGCTTGTCGATTTTTACTGAGCTAAAAAAGTATCATAGAACTCGAAGTCTCTTTTGTTGTCCGCAGAAAACTGCCTGGTTGTTCTATCGCTGTACGTAGTAAACCAAGATCTCCTGATCCAGGTCGAGATTGCGCAGCATTTTCGTGTGCTTGTCGTGTGGCGTTCGAGATCTTTGATGCTGGTTTTCGGTTTGTGCTGAACTCGTTCATGTTTTTGGCGAGAAAGTTTTACGCGGCTTTAGCTCATGAAATTTTTTGATTAGCGCATCGTTTTTTCATGCGACTGTTTTAATAACAGGCAGGTTATTACGTCCGTAGCTAGTTGCCAAGAAGAAAGCGAGCAGCAAGATGGCAACTGTTACGCGAGGCTGCAGCTCGTCTTCAGGCTGCACTTTGCGCGTGCAGATGTGCAGCGGAAAGATTCGGGATGCGCCGCATCGCGGTGTGCTATCATTGCGACACTTCAGCAGCTTCCCACAGAATTCCCGCCCGCATCCACCATCTAAGAAGCTGCCCAGGCGAAAACCTGAAAGCCTCTGTGAAGACGCTGCAAGGCAAAGTGATTCCGTAAGCAGGGAGGAATCTTCGACATCATGCAAATTCGACAAGCTGGCGATTCTGAAGGACCCTCGGGCGACGGCGGAGGACATCTTGAATGCTGCGTGGCATTTGATAAAAAGTCCAAAACTGCTGCAGGAGAAATCGGAAAACGGCTGGATCTATACGATTGCGTTCGAAGCGTTTTCGCGGAACAAGATTCCGTGGCAAGAGGCAGCAAAACTTCTACCCGCGTTAGAGTCTGCCAGCCCGCACCGCGCCAGCCTGGTTCCGCTGAACGCTTTGCTCAAGCAACTCCCGCTGCCTGCCGCCGCAGTGCTGCTTGAGTGCCGGTTCGACGGTGAGATGGGGAAGGATCTGCGCGAGGAGCTGCTTCTTCCTAGCGCTACCGATTCTTCCACAGGCAGAAACTACACCTCATCATCGTCGTTGCCCTCATCGCGTCCACCAGACGGCGTATTTATCTGCAAGGGAGAGGAGCTGAATCTGGAGAAATGCTTTGGAAGGAGAAGGGAAAATGTAACAAAAGCTGTCAGCGGGGGCACAACATCAACATCAACCGAGGCAGTTGAAGGTAACACCACGAGCAGTCCTCCGGCCGCCTACGTCGATTACGACACGACGCCAATCCAGCTTGTCGCGCCCGACGCTTTTACGCTGTCCACGGTGCTCCAGAAACTCGGCAACGCCGCCCGGGTGGCCATGCGACAGCGCGAAGAGCGTTGCGTGCAAGAGGGGCGGAGGACAAGAAGCTGTCACTACCATCAGAAAGCAGAGTCATTGTACCGCAAGTACGCGAAGCCCTGCAGCGCGGATATCCGGTGCGCCATGCAGGTGGTGCGGTGTTTCCCGTCCCGAGCGTGGCGCGAGTTGTCAAAATTTGTCGATCACTCGGTACCAAAAGAGACACAGGACACTCATTTCCTCGGCTCGGCGCTGGACGTTGTCGCGCGGGCTTGCGATCAGAACCACCAACATCAAGAAGAAAGTCGAACGGTGATGCTAGCGCATTTCCTGACGAAAAATTTGGATCACAACGACAGTGCGCAGCTAGAGCAAAGGCAAGACACAGCATCGTCTTCAGAGTCGTCTGCCGATTGTTCATCTTCCCATGCGCGCATTCTGGGCGAAAAATCCAGTGACGATCCACTGCTAGCCGCACTGAAGATCTTCATCACCGCGAGGCGCCGGGGATTGGCAAACACGGTGGTACACAATGCCATGCTACTGGCGCTGCACAAATCCGGGCGGTGGATGGAGGGATTGGAACTGCTCGCCCACATGCTGCAAGTTGAGGAGAACGGCGGCAATGATTTTGCAACTACAGGTGCGGCGAATGATAGTACACCGAACCCAAAGCCTGTTGTTGACAAGATTTCCTTCGGAACAGTAATCTCCGCGCTCCCGCCCGGCGAGTGGCTCCTGGCTTTGAATCTTTTGCGGAAGATGCAGGACCTGAAAATGGAGATCAACACCCAGATTGCCTACGCCGTGCTGCACAATCTGGAGCGGTCGTATAATCTCGAAAGCAACCAGAACGAAAATTCGGCAGAACTTCTGGAGCAGCAGCGCTGTCTGTCTTCCGGAACAAACTCGGGCGGTAGAATCCGCGTGTTCGCAATTACCCGTGCCGGAGACGGAGACCACCATGGCGGAGAGGGGCCGTCGAAGCAACATGTTCGACTGGCAACTGCGAAAAATGATTCTGTCGCAACAAATAAGACTGTGAGTGTCCATGGACTTCCGCGGTGCCTGCTGCCTGAGACGATTCTGACCGCGAGCGTTGCTGCTACCGGACCCGATCGGCAGGAGGCGGGCGCGAGCTGGAAGTTTTTTTGGGCTCCCGAAGAAGGACCGCCCCAGAGTTGCCAATTATCCCCGGTGGATGGAGGCGCGATCCCGGCCAGTATGTCCGTGATCAAGGCAAGTACCGTGCAGATTGCACGCAAAATGATCCTCGGACCCTTCCACCCACAGAAAACGAAAGTGCCCTGGACCGAGGGGCTCTTTCGAGCCGGTTTTGCGTTCCTTTTGGATGGCGCGACAAATTTGACGCACCCTGGCTGGCAGGCCGCCGTGCAGCTGTGGCAAACGAGGAGCGCCGACGTGTATCCGCAGGGGCGATTTGATTTGAAAAAGCTACAGGGGATAGGAACGGGACTGCAGCCTGTGGGTCATGAAGATACTTCAGCGAGCAATCCCCTGATCTTGGATTTTCATCCGGTGAACATGTGCACCGACCGCAGTTATTGCGCCCCAGTGGTGAAAGTTTGTTTGTTCTGCGCTTTGGGCCAGGTCGAGAAAAGTTTTGGCGCTGCTGCATCTCGGAATGGATTATCTTCAGGCGACTTGAATCAGACGGACGGAGGCACTCGGTCGCGAGTGACTTTGCGCCTCATCACCGGGAAAGGCGAAGCAAGATTATTTCGGGCTGCCGTGGAGTTTCTCGGTTCGGTTCGCTCCGTTTTTCCCAGCATCCAGACGGTGCACCCACGGGACGCGGGGAATATCTTTGTGACAATGGAGAAGCCGCTGGGAAACCGGGATGTGACAGGGGAGGGTCGGAGAACAACCCGGGCGGCGGATAGTGCTTGATAATGAAAATCTAATGAGGGCTAGAAGTACTCCGATATGTTGTTGTGCCGCTCCACGTATTCTCGGAAATGAGTTTAAATGTACGCGTTTCATCAGGCACTCGCACTTCCTCCCGCGCAAGGGAAAAATGAACGTCAATCTTTTGACTGTCTCTCTCCGCCAGTCCGAGTTTCAACACTGCACGTCATGCAGAAAGTTGGTACGGGGTGCCCTAGACTTTCCCGTTGTGATTGACAAATTCAGTGTTGGCGGCGTCTTTGCAATTTCCAATCTTACCCGGCCCTGTGTGTGAGCAAGCGCATGTGTCGTGCATTCGGGTCCTTGCGGCATATCAACTGAAAGAGAGGTTACTGTACGTGCAACTTGAATATGGAGACTGTGGGCATTTTTTGTCGAAGGAAATTTCTAACAAGAGTGAAGATAAGTCGTGAAAAGACCACAAGATTTCTTACTGAATGACATACGTTGCGGCCCTTGCACTTCTCCAACTCATACCTAGTCTGATCAGATGTACGAAGTGCGAAATAATGAAATGCATTTTAACCTTCAGACCTTTGATGTAAGGTAGAGACGTCAGTGCTTTTTCTTGGTTGTACGAAGTGTTTTGCATCGAAAAACTAAATGGCACTATCTGTGTAAATAAAAGCCATCAACAAGAATGAACACGAATTTTGTACAGTCCCCCTCTTCCTCGGGGGGACTGGTCCAGGACATGCTCGGGTCAAGAAGCGCTTCCATGTCATCCAGCACACAACACTACTCCGATCCCGGCACGTCTGCACGCGCTACGACAAATGGAGAAATCGCGCTCGGAGGCATCGGTGAGTGGATTTTCTTCGGGGTCGCGTTCGTGCTTCTCATGGTGTTCGACAGTGTGTGCTTGTTGCGGGGCATCAGCAAAATGACCTTGAAGCAAAGCGCCTTGTATGTGTTGTTCTACTTCCTCTGTGCGCTAGGCTTCTGGGGCTTCATCGTTTTCGTGCGCGGGGTCACCCCCGCGCTGCAGTGGAGCACCGGGTAAGGGAGTAGTGCATTGATTTGTGCTGGGGCTTGTTTAATTTTTTTTTGTGGTTTTTTGAATAAAACTGGCACCAGCATGTATCTATGCAATGTCATACATTCATTTCTCTCCTCGCCCACCAGTTACCTCCTGGAGTGGATGCTTTCCGTGGACAACCTGTTCGTGTACCGGGTGATTTTTGAAATGTACAAGTGCCCGAGTTACCTGCAGCAAAAACCGCTGTTCCTCGGCATCATCGGCGTCATCGTGCTGCGCTTGCTGCTGTTCGCGGTGGGAGAATGGCTTTACCACAGCATCTCCTTCGTCTACCTGATCCTGGGCGGGTTTCTCGTTTACACGGGCGTCAAAGTCGTGGTCACGGACGAGGATGACGACGAGGACCCGACGCAAGGCCGCGTGATCCAGTGGCTGGCCAAGCGCATACCGCTCGTCAGCTACTACGACGCGGACGGGCGGTTTTTCGTGCAGGTGAGCAAGCACAGCTACGACGACACGCTGGCCGACTCGCCCACGTCCGCGGACCGGATGCACCAACATGTGGACCTTCAGAACAGCAACCTAGCAGCGGGGCTGGAGCAAAAGGGCGGCAGCTCGAGTACGAGCAAGAACATCGAGCTGGCGGAGGTCGTCGGGAACAACAGTAGCAGTGGTAACATGAAGGACCTAGACTTGGAGATTGGCGGCAGTGGCAGCGGCGCAGCGGGGGCAGCGGGATCTACTTCCGCAGGACCGGGCAGCAAGACGGCCGGCGAAGATCGTGCAGGCGGAAGCAACGAGAGCGACAACATACTAGCGGCCGGCAGCCCAAATTCGGATCGAACAAATGGCGAGCTTTCGGACGAAGGGATACCGAAGAAGCACCGGTCCCTGGTCAGGAGGTTCCCCTACAGGTCACCCTCGAAAAGCAGAAGCGACAGTGGGGGTGCCGGGGGGACACCGGCTGAAGAGGTAAGTACGTCGTCGTGTTCCATTTGGTTATCACATTGCTAAGTCCCGGCCTGCTCGCGAGGGAAGAAAGTATGTATGGAAACTTCGATGTTGCATCGCTTTCCATCTCGTATCTGATGACTTATTCGTATGACCACGCAACTGATTCTCCATTATTCCAAAACAGCTGCAGACTCGCTGCACCATGTCGTTTCTTGTAGCGTGCTGTCTCGCCGCCACCGACGTGGTTTTCGCCGTCGACTCGGCGTCCGCCATCATTGCGCAGATACCGGATATCTACCTGGCCTACACGGCTTGCGCCTTCGCAACGCTCGGCCTCCGTGCGACGTTTTTCATGGTGTCCGAGCTCATCGCGCTGTTTTCGCTGCTCAAGTATGGCGTGGGCTTCGTGCTCGTCTTCACGGGCGGTAAACTGATGCTGGAAAAGGTCGTGAAAATACCGGACTCCGTCACCGCGGGCATCATGCTCTCCACGTTCGCCATCTGCATTCTGGGGAGCTACCTGCTGGAAAAGTTCAACCTGCAGAAGGCCACGGAGCAAGACCCCAACGAGGCGCAGAAGGGCCGGGCACTAGCGACGCTTGGTACTAGAGAGATTTTTAGTAATTCTACTTGTTGAAGAAGCTCCAGCTTCGCGACGACTGATCATAGGGATGGCTGTGTGAAGTAGTTCTTTTACGAAACATCATCTGCAGTACATGTTCCAGACGTTGTCCCTATCTTGCAGCCGACAGGAGCCTTAGGATTAGCCACGACAAGTGAAGATGATACTCGCACCTCTAGATTAAACGGGTGCAGCTGGTACGTCGAGCAAATCTACTTCGGGGAAGTGAAGATCAAGATCCTTTACTCGTTTATACTCTAAGGGATCCTTTTCCTCATTGGGTATGCCTGCATGACCGAAGTGTGGGTGGAGCGGATGCACGACACCATCACTGAGAAGAATGACAACGCGTTTTTCCTCCTGCCGCAGCCGGAGAAGCCCGTGCGCGCGTTCTACTATGAAGAGTGAGTAGGAAAAGGAGTAGCACTAGCAGTAGCTGCACCTGTTACAACTGCAATCTCGAGGCTGCTGCGGCAGCTGCATCCACGATAGTGATGATCACTCACCGATGAACACTCACCGTTCCAACTTCATCAGGCGGCGACGACGAAGCGGGGAGCAAGGAGCTCCTGTACCACGAGCCGAAGGGGGCGGCTGGTGGTGCCTCGTTTTCCAGTAGCACGACCGCGATCAGCAAAAACGGAGTCCTCGCGGGAATACGAAACGGATCTTCAGCGGGATCGTCCTCGGGAACCGCCAACAGCACAAGCCCGTTTGACGGCAGCAACGTCGGGAGCAACCTGGCCAGTGACGTGGAGGCGCCGATTGTGCCACGACAACTCTCCAACGCATCGAGGAACGGGAGTCCCGCGAAAAGCAAACCGACATAGAAGAAGTGACAAGCACCATCACACGCTGGAAGGCCAGAAGTGCCGGGCTGGGACGATCGGGTACACGAAGGGGGCCATGACGCGGCAAGACTTCGGCGAGACTGCGGACGAAGATGCTTGTAGTCGGTCTCTGCCTTCTTGTGACGTTTGACACGCAAGTCCAAGGAACGGCGTGACGTGAGGACGGAAGTTGTAAGTACTTCTTCGCAGGAATGCTGGAAACTATTGGGCGCGGGATGTTGTAAAAAAACGAAATGAACACGCAATCAGTCAACGCCATTGACTCTGCAAAGTACGACATGATTCTTTCACAACTGATTCATTTTTTCATGGATTGTGCGATACAATCGTGCATACCCGGTTGTTCAGGTGATGCGGGTATATACTTTTTTCTGGCAGATAAGTTTGGCAATTTCAATTGTGCGGGGTTTATGAAAATGCCTGGAACAAGGATCGCGAGTGGAGCGTGTCAGGGAGGAGAATTAGAGCGCATTCAAGACCGCGGTAGACAGAGAGTGGCTATCTTCTGAGCTATCTATTGCGCACGGCGCCTTGCGTGAAAACGCTACTCAAATGTGAAAAAAGAACGGCGTCGTTTTGTTCCTATCAGTGACGAAGATGCTTGTTTCGTCACGATCTCTCGGGCAGCAGGTATCTTCTCCCTTGATCGTGATGCGGCCGCGAGCTTTCCGGCGGCTAGTGTCCGCGACGCAAACTGAAACACGCTCGAGTTCTTCGTCTTCTTCAACTCGCCTGTGGCGACCTGGTGTCGTCCACTTGCAAGTGCGCCCACGAAGATTTGATGCGGTCTACTCTGCCTCAGCAACCCCGACCGGCCCGGCGCATAATCTTAATCGACCGTCACATCAGTCCTGTCGGTTTCTCAGCACAGACAGCATCCGTTCCAGGCTGCAGGCGCTGGAGACCGCACAACTGGAGAAATTTCGCACGGAAAATGCCGCGGCCTGGGAGGCGCTCGAAGCCCAACTCGAGCACATTGACCCGTCGGCCGTGAAGCCCCCCGTCCGGAAAAAGCGCAGCAGTGGCGTCGAAGCCCTGGCGAGCAGCGTCAACGGCACGCCCGGCAGCGCCGAGGATGTGGCCGAGCAGATGCAGGAAGACGAAGAGCCGGTGGATCCGCCGCAGCCGCGACAGCTGCAGCTGTACTTCCTGGGGAATTTCTTGCCCTTTCTCGCGTTCGGCTTCCTCGACAACACCATCATGCTGGTGTTTGGCGAGTTCTTCGACGCGTACCTGGGCGCCTTCCTCGGGATCAGCACCATGGCGGCGGCGGCGTTGGGAAACATCGTGGGCGACGTGTCCGGGATCTGGCTGGGTGGCACGGTGGAATACCTGGCCGGGCTGCACGTGGACGACCACAGACTCACCTCTAGGCAAATGAAACTGCACGAGGTCCAGCGCATGAAAACCGTGGCCATGGCAACCGGGATTTTCACCGGGTGTCTGCTCGGCATGTTCCCCCTGCTCTTCACGAAAAGTCGCGAAGAGCGCGAGCGGGCCGCAGAGGACGGAGCGTAGTTGGAGGAGTCGGCCGCGAAAAGGCAACTTACTCGGCAGTGCGCCGGAGCATCCGGACCGGCACCGGCGGAGGCGAAGACCCGGTGCGATGGACTAATTTCAACGACTTGCCGGTACAAGAACTCGCTTCCAAGAATCGTACGACAGTGCCAGAGCGGTTTGCGATAGAAACGAAACCGCGTTGGCTATCACGCGTTGCGTTCGGGCATGCGGATCTTGGTATGTAAAGGAAGCCTGCGAGGCTGGTCTCTTGTGGCGAGTGCACGAGGCTGGATAAAAAACATAGCCGCACTGCCATGAGATAAACCGGCGTCTCCGTTGTTTTGCGAATACCACCGCGAAAGAACACGTGACTGCGCGGTGCAAGGGTATCTTTGTGACTGCGCTGCAGGCACCAGGAGAAGGAGTGCGAGTCTACTTACAGCTTCACTGTGTAAAATAGAATTTGAGGCATCAATTACCAGGACCTCAAGAATTCTTTGTAAGAGGTGTTGTCGTCGTACCTCTTGAACGTTAACCACCAGTAAGCGTTTGCGAGCGCATCGCTCTTGGATATCATACATTGGTCTATCAAGCTTTATTTGCGGGCGGAAGTTTCAGTTTCGCTTGGTTTGTTCCTCGTCCAGTACACAATTTACGTTCCTTTTCTGTAAATCGTTGGTTCAGGTTTCTGGTTTCGTTTCGTCAGAGCAAAAAGTTTGAAAGGGCCTAAAATCGTCATGGTGGATAACTGTAGTAGTCCCTAGAAGATTATGCGGGCGGGGCATAACACTAACGTGGACAGAAGGATCAACACTGAGCCAATTATGCCAACGAACCTGAGCGAGGAATGCGAAAGAGGACGAATGATCAGGCATGGGGAACAAGAATGATCATGAGTGAAATGAAAGAGAGTCGAGTCGCAGAACAACAATGCAGTCCTTCATCTGCGAGGTGGAAAGCCACTCGGGGTCCGACCGGGCGTCCGCTAAAACGCTGCGACCTCCCAGTCCGAGCAAGAAGCAAGGCGACGGGGGTAGTGAGGCGTCCGACACAAATGCGTTCAACGCAACCTCGGAGAAGGCTGCTACCGCGTCCGCGGCCTCTTCGGACCGGGGAACCAGCACGGGGGGCGGAACAACTGCTGCCGGATCTCCAAACAAGACGCAACTACGCGCCGCTACGTCGCCGGCCCTCGGCAGAAACGGAAATGATAAATCGGTTTTCCCGAAGGCAGCGAAGCGATCCGCCAGTGGCACATCCAGCATCGGAAGCGGCCACAGCGCCGGCAGGCCGGGCTCCGCTGCGTCGTCCCAAGCTGGCGGCGGGCCCCCGAAGGGTCGCCCGGCCTCGGCGGTCTCTTCCTCCTCCCGTGCCTCGGCTTCGGCCGGCGGCGGGGGTGGACCGCAGCAGGAGCAGGGGACGGTTGGCGGGGTTCCGGTCCTCGGCGCCGCTTATCCGGTGTTTGAGCAAAAAATCTCCGAGGACCCCGAAAATCCCGGGCAAATTTTGTTCACGCGGGTGGAGAACTGGGACTATATGCGCAAGGCTGTCGCGGCGTCCCACACTGATTACGTCAGCAGCCAGTCATGGGCCCAGACAGACGTGTTTGGGTGGACGATCCTCCACTTCGCGGCCGACGGAAACAGCGAGGCGGTGTTTCACTTGCTGAAAGACACGAGCGCGGACCTCAAGTTTTACCCAGCGAACGCTACCCAAATACCAAAGGACAAGTGGACGACGCCGGAAAAATCTCCGAACTCCCTCTGGGAAGCGCTTCTCGAGCGACCAGAGCGGGATTTGCAAAAGCCGCTGCACGTCGCGGCCCGTGCGAACGCCAAGGAGGTGGCGCAGCTGCTGCTCTCTGCGCGAGCCAATCCTGGCGGCCGGGACTTCAACCTCTTCACCCCCTTGATCGCGGCGAGTATTCACGGAAACGACGTCACGGTGGAGGCGCTAGCGCGGGTTTGTTCCAAGGCACTCGTGGACGCGGCAGACAAGGACGGGCGGACGGCGATTCACTGGGGCACGATTCACGGGCACGTGGAGACGTGCAAACTGTTGATTTGCAACGCGGCGAGTCTGAACAAAGAGGACAACTTTGGACGCACGCCCGTGCAGGCCGCGCAAGACCACCGCGAGCAGCTGATCGTGGTTCGCGAGGTGCATGCGCTGAACTTGGAAATGCTGGAGGCGGCGAAGAATCGGGAGACGGCGATTGTGCGCGAGTGTCTGGCCAAGGGCGCGCAACTGGATGCGGTGGATGACGACGGCTGGAGCGCACTCGTGTGGGCCGCGCTGAACCGGAAGATCGATCTGCTGCAATTGCTGATTGCGAAGGGTGCGTCCGTCTACATGCGGGACCACGTGGGGAAGACGGCGGCGGACTACGCAGCCCAGATGGGGGACAACGCGAAGGTATTGGAGCAGTTGTTTGAGTGCAACAAGGGCCTGTACCACGCCGCGGAAACCCGACATCCCGTGGTGCCCTTTTTGGAACTGAAAGCCTACCCGGAGTACGTGGCCGAGCACAACTTCAGCAAGTGGACGCCACTGATGTGGGCCGCGTTCAACGCGGACAAGAGCGCGGCGGCGGTTCTGATCGACGCGAAAGCCGACCCCACGCGGCAAGACTTGCACGGCGAAGACCCGCGGTTCCACTGCTGTCGCGGCGGGCAAAACGGCTTTCTGGCCGCTGTGAACGGAAATGCCAACCCGGCGCTCGAGCAGGAGGCGCGGGAGATTTTCGAGCAACTGTTGAAGGTGAACCCCAAGGGGGTGAGCTCTCTGGACGAGCCGAATCTGGACGGGGAGACGGTGCTGCACATCGCGGTGGAGAACAACAAGCCCCTGCTCGTCGACTGCATCCTGTCGCAGGACATCCGGCTGATGCAGACGGTTTATCCCAGGTCCACGATTCTTCCCTTCACGAGGGCGTGCATGAAGGGCTACGGGGAAGTGGTGAAGGTGTTTCTGCGGTTTTTCTGCGAAACCACTGAGGTCCCGCTGCACGACCCGAGCTCAGACGAGTACAGCTCCGTCCCCCCGAGCGAGCCGGTCACCGCCTCGCTAGCGAGCTCCAACCCCTACGCCGCGCCGATCCGCGAGCGGATGCCGCCGGAAATTGCGGCGCAGCACGCGGCGTTTCGCGCGGCGGACTACTACCGAAGCACCGCGGGGTCGCAGTCGTACGGTGCGCCGTCTGGGTTGGAAGACGGAGAAAGTTCGCTCCTTCTTTCGGATCAGGAGTTAGTTGCGGCAGGACAATTTCAAGTGGAGCATGGTTCAGTTGGCGTCAATAGCACTACCGCGGCCAGAGGACCAGCGAAAAGCAACGCTCAAAAAGGTCCTGCTTCCCCGCGCGGCGTCACGTTTGCGGACCCGGCGAAGCGACTGAAGAACAACTCGTGGCTGACTGCGGACACCTTTGAACCCGGCGATATTTTGCTGAAGAACGTGCAGCACGGGGGCTTTTGGAAGATGAAGGAAGGGGGAAGCGTGATGCCCACGGTCCCGGGTCACTTTGTGGAGATTTCGGTCGGTCGGAACCTGCACGATGAGGTCGGTCGACGGCTTGGCGAGACCGAGGGCGGGGCGGGGAAGAGAAGTATAAGTGTACTCGCTTACAGAGCTTGTTTGCAACTAATTCGTTTCATGGACCGCTATGCCATCCCACCTTCTCTGCCGTACGCGTGTGTCTTTATCAGGAACAGGTCTCAACGTCTTCTGAATATTCTTTCATCGAACCATTTTCACTTTGACAGTTCTTCAGCTGCACCGTCCCGACTGCGAGACGGAGATTCTTTCTTCCGGCGCCATGGTCATCAGTCGGAGTCAGTGGTCGGCGCTGAAGGTGAGCTACCGCAACGCTGTGCTCGAGTACGCAAACGGGAGGCTAGCTTTCAGCACTGCCGGGGAACTCCTGCAGATGATGAACTCCTATCCTCGGGTGCAAAACGAGCAGCAGTTCGCGCAGGCGCGGCGGGAAATCGAGCCGGGGTGTATTCTGTACTTCGAAAACGCACCCGCTAGTGGGGCCGAGGTGGAGCAGCAAACCAGCGCGATGAAACAGCCGGCGAACAAGCCGCCCGTACCACTGCGCAGCGACGAAGAAGAGGACGGCGTGGCAGTCGGGGCAGGCGAGACCTACCTCTTCTGCGAGGATTTCGTGCGACTAGCGGAAACGGACCGGATTCTCGTGTTCGAAGCCGCGAGCTCTGCTACAGAAACCACGGTCACCGCACTGGAACAGCAAATGGAGGACCGACCGTTTTCCTACGGCAGTCTGGACCTCGCCGCGCACAGCTGGAACTTGCGGAACGCGGTGCTCGAAAGCCAAAAACTAGACGACTATCTGACGCCCTTTGTGGCGGATGTCCGCTGTCTGGCGTTGACCGAAGACGCTCTCCCGAATCCCCCACCGGAAGCTTTGCTGCCCCCGCCGGAGGTAGCGAGGGAAGAAGGGAATAATGGTTCTCCTGCGAGGGACCAGAAGGAAGGTATTTTACTACTTAGAAGATGATCTGTCTGTATCAGATTTCGTCCTGCTAGTGTGAAAATTCGATTGTACCCTCGTAGCTTGTTGAAAAACGTATACGACATTATCTGCAACAGTCCCGTCCGCAGCACAGCCCAGCGCGGAGCCAGCTGCACCCACTGGCACCCACGACGACGCCGCAGCGGCATCCTCGCCTGACGACATCAACGCGTCCCCGGAAGATCATTCTGGGACAGACGGGGACAAGAAGAAGAAACCCGTGGACCTCCGGTTGACCGAACGCGCGAGCTTGGCGTCCCGCTGGGTTGAGAAATACCCGACGCCGAAATCAAAGCGGACCAAGCGGATCCCGGTATTCAACTCGTTGGAGGGACACCACGAACCCGGGGAGTTGTCTCCGCTCCATCTCGTGATCCAAGCGGGGTGCGTCGCCGGGCTGATCGCAATTCTGAATCACAAGTTCGAGTTCGCGTACCGAAGACTGTTGGTGTACCTAGCGCCGAACTTGCTCGTTCTTGCCGCGCAGGCGGGGAGTTGGGATTGCACCAAGTTCCTGCTGGAATCCGATGTCAAGCCCGCGTGGCAGTTCGAGCGGTGTTGGCAGGCCGTGTTGAAACGGGCGCAGCGGGAAGCGACGGTGCGGAAGTTTCCCTCGGTGGCAAAGCTGCTGCAGCCCTTCGCATATCTTCCGGAAAGAAATTTGGAATACCGCTGCTACCTGTACGGGTTTCCCCGCGGCCTGGATGAGGACCAGTTTCGGGACTGGCTCGACGACCATTTGATGGACATCAAGGGCAGCAGCTACGCGCAGAACCACGAGTACCACTGCGGTCCGATGGCGGAGCACCTTTATAACGTGGAGGAAAAGGCGGCGTTCTGGCTCACGACGAGGGACTGGGAGACCTTCTGCAGTGTGCTGGACGTGTCCGGGGAAAATTACACCTACCGCAAGCCCTTGACGGATTTCGCCCGGGAACGGATGTCTCGCATGGTCATGCACATGGAAAAGGAGGATGCCGCGGGGGAAAGGCGGTCGAAAAACACAATCTGCGTCATGGCCTGCTACCACAGCGAGTTCGTCGCGCAGTACCTGTCAGCCGTGTACCGGGTGCGGAAGCAGGGCGACTCGCCGAAGAAGAGCCGGGGCATGTCCCCGACCGGGAAGCAGCGGCGGTTGCGAGCGCTGGGGCCTTTTCTCGGGGGCGAGCAAGTGCGCAGCGAGGACTATTAGATGCTTGTTCGGAGCAGGAGGAATTTCCAACGCACAAAAGGAAGGCTGTCAGTTCAACCACGCATCAGATTGGTTTTCTCGGTTACCCGGTCGGTGTTCATCTCTATGATAGGAAAAATGCATCGAAGTGATCTTCACTCTGGGATCAGGGGAATAAAACACATTCCAGTATACTCCGATCCAATAAAAGTTCCGTTGCTGCGGTTAATGAAGACATGTGAAGGTGGCAATGCCAGTGGTGTGTCAAACCTCACACTTCAGCAGACCAAAAGTAGTTCGGATCTGTGATTGCGTTTTGTTTAGATGTAAGTCGAATCTTACAACTAATCGGTTGACGCTGGCCTTGTAATTGCAAACATCAAAAATCGGAGTAGTTCTCGACTCAACCTCTTCGTCGTACATTCCCACACTGCATCAAAAAATGGACGGCAAGCGAAAAACTGAGTTTGTGGAATTCTGCTTGACCCAGCAGGCGCTGAAATTTGGATCGTTCACGCTGAAATCTGGCCGGCAGTCCCCGTTTTTCTTCAACGCTGGCAGCTTCAACTCCGGCACTTCGGTTGGCGAACTTGGGGAGTTTTACGCCGACGCACTCGTGTCCTCCGGCCTGGAGTTTGACCATTTGTTCGGACCGGCGTACAAGGGCATTCCACTGGTCACCGCGACCGCGATAGGTTTGAGGGGGCACAAGAAGGACATCCCCTTCACGTTCAATCGAAAAGTAGAGAAGGACCACGGCGAGGGCGGCGTCTTCGTCGGCGCGGACTTGGCAAACAAAAAAGTCATCATCGTCGACGACGTCATCACGGCCGGCACCGCGATTCGCGAGTCCCTGACACTGCTGGAGAAGATACCCGGTTGTACCGTGGTTGGCGTTCTGGTAGCACTGGATCGCCAGGAAAAGGTTTCCCTAGAGGAGAACTTGTCCGCGATACAGAAGGTATTTTTTGATGCTTATGGTCTTTATGTTTTTTTTGCATGGAAAGGTTTTTCTTTTTGGAAATGACGCCGCAGAAGTACTTGCCATGCGCTAAGAAAGAACAACATCACAGGTCGAGCAGGAATTCAAATTCCCCGTAATCAGCATCATCCAGCTTGGGGACTTGCAGCTTTATCTCAAAGACAAAGGCGATCCACTTTTGGACGCCGTCGTGCAGTATCGTGAACAGTACGGTGTAAACTGAAACTAACTGTGCGACAACTCCGCAACCTGTCATGTATGTAAGTTTCCATCTCAACTTTCTGATTTGTACTCGCCTTGATGCCATAAAGGGCTTCGCAGCGGTGTGTTCTGTAGCGAAAACAAGATTTGTTTTTCATCGCATTTTCCGGCGCTTGAAGGCGCTAATCGCTTGCTCGTTTCGATACTGCCTGCACTAATTTTAGGAGTGTGAAGTTGAGCGGGTCATCCTCTTGAGCGATTTGATAATGAGAGATTTGCTTTGAAGAGGGCACTACATCGGTCGTGTAGATACTCAGTTGAAGCCGAGCAGAATTGTTTGTAGCATCGGACTGAAGCTAACTCTTTTCGCACCTGTCGCCAGGACCTTTTTCATCTTCTGCTACCCATATTGAGTATTGTGAGCTTGATTCTTTCTACCCGTATTCCCGTGTCTACCCATTAATTTTTTCACACAGTGCTGAACAAGCATCTTCACTAGTTCTTTTCCTGTCCGTGTTTTTGTTGACAAGTTTGAATTTTCTTAAGCTAAAGCAATCTTATTTTCCAGCACCCACAATCACCCACCATGCGTCTCTTACCTCGATTAGCAATGTGCATGCACCGCTTAGTCCAGCGGTTGAATTTGGACGTGACGGCAGCGGGAAGAAGACCCCGCGCCTGAGGGAAAATCCCGTGTGCAGCTTTCACGATGCTGACGAGACTATCCATCGGGGTCGCGGGAATGCGCTTGTTTCCACTCCTCCTTTATCTTCTGACGTGCGCCCTGCCGTTTCTACCAAGAGCAGATGCCGGATTTCGGAAGCACGGTGACGGGCGCTGCACGTTCGAGCAGGAAGAAGTGACCGGGATCAAAGCCAACCTGAACGGCTTCGATTTCCATGTGGGCTTCAAGCTGTGCCGCGACTACTGTGCGGGCGCGGGCACTTCCTGTTGGGGCATCACCTGGTCGCACTGCCGCCGAACTTGCACGCTGCACGGTATGCCTGCGAATCTCTTCGCGGCGCAGCCGCTAGTTGGGGAATCCAGTCTGGATGAGTGTTCCATCGAGCCACTGACCCCCAGCCCGGCGCTCTTCAAAGCGGTAGGAGGGGTGAGTATTGGGACCGAACCGCCAACCGTGATGAACTCCGACGGGTTTTGCGACGCAGTGTGCCTCGTGCACACCATGGAATGCAGTGTGAAGGACAACAACCACAACATCTTTGTGTCCGTCGGCAGTGCGGCGGGCGCGCAGCAGCTGAAGCTCATTGTGCCCGACGTACCCGCACTGCAGCCGGGCCGATACACGCAGGGTTACTGTCCAGCAGGGTACAACTTGATACCTGCAATTTTTGTTTTATTTCTTTCCTGTTGCCCTTATTCTATACCTACAGGTTTCATCTTCTCTGCTGTGTGTTTGTCTTTGACGTCATGCAGCTGGCTTGTTTGTTCGAGAACCCTCTAGAGAAGTGGTAGAGAAACTACAGAAAGTACTACATTCCAAACAGGTTCCAAGGGACTGTGGACCTGCTCTGCCAACTTGGCGAAGTGACCTTCCCACCTGGTGTCACGCAGCAAATGAAGTGCAACCGCGACTGCGCGAAGGGGACCATCCAGGCGCTGGAGTCCAAGCAGGTGGTCGTCGTTCCGGCCATGGCGCATGGGTCGTTCCAGGACATCCCCTGCCCGGACGGGTACGGGGGCCCGCTGCGTTTGCGTTGCTTCAACGGGCAATACATGTACACCGACCAGAAATGCGGCCACGACTGCCCGGCCGGAAACATTTTGGACAACGGCGCGCTGCTCGGGTACAACCCCATGCCCCATAGATCCACGCAGACCATCGTTTGCAAGGCCCCGTACCAGGGGGTCATAAACCTGCAGTGCGACAACGCGGTGGTCACAGTGCTTTCCGGAAACTGTTTGCTCGGTTGCCCCGTCGGCACGCCGGACCCGGTCACCAACATCATCATACCGGGCAGTCCCCCTCGAACCTTGCACCCGAAGGGTTTGAAATACAGCTACATGGACGAGATGGAAAGACCCTACACGTTAGATTACCCCGTCACCGTAGTCATGGAGCACGACGAAAAGCGCGTGGCCAACTGTCCCGGGCAGTATGCGGGTCAATTCGAAATGCACTGCTACCACGGCCAGATCGCGATCATCACCATTGGCACGCCGTGCGAGGCAAACTGCAACGACCTGCGGCCGTTCATGGCGGGCCAGTTCTTGAAGGCCATTCCGAGTGTCCCGGCGTACTTATCAAAAGGAAAAATCCCCCCTCCCCATATCAAAACGAAGTTTCTGATGCTGGATTTGCGTACACAAATCAGATTTGGCTTGCTAGAGACGACTGCAGGCGTATGTCAAGCCTCAGTCGAGAGGTTTTGACGTAGGCGCCTAGCATGACAGACGTGTATGCTCTAATCCCAACAGCATCACAAACCGCCTGCAAAATGCGGAACGCTTTCTGGACTTGCCTTCTTGCAAGACAGACAGGATTTGAGGTCACAAATGCGCATCACAAATTTTCAGACGGATACGTTTTCGATATGGGGAGGGGGGATTTTTCCTTACGATAGTACTCGGGAGAGGTGAAAAAGTTCCCCTGCGAGGAAACGGGGACCCTGATCGACGCAAAATGCGTACAGGATTTTTGTGCTTCTATCTGTGATGTTGAATCGATCGCACAGTATGCGCATATGGCGGTTTTTTTTTCTTGTCTTCAAATAGAAATCTTCGAGAAAACGTTATTTCCGGAATTTTTATACAGGTTCGGGGCCGGTTCCAGAGTCAGCAGGTCTGTTACCGCAACTGCTTGCCTCAAGTTGTGTACCACGGCGGCATGCCCCTAAATCTGACGAACTCATCTAAGCACGGCGAGATCGTCCGGCGCGACTGCGAGACCGGGTTTTACGGCATCATCGAGATGGCGTGCGACGATGGTTGGGCATATGTCGCAACCTTCGAATGCGGTCAAAATTGTGCAGGAGGGCAGTTTCCCTTAGGGAAGGGTGTGGTAGTGTCCTTCGGTGAGCAGTTGCACCTGTCCACCTTCCAGGCCACTTGCCCTGATGGATATGTGGGAACGGTGATGATGAGGTAAGCATAAGCAAACACTTGTTGCAACCTGCGGCTACTCAAAGGAAGTCTAGTTAAAAATGGAAGTCTCCGAGGGCGATCATCCTGTAGTCACATCTGAAAATGAAAGACCCCGGTCTGCAAGATTTTATCGAACCCTTCGCATGCATCTTCATTGCGCTGGGTTTTTTGATTCTTGCTAAACTAATGCGTTGTTTACTACACTTCCCGGTTCCAAAATTCGGGATGGTGTTATGCTACAGCGGCACAATAAATATGATACACCTACTTCTTCACCTGCACTCGTATCGACCACAATAAAACGTGAACGGACGGAATGTGCAAGATTTTATCGAACCCTTCGCATGCATCTTCATTGCGCTGGGTTTTTTGATTCTTGCTAAACTAATGCGTTGTTTACTACACTTCCCGGTTCTAAAATTCGGGATGGTGTTATGCTACAGCGGCACAATAAATATGGTACACTTTCTTCACCTGCACTCGCATCGACCACAATAAAACGTGCACGGACGGAGTCAATGCGTCATGATCTGAGCCAGATTTATTTCACCTTTGTTTCATCTGTATCTGCCAAACCCGATTCTCAGATGCGAAGACGGCACGCCGTCGTACCAAAGTGGTATCTGCCTTCCAACGACCACCACGACCACCACTACCACTCGCGCACTCTACTGCCACAACACAACCATTTCGCTCGCGTACAACGACACACAGTACGTGCTTGCCGCGAACAAGTCCGGCCACGTCATGGCCTACAACGTTAGCAACCTGACCTACCTCTCCACGATGCAACTGCAGTGCCCGCCCGGGTTTGGCGGTCCCGTCGAGATCATGTGCGACGCGTGGGGGGCACTGGAGGAGTCGCAGTTGAAGACGTTTAAGGATAGCATGACGTTTCCGGGCAGTTCCGAGGCGGAGTACCTGAAGTACTACGACACGCAGAACTTCGCCACGGCGTCCTCAAGGGAGTTGGAACAGCAGGAGTTTGGAACGTTTTACAACGGCGAAAGTCAGGCGGACTACATAAACTCGCCAATGGGAGCAGGACGAGGCGGAGGAGCGGCGTCTTCTACTTCCAGTCTGGAACACAGTGCTCTTGGTGTAGGAACAACGACCACAACATCGTCAAGTGAAATAAACCAAGAAAGGAGCACGAGAGCGTATTCTGAAGCCCCCCCGGCGCCACCCGCAGCTTCACACGGGCGACAGTTGCACCATCCTGCCCTCCCCTTCGGGCAGACACTCCCCCCCGCGGAGCAGACGCGGCACGATATGGGTGGCGGCACGGAGACCTACCGCGGCTACAGCATCAACGTCGAGCAGGACTACAATTCGTTGCGGGGGCGGCCCTATTGGCGGGTCGCGACGTACTTGAATGCAACGACGTCTTTGTTTCCCCCCTACCAGTTCGACCACGCGCGGCGGTACGGTGACCAGTACTACGATGCATTTGACGAGAACAAAACGGACTACGGTCCGGGGCGGCCGTCGCTGCATCAGTACAACCTGGACGCTGCGCTCTACCCCTACAAGCAACTCCCGCGTATCGTCTTCGTCTCGCGCGTCACCTCCTGTGGGCAGAGCTGCTACGGGCCGCTGGTGTTCGAGCACTTCGACACGCGGTACGAAACGGGCAGCCACACGTACGAGGTAAACAAGAATCTCTTGCACGGCGAGGAGCACCACATCACCTGCCCGGGAGCGGGGAACCTGGTGCGGTTTGTGTGCTGGGACGGCATTTTTGTGAAGATGGACCAGACGGAAATCTGCGGCGTGAAGTGCGTGGTGAACGACCTGGCCGACGTGTGGCGCCGGTCCGGCCTCACGCAGCGGTTGGACTACAACACCACGCTGTCGATCATGTTCACCTTCGCCACGACGACGACGACTACTCCCCCACCCACCACCGAGCCCCCGCCGCTGCTTCTCGGCATGACGCGACCGCCGATGATCACATCGGACATTGCGACCACGACGCCGGACCCGCTCTTTGTCACGGACCACTTCGACTTCTTTTCCGCGCAGAATTTCACGGGGTTCCAGCTGGAGCACATGGAGACGAAGCTGATGAGCTGCTGGAACAACCACAGCAACACGGACTTGTTTTCCAGCAACCCGTTGCTGCTCTGCTACAACGGAAATGTCACGTTCGGCTCGAAGGATTTTTCCTACGACGGGAAGCCACCGACGCAGGAGGATCGGGTCGCGGCCCTGCAGGACTCCGTCGCGTGCGGGCGGAACTGTCCCGCCGAGGGGTTTTTGTTCAAGATCGGGAGGGCCGATCCGAACTACGTGGGGTTTGCGCGAAACCCCTTCACGGAGAAGTACGGGCATCTGGACGAGGTGGGGGACGACCCGTTCACGTTGTTCCTGGAGTTCTTCTGGGGCAACCAGCCGACGGCCCGGACTGAGTTTGAGGAGCACGAGTGGGACGTGGACGTCGACCCGCTGCTCGGGACGGATGGACTGCCGATTTACGACAACGGGGGCTACACGACGCCGGAAATCAACATCGACCCGCGGACCGGTTTGGCGATCGGCCACCCGCAGTTCTCGTTGGAGTTTGGCCACTTCCGCCCGGTCCGCACGCCCGGGTTCACGTGGCGCGACGAGCTGCAGCGGGAGCCGACGTTCTCGTTGATGCGCAACGGGGAGCAGCATTCGCGAAACTGCGAGGACATCCTCGGCCGGAAGTCCGCGCCGGTCCCCGGCGTGCCGAACTCCGGCGGGCACAGCCTGTTCATGGGCACAGTTAACTGGCAGTGTCAGGACGGCACCGTGAATGTGCAGGCGACCTGCAAGCGGCGGTGCGTCGCGGCGCAGTACCGCAAGGCGTTTCCGGGGGGCAACTTGCTGTTACTCCCTCGCGACGATTCCGTCTACTACGACCACGGGGAGGAAGTTTTGACGCCGTGCACGGACACAAACAAGTTCGCCAACGGCACCGGGATTTTGCGCGTCTGCGACGACGGGGAGCTGAAGATATTGGAGGAGAACTGCGTCATCAACTGCCGCCCCTACATCTACCAGGGGACCATCGACGTGCTGCCCCCCCGGGTCGTCGAGCACGGCACCACGGACAACGTGTTCGAGTGCCCCCCGTACCTGGCCGTGGGAACCTACCGCGTGGAGTGTTTCAACGGGATCCGCAAGGTCCCCGCGGAGGACTTCACCTGCAAGCGGCATTGCCTGCCCCTGCGTCCCGGCGAACTGATCAACGACGAGTTTCGCCACGGATTCATCTACCACGACACCTTCCACAAGGGCCAGTGCGCGGACAACAGCACCATTTCCGTCGGGTGCAGCGACGCGCAGGTGCGGATCGTCGGCGGGGACTGCGGGTTCCCGTGTCTGGCGGGGGAGATTCTGCTGGACCCGCGCCGGCCGCTGGACCCGCCCGTGCAGTACCCGAAGTTCTACCACATGCAGACCCTGACGGTGTCGTGCACCGGGGGCTCGGTCGGGACGGCGGAGCTGCTGTGCCAGAACTCCCAGGTCACCGCGCAAAACGTGAACTGCAACGCGGAATGTCCGGTGCGGTACGATCTGGACACGACGTTGTGGGTGGACACGTCGGTGCAGGACGACTTCGACCCGCGGAACTACGGAAAGTTGTCCACCGGGAAGGTGCTGCAGCCCGACACGCTCCAGCGGTACAGCTGTGCCGGCGGGGAGGCGCTCGTCAAGTGCGACACGTCGGGCGAAACAGCCGTCGAGGGGGTGATCGATCAGCCGTGCGGAATTCCGTTGCGCCTGTGCGGTTGCTGCGCCCTCAGCTCGCAGCTGCCCACGGCGGGCGCGAGCTCGTTGCGGAGAAATTTCGAAAGTTTCTGGACCAGAAATGGCATAGTCGCTTTGTTTCTCCTACTCAGGTTTGCGTTCGCCGTCCGGGCGGACGACGCGAGATAGGCGGTGGCACTCCCGAGCCCGCAAGAGCGCCGTGCGCGCTCTGTGCGGTACTGGCCTAGCGTGCGAGAAAGATATTAGTAACCGAGCGCCGCGACACTCCCAACAACGACGACGGCTGGCGGGGCTAGAACTCCTCGGTGCACAGGAGGAGTAAGTTACGATGGACGGGGGCGCGGGATGCAGCAGTTGTACCAGGGTACTTACCGCCTTGCTAGGTCGTGAGCAAGGCGAAGTGGGGGGCTTGCTTCTGTAAGGAGAGAGCGGAAAGGAAACTACTTTTTACCTCATCGGGATGGAGTAGTTTCTGGCTGCGAGGAGGACTTGAATCTATCAGAGCTGAACTTTGTTTGGGACGAAGATCCTTTGTTCTTGATCTCCATGCTATGTGTAAACTGCTGTGTGGAAAGGAATTTGTGAAGCAAAGCTAGTACAACTTCTAGAATGAGAAAAACAATTATAGGCGCTCGCAGGGTTCGGGTTCGCGTGCCGTCTGCGCAGCAAAAAGATCTGTTCCTTCATCTGTGTATATGGTGCTTGTCTTGTTTTGGTTCGCCATCATCCTGCTCCTGTAGCCTTCGTCGTTTTTATGATTTGGATTTAGTGCGGACGAGCTGGAGTTCTTTTGACTCCTCGTGGTATCCTCCGTCTTTCGAGCCGCCTTATGCATTGATTTGGCGCGAAGTAAAACTGAAGCTATGAAAATCAGTGCATGTAAAATGCAATTAGCATCGGTGCAGAATCGATTGAGCTCGTCGTTCCAGCCGTATTATGAAAAAAGCTCTGCCGTCGGTTCAGCAGCATTGCCAGTCGTACGAAAAGATTATCCATCGGTCCTCTAATCGTTGGAAGAAAATTTCGGATACTTACTCTCGTCGGTCTAATCGTACGAAAAAATCGTCCTTTATACCGTCCACTCATCGTTTCGTTCTTCTGAATCACGACCGCATATCAGGAGTGTTGCTTTATTCACATGAATTTTCAAGCATTTTTCTGTGACAGTTCCCCCCGATTACGATTCTCTTTTTTTTCAGATCACAAAACCATCCAGAACCACCTACCCGTACCCCCACTACGCATCAGAACATCAGGCCCAACATCTCTAACAATTTTCGTAGAACCGAGCACATCAATATTGCGAACTGTTTATGGATTTTTACCTTTTTTCGTTTATGAAATCCGAATCCCCATGATAGCATGAATTCCGGGGAGGTGGAAAGCCCAGGGAACCGGGCGAGTACCCACTCGGTGGTCTCTTCGGCAAGCAGCCAGGGCGGGGAGAACGCAAGAAGGAGCATTCTGAAAAGCTCCTCTTCCCCGACTGCAGGCAAACAGATCGGAACAGTGCTGCCACCAGTGGTCCCCGCTGATACGAGGCCATCACTGGGCAGACGGGACTCCAGAGGGATTCCCATCACGGAGAAGAAAAACCACGCTATCGGCTTTCACGAGTCCGCTACGGGGGAAGTGGTGGCAGACGTAATCGAGGTAGAGGAGTTCAAGACAACCAACACGACCGTGTCAGGCGGTTGCTGTGGCCTCTTTGCACGCGGTTGACAATTGTAAACTACATATAGATAGATACATAGTTTTTTTGATATAGAAGTACTTCGCATAGTGCTGCGCTTTGTCTCTAGTCCTAATACACATAGTGCATTCATTCTTCATCTCCGATTTTGAAAATTTTATTTTGGGAAAAAACCTCTATAACTCTAGTAGTCGTGTCACGTAAGAAGCAAAACTATAACTATGCCATCTGCACCAACTCCGAACCGCTCGACCTCGCCGTCGGAGCGACGCCGGAGCGCGGCGGAGCACCGCGCGCGTAACCATCGAAGAAGTGCGGCCCCTGCTGGCCAAAGCATCTACTCCGCACACCTGCCCGTTGTTCTTGTGCAAAGTCCCTACAATACGACCAATCGCTCCCAATACGGACCGCTCCTGTTTAACCCCGAAGAGGTTCACGAGCCTGTGGGCCGAGGTAGCACGGATGAAGAGCAAGACCCGCCATTCCCGGTGCGCACGCGCAGGCGCAGTCGCGGCTCCATGCAGGCGCTGGGTGGTGTACAGCCAGCACCTGAGGAGGACTCGCAATCTCCAGACGCGCCGCGCCGTGACTCCATGCAGACGTTGGAAGGCCAGTCCGCACTGATTCAAATGTCTGGCAGCTCGGGGGAGGAAAATCAAAATGCGCACCGGAGCTCGCTGCTCGGAATTGGGGACCAAGACCCACCTTTGGCTCGGTTGAACTCTTCGGACGATGAAGGGAAGAAAAGTTCTTTCGTCGCAAGTACGCCGGAGCAAGGAATGGATAGTGATATTCCTGTTCCGTCACCCGGTGCTACGCAGACTGGCATACTGGCGGGCGAGGAAGTGTCCAGCCCTGCAGCGGGGAAAAGAAGCTCCATGGCAGCTTTAGGGACTGGGGACGCGGAGCAGACGGGCGTCATGATGTCTAATCCGGGCACTCCGGAAGATGGCACGACTCCACGGCTAGCGGGGAACAAGTCGGCTGAACTGACGTTGACTGAAAGGTTGAAGCTACCACAACTTGCCTCGATGGATACTCTTGCGGGAAATAATATCGAGGGAGCGAATACACACACGCAAGACATGATTGCGGTAGCATACACAGACCAAACGATCGCTGCACCACCGACAGGTGCTGAAACGACTGTAGCGGCATTGGATAAACCGTCTGCTATCACGACCGAAGAACAACCAGTCATCTGGCAGCGACAGGGGCGACGTCGGGAAGAACCACAACCACAAATAGTTGCAGAAGTAGCTGCTGCTCCAGCAGTTGTAACTGTCCAGCAACATCAGGGCGATGCAGCCAACATTACGGTCGAGAAAGAGGGAGAGAACAACAAGAAGGAAGAACAGGTCGCTCAAAAAGTGGAACAAGGCAAACAAATCGCAGCAGCCATGGCTCCAAGTGGTCCAACTGTAACTTTGGCCGCTACCATATCTGCAGCCCATGATCATCAAGAAACTTTCCTACAGCGCGAAGATGACCTCGAAGTGGCGGAGGCGCAGCGTGACGAGTTACTTGCCGAGGCCGCGGCAGTGGAGGCGAAGGCGGAGAATAATGCCCTTGCCGTAGAGCAACAGCTGACGGCGCAGAAACGAGAGGTCGAGAAGATGCGCGCGGAGGCAAAGCGGATTTTGGCCGCGGCACAGGCGGAGAGGGACGAACTTCTCGCCAACGCCGAGGCCGAGGTGGCGCATTTGCAGCTGAAGGCCGAGGAGCAGAAGCGGCACTTGGATGCGCAGGAGGAGGAGCTAAAGCGCGTGGACGAGGACCGTGCGGCGGACAAGGAGAAATTTGTGCAGGAAGCGAAAAAAGTCCTGGTTCAAGCGGAGAAGGAGCGGGAGAAGATCCTGCAAGACGCTTGTTCCACGGCGGAAGACATTCAGAACCTGTTCTTCGAGGCGGATATCGGCCAGGAATTTTTGAACCTGTTGAAGGACTTGCGGCAACTGAGTCACAGTCTGGCCGCGGAACTCCCCGTGCTCGGGGTGGGCTTGACCGCGCACGATCAAATGATTTCGCAGAACGCGATTGCAACCTCGTCGAGCAGCAACTCTGAGGCGGATGAAGTAGATCAGGAGCAAATGGGAGGCGTCACCTCGGACGAGGAGGTGGACCCAACTGCTGCGAAAAACCCCGCTATTAGTAGAGAGGGAGACGCAGTCATGAAAAACGCGCCGGAACAAGAGGATCAGGAGCAAGACCAATCTTCCACGATTCCAATTTTGACAAAAATCGAATCCGCGGAGCAAGCGGCCGAGCTGCTGCTCCCGAGCCGCACTGACTTGTCGAAAATCTGCGAGCAAATCGACCTGTTGCTGCTGCAAGCGCGGGAAATCCATACGGCGGGCGGGTTACAGAAGGTTTTAGCCATTGTCGCGTCAAGCCAGAAGATGTTCGATGCGCAGAGAAAGGCGGAGCTCGATCGAGCTAAGGAGGACGAAACTTCCACGGACGAAAGTGCGAGTGGACATGTGACTGCTGCTGGTTTATTTCCAGTTGCAAAAAGGCGGTCCACGAATACGCAGATGGAAGTTGAAGAGCGGGAACGGAAAATTGCTCTTTTACAGGAGGAAAACGAGGACTTAAAGGACAAGTTGGAGCGACTAGCGCACGAACTAGCAGAAAAGGAGACGGAGTTGAATGACCCACTGAGACTCGCGGACCGCCAGAAACGAGCTTCGCGGGGGAAAACTGGTTCTCGATCTGGTGATGCTGTTGTGCAGGCTGTACTACCATCGGCCGCTGCCGTTGCTGACTGCGATGCTGCTTCCGCCCTTGCTGCTCTCGATCTCGCTCAGAATGACGCCGGTGCTCCTGCAACGCAAACTGCGTCCGCCGAGGCTCTTGCTGCAATTGATGGATCCTCTACTACCAATGCAAATGCTACAGCCGAGCAGCGAACTCAGTCCATGCCAACGACAACATGGCAACAAGACGGCGCTTACGTGCAGCTTCCAACAATGACACTGACCGAGCTTGCTGCGAAGACTGCGGCGGTGTTTCAGAAAGAAGAGAAACTGCGCCAGAAGGAACGGCAGCTCGCCGAAAGAGCGCTCTCTCTGTCCGAAGAGGCGAAGCTGCTGGAGCAGGGCACGCAGGAGCTGGAACAGTTACAGGAGGAGTTGCACGTGCGGGAAGAGGCTCTGATCGAAAGGGAGCAAGAGGGAAACAACCTGATGGACGCGGTGTTGAACGAAGCGAAGGGATTCGTGCCCCCCGACGCGCACCACGACGTGTCCGTGGAAGCGAAGCAACTGCGCGAAGAACTTGTGCAGGTGCAAATCCTGCGCGCGAACGAGAAGGAGATGGTGCTAGCCACCAAGCGGCACATCGACCAAAAGTACGCAGCGCAGTTGGAGTTGCAGGTGGCGAAAAGCAAAAGTCGGGATCTGGTGGACAAACTGACGGACGCGGACATCGCGAAATTGACGGCGCAAAAAGAGTTGGAAAGCGTGAGGGCGATGCTGGACCAGACCGAAAAGAGCAAGAACGCGCTGGTGTCGGAGCTTCAACTCGTGGAGGAAAAGCTGGAGATTGCGCAGTCTGCGGTGCAAAATGCGCAAGCTGACATCGAGAAGCTGCTGGCGGAAGTGAAGGAGCTTGAAACCGTGAAACAAACCCTGCAGGAAGATTTGAGGCAAAGTCGATCTGACCAAGCGGAGCAGGAACGAAAGAGAGCAGAAGTTGTGGAAGAAAAGTTGCTCGCGGAGCAAAAGTTGGAAGACTTGGAAAAACAGCACGGAAAAATCCAGCAAGAGCAGGCGCAGCTAGTTGAGGCAAAGTTGTACCTGGAAAAATTGCACGAAGAAAGAAAAATGGAAAAGGAAGAGCTGGAAACGGAGTTGGGGCGTGTGAAGGATGTCATGAAAAACACGGAGGTAGCAGCCATAGCCGACAGCGACGGGGAGAGAGCAAAATTGAAGCAGCAGTTGGAAGATTTGCGGGCGAAACACGCAAAAGCGCAGGAGGAGCTGGCCTTGCACGTGGAAGAGAAAAACCAGAAAAACGCCGACATGCTGAACCACCTGGCGGACATGCACGACTTGCACGCGGAGGCGCAGGGCAGTCTAGACACAGAGTTGCAGTCCAGCAAAGCGAACGAGGCGTTGCTGTTGCAGAAAATTGCGGATCTGGAAGCGGAAAAGAACGATTTGCAACTGGCTCTGCACACCACACAGCTCGTGTCCTCCGGCGGCCGCGGGATCGGTCGTGCGGCTGGCGACGCCGGTGGTGGTGAAGATGTTGAAAGCCCACGACCGCCCGGTGCGACTGTGGCTGCACTGCCGCGTCACGCGAGCGAGGGAGAGGCGAGAGAGGAGGACTTTGGTACAGAAAACGCGTCCGGCGCTATCGATTTGCAAGAGGCTGTTGGTTCTCAGTTTCGTCTTCCGGCTGCGAAAGTGGTGGCAACGGACGGGGAGAAGGCTGCGCCGGTAGTCGGTCCGCTCGTGATTGAGGAGGGGATGCAGGACGAAAGTGGCGAAGAACAGGAAATAGACGGAGGCCAACATGTTGAGCAAGGGTCAGACTTAGATCCGCTTCCGCCTATGAAAGAAATCGATACACAAGAAGAAAGTGGACAAAAAGGAGCGCCCAAGGCTCCCTCGCATGCGTCGCCGTTCCCGGCAGCCTCCGATGCTGAGGATCCAGATTCCGCTGCTGGAAAAAGAGAACACGCACCTACTTCGAGTGACCAGGGCATCTCTGCCCTTCCAGAGGAAAATAAAATCGACACAATTTTGGACAACGCCGACACTGTCGCAGACAACGGAACCAACGACAAGAGTCAAGACATCAGTGCGGACAACACGATCGCGTTGGATACAGATACTACTAAAGTCCGGTCTCTCGTCAAAGACCACCACATGCGGACCTCCCGCGTCGCCCTCCCGTCCCCGCCCCGCGGCCGGCGCAACTTGCGACCGCTGGCCGCCGCGCGGAGGCGCGGCGAGGCAGCTGAAGCGGAGGAGCAGGGCGCGATGGGAGCTTTGGTGGACGACACGGTGCGGCTCATGAAGGAGATGCACGTCACGGAAGCCTTTAGCGGACTGAATCTAACCGCCGTAACGGCCATGGTGAATGACAACGTCGCCAAGGTGAACGAAATTCTCGAGCCCATGGAGATAGTCGCTTTCGACGAAGACGACCTCGGACACCCCGACAGTACTAGAGACAAAAACGGCAACTACACGCGGTCCTCTGGAGGTGGTATCAAGCGGTACGATCGAATGGCTTCTTCGAAAGATGACGACTCGAGTTCCGCCGGTTCTGCTGCGGGGAACCGTGATGGCGGAAAGAAGGAAGAAGAGGAGGAAAAAAGCCTTTTTTCGCTAGTTGGCGACTTTGCTTTTGACGTTGGAGCGGCGGTAGGCGAGTACGCCGGAGAGACAATGACGGCGCCGACGAACAAAGGTGAGATGAATGTTTCGAAAGATTCCACCACAACGAAAAATGTGGCGTCGCTCATCCCATTTCACGGGGAGAACATTGTCAAGCTCGAAAAGAAGAGCAGTAACCCGCAAACAACTGGGCCTGTGGTGGTGCTATCCGCGTTGCCGTCGTTCTTGGAAATGGACCGAGACAACAAGGAGATGCCGGATCTGCCAGCAGGCGCTGCTGCGCATTCAGAAGAACAGGGGGCCCTGTTTTCTACTATTCAGTTTTTAGAGCAACCGACGCCTACAGATGATGCCCCAGGAGTGGGAACGAGAACAGGAACACCGCCCCCGGGGGCGGCGGGTGGCGCCGACGCAGCTGCATCCGCGGCCGCTCAACCCGCCGCAACGAGGCGGAGTCTCGCAAATGCAGTAGATGAAGACATTTCAGCGCGCGGCACAACCGGGAGTGGTGGCACGGGCGCGCGGCGGATTTTGGCGCAGGGTTTGAACAATAGTAACCGACCGAGTTTGAGCCTCCCGCTCAACCAGCGCACCGGTCATCGCAGATCGCAAACTTTTAGAATTCCGAGCAGCAGCACCAATTTGTAGTAAGTACGCATTTATCATTGTTCATCTCCCGACATGGAGTAGGAGTAGGAGTACGCGCACGCAGTTAGTAAGTACGCATTTTTTGTTCTTCCTGAGTACAAATTCTGCCGAAGATAATGGCACGGCATAACGCATTAGATTTTGTTTATTTCGTACAAGCGAAGTTCAGAGTGAAAAAGAAAATCTGCCCTCCAGGGCTCGGTTATATGCTGCGGCAGCACGACACAACTTGTTTGAAGGGGGCGGTTGCTGCTTTTCGTGTTCCAATGTGTGTCGGTGCCCGGGAGTGACAGCGGGTCAGTATCGATAGAGGAAATCGGGCCTCATTGAGGATTTCTGGAGCGAAAACGAAACCTCAGAGTGCAGAATCAAAGTTGCAATCGTCTAGACAAGTTGCTTGCGTGATTTCGTCGTGTTGACAGTGCTTAAACAATCTAAAACTTTGTTCCGTCACGTGGCACAATGTCGCTTCCTCTCTTGATCACGACTGCTCAGCGGCTAGAAGAAGAGAATGCTCCTCTCGCAGCTCTCAGCCGCCTTCTACCCTTGTGGCAGTTAGTGAAAGAAGAAGGCCAACAACGGTCGTGTGAGGTGCGCCGCAGCAAGTCCGGGCAGCTGCGCGACAAGATCTGCTTGTTCCAGACACGAAGACCACCGGCCTCATCTGGTCGTGTCCTCATTCGAAACACGAGAAATCAGGGCTGGTTTGTGCAGCCATGCCCGCGGACACGGAACACACCCGAGCGCTGCTCTCTTCGGCGCCCAGCCTGGAGAAAGGCAGCACCGCGCTGCATGCGGCGGCGATCAGCGGAGACCTCGCGTTGATGGAGTCGCTTCTGCGGCGGCACGCGGATCTGCTGGACAGCCCGAACTCGAGCGGCCTTACCCCGCTTTCCGTCGCGGTTTCCAGTGGGAACCTGGAGATGGTCGAACTTCTTCTGACAAACGGCGCGAAGCTCGGGGTACAAACTTCTTTCGGGATGAGCATTCTGGAGGTGGCGGCGCAAAAGGCACCCGAAATCGAAATGTTTCTCCGGAAGACTGCCGAAGCGAGGAAAACGGAACTAGCACAGAAGTTGGCAGAAGCACAGGAACTCTACTACAGGATCGACGCGGAGCTGCAGGACTTGCACAAGCTGACGGACTCCAGTCCACCGACGGCAGTAGGAGCAGTTGTAAACCATTCAATATCTCCACAGGAGGAGCAAGAGCAACCGGCAAACGACGAGCAGGAAGTAGATGAGGATGCAAGTGCAGAGCAAGGCGGATCCGATGCAGCTGGAGCGAAGGAGACCGTGCCGGGAGAGGATGTCGTTCGTGCAACCTCCGCGAACAAGCCGGCAGAGCCTGCTACAGCACCGGCACCAGCAGCCGAAAAGTCTCTTCCTATCGGGCCTAAGGACCACTACTACGTCCGCTATGCAAATGAGATTCAATCCTGCATCACCGCGCTGGCCGACGCTAGGCAGTACTGGAGCCCGGTGTTTGTCGGAAATTTCTTCGGCTCAGCCTTCGCGCAAGAAGTAAAACCATCTAAGCTATCATCAAGAGATTCATCCTCAGCTCCCAACAGTACCAAAAAAGCAAAGCGCAAGTTCAACGAAATACGTGTGGCCGAGGCGGACTTGAGTTTGCAATCCGCCGTACACCGGCTGATGACCATGGCGGCAGATCGCAAAGCGCATTTAGACCACACGCAGGCCTTGGAACTCCCCTTGAAAGAGGTAGACGTGTACACGAAGACGGGCGTAGCGGTCGAGTCTGGCTCCTCCGAAGAAGAGAATATTGCGACCGACGTGATGGCGCGCGTCATGGCAAAGGAAATACCGGTGGTGAAGGTACGACACGGAAATTTTTTTTCTATGGCGTCCGCAACCATGTTTGTTCTTGTTGTATGGAACACTCTAGGTTACTCTTTTGTGCGAAGGCTATGTTTTTGTTGTGTCTGTAGTTGTACTTGTACATCTTCTTATATTTTAGGAATCGAAATTTCGTCGACTTCCAAACTACTACGTTGAAGACGCAATATCACAGGATGACCCCTATCAAGTTAGCGCCGATGGGCACTTGCTAAGTGCCGGGAAGGAGATCAACTACTGGGAAAGTTTGGTGTTTCCGGACCAGAAAAAATACACGGAGCCCAGCGAGTCTGACACCGACCGAACTGTCAGAGGGTATGAAGTTTTAGTAATTTTTGCTGTCAGAGGCAGCGGTTGCGGTAGAAGGACGAGGATCTTTTTCATAATTCTCGGTGCTTCGAATGAAGACCCTCGATCTTGCATCTAGGGTGCAATATTTGTACTATAATTTCAGCATGACCTTTCTTGATGACGATGAGATGATCCTCTGAGGGTAATCAATATCAACTGTACAACGAAATTTATTCAAGGGACTGGTTCGGGAACCCGATGGCTGTAGTGAAGGACATCTTTGTCGTTGGCCGGCGCTTCATCACTTCGGAGGTATTCACGACGAGCGTGAAGCTTCTGAAAAAAGAAAAAGCAGTTCCGCCCGGCACGGTGCTGGGATTCCTGTCCGGAGAGTATTGCAGGTAAAGGCGGAGGAAGTAGTGTGATTTTAGTGCATTCATGTTTTAGCAACATGCAGGGAGTTCATCTTCAGCAGGTCGTGTCTTTTTTGCATGAAGATTTTTCAGCAGCTGCAGCTGCAGTTTGGTTTGATACCGAATGCTGAAACGCAAAGAAATCTTATTATCAGGAAACAAGTGTACGACGCACAGAACGCGAGCGAGAGCGGGTACTTTTTCGCTCCTGGTACTTACGCGGTACAGAAGCTGTGCGCCGATCGCAGTGTTGCTGCGGAGCGACTCTTTTTACTGCTGGACTCGCCGGAAGTGAATCCGCTGAATGCAATCGGTGACGTCACTGGCGACCCGTTTCGATTGCTCGAGAGGCAGCCAGACAGTACTAGCTTATTTATTGTCACACTTATTTTGTTTTGTTGTTGTTAGGAATTCTGAACACATTCACAGCATACGAATAGCGGCCGAGTTCGCATCTTTCTGTTTGGAATGATTCAGAACGGAGTACTGATTCACATCTGTATACAGGTGGTGTTTCAAGATGGATTGATTCGTTTGGTTTGGTCAACCAGACCACAAAGACGACGAGACGACTAAGCTAAACGGTTAGGATCGTTACTGTGCTGAAGATCAAGATCGATGGAACCACGCAGGGGAGCTTGAACACGCATTGCATGCTGTGTGCATAAAGCTCTAGTCAACATTCCCCCCCCCAAGCGCAAGCCGTTTCTCGAAAATCGCAGCAAGTAAAAGCTGTTCGACAAAATCACCACCAGAAGCTTGCAATGAAAAAGCAAAGCAGAATGGTGGATCACAAGTTTTTCTTTCAAAAGCGATCAGGATGGCTACGGCATGAAAAAGCGCAAGGGGCTCCGGCGTATACAAGTTCCTTTCTAAGCCCAAAGGTCTTCAAGTGAAAAGAAGAGACCGGGCACGCCTACCACAGTGAAACAAGCGTCGACCTCCTCAGGGTCTTCGGACACTTTCACTTTCCTCTTGTTCGTCATGTGCGGATTGTGGTGGAAGACGTGATCTCGAACCTCACGAGGCACATTGTTCTTTGTGAGGCAATCAGCTTTCATGTGCTCAGTGGGACAGAACTTAATCTTTTCGCATTCATCCGCAACTTTGTGGTAGCGCAGGGCAACGTGGCGGCTACGCGGGCGCTGTGCATCGCCTGGCGTCTTGGCGACCGTGATGGCGGTCTGATTGTCCATCCAAAGGTCTTCGCTAGCATCGCGATCTTCAAGAAAACCCTTGAAGGTGCATGTCTCGGACATGATCAGTCCATCAGAGCCAGCTACAAACTCTGCTTCGAATGTGGAATGCGTTCTGACCGATTGGCGCGCGGTCTTCCACACGATGGGGGCGCCTCTGTAGTACAGCAGAGCGCCAGACGTGCTTTTCAACGTTACAAAACAAGATGCAAAACTTGCGTCGGTGAAGAGATTCCAGTCTTTCAACTTTTCTCCCTTTTGCAGAAGTGATCCGTATACCTGCTTGAACTTTTGTTCGTTCTCGGGTGAGTAGTCGATGCCTACGTCTTCGGTGTGAATGACATAGCGCAAAACTTTCTTTACGCATGCGACTACTGCTTTGGTGCAGGGCTTGCTTGCTACCTTTGCGAGGCAGTTAACGGGCTGCGCGATGTCGGGCCTACAAATCGTTACGCACCATTGCAGGGCACCTACAGCTTCCCGCAACGGGAATTTCACTTCGGGCGAGGCGGTATCGTACAGAGCTGATTCGGTGAAGCATGGATTGTCAACTTTCTTACAACCAACCATGCCAAACTTCGGAGCTAGTTTTGTTCGGATGTAACTCTGCATGCAAATGCGTACTTTGTACTTGTTCGGGTTGTAGTGGACGTCTGCACCGAGCTGATCATACAAAAGATCACCATTTGGCTGGTGTTCGGGCTCAATGATCTTGCCAGGAAACTCTTTCAAAATCAAACTGACTTCATGCCTAAGCTCGTGCTCGTCCGGGCCTGTTGCGGTGTTGTCATCTACATAAACTCCCATCTTCATATACTTACTGAACTTCTTGTAACTCTGGAAGTTGTTGCCTGTGGCCTTGGAGAGCTTTCTCCACAACCCTTTTTCTGTTGACTGTGTCCAACCGAGACTGACTAACTTCTTTTCGTAGTGCTTTGCCCACAGCCTCGGGGATTGTGGTAACCCATAAAGGGCACGAACTAGCTTCCGAATACCATCGTCGTTTTGCTCACGCCATTCCTTTGGCAGACGAATGAAAATTTCCGAATCGATCAAGCTCTGTACGAATGCGTTGTCAATGTCAAACAAAATTATGGCATCACCATGCGCGGCGGCATCGATCAGCAGGTAGCGCGAGGCTCCAAAGCTGATTACGGGCGCGTAAACTTCTAACTCACCGCCGGGCTTGTAGAGATTACCTAGGACGACAGCACGGCACTTGAACTTGCCACAGCGCTTGCGGCTAAGCACCAATGCTATCGGGACCACGCCTGTGGTCTTAGCGCGTTCTAACTCTTCTGGAGTAGGCACTCTCCACGTCTGAAACGCCTCAAGCTTGCACTTCTCGAGGGATTTGGCTTCTAACCAGTGCGGCGCATCTGGCGAGCTCATCGCGGCAACGTTCGCGAACTGTGGAAGTGCTTCGACTAACTCTTCACCCTCTTCGAAATCGTCTACGACGCTGTCACATACATAACAATCATTGATCACTTCTGCAAAGTCGGCATAAAACGCATCTGAGTTCTCGGCTTCGGACAATTGCTGCTTTGTTCTTCGCGTGCGTTGCGTTTTGTCCTTTGCCCCTTTGGGCCTACCGCGCGGGCGCTTGGTCTTTTCGCGACCAAAGACCACTTCAGGGTCTGGCTCATGGTGTTCAACCGTGTTCCGGGCGGGCGCGCGCGATGAAACTGAATCAGGTGCGGAATGCGGATTTTGTACTTGCGAATTGTCACCACTGGCATGCTGATTTGACTGAAGATTGATGTCTTTGAACGAGGCAGAGGATGCGTTATGAGCGTGTTCTTGTGAAGCTGCTTTCTCGACTTCTAAAAGTGGCAGGGAGTTGGACCCGCCAACCCCCCCAGAACCTGAGACCTCTGAACCACCCGGATTTTTGCGCACAGGAGCACAATCCCGATCAGAACCAACCACCCGGGCATTGTCCTTCGAGCCACAGATAGTCTGCAGGAGCTGGTCGTCTGAAACTACGACGCCACCGCGGTACCCTGGGCGTAGAGAGTCAACATTGTCGATCAAAACTGACTCGACAAACTTCACGGCGTTTGTTTCGTAAACTGCCCAGCGCAAAGCGCCGGCCTTGGAGTATCGATCATCCTTAACGTAAGTTCCAACTAGATAGCACGAGGACTGATCGCAATACCCAAGAAAGACTCCTTTCGTGTACTTCTCTACAAGTTTCTTGACCCCTTCTACTGGCTGTCTCAGGAAATAAGCGAGGCAACCGAAGCGACGCATCCTGGAGTCAAAATTCGAAGTCTTCAATATCTCATCGGGCTCTTGGGGTTCTGTGCGAGAAACTTTCCGGTCATTTTGCAGTGACTTCCTCTGTCGACAAGCTTCCAAAGGTGAGAGACCATTGAACTGAGGGGCGCGCTTGTAGAATTTCCGCTGTAAGCGATTCCACGTGTATACAAAGTAAGAAGCGGCATAATCCCAAAGTCTCAAGTCGACACCCACTAGATTAGCCCTTAAACCGGGACCCAGAGTACCCATGAAGCGTTCGCACACACCATTTTTCTGTGGTACGTATGGGACTGAGTGCTGCCGAAAAACGGAGAGCGCTTGGAGCGTATCCTCCCACTTCTTTGCTCTGAACGTGGGGTCGTTGTCACTGCGGACAAACCATACGACCTTATCTGTCAAGTCGATGCTGTCCGATGCGCGAAGTTGCTTGATTAGCCGTTCTACGACTGCGTAGGCCTGATCTTTGTGCTTCAACTTGAACTCAAACACACGCGCAACAGCAGGGCAAATGAAAATCAATAGCCATGAATTGCCTGTCAAGCTGACGGGTTTGACTGGACCCCAAAAGTCAGCATCAAGTTGCTTTAGCGGTGTTGGATCAGAGTACTTCTGTGGTCGTTCTTTCCTAGCACCTGACCTGCCACCCTTTGCGAGGGCGCATTCAGGGCAAAACACCTCTTCACCTGGGACATGGATGTGGCCACGTCTTCGGTGTCGGTCTAACTTGGACAAGTAGCATAAATGCTCAAAATCCTCTACGCAGTCGGCCAAGGCATCTCCAGTGAAAATAGAAGCAGACTCATCGAGCTGTCCTACGCGGCGCTTTTTGCAGCAGTTGGATAAGCAATCAGGTGTGAAAAGATTGCAACCAAAACGCGACGCAGACAAAGCGTCTTCCTCTGACAAAACCTCTTCAAATTCTCTGCAGTATAAAGCCACACCCGTGCCGAAAAGCTCACCATCAGGCAAAAATGGTAAGTCAGGCGGGTTATTTTCTAATGGCACTGCGAAATCTGCGAATCTTGAAACTATCTCAGACTTGGCTACTGCTTTTGGTTCTAGCTTTACTGACCAACCCATTGCGTTCAGGGTGGTTGTAGGTAAAAGGCGGCGCACGGGCAAAGCGCTGTGAAAAATACCTACTGAGTAACCAAGTCGATTCGTCTTCAGCCTACCTATCCTTGGAGGATTTTTCGCTTGCAAAGTGCCTCCGACTCCATTGATTTTCACAGGATTGGAGCGAAAGGACACAAAATCGCTAAGCACACTCGACACGTAATGAGTAGTGCCACTGTCGAGGATATCCCTGTTTGTCCTCTGTTTTCTTTCCTCTGCCGAACCTTCATCCAAAATGGATTTGTTGATCTTGCACTCTATAATCGGCATTGATTGATCGATCTTGCACAGTAACGATTTTTGATTGTAACTAGTAGCATCGTGACTTGTGTAAAAGCACGAATAGTAGTTGTCGTCGTCATCAAATGCATCGCTCTTTTCATCAGTGTTCTTCGACACATCAACGAAATTTGATTCCAACTCAACATCGATTTTTACATCGTGTTTTGAATCCATCAGCCTCGATGTATCATCGACATCATCAGCAGAATCGTGGTCCTTATGTCACCACTTGCGACCCTTCTGGTGAGACTTGTAGCCACCTTTCTTCACGCCGTGTTTGCCACCGCCCTTGCCACCACCACCGCCCTTCTTGTGGTTGTTGCCGTAGTTGTTCGCGGGTGGTGGGGCAGTGTTCTTCTCCTGCTGGCGTTTCTTGCGATAGCAGTAATGAACGTCATGTCCTGGACGTTGGCAATACGTACACCAGAGGCCTCCTTGATTCTGCGCGTTGTTACCATAGGGCTGATTTCGATTCGCATAGGTATTGGAATTGTAGTTTTTGTTGTTGTGTTTTCCCTGTCCTTTGTGACCCTTATTCATCATAACTAAGGCGGTTTGGTTATTGATGGACTGACACATCAATTGCTGCTCGAAGGTCGCGCCTTCCGGTGCGACGATGAAGTTGGAATTTTTGTTACCAGAAGATGAAGATGATGATGATGCACCAGCAAGGAACGCATTGGGGTTTGCGTTTGCGGGGGCGACGTTCGTTCGTGCTAAATGCAAAGTCGCTTGCTGTTCCTTTTCAATATTCATTCTGCCTGATTTGATGAAGTCCATCACCATTGCCAGTCCTTCTTTCTCCCAAGTAGCTGTAGTACTGTTCAAATTTCTGATCTCCGCCATGATTGTTTTCATGCAAGTCGGGTCAAGTCGGAATTTGAGGACGTCCCACATCTGGCGATTGATCGCAGCCGCATCTGGGTATCTGTCTTTCAGAAGGAGGATTTTGCTGTACTTTTCTGCGTAGATCCAAATAGAAAAATCTCCATCCTTCTCCATGTCGTAGCAGACAGTAATCAATTCGTTGTTGGTTGTGTCACTGTCAATTGAAGATGCTTTCTGATCCCAGTGCGATGACAGAAGGAAGTAACATTTTACAAAACCCACTGTCTGGCTGTTCGTGATCAATTTTGCTGCGTCGTCTTGCAATGCATTCAAAAATGTGGACTCGAGGGAAAACACATCTTGCTTTTGCTGTGCTGTCAACCCAGGCTGAACATTTTGAAAGTTCGTCTGCTGGGTGTTGTCGTTCAAAATTGCCTGCCATTGTGCGTCCAATTCCAATACCATGCTCATCATCGATTTGATTTTATGCTTCCACATCGTCCAGCCCTCGGAGTTCTTTATCTCCGGGCAGATGATCTTCCGATCTACCGTCGGCATACCGTCGGGATTCGTAAATCAATCTATTCCAAAGAGAGATTTTTGCGTGTAGATACCGATGGTGTTCCGACGGAAAAATTTGGACTTGTGGATGGCGAAGTTGTTCGTTGGCTCGCGATTACCGGTCTCACCGGTGGCACCAAGTGTGAATCAGAATGTTAGGAATTCTGAACACATTCACAGCATACGAATAGCGGTCGAGTTCGCATCTTTCTGTTTGGAATGATTCAGAACGGAGTACTGATTCGCATCTGTATACAGGTGGTGTTTCAAGATGGATTGATTCGTTTGGTTTGGTCAACCAGACCACAAAGACGACGAGACGACTAAGCTAAACGGTTAGGATCGTTACTGTGCTGAAGATCAAGATCGATGGAACCACGCAGGGGAGCTTGAACACGCATTGCATGCTGTGTGCATAAAGCTCTAGTCAACAGTTGTCCTTGTCGCTGATCATCATGTGCTTTCAACGTTAGATAACGAACGTCCAGTGTTACCATTGTGCGCGAGAACCAGCAAATATGTTCCTACTTGCGCTGTGAGGATTATCGAAGCTTGATTGATAGTTTGTTTCCCGCGCCAGACGCTAGTACAAAAGTGGGTCAACCATCAAGATGAACAAATCCACAGCGGTGACGGACAGCACGCAGAGTCCGAAAAGCCGGGCGCGGACAGTTTTGGCGCAGATGGAACAGGAAGAAAAGCTAATGAAACCAGGGGGCAGGCCCAACGTCGAGATCGTTGAGGTGCTCGTGCGGGGCGTACCAGTTCCGTTCGTCAGGGCCTTGTCACAGATCAGGCCAGACGAGGAGCTAGTGCTGGATCGCACCACCATATTCAAGAAAAAGACTGTGTAAGTGTAAGCCTGTGATGCAGAAAATGCCAGACCACAGTTTTTTTACATTGGTCATGCCAGACACCCAACAAGTCCGCTTTTCCTGTGCGTTTTCACGTACTGGCCCTGCGTGACTGGTTTTCTCGGTCATGATGTACTAGCGCAGTTTTTTTCTTGGATACGCTATGTGGCTGGGCTATGCCGCCAGCTTGAGGCGGATGCGGTTACTGAGAAGCACTGTCAGCGCATTTGTCACACGCGTTGGCGACTAAGTTTCACAGGCAGCAGCTGACGTTATCTCGATTTAAAAGATGCTCCTCTAAGTCATCTTGTAGTTGTTGCACGTGCGAACGCGAGGAAGTGACAAAATGTCTCCGATGCAGCTACAAAAGGCGCTTTGGTACACTAAGTCCATCACTACAGGCTTTCAATATCTGTAGTTTTTGAGAGACGAACCAGAGGTCTGTTTTGTTCTAAATTCAGTGTTCTAGAAGACATTGCGGCACAAGTATGTTCTCGATTGCAGACAAGGAATAAAGCGAGATTGTGATAGAGTACAGGCGGGAGTTGCAACAAAAAAAGTTGGTGTTTTTTTTGAGCGGTTCCTGTATGCGTGATTGAATACAAAATACATCGGTAGTTTTTACTAGTCCAGATTTCGGTCTAACTATAGATAAGGTTGGCATCCTGCTAGAAATGGACGTGTGAGAAGGTTGATCTGAAACTCTACTGGCTCGAAAAGATGCAGTTTTGCGTGAAAAATCTGAACGTGAACCAACTTTTTGAATCATCCATCAGGCCCCTAAAAAGTCAATGCTATGGCGATTTCTTTTTTGCAATGCTGGCGTTGTCATGTGATTACTTGCCCCTTGATGGGAAGGCTGTCAAGATGAATAACAACTATGGCTCCTGCCAAAAGATAGGTTTTGTAGGTACTTACCGCGTAGTAGTTCTAAACAAGGCTGTGTTTCTGTGATTGAAGAGCATTTCGTTTCTTATCCATGAATGGTTTTACGTTTACCTCTTCTGACATTTTTACCTTCGCGACCTTTGTTGTATAAGCCATGCCTATACAACCAGATATCGAAGCAAAGAATTATGATTATCATTATGTAAAAGCAAGAACTGCTGCTGTTTGCCGTTGTTAGGAGCTGGCGCGGTCACTGTTTTTTTTTCCCATTTTGATACAACTCGTCCCATTGAAGAACAGTTCACACTGTATAGAACAATTCACACTCTTGGTTTGAGTTTGACGCATTTTCCGGGTACAAATTATGGATCCAGTTCCGGTGATTTTTGCTACGCAGACGGGGATCAGCGAGGAATTCGCCCAAAATTTAGAGGAGGAGAGCGCGGGCAAGAAAGTTCCCTTTGTCGCCACGAGTGTTACCTCAGTTGCTGTGGATTCGCTAAGGGAAACGAAACTGGCCGTGTTCATCTGCTCCTCGCACGGCGACGGAGATCCGCCGGATTCCGCCTGCAACTTTTACAACGCCCTGACGGGGGAGCGGAACAAGAAAGCCCTGGCCCACCTGCGGTTTGCGCTGCTGGGTCTGGGGGACCAGAATTACATGCAGTATCAGGGCTTCCCCATCTCGCTGCAATCCGCTCTGGCCGCTTTAGGGGCAACCTTGGTGTACGTGCGCGGAGAGGCGGACAACGCCGGGGACATCGACGAGGACTTCGAAAACTGGAAAAACAATGGGTTCTGGGACTGCTTGGAAAGTGAATACCAAAAGTGCGGAGGTATCACAAGGAAAAATCCCCCCTCCCCATATCAAAAGGAAGTTTCTGATGCTGGATTTGCGTATACGCGTCAGGTCTGTCTTGCAGTAGAGGAAAGCAGGCTCCTGCCCAGCCTGAGTAGAGAGGTTTTGGCCTAGGCGCTCAGCATGGGAAACGTCTATGCTGTGGGCCCAACAGCATCACAAACCGCCTGCGTAATGCGGCGGAGCCTGTGGAGTTGTCTTCTTGCAAGACAGACGCGATTTGTTGTCTCAAATCAGCAAGACAAATTTTCGGAAGCATACCTTTTCGATATGGGGAGGGGAGATTTTTCCTCTCAATAGGAGGGAAGCCTTACTTTGAGGAAGAGGACAGCTCGACCGAAATCTCGACGGCCCCGAATTCGCAGAATCATGCCGACGACACGGACGACAAGAGCGGTATGGTTTTGTATCAAGCTGCTTCTCGTCCAGAAAGCAGCCCGCTGAAGAAAAACGACTTCTACGCGGCTGCGGCGGCCGACGACCAAAGAGCTGCCAAAGCAGTTTCAGCGAAAGCCACGCCGGTGGCATCTCCGGCTGCGTCGCCTGCTAAAGAACCGGGACTTGGCAAGAAGGATATTTTCGCCGTGCTAACGCCGCCGGCGAATAACAAAGTTGTTGCAACTACATCTAGCCCGAGTTGTTCCAGCATCACCTCACCCGTCGGAAAAAGTATTTCGCCCACAACTTCTCCTCTACTAACGGAGCAGAAGAATCAAATACTGAACAATAGTCGAAGCCGCGTCCAAAATTCCACAGCTACCGCCGTGATTTTTGGTCAACAAAAGCACCTGCTCGCGCATGTCAATAGCGCTGGAGGTGCTAAGAAGTCATCAAAGGGTAGTACTGGTGAGAATAATCATCTTTCTGTCGAAGAACTCTTGAAGTCTGACCGCGTTGTGTACTGTGACGAAGCAGTGTTCGTACCCACGAAGGCGGGCGCGTTCGATGACTCCGATACCTCGGACTTTGCCCGGGGTCTGTTTGCCCTTGAGTTGCAGAGGGCGTTTGCGCGGAAGGAAACGAAGTATCCTGAGTAAAAACGTACCCACACCAGAGTTGTAATGCAGGTTTGCAAAGACAGGAAGACTTGTCATGCGCATCCCCATGAGAGCCATTTCCAATCGTGTTTTGGAATTTGTGATGCTGTGAACAGGATGAGCAGCTGGATTTGTGACGCGGCTGCACTTGCTAACCTGCACTACACTGCAGAGTGCAACTTGTCATGCGTGACTCACAAAACGGCTAGGTTTGTGCTGCAAAATCCCCATCCTGACTCTGGTGTGGGTACGTTTTTACTCAGGATACGAAGCATCTTTTCTTCATCCAGAACGTGGACCAGGTGGCGCGAACCGTTGCGCGGTTACCAAATGTAAAAATGTCTGGGTTTGGAAGAATGCAACTTGTAATGCGTATTTCAGAACACAGAAACGTCTCTCATGCATACGTAGCAAAAGCTCCCACTTTTTGCCAGCAAAATAGGGGACTTGTCATGCGGATTCGGCATTGCGGAAGGTTCTCGAAACCTGTGATGCTAGAGCTTCCATGCCAGACCTTCTGTGTCATGCAAAAACAGCATGACTCTTCCAGACCCAGACATTTTTACATTTGATAGCGGTCGCTCGTTGACAAAAGCTTTGGGTTTCCGGAAACGCATTTCGCGCACGTCTCCGCGTGCGTGTTGATGACCGAGAGGCAACAGGACGCAAACACGACCGCGAAGAAGCTCGTCTCTGTGTTGGAGAAACTGAACTGCAAAGTGTTCCGCGCGGCAAGCGTCGCCGAATTGCTGGAATACGTCCAGTTCTGCGTGGGCGCGGATCCGGACCCGGCTGCGGAAAAAATTGTAAACGAGAAAGAAAAGAAGAAGAACAAGCAGGACAAAGAGCCACAGGATCGTTTGTTATCGGCGTCAGCGTCAGAAGCATCACCCGTCGCGGGCTCGATGTTTTCGCCACAAAAGATGTCGATGAACGTGACGTCGCCGGTGGCGGGACTTACAATGACCCCGTCCCCACCGCGGGCGGGATCCAGATCCACTCCCACGTCCGCGCAACCGAAAAAAGGATGGGTGCGAAGCGTTTCGCCGCGGGGGAACGTGTACTACTCGAAGTATCGTGGCGTGCAGTGCAAGGGAGAAGATGAGAATTCCCCACAGGAAAAATTCTCTCCTGGGGCGAAGGACGCTCTTCCGCCGAGTCAGCGAAGTTCCGTGCAGCTTTCCTCCAGGTCTGTTTCCTCCCCGATCTCGCTGGCGCGGCGCAGCCGAGCGGGCGACTTGGAGGGGTTCGAAGACGCCCCCCTGTCTTTTGAGAACATGAGCCGGCTCGCGTCGCAGTTGCACGTGGTACTGGACTTTTTGGAGCAGAGCCACGAGCTGGAGACGCGCGCGGTGCAACCACTTTTGGCGGCGAATGCGGAGGATCCGCGCCGGATGGTGCACGTGGAGTTTCAACCGCTCCTCTCCTCGTCTGAGTTCCTTGTCAGCGACAACGTGTCCATTCTCGCGCCCTCGTCTCCACTAGCGGTGGAGAAGCTGCTTCTAGCCTTGGAAGCAAGTAGTGCGGCCGATGAACATGATGTCGACAACGCGATCATGTTGAAGGAGCACGACGTGACAATCAACGGGGCGGGCGGAGGACCAAACAAAAAAGCTGAAAAAGCGAAGAACGGCACCACCTCCCCTACCGGCACTTCCTCTTCTGTCGCGATGAAGCGGAAACTGGTCGACGTCTTAAAAGATTATGACGAGGGTAAAAGCCAAACCGACCTAGCCCGGTTTCTGAACGCATTGTTCGTGCAGACAGAGGAGGGCAAGGCATTGCTGCCACGTCTTCAGAAGAATGCGCGCGTGGCGGACCTAGACTGCGTCGGCACATTTCTGGGCTACTGCTTCGCGCTGGAAAACTTCTCTTTTGCTAATATCAAGCAGCAGGACCACGCGAACAAATCAGAACCGCCGTCGCCAGGTACTACTGGCTCGGAGATGAAGCTGAATAGTAATTTTGAGTTTATGCAATTCGTGCAGAAGTCCCGTCCCTACACGCTCGTCGGGAAGACAGGGATCTGTGTGACGCATCAGTCTTTCGGCCAGGCGTCGACTTTCCTTTGTTGCAACTGTGAAAAGGGAACGAAGGTTTTCGCCAAACTGGTGTCCTCCCCACTGCGGCTGCAGGATCTGGAGAAGAAAAGCAACGTCTGGAAATTCCTGCCCAGCATTGATGAGAAGAATGTGGAGCCGCCCCCGCTGCTCATGATCGCGACCGGTGCGGGCATGGGCGTTTTTATCGGGTGGCTGCAGGAGTTTCTGGGCCGCGAAGAGAAGTGCCCCTTCCACGACGTCACCCTGTTTGCCGGTTGCAGGACCTGGGACGAAGTTCCTTACAGGGGCTTTCTGCACCAGACACTGACGAAGGAGAGTTTTTCTGTGAACTTGGAAAACAAGAAGATCATGGACACAACCTCTAATATCTTCGAGGACCACAAACACCTACAAGATGAAAAGATGACGTCGACGGATAAGAGAACGAAGACGGAGGACAATGAGGAAGCAAACGCGTACGCGGTGAAAGACGAAGCTTTTCTGATCACCAGCAGCGGCACTGAGTTCGGGCGGCAAAAATTCAAATTTCACTGGCACCAGGCACTGTCCCGCGAGGGGAAAAAACTATACGTTCAGAAACTGCTGCAAGTCCACCAGGGTCTGCTTGTGGAAAAGCTTGTGGCGAAAAAAGGATTTCTGTACTTTTGTGGAGAAGCCAAGATGATCAAAGAATGCAGAGACTTTTTGAAGCAAATCCTCCCGAAGCAGGTCTTTGACGAGAAGCGAATCATCGCGGAACAGTGGGGAACCACCAGGAAGCGCAGCCGCGCCGGCAGTTTAGTTGTGTAGTAGTGCAGCATCGATCTCTTCTTTTTAAGTACAACAATTTTAAGACCTTGTACCTTCCGCTGGCTGTGCAAGCAAGTAGGCAAAAGGTGCTTTTACTTAAAAGCTTTCGCTTTAATTGCAACTGTAGGTCTACCACAGCCTCAAAACCAATGTCATTTTGACCATAGCAGTTTCTTATGGCATAGGACATTGACATCAGGAGTATGTAGGTACACAAAATGGAGTCGCTTTTTGGTCACGTCGAGGCGAAGTTTCCAGAATTTTGCGGTGAAAAAAAAACCGAGAAACCTGAACAATTGTTTATTACGGAGAAGTGTCGATTGCGTTACGGATATGCTGAACAGGTGTAGGTGTACAATTGATCTTTTTTATACCACAGGAAAATGAAAAATGGCATAAAAATGAGAAGGATGACCAATGTCGTCTTTCAATGACGAATAGGAAATTTCTGTTCGAGCTACCTTCTAAAGATCGGTGAGTACTTATTCGAGTTTGTGTGCTCTCTTGTAGTGCTCTCTTGTCGTAGCTGCACTTGTATATCCATTTTTCTGCTCGTCCGCAGCTGCTGGTCGTGCTCGAAGATTCTTATAGTGAAAATTATCCTGTCTATTTTTGCAGCCCAGCTCCGTGATCCTCAGCCTCATCAGATGATTCGTGAAGTACTCAACGAAACAAGCCATCGTGAATTACGTGTCGCAAAGCAGTTTCTCTTCGTCATGATCGTGAAGGAAATTCGGTGCTGTCTATTCAAGATCGGTTCGTCGAAGTACGTGTTTAAGGCAGTTTTTGTATGCTTCGCGATAGTCATGACTAGCACACCGGCATCATGGAGACAAGTGCTTACTACAACAAGTTATTTTCGCCACCTCTACAACTTGTTTCCGCGACTCGTAACCAGTTTTTTTTTGCCGGTTCGGCTGTCGTTGTGACCTTAGTGGTGAAGTGATGGCGTAGTTTTTTTAAAAGACGAGATCCGGCACGACGCCAGCAGAAGACCGGGTAGTAAGTTGTACTTACACACTTTGCCCGACTAGAGATTTTATTCCAGGTCATTTCCACACTGTTCGTTGACAGCATATGGAGCCGCCGCCTGCCCCGGTGGTTTTGCCGCCGCCTTTACCCGATGCGAGCGTACCCGGAAGTCCGCCGGCGGACCAAACGGGCAGTCCGATGCTGCCGAACTTCCCCCCTCCGCCGCCCTCGTCGCCACCACCAGACAGCTCTCCATCTGTGGTAGATTTTTGTGGTTGTAGTTTGATCGTGATAATTTATTTTTTCTGTATTTTGTTATCGTGTGAGTGGTCGTTGTCGCAGCATCGATCGATCTAATCTTCCTAACACCCAGGTTTCCCCTCCGCAGCAACTCCACGACAGTATGGGATCGTCTCAACAGCACTATCACCAGGAACAATCGGGTGAGCTGGTGCTGGAGTTGAATGAAGACCATCACTGGCACCAAAACGGAAACGAGCCCAGCGGGACGCAGCAGGGAACAAACAAGCACCAGCAGCAGGATTATTACAATTACAACAATCACCACGCCGCGCAATACTACTACGAGCAGCCGCATAACCCCTCTCAACACGGAGCGAATGGCGGGAGCAGTCAACACCACCGCAGCAACTCTGCCAGCGGAGGGTACTATCACGACCAGAATTACGACCATTACGGCACGAACAATGGTAACTGGAACCAGTCCTCCTACTGGGCCTCGGGTTGGGGGGAGCAGCAGCATCAGCACGAGCACTCTCACATCAAACGCGTGGAGCATACATCGCATCATGGTCATCAAAACTCGTGTACTTACTACCGTTTTTTTGAAGTAATCATGTTGAATTCCGCTCTTGTTCTGAAAAGATGTTGTTACATTCTTCTAGTACCTTGAATCACATCACATCACATCACATCACATCACGAACCCTAAACCCTAAACCCAAACGCACGAAACAAAAAATCCCAGCCCGCCAAAACGTCGAGTACTTGCAGCAAAGCATGTTCAACGGGGGCACAAATCCATTTTTTCACGAGTACGGTGCGAACCCCAATTCTAGCCACCACCAACATCACTATCTGAATGGAAACGCGCAGAAATTTGATTTTCACGCCAAAACCAGAAACCACGGCCACAACGTGTCGGTTCCCCTGCTCTCGGTCGGCAGAAGTAGCAGCATTGTTGTGGATTCCGTGACTGCCGCCGCCCAGGCAAAAAACCGCAGCGCCTCCGACTCCGAATGGATCGCGCAGTCGAGTAATACGGCCGCCGCGGCGCAGCAGCACGCTAATACTTCTAGGCCTCCGCACCAGAGCACCAGCCACAGCTCGGGCCAAGCGTCCCCGGCGATCAACATCAATCCTCCGCAACAAGTACTAGCCCCAGATCATGTTTCGGATAACTCTTCTGAGGCCAGCTCGATTTCGAACGAGGTTGATTTTCCTGACCTGGATCAGTACTCCACCGACGATGGGCTGGTTGACGTGGCAGCCTTTCGGCAATCTGTCGAAGCTTCGCAGAGGTCTCGCACGAAGGGCTCGCTGGAGATCCGGCGATGCGCCGACGGCGAACTGGTGCCAGACGGCGTAAAGGTGCCCAAGGAAGTCATGAAGAGCGTGGATTTCTTCCTTGCCCTACCGCACAAGACGTTGCGGTCCCTGGACGCGATCGCGCAGGCCGTGCAGGAAGAGCAAATGTTCACCTCCACGCAGCAAATGGACGTGACCCCAGGAACGGCGGACGCCGGGCTGGATATCAGAACCGCGGACGGGACCACGTCAACGGTGACCGCAGAAGAACATCAACCCGCCGCCAATGCCGTTGACTTACTCAACGGCGGCCTCGTTGTTCCCGAAGTAGGTCTCGCCAACGTCTCCCCCTCCGCGTCGAAGGAAGGTAGCACCTGCGGGGCCAATGTCCGCCGGCAGGGGCAGGGCCGGCGAGCCAAGTACAAGATCGAGTTTCAGCTTCTCACGGGCGAGGACGAGGCCGAACCAGAAACGCTGAAAAAGCGCGACGCCGTGTTCCGCCAGGTGGCGGCTCTGGTTGATGTCGCGAACCAGTCCGAGCACTGCGAGTTGAACAGCATCTCCGTTGGGGTAAACACAACCACGCCGGTGATTGCCGGAAACCTCGCGTCCGTGGTATTGCAGCGCGTGAAGGAGAGTTGCCACCTGCGCGAGGTCGTGGTGAAGAACATGGTGATCGGAAAGACGATGACGGCAGAAACCATTCAGATTCTGGCGGACCGCGGGGCAAGGGGTTGGCTGGAGAGTTTGTGTTTGATCAACACGTGCATCGGCGACACGGGGGTTTCTGCCATCGTCGGGCACTTGATGCAGAGCAAGAAAAGTTCTTCAACCACTGCGGGCAGCAAAACTTCTTTCAAACTTGTCGAGCAGGGGGTGAATGGCTGCGGCCACGAGGCGGCGGGGGGAGCTTCCGGCTCGCAAACGGAATCCGAACAAGAGAACGCTCCTGCTGGTAGTTCGTCAGACGCCGAGACGCTGCAGCAAATGTCAAAATCGGCCTTGGAGAAACTGGTGGTGAAGGAACAGAACATCTCCCGTGCGGGCGCATTAATACTCGCCGAGGCGCTGCGAACGCCGAACGCCACTTTGGCGGTCTTGGACCTGTCGAATAACCACCTTGGGTTGGACGGCGTTGACCGGCTCGGGGAAATGCTATTCGTATTCTGCATAAAGTTTTGTCCTACTTGTACTTTTCGACCTCATTCTGTGAAATACTGCCAAAAAGTAGTGGATCTGGATTCCTGTTTCATCTTTCCCGTTTCTAAGTTTGCGTAATCTTCTTGCACATAGATTATACTCGGCCAGCACTCTGTTGTATGCCGTGATAAGGATTCGCGTAAGAGTACTAGTGCTCGTGGTTTAATAGGAAGAAATGCCAATCAAATCAGGTCAACAAGTCGCTAAAAGAGCTTTACCTCCGGAACGTGGGGGCTATGACGTGCTCAGCTGTTACAATCTCAAAGTCAAACGTTACAATAGAATATGGAAATCTGTGATGCGCGAGTGCATGATCCATCCAACTCTCGCAGGATTGCGCATGACAAGTTCCGGAGCCCCAAACCGCACTAGAATCTGGCGAAATTTGTGTTGCAGAAAGTAGAATGCTCTGCGAGTCTGTCATGCTCATCATGCAAGACAAATTCCAGATTCTATTGTAACGTTTGAGATTGTAACACCTGAGCGGGTTATAGGGGCTTCTGGGAATTTCTGGAATCGCGGTTTGTTCAAGGTAGTGGCTATCAAATGTAAAAATGTCTGGGTCTGGAAGAATGCAAGATTTGTCATGCATATTTCTCATGACCCATGATGCCTGTAATGCATGCCCTAGCATCACAGATTTTTTGAGGGATTCTTGATGCCCATTCCGCATGACAAATGCCCTCTCCGCGTAGCAAAAATTAGTCTCTGTTTGCTGCTCATGCAACACAAATTTTTTAGTCATCGAAACGCAGCATCACAAGTTGCATTCTTCCAGACCCAGACATTTTTACATTTGATAGTGGCCGCATTGGAACAAAGCAACACGATATGGAAGCGTCAGGTTTGAAATCGTCAAAGTTGAAATAATTTGTAATGCATAAAATGCATGCCCCGAGGTGCGTGCGTTGCAGAGCAGGCAAGTGAGGCCGATTGTAAGCCTGTTTGGGGTTACAGCTCGAGCTGCTAAAGTAGCATGAGAAAATCACTCTTCTTTGCCTAGACAGCACGACAAACTGGATTTAGGGACCGCCGAAATTTGTCATGCGCCACTTGGAAAATGGGTTCCAACTGGCATCCATTTTATGCATGCCAACTGGCATCCATTTGTTGGCGAAAAGTAAGGTTTGTTGGCGAACAATAAACGCATCCGTTGGCGCAATGTAAGGATCGTTGGCGAACGTTAAACGTACTCAGTGGGCGAAAAGTTGGACTTGTTGGCGAAAAGTATGGTTTGTTGGCGCAAAGTAAGGATCGTTGGCGAACGCTAAACGCATGTTGGCGAAGTGAGGACTGTGTGCGAAACGTTGTGCGTGTTAGTATGGCGAAGTGAGGACTCGTCTAGCACGTTGTGCGTGTTAGTATGGTGGCCGGGATCGAAGCTTATGCCTTATTTTTATTTTTGTATGCGGCGACTCTTTTGGTCGGTAGCGCGTAGTCTTTTTATTCCGCTGCGTTTTACTCCATGATGAGCTTTGACACATTTCTTTTTGGCTGCTCGTTCACTACCCGCTGGCAGACACCTATTCTGTCATGCGAGTTTTGTGTTGCACGCCTGAAAAAATTTATAACTTCACTGTGTCGCCTGATCAAATTGCGAAAAAGAAAACCTAGATATTTATTTGTTTCGGAGGCCCGCATCCCTCCTAGCTCTAGTTTCTTCAGCCGATCCGAAGGTAGTTTGTATGTGTGCCCTGGCTTTCCGATATCGAGCTCTGTTTTGCATGCAAAATCGGAATGTCGCCTCTTGCGCGGAGTTGCTTGAGGACACGTTGTATGTTTTTGGGACCACCTACCTACTAGCCCGAGGGGGTGCGGGAGCCTGAAAAAAAAAGAAAGTAAGGAAAAGTTGGCGTAAGTGGGATCATGTGCCCGAGGATGATGGTGATGGCTTCGGTCCGCCTGACTCCACGACCTGGTGGCCGAACCATCTGCGGTGAGGTGCCCTTACAGGTTGTGTTGTGGTTTCGGTCGGTTTAGCATGACAAATTATTTCAACTTTGTCGATTTCAACTCTGACACATCCATACACGACTTTGGAGCTGCTCGACCTAGGACAGAACAACATCAAGGACAAAACGGCGGGTAAACTGGGCGAGATCTGGAAGAAATCCGGGCTAAAGAAGCTTTTTCTCAGCGGAAATTGGCTCGCGGAAGAGGCCATATTCCAGATTTTGGAGTCCGTCGTGCAGCACGACCGGTTGGAGGTGCTAGACCTGGGCGAGACGAAGATGGGCCGCCTGCCGGCGCTGCGCGTCGGCACCATGCTGCGGAAGGTAAAGAACTTGAAGACGCTGCTGCTGCAAAAGAACCAATTCGGCAAGCACGGGGCCGCCGCCATTTTCGATGGGCTGAAGGCCAACCGGTCGGTGAAACGGCTGGACCTGATGGGGAACGAGATCTGCGACCACGGGGCGGTGGCCTGCGTGCACATGCTGTGCACGAACAAGACCTTGAAATACCTGGACCTGCAGCACAACCATCTCGCGGAAAAGACGGCGAAGACCCTCGCCTCGGTGATCAGCAACGTCAATTTGTGTCCACAGCTAACGGTTCTCAAACTGCAGAACAACAAAATGACCGCTGAGCAGATCCGTTCCCTGCGGAACGCCCTGTCCGCACGAAAAGCCGCGATCCATCCGATGACGAACGCGGCACTGGTGGCCGCGGGGGCGAACAGCAACGAGGAGGAAGAGGTTTTCCAAAACCACGAAGCGGGGGTGGTCGCGTGAAGAAATGAACCTCCTCCGCAGGACGATTCCGGGTTTTTTTTTCAACATGACTGATTCTGATTTGCTTCGGCACGAGCTTCTTTTTTCGTTTTAACTTTTTATGCTGGCTTTTTATGAACATACTTTTTAGCCAAACGAAACTCCATTTCAGTTCTTTTGTGTTTCGGTTTCTCGATTCTAGCTCAACATTCTTCATCATTCTGATAGATAGACGCATCTTTGATCGTGAAAGTCATAGTTTTCATCGTCTTATTTGACGGTTTCGTTGTGCACAGTCTACGCTAGGAAACAATTACCATGTTCATGCAAATTCTTTTTTAGTTTTAGGATCACGAATTATAAGAATCGCGTCGTATGTACCGTATTTTTTGTGGCTGTTGAGCCAGTTTTAACCGCACGCTTTTCCTATCAGAGGCCGAATTCCACTTTTGATTTGGATAATCTGTAGTTAAGTTTGAATGCTTTTCTTGTATCATATAGAAAGTTTCGGCGTAATTTTCTAACTTGGAAACACTTATTAAATGCATGCACATAAAGATTGTCTCACCTTTTATATTTATCCAGCAGAGGTGGGTTACGCTTACGACCAGCACGGTCACACCTCGTCACAGTCCGTGTTTGCCTGAGAGTCCTTGAGAGTATCATGGATGAGAAATTTAGTAGGTTGTATATGTACCAGTGGAAACGGGTAAAAATGCCGTTTTTGAGTGTGAGCGATTCCAAACTGGTGAACTTTAAGCCCAAGGCGCGATGGTAAGAACAATTCCAATTATTGTTACAGGACCCCATTATAATTTAAGTACGACTTTGGCTTTGCGCACGTATTGGTATTCGGAGTTTCAAAAGTATTCTGGTGGATCTTAAAGATGTCACTTTGATCCTGTGCTCACACATACTGTGAAATAGAAATGGGCTGTGGTGCCTCGATGCCCTCCACCGGGCCTCAGCCAGGTGCGCATTCTGTGATGGCCCGCGGGCCTGAGGAGGATGAGGAGCTCGTTGAGGTTTCGCTGCTGGATGAAACCGGCGAGTTGCTAGATTGGGTGACCGCGCGCGTTTTGGAGCACCACCCCGCAACAACTGACGCGGTGACTCTGCGAAAGAAGAGGGTTTTCGTCCTCCCCACTGCTGCGGCGAAGGCCCACGGGTATCCCAACGGCACGGAGCTGGTCGTGGATCCGCGGAGACTGCGGGAAAAGATGCCCTACGCGGTGGACACAGAGGACGCATCGAAAATTCTTGCCGCAGGGAACGGCGGCTCCGGGGAAAGCTCGCGGGGGAGACGGAAGGAGGGCCTCTTAGACAACGATGACGAGAAGGACGGGCAAGCTTCGAAGAAGAAAGGGAAGAAGAAAAACACGCCGGGCGCAGACCTGCTTCCCTCGGCGGCCTTGATGGCGAACGACTTTCTTTCCGCCCCGGAAGAGATCCTTCTAGGGACCGGGCTCGAGGCGGTCGCCGCGCGCAACCCCTTCGGCCCGGAAGCAGTGCAGCTCCGAGAAAAGGTTGCCTTGTTACTTGACGACGCGCCACATATCAAGCCCGCAAAGCGGATGGCGAAAGAACTCCGCGCGCAAAACGAATCGCTGACGACAACGAACGCGGATCTGGTCGCGGCGTTTCTGCCCAATCCCGCAAAGCTGTTTGAGTGGCGCATCGCGCTGCGGGCGCCAGACCGAACGCCGTACGCGAAAGCGATTTTTTACCTGCACTGCGATTTCGTAAACCGGACCAGCGGCGAATCGAAGTACCCATTTGAACCGCCGAAGCTGCAGTTCGCGACCCCGATTTTCCATCCGAACGTCTCCCAGCGGGGCAAAATTTGCTTGAATACGCTAAACGAGAAAACGGAGTGGTCCCCCATGATGGACCTGAGCATGCTGTGTGTCGCGGTTTCCGTGTTGCTGCAACAGCCAAACTGTGAGGACCCACTGAACACGCATGCAAGCAAGCTTTTGCAGAAACACCCCCCGGAGTTTAAGCGCCGTGCCCGCGAGTGGACGAAAAAGCACGCTTACTGTGACCCAGAATTCGATCTCTACTCGAGGCAGCTGGAATATGAGCGAGATGCGGACTTCTCGCAACAAGAGGATCTTGACTACTTCTCCTCCTCCACAGTAGCGTCAAAGAGCCAATTGACAGGAGCTCATCCTGGTCGTAAACGTGGTCCCGGCCAGCAGCAATTTTCACTTGTCGAGTCCATACGGCAAGACCCGCAGCCGGCGACTTTTGCAAATCCGCTGTTCCACGGCAGTGCACCTGGTCAACCTGCTGCGCAAAGTCAAAGCAAACAGAATGACGGCGATTCGCTGACGTCTATTCTCGCCGGGAACAGACAGAAGCACGCAGCGAGGCAAGCGGGAGCAAACACGGGCGGTGCTTTCGGGCCCACAAGTGTTCCGGCCGCCGGGCTTCTACACTCCGACCCCTACGCTGATTACCAGACCGACCGGGCAGGGCGTGCCTTGGATGACAGGGACGCTGGTCGCCGCATTCGATGGAACCACGCACTGGAACAGTATCGAGCCAAAAAAGAAATGAGTGAGCGATACTGCTGAGCTTAGTGAACGGAAGATGGCGACTGTTTGATGTCAGAGCAAACGACGGCGACTGTTTGATGTCAGCGCGCAAACTGGCTGGTTACGCAGTTAGCATAATCGCAAAATATGCTGCAATCGATGAATGTCAACGAACCAGAGCAACTGACTTTGGCTTCGGTACCAGCCTAGACACAAATTTGAATTTCTTAGTGTTCGAAGGCAATTTAGCGAAAGAAGTGGCCGCTAGATTGTCCATTTCCGGAAAAAAACGGTGCTGAGCGCTGTCAGAGTTCGTCAAACCCATTTCAAATGCAACCGCCTAAATCTATCCATTGTATTTGCGGTTTCCAAATGACAGCTGTTCCTGGCTCGGTAGTAGTGGGAAAAAATGAATAAATGAAATAGTTGTAATAATGAGTGCCACTTGTGTCTCGAGCGTTTTGAATGATATGACCGCTAGTATTGCGACCGGCTAATCGCGCGCTGATGGGTGAAAGAACAAAACACAACGGGCCACTTCCCCTCGCCTTTCAAGTTTTCCAGCAGCAAGGGTCCCTGCAAAAACTGACCACCTGCGGCCTCCATGAAGCGGGGTGCCACACGGAGCGGGACTGCGTCTTCGCTACAGCGCAGCGCTACGTTCGAAGAGCGACTGCTGGAGCTTTCGACGAAGCTAGAAAACCACCAATGGAAGGAAAACATAAAAGAGGAAGACCGCGTCTACGTCCAGAAATGGATGCGGCACGAGCCTCGTAATGTTTTCTTTGTAAAGTTGCTTTTATACAACCCAAAAATACAAATACAATCTGCTGGGAATCGATCTGTTTCTTTGCTTCCCCTTTTCTTTGCAGGACGACACGCAGAGAATGAATCCTTTGGCTGCACAACCAACTACAGGTCTCCGTCGTTTTCTGATCAGCTGTATCAAATGTAAAAATGTCTGGGTCTGGAAGGATCCGAATTTGTGATGCGAATTCCACAACACGCGCAAATCTCTCATGCCTAGACAGCAAAAGATTCCCATTTTCTGTTACAAAACAGGGGGATTTGTCATGCGGATTAAGCATTGCGGAACGTTCTCGAAATCTGTGATGCCAGGGCTTCCACGACAGACCTTCTGTGTCATGCAAAAACACCATTACAAAAATCTGCATTCTTCCAGACCCAGACATTTTTGCATTTGATAAGCTGCAACACCGTAGACGACGCGTTTGAGTCGTTGAAGAAGGTCGCGGCCGACCGCACCAAGCACGACTTGTGGGGTCTGCACTATAAAGAGCTGTCGGAGACCGTGAAAAACGGGCTCAAGACGGGTGCCTTCTACAGTCAGGGGGTCTCCAAGGAGGGTTACCCCATCATCTGGCAGACCAACCGACGGCTGGACTGCCGCCTCGCGGAGAAGGAGCGAATACGGGCCGTGGTGCTGGTGCTGGACTCGCTGGAGGCCAAGATGGACGACGGGCAGTTTGACAAGAGGCGGTGGATCATTGTGATGGACCAGGCCGGCAGCCCGGCGTATGGCTCTCCGTCCCTGTCCTTCAGTAAGACCCTGTATGCTGTGCAAAAGCATCGTACTCGTATAAATGCAGGTCTTGCATTACAAATTTCTTTTACAAGGCAAATCAGCATTACAAATTTTATTTCTCATGCTGAGAAAATTTGTAATGCATTTATACGAGTACGATACTTTTGCATTTCATACCCTGGTCGGAATGACGACGAAGTTTTACCCAGAACTCATGTACAAAGTGTACATCATCGACGCGGGAACCATTCCGCATCTCATCTTCTCCTTCATGAAACCCTTCCTCGGCGAGGGTGCACAGCAGAACATCAAGTTTGTCAAGCGGCCGCGGAAGAGCTCAATATCTCGGGCGTCCTCCAGTTCGTCCATCAGCGGCGGAAGTAGTGATGTTTTTTGGCGGGATCCTCCCACTTATTCTTGCACGACTTAGTTCTTGATTGAATCTGCAAACGCGCTGCGCGCTGCTTTCGGTGAATGCTTTACTTACTGCACCATTGGCGACATGATCATCAGAAGTCATCTAACTGGACCAAATCCTTACCACATGTCAGAGGCAAGTGCGCTGGAGAACATGGTGGAGCTTATTGGCGCCGAGGCGGTGCCTGACGATATCGGCGGCTGCAGCGGGTTTGAATGGAACGGTGAGCATATCCAAGAAAAAAACTGTGTTAGTGTAACTTTCTTTGGGTGACAGCATCACAAATTTGCTCTACATGACAGAAAAAACCTGTCATGCGTGGTTTGTAAGGGAAAACACACATGAAAAGAGGACTTGATGGCTGTCTGGCATGACAGACGTGCCTCTGTTGCAAGTTCTGCATTACAGAGTTACACTTACACAGTTTTTTTCTTGCATAGAGCAGCACTGGGAGTCGATAGTGCTGCTAAAGGAGCCACTGGTTCCCGACGAGGCCGACCCGCTCAACGTCCTCGAGCCGGCGGGTAAAAAAGGGCGCCGCTGGAGCCGCGGGCTGGTGCGGTCCGCCGCCGCAATGAAGAGCACGGCCGCGGCCTCTGCGACAACGCTGAAAAACACGGCGAAGCCGGTCCTGAAAAGGATACCGAGTAAATCACGGGAAAAACTAAGCGCCGCTTCCAGTGCGGCAAGTACGCCGCAGACGGAGCACGGCGCGAGCCACTTGCAGGGCCCACCACAACTCACCAAGGAAAAGTCGCAGGACAGCCTCGCGCACAGCTCCTCCAGCGACGGGCGGACGCAGAACGCAGGAGTACCCCCAACCAAGCTGGGACCAGGCCAACATGTGCGTGAGCGAGGTACTAGCTACTCGGTGGGCGATATTTTGCATTACAGAATCTCTTGTAGCATCTTGGTAGCTATCGTGATGGTCATCCTGCTACGTACTTGTCGTTGCCCCTCCTTCGGCCCTCTGTGTAGTAACTGAAACGCGAGTGCAAGAGAAAGCAGTAGCAATCGTTTTCATATGTAAAAATTCAGGTAGTGGAACTTGCTGCACGCGCAACGACGAGCGGGAGGGTGGCAGTCGGTACTCGAGCAAGCAGAAGAATTTGCTGACGAGCAACAACACTCCCCCAGATAGTCAAGAAAAGCCGCGCGTGGAAGACGACGTTTTCTCGCTGTACAGCTTTCAAACCGTGCAAAGTAACGACTACAGTGCTCCTTTTGCTTCTCCGTCAGCCCCAAATGCAGTGCCGAGCAGCACCGTGGCCATGCGTACTGATAGATGTGTTTCTCCTTTGCAAGGATTTCTCGACTCTCAAGATGTTGCGTTTCAACTGAGAATCAATAGGAGCATCGAGATCTTATTTCGAGGGTCAAACCTAAAAACCACTCCGCAGCTTTACCGGTGGCAATACCTGAGAACAAGCGTTTAAAAGATCCGGGGGAACGGTCTGGGTGTTGTAGCTGCTTTCGTTCGACGGCCCGAGAACCGCAACTAGATCGGATTGCGTGACGAGCAGGTCCCCAGTGTCAACAGCCGCGTTTCGCGTTGGAGAGCGGCTCCGTCCTTGCGTTCCCGACAGGGCAGTGAGTCGGTACACACGACACCCGTATCCGTTACTGCTTACGCGTCGCAACACTCGCGCGTAGAGTGGGAGCAGTATCTTTTGCGGTGCAGCGTCGGCTTTGGTTCTGGCCGACGCGGCCGGGTGTGCATTTCGTGTAGAATCGCCAATTTGATGTACGCCGTCTTCCTTCTTGTTGTGATAATTGCGCCGCACGGAAGATGCTGAGGCTTTCCTCGCATGCTTTAGCTAGTACAACGCAACTTTCAGTTTCGACGTATAGTACGAATGAAACGAAGAACATCTTCATCTGTACGATGGCGGTGCTTGCGAACCTTGTTTCAAACGTTGCGTATTGGTTTCGCAGTCGTGTACCAGGAAAAAAATTTTATCGGAAGAACGCCGCGCCTTTCTTTGCGGCGCAGGCGGGTGTAGGTGGTACCTACTACTTTCTACTGGTTGATGTCACGCACCGGACGCGGTCCCTCAGGAACCAGTGTTTTTCTGCGCCGATTTCCAAGAGGAAGAGTTGGAACAGTTCGGAAGAGGATCGGAAGATCTTTGATGTTGACCATCTTCTGGTGGATTATCCGATGCGGCGCCATGGGCTCATTCAGGAAGATGATCCGTTAAATAATTCTGTGATCTAGTACTGTAGTGCGCAACAAGCTGAAGGAGCTGCATGTTGGAGATCCACAATTTTTTGCTCTGCTATCCGCGGCTGAAGCGTGGTCGCGGGGACGGTGAGAACCATGTCAACCTTTCGGATAATTGCTCTCTTCCTTTGACGACCCAAATACAGTCTTTCCTCTGTCATTTGTCTTTCTTATGTTCGCTCCAGAGTTTGTGTACTAGACCTTGGAAAATAGCCAGGTCGACGTGGAGACCAAGAGTTTATTTTTCTAGTAAGTACAGGCTTTTTGTTTTTACTTTTTGTTTTTACTTACCTAGAGCTACTTCAGCTTTGAGGAATGTAGCGACTTTTTTCTTGGGAGAAAGGACTAGTTTGACACAACTCGTCAAAATGAGCGGGTCTACCACCTCCGTTCCCGAGGATCCCGCCGCCCCACCGGTGCATCTGAGTCCTACCGATCGTGATCCGTTTTTTGGCACCCTAGGTAACTTGTGCTTTCGGAAGGCGGACGCACCGGCGAAGAACTGGGTCGGTGCGCGTTCCAATGTCGGCGTCAATCTCGCAAGCGGGGGGAAGGTCGCCTTTCAAGTCCTCCTGAAGACGCCGGGCGTGGCGCGGTTTGGCTGGAGCACGAAGGATGCCACACTCGAACTGGGTATGGACGCGAAGAGCTTTGGCTGGGGCGGGACCGGCACCAAGAGTACGAACAAGAAGTATCAAAAGTACGGGCAGACTTTCGGCGTGAACGACACGGTGCTCGCCGTCCTGGATGCGGACCGACACACAATCACCTACTACAAGAATGGTGTGGCCGCCGGCAGTGGGGACGCGTTTTGGATCCCGCGAGAGCTCTGGCAAGAGACCTTTTACGCGCACGTCCTGACGAAGGAAGCAACTTTCTGCGTCGACTTTGCGGACGTTCGAGCGGGGTCGAAGTTCCCGCTGCCCAAAAACGCGAGCTGGCTTGCCGCACGCCGCCCGGGAGCCGTTGACCTGCGGCCACGCAACGCCGGAATCCAAGAGAGCGGAGCAGGCGCGTACGGATATTTCAATGCGCACGCAGACATTGCCGCGGTCCTCGCTACTTCCGCATCAACTTCCGCCTCCTTTGCCTACAACCCTCCGGGACGGATGAATAATGACGCCGCTCAACAACCCGCAAGCGATCCGAACTTCAAAAGCCAGCACACCTTGGGACAGGAGAAGCCGTGGCACCAGGCAAAAACCGAGTATGTGAACCACTTCCGGGAGTTGCTGACGCACGAACACAAGGCCGAGAAGGACAAGCTCGCGAGCCGTGTCCGCAGGTCCTTAGACAGCCTGCAACGCGACGGCTTCGGGGTGGGGGGCCAAGTTTTGGACCGCGGACTCGCCGAGGACGTCGAGAAACACAATAGTAACCATCAAAATCAAAAGTTTCTGCAATTGGCGAAAAACGGCGAGCTGACCTTGCGGTGCGCCTCGCGGCCGTTTTTCCCCTACCTTTCGGAAGTGCACGTCGGCCGGGAGGTGGTTGTCACGCCGGAGACCCTGACGCCCGATCCGGACGACGGCAGCGTCAGCATTTTGGCGGACGTGGTGAAATGGACACCCGACAAGAAGTGTCTGATCATTCAAACGTCCTTCAGCCTGTTGCCTCGTGCCGCGAACGGGAAGTACCGGCTGGACCTCTCTTGCAACGTGACGACGTTCAAGCGAATGGATTTGATTCTCGACGCCATCCAGCGGGACGGCGGCGCATCCAACACGCAGATGAAAAAGGACAAGTACCGCCTCGGACTGCTGCTTTCCGGCACGCCCCTGGCTGCCGCCGTCTGCGCGGACATCAAAAAAACCTCATCCGCGGCCCAAAAGTGGGACCCGCTGGACCGCGCGTCTTCGGATGCAAAAGCCGCCATCAGCGAGGCAGCGGCGGCACGGCCGCAGGCCGCGAATGCGTACGAAACGAAGTCGGATCTCGGGGAAGCGAAGCAGGTGGTCGCGGAGACTCTGAACTTGTCGCAGAAAAACGCCGTTGCGCAGGTGCAAAACCGGAAGTTGACCTTCATCCAGGGGCCGCCAGGTACCGGGAAGACGACGACCGCAGCGGCGATTGCCGTGGAGTGGCTGAAGAAAAACAAGGGGCCGGTGTTGTGCATATCAAATGTCAAAATGTCTGGGTCTGGAATAGTGCGTGATTTGTCATGCTGCTTTTCCATGACCCATGAGGTCTGGAATGCCGGACCTAGCATGACAGATTCTGCGAGACCTTTGTAATGCCTATTCTGCATCAGGAACTACCTCCTGACTTGGTCAAAATTGGGCGACTTTTGGTAATCATGCAACACAGATTTTTGCATATCAAAAGGAAACATCCCCCCTCCCCATATCGAAATGGAAATCTGTGATGCAGGATTTGGGTACACAAATCGGATTTGTCTTGCAGTAGGGCATCGCAGTCAGATCCTCGGCCTAGGTAGGGGCGTATAGGTCTAGTTGCTTAGCATTGCAAACGGGTGTCCCCTAGGCGCAACAGCATGCCAAATCGCTTCCATAATGGTGCGGAAGCCTCTGCGCTTGTCTTCTTGCAAGACAGACGTGATTTGTGGCCTCAAATCAGCAACACAAATTTTCGGAAACATACCTTTTCGATATGGGGAGGGGGGATTTTTCCTCAGAATATTGCATGCTGCAGATTTAGCATGACAAGTTGCAATCTTCCAGACCCAGACATTTTTACATTTGATAGTGCACCGCGTTTTCCAACAAGGGTACGGATCACTTGGGGCAGGTGCTGACGAACAAGTTTAAGCTGAACGTGGTGCGCGTGGGGCTTTCGCCCGTCGATTTCTCGCTCGACGCACTGATAGAGCAGTACGGGGGCACCTTAGCCAGCATCATCTACGACTGGGCGGACGTATATGGAAGTGTCAGAATCGAAATTGACAAAATCGGAAAATTTGTGATGCACAAAATCGATGCCAGTTGGGGCCTCAGTTTCCAAGTGGCACATGACAAATTTCGGGAGCACCCAAATCCAGTCTGTCATGCTGTTGGGGCAAAGAGGGCTGCTCCTGGCATGCTACTTCGGCAGCAAATTGCATACCCCTAAACAGGCTACCTTACAATCGGTCTCATTTGCCTGCCCCCCAATACAGGTCTTGCGTGCCATACATTTTATGCATGACAAGTTTTTCGATTTTGTTGATTTCGATCCTGACACTCCCATAACGTAGTTTGCGCGACCTGCGTCGGCTGCGGGATGTCGATTTTGAAAAAGTTCGAGTTTCCCTATGTGATCATCGACGAGGCCTCGCAGATCGTGGAGCCCGCGGCGCTGATCCCCTTGACGCGCGGCTGCGTGCAGTGCGTGATGGTCGGCGATCAGTGCCAGCTTCCTCCCACCGTGATGGCCGACGAGGCGGCTCGGGGCGGGCTCGGGGTGAGTTTCTTTGACCGGTTGATCCAACAGGGGATGGAGGTCTTCATGCTGGATACGCAGTACCGCATGGCCCCGGTGATCAGCGCGTTTTCCAGCGCCCGGTTCTACGGCGGCAAGCTGCAGAACGGGGTTTCGGACCAGGACCGGCCGTTCGAAAAGCTTCGCGTGCACGGGGGGGAGTTTTCCAATTTGATGTTCATCCACGTCGAGGCTTGGGAGCAAACGAGCGGCTCTTCCAAGTCGAACGACGAGGAGGCGAATTGTGTCGTGCACCTGGTCGAGCATTTTTTGAACTGCCGAGTGTGTCCCTCTATCAAATGCAAATATGTCTGGGTCTGGAAACTTGTGATGCTGAATTGCGCATGATTGAAGCGCTTCCAATGGCAGCCAAGCATGACAAGTTTTTGAGACGCCCGCTGATGCATAGCACGCATTACAAATTGCGTTTTTGCATGACAAAGAAAGTTTCTCTTTTGCTGCTCATGCAACACAGATTTTCCAGGGATGCTTGACACGCATTACAAGTTCCACTTTTCCAGACCCAGACATTTTTGCATTTGATACCCGCCAAGGAAATTGGCGTGATCAGTCCGTACTCCGCGCAGGTGGGGAAGGTTCGGAGCCGGTTGTCGAAGTGGACCAACACGAATCCGGAGGTGAAAGACGTCCAAATAAGCTCCGTGGACGCGTTTCAGGGATCGGAGCGCGAGATCGTATTGGTGTCGCTGGTGCGCGCGAACGCGGAGGGCAACCTGGGTTTTGTGCGGGACTGGCGCCGGCTCAATGTGGCGCTCACGCGCAGCAAGAAGTTTTGCGGAGTGGTTGGAAACTTGAAAACGCTGGCGAAGAGTGCGAGTAGCATCACGCACGAGATGCTGCGGTTCCACTATCAACAAGTGAAGAATTGTAGTTCTGGCAGGTCGGAAAACAAGCGCGCGGCTTTCGCCACGTGGGACGCGGTAGAGAAGGAACTGCTGCCGTTACCGGGAAATTTCTTCGACTCATACTTCAGCGAAACATTCTTGCATCCACGAAGTAGAAGAGCCGCAGCAGGGGCACCGCCGGGAGGCAATCGTGCGGGGGAAGTACTAGCCCAGCAAGAAATTATATCCGCAAGTACAGAAGAGACGCCAGTAGTGGAAGTCGATTCAGGCGAGTCCTGGTTGAAGGTTGTCGAAGTTCAGCCAATTTTGGCGGAAGGAGATGAGGAGGACTGGGACCAACTGATGCCCCCTCCTCTCATCCCCGCCGTTGATGGAGAGGCACAACCTGGGTCCACCGGCTCCTCAGCAAAAAGACCGCGCGCGGAAACCCAAGTGGATGAATGGTGAGTAGGGTTTTTGCTGCTCGGTTGCGCGCACTTTTATATCGAGAATTTTTTTCCCCGATGCCGGAAGATTCGGAAAGCAGCACCAAAAATGGTCAGAATGTAAGTATACGTAGACAGGTTCATCCTGATCCTCGCAGACTCACATCGCCGCGGGTGACGATACAAAATTACGATCGGAATTCGGAAACGACATATTCTTTATCGGAAGCAAAAGTGTTCCGATCTATGCCGCACATACTTAAACAACACGTAGAAGAAAAGGAACACAAGCTCAAAAAAAATCAAACGCACAAGAAGGAAAATCAGAACTTCAAGCGGTGAACAGTAGACTCGATCTTGAGCCTCGCAAAGCAATCGGTGATGCATCAACCAAAAATCGTGTGCGGTCGCACGCAAGAAAGCTCGGAATCACAGAAGTAAGATATGCGCTCATGAAGAAAATTTTTCCAGAATGGTGTTGCGCGGTTCTAACTGTGGCATATTACACTAACCACTTACCACACTGGCTCACCTTGTACTCACGTTATTCCTGTTGACGGGCAAACAAATCATGGTCATTTTTATCTGATTTTCCCATCAGTCTAACCAGATTTGGGAAGATCGGGATCGGCGCACTATTCATGTGCTCCCATCAGTATCTACAAGAATATTAGTGTTTTTCGTTTCCGCATTGCCGTACTGTACTCGCTTCATGTTCATGGATAGGTCAGAATATTTTTGGTCCTCCTCGATAGATCAGAAGTGGTGGGCACAGACATTCGGAAGCCACGGCACATCGTCGTAGCGCGATTTGCTGTGTTTTGCGTTTCCCTTCACCCTTCATTTCCGCAGAGTCTTTCTCTCCCCCGCCCTTCTCCCTGCGATTCTTCAAGATGGAAGGCCAGTACGATTTTGGCACAGAAATGCACGACCGCAGTGCGGGTAAAACGAATGCCCCCGCAGCCGACGCTGCAGCGCAATCTGCTGCAGGCGGGCGTCTTTTTGCCGAGGAGAAAAGTGAGTTCGTAAGCGGAGAGCCACTTAACCGTCAGGCGCGAACGATGCCTGCGCACCGCCATGCAGCAGTTGGTGTGAAAACGAAGCAAGCTGCTCCGTCGCCACCTGGTGGAAGCGTCTTGTCAGCAGCTGTTTCGTATGCGGCCCTCGCTCTGGCGTGTCTGATTTTGTGGAAGCCAACAATCGTGGTAGCGTTTCCGGGCTTGCTGTATACCAAAGACCTGTCCACAGTCTACGTCCATGAGGCCTGTGTGCCGGGCTCAACGGCGACCATTCTGGTTTTTTGCATTCTCGAGGTGCTCGTTGCCGGCGTGCTGTTGAAACGATTTGTTTTGCCAAAATGGTTTCAAAATCCACCACGCGCAGCACAATTCGAGCCGCAGAACAAGAGCAACAATGCCAAGAGTAGTTGTGACGAAGTGGTGCCCAGCTCTACTTCGGACCTGGAGGATGAAGCTGCGAAACGGGACCGAGCGACTGCGAAGTCCGCCTGGGACGGCTTTGGCGCGGACAAGCAGAACCGGCTCACGGGATTTGCGAACAAGATTCTGGTGCGCCTCTCCTGTGCGGTGCAGGTTGGTCTGCTTTGCGGAAGATACCTCGATTTTGACCAAGGCATGGCTTTTATGGCGGGCGACGGATCAAGTATATCACGACAACCGCACGAGACCACAGGAACTACTAGTAACACCGTCCCCACCACTCCGCCTCCGTCGGTGAGGCAAGCTGGATTTGTAACGGACTACGTGAAGCACGGAAAGTTGACTACCTGTGCGGCTGCGGGCATGCGCTTGGAGGACGCGGTGGGGATCCGCGCCTGGATGTTCAGTCGTTACAATCTCGTCGCGGTCATGCTGTGGGAGCTGTGTTTCATTCCGCATTTGGGATTGGACGCGTGGCTGCATCATTTGTTTGTCATCTTGGGGGTGGCGCTAACGCTGGACGAGCACTTTCAAGTTGATGACGAGAGCACCATGCCATTACGCGTTGACGCAGGACAGCGCGCGGCCTCCACGTGCGACAACTCGAGCAAGCGGGCGGTCGTGCTGGAAGTGATTGGATACTGCCTCACACTCGGTGCGTGTTTGGCGGCGGTGGTGGAGCTCGGGGTGCTGGGGTACCATCTAAACGCGAACAACCCGCGACGACAATTCTACTACATGTTGCAGTCGATTGTCACCCAAGTGCTCGTGGTGGTTTTGTTCTTCGCGGCCCTACCCGCCTACTCCATCCTTCGCCACTTCGATAATCTGCACAGCCGGTGTGCGTTCGGGATGACGGCACTGATTGTTTTTCTCGTTTTTGTGGAGCTGAGTATGATCAGTACGAAATTCTCGGTGTTGCGACATATTCGGCGCAAAATGCTGAAGCTTGGTGAGGAAAAGAAGAACCAGTGAAAAAAACGCTCCTGCCCCCGGCGAGCCTTTTTCAGGGCTTCGAGACGACTGCGAGTAATAACAGCGAGCAACTAAGTACATGTGGTTTTAGTATAAGAAGATCTGTTAACATACTGTAGGATTGATACAAAAGGTTCGAAAAACGTGCGCGCTACACGATCGACACAAAAATGTACGAAAACTTAACTAATCACTTATAGTCTAACTAAGTTGACAAGAAGAAACTACAGAACGCATCCGTTTCCAGCGCATTCTCGAATGAAGAATCAGGTTTCAAACAAAGCCGCTGTCGTGTTCATATTCATAGACAAACGAAGAGTACGCTCGGTAGATCAACAGAAAAACCATCGTGTCTTCGGCATGGTCGGGAGTCATATTGTCACACATCAGCGTCGGTTTTGATATGGTATGCGAGAAAAGAGTCCTTCAGTAAAAGACAAAGAATGATTTTTTTACTTCGTATGGAGAAACACAAACACTACTCCATCAAAGAATACTTGACACCAGTTCCCCGTAGTTGTCGATTCGCGCCACCTGAATTAGTTTAGGGCTTATCTCCAACTGTTGTGGTAGCTGCATCAAGCCAAAATCATTCAAATTCGTTTCTTTTTGCATTCTATTCACTCTGGGGTAAGTGCTTCTTCATCCCAAACACCTAAGAATGCTCAATACCAAGGCAGATAAACTTCTACTCAGCGTCTACGAGACCGCCCGTCTGCAGGGTGTTCCGGATGGCTGCGTTGGGTTAGCTGTGCGAGAAACGGTTGGTGTGCAGCGGTGTGTGGCTTTCAAGGGCTGCCCGGGTGTGATCGTCGCGCTCTGTGACTCCGCAGAAAGCGAGCGGGCGTTTGAGGCCAACTTGCACCGCAAACCCTGGAAAAAACTGACGAAGCGCGCAGCTAGTCTCCAGGTTGATCGGCAGCAGGTCGGGAAAACAGCTGGAGATAATCAACTCGACACGTGTGAGGTGATCCCGGCCTTGGATGACCGGAATCCCAGCGGCTACGGGAAAAAGATCAACGGTGAGAAACTGCAAGCAGTTTTGTTTGGGCAGCTTCTGGCAAAGGCCACCGGTGCAGCAAAAGCGTCCGTAGAGAAGCTGGCCAAGGATCTGCAGCCGCTGGTCGTTTCCGTTGGGGCAGACGGCGTGCTCGAGCCTTCGACTGTGGCAAGTTCCTCTGAAAATACTTCGAGTGAGAAAGCTTTCCAGCCGGCTTCTCGTGGGGCGCCTTCGAGCCCGATGCGAGGACCAGCCCCGGCGGTAGACGTTCTCTGCAACGATCCAGATGGCACAGCGGGACTGGCGGTGATGCGTGGGCTTGTTGCAAACGCGGACATTCCAAGCCTGGCGACGTCGTTGCTAGCGCACCCGAAGAAAATTCAGGCCGAATGCGGGGGCTTATGGAATAACAACCAGCCCGAGCCTCTGGGAATGCAGGGAAGAGTAGTTGCTGCGGTGGAAGGACTACCTCTGGAACAGTTCCCCGGTCTGCACGGGCGTTTTCGCCTCGATGGAGCCAATGTTGGCGGTCGGACCGCCGATTTGCTCCCGTTGAACCCAAGTTTCGCCGACGTTTTGAAGAAGAACAGCCCAAATCAACATGGTTCAGTCCCGGAAGTCTTAGCAGAGAAGCTGCGCCAGTTCCAAACGACGTCACTAGCCGTGTCTTGGGAGCAGGCGAACGGGCGCAAGTTGTCCCAGGAGCGCACCCTGTGCGGGTGGGCCTACGACGCCGATGCTGTCGATGGCACACCGGCCGTGTGGGTGAACCTCGGACGCGCGCCGGTTACCTGGGCTTTCAAAAGGCTGAAGAAAAACAACGCGGCCGATTTCACGATCACGCTTTCCCCGGGTGACGCAGCGATTCGCTGGGGGCAGAAGGCGAGGTGCGAATGGTGCACTGCCTGTGTCGGGTTGGGAGATAGTGCGACAGAAAATGGAAAAAGGGAAGATGTTGCCAAGAAAGGCGTGCTCGATCTGATCAACGTGAAGCTGGAGGACCACCGCGCTCTTCGCTCCAAAAACGCCGCCTTGTTCGACAGGTTGCATCGGTCAGACGCGACGCTGACGCCCGATAAGTGGTTTCAGCTCGAGTTTGAACTTACGGAGAACACGACCACGACAAGCACGTCCGGCTTGGAAATTTCCGCGTTCTGGCCTGGGTCCAGGCCGGCTAAAAAATGCGTCGACGTTCAGGCTGCGGCTCCGGCTTCGAAGGCCGAAGTAAACTCCAAGCCCCGGTCGGGTAGATGGAACAAACGCAGAAAAACAGGTGACGAGGAGACTGACGCTGCGCCGACGGATGAACAGCCGGGTGCTCCTAGCTCTTTTGCAGCCGAGGAGAACAGGATATCACTGAAGTCTGCCGCACAGGTGCAAAGCGAGCAAATCGCAAAGAAGAATCCTCCACCGAAGGAGGATCAGAAACGCGGATCCGGCGCTGTCAGTATGAAATCCGCAGCCCGGGTCGCGGCCGAAAGTCTGTTTGCCGACCTGCAAACGCACATGGCGAACGACGACCTGATCAAGGGGTGGGAGGCACACCGCCGAACCTGCAACGGTAAGGCCCGTGGTCCCCTCCGCGCCGCCGCTCGGGACATTCGTCTGAAGGCACAGAAAGCCGCCGGGGAAACGTCTTTGGAATCTTCGACGTCAGGCGCCTACGTGGCGGCACTGCGGCTCTTGCACACGGAGCTGGCTCGCGCAGGCGAAGCCGACTTCGACGGACAGTTGCGGGATGGCGCTGCGTGGTTGGAAGAAAAACTAGCGAAGGTTGGAAGTGCGCAATCGGCAAACAAGGACTTTGTGGAGAACGCCAACAACCCGCGTGAGGGTAGTACCAAGATAGCGGTTTCTGTGGACGAGTCGGTCGTGAAGAATATCCTATGTAAAAACGTCCCTACACCAGAGTCAAGCTGGGGATCTCGCAACACAAATCGAGAAGTTTTGGGGGTCCAGCATGATAAGTTCGTCTCTGTATTGTAGTGTAGTTTAGCAAGCACAGCCGCAACACAAATCCATCTACTTATCCTGTCGACAGCATTACAAAGCGCAAAACGCGATTGGAAATGCCTCTCATGTGGATGCGCATATAGAAATCTTCCTGTAGCTGCAAATCTGCATGACAACTCTGGGCAAAGTGCGTCGCATTTCGTTTAGCATGACAACTCTGGGGTGGGTACATTTTTACTCAGGATAAAGAAAGATTATCCGAATCTGCTGGCGCGTTTGATGAAGCAAAGGGCCAGTGGGCACCGAGGAACGGCCTTCACTCGCGACTTGCGGCAAGCCACGCAGTGGGCGGATTCCTGTCGTGCGAGGTGGCAGAAGCTGCAAAACGACAGCGACCAGCAGCACAAGCAGAATCTCCAAAGTAGTTACCTCGACGCTGTGCAGCACTTGTGTGCTGAACTGGAAAAAGAAGGCGAGCCTGACTTCGACGGGCAGCTGCGGCGGGCCGTGAACTTTCTCCAGGGTACAAAGATGGAATACTTCCACCCAGGCCTCGAACCGGGGAAGAAGAAAACTACCAGGTCTTACATAGGCTAAAGAACCCCAGCAAGGGGGGCTCCTGTTTCATATTTGATTCCGCGTTCTTCTGCCTGTAGCTGTACACTGGTTTTCTGATTGTAAGTAGCACTATGGTGCCCAAGGAAAGGCCGCTCGATCTAAGTTCAAAGTAAAGTAGCACGTGAAATTGATACGTAAGGATATGTGAATAACACTAAGACGCAGGTGGATTTGCATGGTTGGTTTTCAAGGATTGAGAGTGAGTATCGCTACCTCAGTCCAATGCACGCAAGACCGGTTTTAGCTCGATCGTGTGCAGAACAATTGGAGTAAGGATATGAAAATTGTATAGTTTTTTTTCTGTGTGCAGTAGGAGAAGACTAAGAGCAACAAGCTAACAGTTGTCAATGAAGAATGAGCAGTAGCAATTAGTTTCGCACTACACAGAGAATTCACCAGCACCAAGTAGATCGCGAATTTGATGCTGATCTAACTGTAGAAGTCATGCAGGGCAGCTTACTTCGACGCTTGCTTTTGCTTTGTCGTTGTCTGTCAGATCTTCATAATCTCTGCGTGCTACCGATTGGTGTTCGCCGCATCTAGTACCAAACGTTATCTAATGGTCTTTTGGTAACTTCAAACTCAAAGGTCGTCGCTGTGCCGACGCAGTTTCTGAATGCGTCGTGCTTTGCAGTCGGTTCCATTCATTTTCCAGTCGTCGCCACAGGTACATCTTTATCTATCATAGAAAAGTACGGCTATTTTTAGCTTGTTCACATTCGGCGCTTAAGTTTTTTCTCATCAGAATAGTCCCTTTTCTGTCCTCGTGATCGTAACTGTAAGCTTCGTGATCGTGACTACTAACACAGTATCGTTTGGACGATCCGTATTGGAGTTTCCTCATACATGATTTGCGTTTGCCCGTCCTGATAGGAACAAAAAAATATTTTTACCCAAAACTGACTACGGCTAAGAATGAATATCAATATGATTACTGGTATGGTGGAGAGATGCGCGATAGATAAGTTGCAAAAATACTAGAAAAACAAAAGCAAAAAGCAGCATTATGCAAGACACTGACTTGCGCTTGTGGAGGTCAGCGGTGTCGGCTTGGCCGACGCTTTTTCTGCCCATCGAAATTCCCACGTGTCCACATCTAGACGAGCCACTCGCTCGCAGCCAAGAGAACAGTGATATTTTGAATTGTGCGCAACAGTGGTATCGTGAACAGAACCAAGAACTGGAACTACACGGTCCGGATCTTCGCAGTGCGACGGTTGTTCAGGGCTTGGTTTCGGGATTCTGCGATCTTCACAACACTGAGGACGGTGTCCTTGTCAGCTCGACATTGAAAACCGCTCTTGAGTCTGTCGCAGTTGGTGGCTACTTCGTCGTTTGGCTACGGGGTCAAAACGCTTGTTTGCTGATACACCGAGCAGATGCTTCTACGGGGACACTCTTTTCCTGGGAGGTGCAGTGCGGGAACCGCGACATTACCAGCAACGTCACGTCGCCGTTGCAGGTATACTTATGTTGGCACGACTCTTAGACTTCCTAGACTTTTGTGTAGGTGTTTCCAGGGTGAACGAGGCTCTTTCACTGGCGCTTGCAAGCTGACGAGACAGGAGCCTTTTTTGAATATAATGGATCGCCTCTCTTACGTACCCGCTTGTGTGTGAGGAAATTTATTCCAACTTACTTTCCACAGGACATCCCGAGAAGCGGGACCCGCGTACCCTGGGAGCAGGTGACAGCGCCTTCCTTCGCTGAGCTACTCGCCGATTTATCGAACACCGATGATCTGCCCCGGGCGGTTCCGCAGGTATACAAAGCCGGCGGAAACCACAAAGAAGTACGGGACGTACCGGGTGCGCTTTATGTCGTCGAGTTCCTCCTCGCCGCGGTCGGCGGGACGCCGCTGCAAAGTTGCAGTGTCACTGGGGTGCAAAAGAAGATGCGAGACGAGGTTCGCTACGAAAGCAGCTTGCATCCTTGGCGACGTGCGCCGGTGTGGCTGGCGCTCAAAGCAGCTGTGCACTTGGTGCTTGTGCAGGAACGGGGTGCGGGCTGCGGTGCTTTTTTTTACAAGCTCTGGACTACCGCGTTTTTGGCGTTCGTCCTGCGCTCCGGCTGCAGTTCTCTCTCTCTATCCGCGTCGAAGCTGCTGGAGGCCTCTCGCAAGCTGATGCGACGATTAGCAAAATTAGAGCAAGCCTTCCCACAATTCTGCCAGGAAACCAATGGCCTCTACTCGTCAGTCGAGCCGTACGTCCGCCGTCACGGTCTGGTAGGCGCAGAAAGGGCGAGGAAAGACTGGGAAGCAAGGCAAACGAGGAGCGTTGCGGATACCGAACTGAGCATCTCGCCATTTGCGCTGAAAATGTCGAAAAAACACGCCCTGAAGGGGTGCGGCACGGTTTTGGACCAGCTCTGCTTTTTTCACCCTGACGGAAACATCGGCATGGGTGGCGCCGATGACGCAGGGGATATCAAGTTTCCTGAAGTGTTTGCAGATCGAAAGCGAGCGTGGTTCTCCGTGGACTTTCCGCGAAACATTGAAGAGCTGCGAGATACACTGGACAAGGTTGCTCAAGACGCGGATGCCACTCTGCAGGATATTGTTGGAGTCCTCGACGATATTGAAAGAACATTGCAAAAAGTGTTTGCGGCCGTGCTCTCAGGGACCCCTGAGAATCTTGCGCTATCTTTTTGTCTGATCAACCTCAACTATGGCGGCGCAAGTGAACTGCTCATCCTGCTCGGAAAATTGGTGGAAATTGGCTTGAAGACGTTCAAAGCGGATCCTCGTGGGCTCAGTGGGGTCATTTTAACTGCGTTGACAGTGGTGGTAATCATCGACGCGCTTGCTTGTGAAAAAGAGAAGCTGCTGACCGAGCACAAGCTGGCTCCAGGTCTCGAGAGCATTTGTGCTTCGCTGTTGCTCACGAAGGCGTGCCAGTTAGAGCACTTGGCAAGGGTGGAGGGCTACATAAAGAAGAGAAACCAGGCCGCCTATCCTGCGACCTTGACCGGCGGCGACGCGCGGGCGACGTTTTTTTCCGTTCGCTATGCCAGCCAAGATGATGAGATGCAGGACGCGCGACAAGAGATTTTACGCCAATGTTCAGAAAACCAGGAGCAGAAGCTCCGGGAGAAACAAAGGGAGCAAGAGCGTCATGACGATCTGAAGCGCGAGATCAATTCAACCACATGTGAGTGCGAATACAACCACCCCCGGGGCTACCGGACGTATTTCTGCACTCGGTGTAGAAAGCAGAATGACATATGGGACATCAAACTACATCACTACGAGAAGCTGTTACCGGACGAGGAGGTTAAGCAGCTTGCAATCGTCTACGAACTCCGCGAGCCGGAAATTCTGACGCTTCAGCGGGAAAGCTTAGCGCTTTTCGCGTCGACCGTGTGCGGCATCGACTTGAACGATGGGGGCCAAGTGGAGGGGACTTGGCTGTGCGAGGACAGGCTCCAGTTCAAGCGACGTCGTTCGGGAAAAGTCGATCCGAAAATTAATCTGGGCTCCACCCGAAAGAAGCTCTCGCGGTCGCATTACGGTCGTGCCAGCCACGTCACGGCGCATGCAACATTCGTCGTGAACCACGACTACCATGTCAAGTGGGTTACTGCAAGTAGCGAGCTTGCCTCGGCATCCACATGGAACTGGACCATTGCAGAGCATTGCTGTTTGTCAATGGGCAGCACCTCGCGCTACAAGAGTGCAGAGAACTTCTTCTGGCAGGTCGATCTTACTGCCGAAAACAAGATCATTGCGCACAAAAGCAAAGCCTCGAAGCAGCTCTCTTTGCGAGAGTACGAAGAGATTGGAACCCTTCGCGGCGGCGCCCGATTGCAGTGGGTGCGGCTAAAAGCGGCCCTGGAGCAGCGTGCGTTGTCGCTTGAGATGGAGGAGACGGGCTGGTTGCTGATGTTTGTTGCGTGGCAGGCTGGGTCGCGAGATCTTCCGGACGCGCCGGTTACGCGTGACGCGGGGCACATTCTTGCTGACCCTGTTTTTGTCGAGGACTTTTGTAAGACACTGATGGATATTCTCGCCGGTTGCGCCAAGAATTGGTCTGCGCAAAACATTCTGCAAAGCATCATTTACCTTGCGCAAGCTATATTCGAGCGGACCTGCAACGGTACCTCCAAAACCGCTGTTGCGCATGTGCTGCGAGAGGCACGAAAGGTGGTAGTCGACTGGATCGGAGCAATCACTAACCTCTTGAATGGGTGTGACAGTGACGACGCCATGCAGAACTTTCGAAACAAGCTTGTTGCTGTGTCAACGATGGGTGCGCTGACTTTTTCCGCGGATAAGTTGCTACTAAACAGCTCGGAGGACGTTGCGGACTGGTTGTATTTTCGCGCAACCGCGAAAGACAACACTTCACCGCACTGGCTCAAATCCGGCAAACAAGAGCGCAACGCAGTCCTGCACGCTATGAAGGTTGCAGAGGAGGTATTTGCGCGATTCGTCAAGCTGACTGATGCAGTGCGAATTCTCGGTCTGACGATTTTTTTCCAGCGGTACTACCGCCCGGGGAATTTGGCGGCGTGGCAGAAAGCCAAGGACGCGCCGTGGTGGTTTTCGGCGCGGTTTTCCAGCACCGGGGCCAAGAGCAGTAGTTGCTGCTTACAAATCGACGTCATCAGTGGGACTTTTTTGGTTAATGGGCTTCCCTGCAAGCGTCTGCCGGAATCTATAACCAGTCACGAAACCTACTCGAGCTTTTTTGGCTCCTCGGTGTTTGTGGTCCAGCCGCTGGGCAACGGTGGCTACCGGACCTCGATGTCCGTCCGTGGATTTTTTTTTGAGTTTTACCCTCCGGGCCACCGGACAGACTGCGGATTTAAGGAGGACTGCCCACTCATTCTGTTCGAGCAAGAAAACACGCAGGCGCGCGCTGCGCTGGTGCCACGAAAAATGCTGCAGAAGGACTTCCCTACCCAGCTGAGCGCAAACTACAGCCACTGGTTTCTGTTTGGCTCGAGGCACCTTCATTTTCGCGGAAGGACATACCGAGATGTCGAGTTTTACGATGTAGGCTTCCAGGAGGATCCGTGGGTCCTGGAGGCCGCAACGAAGCACGTGCTCGACCGGGAAACGGGAAAAAATCTTCTGTGCATACACAGCAGCGCTTTTTCCCGGCTCTACGACACAATCTTTCATCGCATGGCTGGCAGGACCGCGGTGCATGCGTTGGCGGACTCGTTCGGGTCGGAGTTGCTCGTGAATCTGCCGTTGATGCAGGGCTTGCGATTTCGCTACGTTCCTGAGGCGAAGCGCTTCGACTCCGTTGAGTATCCTGGACTGCATGTCGCCCGCTTCCAGGGGGGTAATGTCGACGGTGCGGGAGGTGCTTCGGCGCTGGTGGGATTGAAGCACGGCTTGCTCCTTATCGACGCGCAGGGCGATCAGAACTCTCGGTTTTTGTGTCCGCACGCAAAGACGACGTGCGCAGCGAGTGGCGAAGTGAGCGTGGCGGTCGAGAGCCCCCGAATCCCGCCTTTTTTCGTGTACGAAGTACGTCCCGAGTTGCAGGACCTGACCGCCAAAACACGAGACGCCTGGCAGTACCTGGCACTACTGCACGCGCAGACCTCTGGCCTGTTTCCCGACTCCTTCACCGGGGTGACCGGTCTGGAGCGGGCGCTCGACATTCTGCGTTCCGGTCACTGTCGCGGAAATCTCGCGACCTCGCCCGGGGAAAAGAACAGAATTGCAAATACTGAGCAACGCGCCCTGCGGGAACTCGCTGAGATTTCCACTATGCGAGGCGACTATCACGGGATGGAGCAAGTGGAGCATCTTGGAAGCAGCCGGCCGCCAGACGCGCTGTGTGCGCATCCCGCCTTTGCGTTTCTGGCGAAGAAGCACACTGAAGACCTAGCGGATGCTCTTTGTCGCACTGGGATCGAGAACCCGACACTTGTACTCGGCCTGACGGACAAAGAGGGACATAATTTTTGGGCTAGCAAAACAAACGATCTCTGTTCTCGGGCGTATTTCCGGCTGCGTGGCATGTACCACGCAGACGAGCGACCGACGACAGACGAGGAGAGCGAGTTCTTTGGCACGTCGAAAGTTTCGTGGGACGTAAAGCCTTACAGTCCGGGTTTTGACCTTGCAGAGATCGATTTTCTGCAGGACCTGGGCCAGGCAGGCAAGTCACAGGATTGCGCCACGAGTCACCCGGCAGCAAGTCTGACTGAGCTTCTTGGAAATTGTGCCTACCTGGTCGGGTTTTCTGGGCTGCAATTAGCGGGGAACACAGTCCAATGCGCCTCCGCTTTGCTTGGTCTGACAGAGGATAGTCCAGCTTTACGGAGTACCGCGGGTCGTGCGGACGGTCTTTTTCCCAGTCTGTGGCTCTCTTTGTACACCATGTCGAAAACGGCGGGACTCGCCGGCGACGCAACCGAAGAGAGGAGAAAGCTTCAATACCTGTTGAGCTTTCTTGCCATCAGTTTTCCAAGTCATGTGGATCACCTGTACCAACTGCTCTTGGTTGCACACAACGCAAGAAAGTTTCCCGATGCGCCCCGGCATGGCCATTATGAACACACACAGGAGACGTTTTTTCTATCCTGCTCGGTTGAAAGTGAAATCGAAAGCAATTTGGAGAATTTTTCCGATAGTGAGCCGTGTCGTTGGAACTACACTTCCGATTCGTCTTTTGATAGCGCGCACTCCCGATGGGAGACAAAAAAATCGAACCACGAAGCAGCTTGCCGGCAAACAAAAACGTCCCTCGTTTCCGAGCTTCGTGAAAAGTATTGGCTCGGCAGTGGGGTTTCGAGCTCTGCCGTCGCCAAGCCGAAGATTCTTTCTCCCGGTGTTTTGGCTTCTCGAATCCAGCACCTGTTCGATCGCTGGAGACGCGCGCGCGAATTAATGGACTTTCTCGGCTGCGTCACGCGCGGCCTGGAGGGAATTCGTGCGGGTACTGGAAGCTCACGGTCTACGTCCGTTGCCAAGTTGCAGTTTGATGTCATCTCGGATGCGAGCGCATCTGCCTGCAGTAGCGCTCTTGCGGACGGCCAGTTTACACTTAGCGAGGGGTTGTCGTGGTTGAACAAAAGCGCGGGAACAACCGATGTAGGCGAGAACGAAGTGCGGTTTCTCTATCCCACTGATTCTCGGCGACCGAAAACTGTTGAAGCACACTCACAACCTTCGCACCCTGACGAATTGCGCCTCGTGGATCCTCCCCCCGAGGTGAAGATGGAATATCAAGAAATTTGGCAGCACTTTGAAGATTCGCTCAGGAAAAGCTACGATCTTGCTCACGGCGAGGGAGATGGAATAGGCACGTTACAGCTCGCGACAGGTGACGAAGGTGAATTGGTGTGCCAGCTGCGCGAGCACGGAAAGCGCACCTCTGCAGTGCTGTCAGGGTTGAGGAACACGATTCGAAGCATGACTGAAGACGCGTCGCCCGCAGGTGCGCGAATTTCCGCTGTCGGTTTGACGCTGAACTTGACGCCCGCAAAGATCATCCGGTGGCTGCTCAAGGTCCAGCTTGATGCGATATCAGGGAACAATCTACAACGGGACCAGCATGCGCTTGCTAAAATACTAGTGAAATATGCAGAAGCGATGCGTTCTCTGCAACGCACTCGTCGCTGTCTGCGCTTGTTGCAGAAAGGTAAGAATCGAAGCCATCTTTTTTTTACAGCGCCATGTACATGATGCTGTGCGCCGACCTTTATGTCACAAACGAGGCGGACTTGCACTCGCAAGAGCAACACCGTTTCAGCTATGGTCTCTCTACCTCAATATCTAGCAACATATGGTGCAGCCATGACCCACTTTTCGACTTCATGTGTATAATTTTTGAAACTCGTCTGTCAGGTTGGACGGCCCACTTGCTACGAGAGTTGGAGAATCCTGGAGGTCATGGCTGGAGCCCTGCAGAGTACCCTGAATTTTTGGCGTTTGAAGTGGACAACGATTTGTGCATTCGCGAGAACCAAGCAGCAGTAGCGTTCCACATGCTTGAGAGTCCCGCTGGAAACACCCTCACGCAGCTGAACATGGGCGAGGGCAAGTCCGCTGTGATTATGCCAATCATTCTCGCAGTGGCTGCGCGTCCGCAGAGTCAGAACATCGTCCGCGCCACGGTTTTGCATTCACTGTATGCAACGAACGCGGCTGCGTGGCAAAACGCTCTCGGTGGAGTTCTGGGTCGCCGGGTACATGGCCTCTATTGTCGCCGGGATCTGCCACTAGATGCAGCTGAAGCGAAGGCGCTCCGCTCCTTGTTGTTGCAAGTTCACAAGAGGGGCGACGTTGTCGTCACTGTGCCCGAGCACCGACTCTCCTTGGAAAACAAAGCCATTGAATTGGGCTCCGAAGAGAGCATTCATCACGACCCAGATGCCGCGGAGAAGCTGTTGGACGTGGTGGACTTGCTTGCGAAGCATGGTCGCGAATTTTTGGACGAGAGCGACGAGATTTTGTCGCCGAAGTATCAGCTCATTTACACTCTAGGTGCCTCGGCGGAGGTCGACGGCGGAGCTTTGCGGTGGGCCGTGCACTCAGCAATCATCCGGAGCGTCGGACGTCACGCGAAGAGTTTGCAGGAAAAGTATGGGAAGGACACCGTGGAGATTCTACATCCCTCCGCGGATCCGCGACGGCAGTTTCCGGGCGTTCGCTTACTCGATGGCAAAAATCTAGAGGCTGCTTACCAGGATCTGTGTGCCCTGGTTGCGGGCGATATTCGCAGCGGTGCCGCCGGCATAGCGCTGCAGCTGACACCCTCGGAAGAGCAGGTTTGGTCGCAGTGTGCAAGGAATGAGTCTTACAACCGTTCGGAATTCGGTGCGAGGCTTCCCGACACGGCGCAGAAAATCGCGCTCTGCCTTCGGGGATTACTGAAACAGGACGTGCTGAAGATAGTGCTTCGCAAACGTTGGCGCGTGGATTTTGGGGCGCACCCAACGCGGGAGGCCTATGACCTCGCTGTGCCTTTTCGGGCAAAAGACGTAGCTGCGGAACGCACAGAGTTCGGTTTCGCTGACATGCTCCTGTCACTCACTTACATACAGTACTACTTGGGCGGGTTGACAGCGGCGCAGCTGGAGAGTGTTTTCCGAGCCCTCCAGAGGCTCAGCGAGAGCGAAGCCAAAGCGATCTACCGGCGCTGGATGGAAAGTGTGCCCGCGACGGAAAAGGACGGCTTCGCGGAATTCAACGGCGTCAACTTGGAGGACTCCTTCACCTTCGAAGAGCGGATCTGGCCCACCCTTCGTTACCACACTGGGGTTGTGGATTTTTGGTTGCAGCGACTCATCCTACCAGTGCAGGCGAAGCAATTTCCGAAAAAGCTGCTGTCAAATGCGGCGGATTTGTGCCGGGACTCGACACTGCTGGCCGAGTGGAAGGCGGTGACGACCGGCTTCTCGGGTACGGACGATTTGAGCCTTGTTTTGCCGGAAACGGTGCGACAGCAGAACTTGCGGACTCTGGAAATGACGAATGGCATTCAGCTGCGAAATCTGCTGCGTCCAGAGAACAACGAGTACATCTGTCCAGATACCGACGCAGGTCTGTGCGAAGAGTCCGGCGCTTCTGCAACCGCAGCCAACTCGACGCTCGTACTGCTGGCGTATTTGAAGCGGAGAAAGGATATCAGTGTGGTGCTTGACGCTGGCGGGTTGATCCTCCACTACAAGGACAATGAAGCATTCGCGCGCGCCTGGCTGGCTGAACGTGATCGCGACACGGAGGCCGTGGTGTTCTTTCGGGGTGACAAGACGTATGTTGTTCGCCAGCGCGCACCCTCGCACGCAAGACCTGTTCCTCTGTCTTCCACTCCTTACGCCGAGGATTTGAGTAAGTGCATTATCTACCTAGACGATGTGCACACGCGCGGAAGCGACTTTCGACTACCTCTGACCACCCGCGGGCTCCTCACACTGGGGAAGGGAATGCCAAAGGACAAGCTGCTCCAGGCCTGTATGCGCCTGCGGCAGCTCGGGCACGGTCAGTCGTTGACGTTTGCTGCCTCGAGAGAAGTCGACCTGGCGCTGCAGCGGCACTATTTCCCAGCCGCTTTGCGGCTTCTCGGGTCGGACTCGGAACGCGAGAAAATCAGCGGAGTTTTGAGCTGGGCGATTTCCAACACCGTGATGCAGATTTGTGACCTTTTCCCCTACCTCGTGAACCAGGCGCGTTCCTCGCTTCGTAAGGCGATCGCGTTCAAGACGAAAAAGCAGGAGGGGCCTGCGTCCCTAGCAGCAGAGGTGGTCGAAGACGAAGTGTTGCAACTGGCGGACTTGTACGGACACGACCGGGATGTCGCCACGCTCGCTGACATCGCACGGCACCAGCTCGCGCGGTTTCTCCCGGAGCCGAGGAGCCAAGTTAGCTCCAAAAGGATGTCACCTGCAAGTGGGGGCTTGACGCCCCGGACAACGGCCAGCACGCCCGAGGTGGCGTCGTCCCCTGAGGAAGACGACGGTGCGTGTCGGCGGCTCACGCCACGGGGGAACAGCTGCGGAACAACCGTAGTGGCTGCGGCCATAGTGGCTCGCGTGGAACGCCTCGTGCCGAATGTGCGAAGACCGTGCAACATGTTTGACGAGGAGCAAGAGCGGGAATTGGAAGCCGAGCTTGAGGAAGAAACACAGGTGGAGCGGCCTCCGCCGGCATCGCCTGCTGAGGCAGAGGTGTCTCACGAATTGCGTACTTTGCTGGAAAGCCATGCGATGTCTGAATCTGCAGGCTTTCCTTCTGCTGGAGCGCTTCTGAACGATACCAGCTTGCGGCGTACACCGCTTCGTGATTGTCTGTACCAGGGGACGTTCGATCCCTCGCTTGCCGACGTCAGGTCGATCATCAGCTCCTACTCGAAGGTCGTTTTCACGACCGACTTTCTAAGAACTGTGACAGGGTGCTCGACCGCGCACAAGGACGACTACCTGAAGCGAATTCGGTTCATCGTCCGGGTAGAGCGAGGAGCGGTGCATGGAAGCAGTCCCGAGTTTCTCGTCGTCGTCTCGAATTTCGAAGCGGAGCACTACGCTCACCTGCTCCGCTCGTCTTTGCGGGAGCCGAATCCGAAATTCAATCTTTACGCTTTCGCGGCACTGACGCGGCTCCAGCAACCCAGGCGATGCCTCACCATGTCCGGCATCGACGTGCCTCCGCTGGTGCATCTTCTCGCAGGTAGCATCCATGTGGATCCCGAACTCCTCGGAGAAGTTGCCGCTTACTTGGGACTAGTTCCTCGATCGCCGCCACAGGAAGGAAATACGGAGCAATGGGACTTGTTATTCTCCACGGGGCTGATCCAACGTGACGGCTTTGTCGTGCCAGGCGCGAGGAGCTCCGTTGGCGGAACCCTAGGTCTCCGAGAAAAGCTCTCCGACAGTTCTTGTCCCTTCGCCAGCAGTGTCGTCGGCTTTGTGCACCGATTCCTCGCGGATTCGCGGCATTTAGCTGAGGATTTATCAACGTCGCCGGTTGGAAAACTTCTTGGCGTGTCGGAAGTGCAGGGCTGTGACTAGATAGTTTTGATGCACGGGTAGGGGGAAAACAAAAATAAGAAAAATTTTGCGACGAGACGCCTCCTAAAGCCAAAAGCACCGAGTGCCCCCTTGTAAGACTAAACAATGTAGTCGCTTTCGCTATTGCAATTGCGGATATCTTCACGCGGCGCTGGGGTAAACTGAAAGCAAGAGAACAAAGAAATGCTGTTTCTTAGTCTGAGTCATATCATGTTTTAACATTCATGCTAGACACTTATTGCGAAGTGAAAGTGATTGTGTGAAGATGCGCTGGTCATGATAGGCCGATGATATACAACCTGCACAGATCGAGTGATCATTTTGGTCACCTCATTCGTTTCTTTCGATCTTTCAGCTCCGAGCTCGAACTCATTCCAAGGTGTACAAAGACAAGCACATTTTCCCATTCAGACTGATCAAGGTCCAGTGCAATGATATCGTCGATACCAATCCAGAAGAACAAAGCAGAGCTTTTGTGAGTTTTCGCTTCATCTCCGATTGTGATTGTCGAGCCAGCGACAGAAAGCCGGCCGCACAGCTTCCCCGAGTCGTTTTCCTTCCTGTTGTTTTTCGAAAACTGAGAGTTTGAAGAAGCGAGACAATCGAAACCCGTCGAGGTCAAGCAGGAGTGTGGAGACATTTGGATTCGTGTTTTCCTCACCACCGTCGTGATTTCCACCGGGGTTAGGGTGACATCGTTGATCGTGGCCGCGCGACATGGTCGTGTGTGATCTTTTCTCTTTCCTACGACTGCAGTGCAAATTTCGATTTTCGATTGAGTCTTGCTCGGAGCCGTATTTTCTTTTAGTCAGGGCGATTCCAAGAATCGATCGGACGATCGTCCGCTGACTTGGTGAGGGTATTTTTTGTAAAGTTCTCACCGGAACAAACGAAAATTGATAAACCCTTGTCTACCGCAATATGCTTGCCTCCGCCCAAGGTTCTCACCCGCTCGAGGGCGCTGGGCTGGTTGTGGGCGCCGAGGAGGTGTCCGAGGACGATCCGGAGACGGAGGGTCTGCTGGCTGCTGTGCCCTTCGTCGTGAACTGTGGGCGAGATGGCGTGCACGGATTGGTGACCATTTTGGTAACCCCGGTTTTTTTGAACGACCTAGAAAGCGACCAAGTCGAACGGTGCATCAAAATGGGCGTGCAGCAGGTCAACAAGTGGGTAGGACCCGACGAGCACTTCGTACTGAGATTCATACACGTAGTTGCTGAAGTAGAATGTAACATGAATTGCGCAACATCTTTGTCGTAGCTTATCGTTCTTTCCTTATTTCGTCGGTGACTAGTATCTCCATCTTCATTCTCGCGCGAAAATTATAAACCAGATCGTCATTTTCAGCAGTACCGACGTTGCGATCTTGAAGCACGCAGAGATGTCCTCGCTCACGCACCTGGTGCCACTGGGGCTACAGTCACGGGCATACGAAGTTCTCATCCTGCACCCTGACATGGCTTGGAATCTGTTCATGAGCACGCAAATGCCGTTTCTAGACGACGCAACGAAGGGAAAAATTGTCGAATACGAATCCCTGCTGCACTTGGTCTACGATTTGCATCCGCATTCCGCCGTGCGGAGATCGGAGCTGCTGCAGAAATTTCCATTGTACAACATCATATCAAGTTTAATGTAGTTGACTTTGACACAAAGACAAAACTATCTGATCTTGTTCGTTGCCGGCTAGTCGTTCATTTTTTTTTGAAAATTGTGTACTGCTTGACATTGAACTACCTGATTCAAAATCAATTCATCCACCAGCTACGTCCTGCGATACGAGTCCGTGAATTTCAATTTTCCGGAAAAGCTCGGGTCCGTGTTCGGGATGCCCCTTCCCCGCTTGTGTGCGTTGACCGGACAGGTGGACCGCTTCCTCTTCCCGGATTGCACCTTTCGGGGCGTGCCGTTTGTCTTGACCACACTCGCGCGCGAGATCCTGAACAAAGGCAAAGAGCCGGGGCAACCGGCGGCTCCGCTGTCGGCGCGGGACAACCTGTTTAGTGCATCCGTGAAGGACGTGCGCGCCCTCGTCGAACGCCTCGAGGCTGGGGAAGTGCACCGCATCAGGGAGGCGCCCCTCTCGGTGCTGTGGAGCGCTCTGCGGCTGTTCCTAAATTCTCTTCCGATGCCGCTGCTCGGCTTCACGACCTTCGATCGTATGGTTGAGGGACCACCGAGCGGAAAGGATTCGTTTTTGCTCGAAGATACTATGATGTCCGCGGGGGAAAAAACTAAAACAGCGCCTGGGAAAGTAGTAGGACCCGGAACAGGCTTGCCTGGTGAGGGGGCTGGCGCGGCTCGTCCGCGTTCCGCACGACAGTGGGGCAGCAATAAAAGTCCCGCTTTACTAGAAGTACAAAATGCGGGTAGCCAACCGGCGACGACAGCACAGCTGCAAGCCGTGCGGAATATCGGAGACACGTACCAGCAGCTGAGCGAAGTTTCGAGCCAGATGCAACACACTTTCTTCTATCCAGAGGACAACATGGAGGACGATGTGGATGACGACCGCGACAAAAACGAGCGTGAAGATGAAAGCGGGCAGGAAGGAGCAGCTCGTGATCTTCGAAACGACAGGAGTCTGAACTATGATGCTGCGGTTGCCACGGGTGACGCAGCTTCGACGTGGTCCATGAGTGTCCACGAGGCCGAGGATTTCTGGTCGCAACTGGATTATGCCTCCGCCTCGAACACGAGCCACGAGCAGTTCGCAATCCATCCGAAATTCGAGTCCTCCCACGACCCATCAAGGCCCTCGCGGCTCAGGAAAAATCATGCGACGGCGAATATTGAAGTACGAAAAATAAACAAGAAAACCACGTCGTCGCCAGCATCAAAATCGGAACTGGTGAAAAATGTTGCAGCAGCTGCTGCACTGGAGCCGAGTAGAAACAACAACAAGCAGGTCGTGGAGCCACTGAGAACGCCCTCGCCATGGAACCGTACCACCAAACGGCATATCGATGATGTTCCCGATCCTCACAGCATCCTACCACATTTGTCTTCGGAATGGGAAGATGATGAGTCCAGCTCGTGTCCTGAAGAGCAGCTTTCGTCGATAAAGCGATGTCAATATCATGGTCCCGACAACGGCAGTGACGTCGGGAGTCCCAGGACGATTCCGTGGTCGGGTGGAAGTCGTCCTGGAGGAACGACAAACAGCCTGTTCTACTACCCGGAGCGGGATCAGGAAGTAGACGCTGGGTTGCCCGCCGCCGCCGGCGTCGGCGACACGGGTACGACCACAAATGACGGCGTTGGTACAACCGTTGAGGACCGCAACGGATGGCAGGTGAACGAAGGCGCGCGCGCGTTCGTCGCTGGTCCTCAGCAGGATGCTGCGGCTCTACGGTTTCTGCGGATGCGCGTGTTTCCGCACCTCCCGTGGTACGTACTGCACACCCTGTTTTTCCTGCTGAAGCTTTTCCAACGCGTGATTCACGTCGAAAAGAAGGAGGGGTCGTCCGCGAAGAAGCTGCTGGCGCTGATTCAGGACCGGCGGGGCTACGGCAGCACGCTGGACAAGTTGGCGGAGGTGTTTGCGGGGCTGTTGATTCGCCCGCGCGCGTACCGGACGGAACTTTGGAAGTGCCTGGTTTGCTCCGAGGCGTTGTTCAAAGTTATGGTCGAGAACGTGGACGTGCTCCTGCCCGAGTGGACGCGCTTGCCGGACCACGATGCCGCGATGGATCTGAAAGAGGAGGAGGCAGTGGAGGAAGAGGTGGAGGAGCACGACTTTCTACGACTCAGCAAAAGCTCCTTCTCGGCACAGGAAGAAGTAGTACTGAATAAAGTAGTGGATCCACGACCACCTCCAGTTGTACAAGCGACAGCAGATGCAGCGTCGAGCGCCGAAACGGGGACAAAGGACCAAGGTAGAAGAGGGAGCGAGGAGACCGCGATAGATTCGGTGCATGATCGTGCTATAGTTGGCGAACGCGATGCGGAACCTGCTGCACCGGAGCGAAGCCGGGCGACAGACCGTTTCGAAACTACGGGACAAGACGGTCAGAGAGCAAACCAGCAGGTCGGAGGCTCAGCGTCGTCAGTGCAGCTTTATTCCATGGACAACGATGAAAAAGCAGCAGCTGCGGAGCAGCGGGGGAAGCGCAAATTGGCTAGACTCTCATCACAGGGATTCTCTGGGGTGGAAGCAAATCCGGCATCCACAGTTGCTGAAGTGGAAGAAAACGTCCCGGCTGCGGCTGCGGAGAATGAAGCAGCCACTGCGGACGGGATAGTAGGACACGACCCAGTTGTAGCTGGCGTAGCGGCCGCTGCGCCGAGTGATGTCGCAGTCGCAAATGCCGCTGAAGGCCGAGTGCCGGAAAGCGTGGTGCAACGCGAAGACACTCCTGCTGCTGCTGCTGCTGCGACGCAATACTACAACGATGCTGCAACCGATTCGGTAGAGGCAAACACATTGCCGGCCAGCCGCGGATCGCGCAGCTTTGCGGTTGACGGTGCCGGAACTACGGACGAGGGCCGCGAGCCTCCAGCAGCGCGTGGGTCCTTCGGCATTCCTGCAGAGGACGATAGTACTCCTGCAACAAACGTTCACGTAGACGAGGTAGAACACGCCGCTGTTGACGAGACACAAACGGACAGAAGACAAAAGGCAAAACCAGTCGGGGTGCTGGAATCGCGACAAAGTCGCAAGATCGAGAAACAAATAGGCTTGAGCTACTTGAACCTTGGAAACAAGAACGACGGCTCTGATGGAATCTACAGACCCCGAAGACCGAGTTGATAGATGTCTCAGTTTTAGTGCGATCTTCACGCTCGTAGTTCATTTGAAGCTGCACTCAGTGTACAGAATACACGAATACAAGGAAGCGAAGATGGCGGGTTGTTCAGGAATAAATTGTAGGCATTTTAGAAAGTGGTCGTTCGATGTGTTAGCCATTCGCCAGCGTCGTTGTTGCTTTATCGCTGAGAGACGTTGGTTCTGCGGCAGGGTTTTCGACACGTGTGCCTGTGTGTGCACTGGGCTTCTCTCCTGGAGACGAGGCAGCCTGAGAGCGTGCATGCTGAAATAAAGTCGGTGAACCAGATTTATTTTCGCACCACCCACGACCCTCGGACGGAGTGCCAGAGAGGGCGACGGCGCACAGTGATTGACCTGGTGTGTCGTGGCCGGTCTCTCTCTCTTTCCCCGCGCCCACAGAATCGATAAAAATGTTGTCTCGGCTGCTTGGAAAGTCCGGATCGAAGGCCCAGGTGAAACCTGTGGTCGTCGAGCAGCCTTCCGTGGGGATCAGTGCGAGCTCCGGTTCCCGCTCGAAACCGGAAATTGGGAAGTCGCCTGAAGCAGCGCAAAAGCTCAAGGACCAGATATCCGATCCCTCCTTTTCCGGCGCATCGCCCAAGACCATGACGGCGCAACAGGCCTGGACAGGTCCGTCCGACGGCGAGGCGATGCCAAGCAAGAGTGCACAAGCAGGATCTGTGTCCCCTTCAACAGCGCACAAGCACCAGCCGCAAAACTACCCGCAGAGCAAAGCCGCTGCGAGCTCGTCGTCGTCTTCCCCGACCAACGCACAACATCAGAGCAAAAGTCTGGGGACCACGACTCTGTTACAGCAACAGGAGGATCACGGCGGTGAGGCGTCGACGGTGAACAAGCGAAACAACAGCAACGGGCAAAGCAGCGCGGGCGGGAAGACAAGCACGACCGCCATCAGCAAAAAGGAACAGCAAGAGGTAGAGAATTCGAGTCATCCGAGCAAGATTCTGCCAACGGCGTCGACGTCGACGGCGCAGTCGTCAGTGCTGGCGGCCTACAACGCGGCGACCAGTCCCACCACGCCCCAGCTCCAGCGGCAAACCAATAGTCACATCAAGTCCCCGGGTCAACGTTCGCAGGAGTCGAAGCCCCCGTCTTCGAGTGGTGGCCCGGCGGGGCAAACAACGTCGCCGGGTACTAACAGGGAGCGCCGCTCGCGACGGCTGTCGGACCCGCCGCCCGCTGGGGAAATGCTCGCTCGGCCCCGGACCGATCCGTGTTTGTCGACCAGCACAAACCGCAGCCATCGAACGGAGAATTCCCAAGTGCTCGCGAGCAGCGTCGAGTCTATCAGCATGGTGCACGGAGGGTCTGCGGGGGTCGACCCGCAAGCTGCGGGCAACTGGTTGGACCAGTGCGCGAGTGCGCCACAGCTCGGGAAGGGCATGTTGTTGTTTGGCGATGCTGGCATGCCGAAGAACCTGCACCAGGCCTGGGAAGGCGAAACGACCCGCTCTAGCACGCGCTCGCCCGTGAACATGAGAGGGGTGCCCCGCGACGCCGTTCCCAAGCCCTCGGAAGTGATCCAAGAGTTACTGCAGGTGGAGGTGCTTCACGACACGGAGTACTGCGTGACCCTCTGCTGCTGCTCCACCTTCGACCCTACGCCGCTGTACGAGGTGAAGTTCATTTCCTTATTCCCTTTTGCTTTATTTTCATAGAGCACAAGAATAACTTAACGGTTTTGGTCAAGCTTTACTGGTGGATCTTTTCGAGGCACTAAAGGACGTAACTACATTCTTGATCATCGTCAACGGGAAAAACCAGAGCGTGTAGTCTGGCTGTCTGCCTGTATCTGAGCGCATAATTTCATGTGAGATAAACGTGAACATCAATAGCGTTTCCCTGCGGTGACCTTCGTGCCAGAATTCACGACGGACGAGCACGCGGAGGCGTTGGCGAACAATTTGTTTGCGGAGGACTCGCAACTGCGGTGCTGTATCATCATTGCGTTCTTGACTGACGAAGAAAATCCGGTCAACAATGACAGCATCCTCGTGTCCCGCTTGCTGAAGACATTTGACTGCTCCTCTTTCGTTCCGCCTATCCTTGTATATCATCATGCTGTTGCTTTTGATCATGTAAGTATTCATCTGATTACCTTGTTGAGATGAGTCAATGACAATGTATGTCCTTGACGCTCATGGTGACCGATCATTCTCGTTTTGCTCACATGGGACGAGATGTTTTATCATATCTTTCAGGTATTGACACCGTACTTCGAAGACGGATTCGCCGGCATGAGTGAAATGGAGGCACAGCAACGCTATTCTACTGAAAAGCATTCCCACCGCAGAGTCAAAGTGTCAGCTCTGCTATACTTTTGTAGGTTGGAGGCATCCGATGCAGAACAAGTTTTGCGAGTACTATCGCGGCCTACGACATTGACATGAGTGGTTTTGATTCGCTGGCAAAGCCGCATTACAGAGCCACTTTCTTTCTAGTTGTCAGAGCATCGCCATCGCAAATTCCTGAACGGCTGAGAGAGTTCCTTCCATGTACAGGGGCAACATCCATCGCGTCTGTCACTGCAATTACGTACCGTTTCGCATGACAAGCATGGACTTCTGCGCGTGGACGTTTTTACGCAGGATCAGCGCTTGGTTGACCGCAGCAAAATCTTTGCTGGGTACGGGGCGGATGACTTTTTGTTTTGGAAAGTGAACAATTGGAATTCGTTGGCGACCCGCCGGAGCCGCAGCGCATCCCCCGCGGCCACGGACCAGCACCACCTCGCAACTGCGAGTAGCACTAAGACCGATACGTCGAGAAACCGCACGGAAGGCAACAAGGAAAACGAGGCGCCAGGCACGACGAGCGGCGGGGAGAAGGAAAACCGCTCGACGTCTTCGAACTCCAATGCGAGAGAGAACAAGGGTAAGCGAAGTACCAGAGACCACCAAATAAACGGTATCCTGCGTAAAAACGTCCCCACCCCAAAGTCAAACTGGAATCTCTGCAACACAAATCCCGAAGTTTATATTTGGTAGAAGTCACGCATGACAAGTTTCGGTGGTAGGCGGGTTTGTGGCAAGCAAAGCCGCCTCACAAAGACGCGAGCTTATCCTGTTCACAGCATAGCACGACCAGAAATGCCTCTCATGGGGATCGATTATCTGCATAAACAACTTTATTTGCTTTGATCTCTGTGAGCAGATTGATTGGGGCGTTTTTCCTCAGGATACAAGGCGCGGATGTGGATGAAAGAGGACAAAGTGAAACGGAAAGTGCGATCCAGCAGAGCATGCGGCAAGTTCAGACGCTACGGGAGCAGATTTTCGAGCTGCAGAGCCGGGAACTGGAACTGGACATCGAGACTTCCTTGGCCTGGATCAACCACAACTTGGAGACTATGCGGAACCAGCTGTCCGGCTCGGAGGCGATGAATACGATGATGACCAACTACGTCGAATTCAAAAAGAAGCAAAGCGCCGAGCTCGTCTGGGACTACATTGCGCAGCACCTGATGCCCTCCTTTCCGCGGTCGACGAGCTGGGCCCTTTGTGAGTCCGACACAAGCCTGGGAAACATGAAGTTCGTTGGAAAGCTGGGGGAAGGGATGATCGGGAGGGTGTACAAGGTAAGGAAAGCACGAAAAGAAATAGAGCGCCCGGAGTTGTACATACAAGCTTGTAGTTCTTGTTTATTCATCACTGTATCGAGAAAATGAAAATGTGCTGGACTCAAATACTGTGTTACTACACAAAATCTGTCATGATCTTGGAGGAGGTCAGCACGACCAAAATATTGTGAAGGATTTCGAAAAAATACAACGCACAACAGGGAATGTTGATGAAACCATCCGAAATGGCGGAGAAGCAAGTGAAATTACAGGACTTGCTGGCGAATTGGAATACGGACCCGAGACGGAAAGGCCAGCCCCGACCCAAGCACTTTGCCGTGAAGAAAATTCCCAAGTGGCGCTTCGAAAACGGTCCGGAGCTCGAGGCCCTGCTGCGAGAGTGCAGGATTCTGTCCAGCTTTAACCCGCACCCACGAATAGTTGAATTGTACAACATCGTTATCGAAGGAAAATGAAACTGTGATAGTGTAACAGTCTTGCGTTGACAGCATGTAGTTGACAAATGTGCTGCTCTGCATGGCGGAGAAAACCTGTCATGCACCATGGCTACCACTTGAAAACCCACAAGAAAAGACGACTTGGTGGGTCGTGTCTGGCATGACCGGTGTGACTGTTTGGCATTTTCTGCATCACAGACTTACGCTCACGCCGTTTTTCTCTTGCATGACCGTGGCGTCGGACACCTTCATCTACATCATACTCGAATATGCCGGGAGAAACAGTCTTTTCGAGTACTTACCTGTGACATGTATGCGATTTCGACATCATGATCGTCAAAAATTCTACTCTCCCGGGATGAAAATGAATCACCACACACGCCGCGGCAGGGTCGCGCATGTGCGAGCGCTTCTGTTTTTTCGTGGTGCAATAAGAGCAACATTTGCAGCTAGTTGATACGAGTATGATTGTAGTTGTAAGTGTTTTGAATCTTACTTGAACAACTTGTGTAGAGTTTACTGATTGATAAAACAGTCTGCTGGCCCACGAGCAAAGAAACTCGGGCGGACCAGTGGACGGCTTCCTCGCGCAGCGGCTTTTCTTGCACATCACCGAGGGACTGGCGTACTGCCACGGAAGGTTTGTCTGTCACCGCGACTTGAAGCCGGAGAATTTCATAATGGAGACGCCTAAGGACCATGCGCGCTACAATCCCGACCGGCCATGGTCAAGTGACTCTTTGAAGATTGCGGACTTCGGTCTCGTATGCATTGCAAATATGTCTGGACTATTTGTCATTGTCATTGCATGTTCAGAGCAAAACCAAAAGCAATAAAAAACTTCTGATGCTGTCATGCCGTACAAGTAGATGCTACTTAGTACTATGTATGCGATGCAAGTAGCAGCAACACAAACTTCCAGACCCAGACATAGTTTCAAAGCATATCTCGCCGCCACCTTGAAAGCGGGGCAGAGACTGATGGCGCAGTGCGGCTCCATGCCCTTTGCGGCGCCCGAAGTGATGGCTGCAAAGAGCTACGACGGGTATTTGTGATTGATTGTGGTGGATATTCGTCTTCACTTGTGCAAATGCGCAGACAAGTTTGAAGATAGTACTTACCATCAACATCAAGATCAGCATGTTCGCTGGGGTGTATGTACAACACAAGAAAGTAGATGATGACCACGATGAAAGTGTGTGTGTCTTTGTCTCACGTAAGTAGGTACTTGCGTCGTAGGGAAGATGAGAAGTACAACTATCGATCCTCGAGGTGAGGTCCGCAGCTTCTGTGAAAACAAGGTTTAAGCTGGACGTGTGGAGCATTGGCGTGGTTTTGTTGGAGCTGACGTGTGGCGTAAGTAAGATGGAACGCTTGATGCGGTGGCCGATGGACGGGGCACTGTTTGCGGACGAAGAGAAGGCCCGGGAGATCTTCCAAAGAACCTCTAACGAGGAAAAGTTTCGGAACGACATCGTGCGCGACTTTCGACCCGACTACATGCGAAAAGCCGGCAACGAGTCCATCAAAAACCTCCTCAACATGTTAACCAGAGAGCTGCTGGTATGATATCTCGAGGATAGATACTCTAGCTACTAGTGTTGATCTTCCGTGTTGTAATTCCGTGGCGCGAATCTGAATCACAACTGGTGCTGGTAGCGGATCTAGATAGAAAATTCAACCCTCGGGATGATTGGATCTAGACGTAGAAACGATCCCTCAGGTCTTCGACGAGGCAAGACGGTCCAGCATAACGCAGATCGAACAAAGCCCGTGGGTGGTCGACGCGAGACGCCGCGCAAAAGAATGGGGTCGTTAGTGAGGCTGTCGCTGTCCTGCCCCCCGGGTGCGCTGCAAGAATCGTAGGAGTACTGGTGGCCTGCTACCGCGGCGAGTACTATTCACCAAAGTTTTTTTTCGACGAGCCTACGAACGTACCTCGGGTAGAGATCAAAAGTAAGATTGTCTTGTTCACTCGCGTACTAGCTTTTATCTCTAGAAGGTTTTAGAACAAATTGTTGATTTCGTCCGCGCTCTTGTCGTCAACCACACACAAATCAATCGCTAACACTAAGATAGACTCGATGCTTATATCTAGACTTATGTACAAAAGCAAAAAACTGAGCTGCCATAGTTGTTTTGATAAATGATACTGATGAGCTACAGCTGAGAAAGCTGCTGTCGTGGTAGCATGGTAGGATGAGCATCCTATCCTCCTGTAAAATTCAAATTGAAGATGCGACGAAAGCCAGCACTTGGATATCAGTAGTGATAGCTACATCTAGTACAGTACACCTAGTATACATAGTAATTACAGGCTTGTCTTCCCTCTGAGACGGCCCACCTCCTGTGACGCAAGCAAATTGCTCACGAGGTTATTCTAGAGTAAATTTCGTAAAGAAGTGTGCAAGCGAAACAGCGACTAGCACGGAGGTGCATGAGTCAGGTCAGAAAAAAAAAAAACCTCTGGAAGATACTTGAAGTTGGCTTACTATGTAGTGCTGTCATTCTTTTTGTCTGACTCTGAGTAGATTAATATGTACAAAACCTGCGTAGAGGTAGTAACTGTAGCTGCTTTCTGCGTGGACTACAATTAGGATAAATGAAAATAAAGGAGACCATATGCATTTCTTGAAGCGACGCTTGGTGACCCTGTAGTGAAAGCTGTATGGGCAGCGGGAGGCGGCTTGTTCCGTTGAAGGGTGAGCCAGCAAGCCCTGCGGATTTGGAGGAGTCAGGGAGCTCGTCCTTTGCTTTCCGTCGCTATAGCATGGCAAGGTCAGACCCGCTGAACTGTCACCACTGAAAACAAGCGTAAACAGTACAGGTCATTGAACATTGTCGCGATTTTTATCTGGTGACTTTCCCACATGATGATAATGGTGATTGGCTGCCAGGCAGCACGACCTACACCTTTTCGTGCCAGTTCACGCATCTCATGTTCGGAATCTGGGAGGCAGGATGCAGTGGGAGTCTATCGCGTTTCTGAACACTTGATCCCGACGGAAAACTTGAATTGTTGCTGTGCTGACCTGGTCAGTGAATAGAGTATTCTGTTTGTTGGAGTACGGTACCGTTCTCATGAGGTATCTATGAAGGGCGTTCTTTCGATCGGTGGATCGATCCGGGCAGTGACTTCTTGGTGTGTGGTTGCTACGTACCAGTGAAGCTTGAGCGATGTAGTGGAGAAGGCTATGGGAAGGTTATACTAGGCCCTAGCGAATGTCTTTTAAGCTGACGCGGCGGTGGGTGGACGACAAGATTTTTTCCGCATTTTTCAAGGCCGGAGCCAACTGGCAAAAGTATTAGGACTACATTCACGACAATCGAAGCAAAAGCTGAGGAGGTGGTCTGCAATGCATTTGTTCTCACCTTCTACCTAGAATTGGAATTCAAGATTCAACCGCTAAGCGTGTTTCACGATGCCGTATTCTTCTGTTTATCCGCCAGTCACATCCTCATCAAGCTCGCCTCGCCGCAGAAGACGTCCGCTGGACTATCGAGGCCCGCGGCTCGCCACACTGTTGGCGTACTCGGTCGAGCAGCGGGGGCTGGGCATAGCAGATGATGAGACAGAGAACAGGACGAGCGAAGACCAAGACAGAAAAAGGCCCGGAAAAAACGGAGTCAAGGACGAAGATGGCTTTACTGCGGCGACAGAGCAGGAGCATGATTCGGCTTCTTTCACCATATCGGACCCAAACAAGTTCATGACGAAAAATCTCCTTTTGGGCTCTGCGTCCAAACCGTCGCTGCGTGCAAAAATTGGTGGTTCGTATTCACAGAAACCTCCTCCCTCTGTTCCCGTGCTGAAGAAACCAGAGGAGCTCGGAAATATGCGACCCGGTGAGGATGCGAAGCCAGTGCGCGCCGGTGCTGGAACCAGTGTCAGTGCAGCTGAAGGAACAGCACTAGAACTTCCGGCTGTTGTGGCAGAGTGCCAAGCGCAGGAGGAGAAAGCTGCGCGGCCGGCGGGCTTGCTGCAAATAGAAGAGAGCCTGGTGCTGCCGATGACGGACCTGTTGGCGCAGCCGTCAAGAGTAGCCGCGGGGCCTTCAAGTACAAGTTTTGTTGGTCGTGACCAGTCCGAGGAAACGAGTACTAGATCCAATAAAAAATCACAACAAAAACAGAAAGGGAACAAAGCAAAAAACGATCAAGGCACAACTGCGCGGCTCGTGGCCAGGTCTCCGGCGAGGCTCACCCGAGTGCTATTTGGAGGAACAAGTACCGAGTTAAACGAGATGCAACCAGATCTAACGAATACTAAAAGTGCAGACGATGCGAATTTGAAAGGTGGTAGAGCCGGGCGGATGCAATTTACCGTGGAAGAGGAAGAAGAACATAATTCCTACGGTGTTGGAGGCGGGGAAGAAAGAACAAGCAAATCGAAATCAGCAGTGTCTGCCCCGAACACAGACTTGCGGAGGCGGCTGCGTGCTCTGCGAAAGCGGTATCGGAAGCTGGAGCGCGCCTGCGAGTATTACCGGAAGCGGCTGCGCAAACTGGAAGGAGGACAAGAAATATCGGACGCTGACGAGGACGAGTTTCCTGTTGCACAAAGGGTTTCATTTGACAAACATGGTGCGCGTTTTGAGCCTTGCGCCCAGGTGGAACAAGCCTCCCTGCAGATGAAGGTCCATTCTGATGACGGGGGCGTTGGTGCGCAGCTGGAGGATCCTCTTCCCGCGTCGGACGACTTCGATGCAGGGCCGGCGGTCAAAACAATGCGCACTACGGTCGTGAAGCACATGTCCTCGACGAGGACATTAGACTCCCCCAGGATTTCGAATCTGCGAGCTGGTCCTGGTCTTTCTTCATTCCTGCAATCTCCGGAACAAGGCGACAGGAATTCTTTGATACCTGGCACGATATCAAAAAAAGCCGGCTCGCTGCAGCATGCCCGGGAAGAAGAAGAAGGTGAACAACGAACTGACAATGAGACGTCTTGCAGCCGCGGCTCTTTTCTCATGTCGAAGATGATAACGAGGAGGAAAAAATCTTCGCGGATGCTAATGGCGCAGAGCAGATACTCCCGAGCAACGACGGCCTCGAAACGCACCTCAAGGAGACGCACAGGGCACAATTTGGGTGTTTCGTCGTTGCGTAGGTCGACGCACATCAACAGAAGCGTCAATTCTAGCACACGCAGAAGCCGGAGGACTACGGCGTTCGCGTCTGTCGCGGAGCAGGCAGCCGCGGAGCTCTCGGACATCGTGCTGGATTCCTTCGTGGAGGTTTATTTGCAGCACAGCTGTAGTGCGGATGCAATAACAAGTCCTCGCGGGTTCTACTTGGATGAACGGCCGCAGGAGGAGGAGCGGCAGACTGTCTCGGGTGAGGGCGACGCGGGACGAGCCACCGGAAGTGGAATCAACAAAGAACTGAGAAGCGACCAACTCGTTCTCACGCCCGAAGACAGAAACATTCTGGTTCCGGAGGTGGAGTATCAGCTTAAGTTGCTGCTCGTGCGCAACCGGCCGCTGCTGGATTCGGTTGTAGAAACTGCAGCGCACTGGCAGGGCAATCAGAAGCGGTTTGACCAAATCCCTGCGACCAAGGTGGAAGAAGCCTGCGTGCGTTTGTTGCGGTACTACAACTCAAAGGGGTCCTCGTACGATGCCAATAGTAACGGCGGAAGTTGTCTTCATCGCGCAGGACGAGCGCCGCACACCGACCCTGTTTGTAATCAAAAAGGTCCTCCGGGGGATGATGTTGCAGTTGTCAGGAGTAAGAAGGAAGATGTGTCTGCTCCTTCGTCGCGTGTGAATCAGCAGTCCACGACGACGACCTCACCGAGGCTGACCTCCTTGATGTCGTTGTCATCACCAGGAGCGTGTCCGAGGGTGAGACCCTCGGCGGCAGGAACGTTCTCTCCCTCATCTCCGTTTCCGCGCCACACACGCATGCAAGGAAGACATCTGTACGCGACAGGAGCAACCTTAGCGGCCTCTCCATCCGTAGTAGTACAAGCACGGAACAAACACAGCCCCGTAGTCGCGCCGCCGTACGCAGGCGACGCAGGTGCCGCTCCTGCAGGAGCTGACTTTTTGGGTGAGTTTTTGCAGGTGCTGGAGAGCCTCTTTATCGGCGAGGCGGAGATCACCGCGACTCTGTACTTTCAGGGTGACTTAGCAGCGTACGGTTTTCCGGAACTGTTGGCGCAGCGGAATATTCCCCTCCGGGGGCCGGTGGAAGGCGGCTGCAGCAGCGCGCTTGGAGCTTGTGCTCCTGGCGGCGGAGCCCTAGTACAGGATCACCGCGCGGCCGCGGTGTTGCAAGTTGAGAGGTTCTTCGTGAACTCAACGGTGACAACTGGCGTAACCCTGTCGAAGCAGCGCATCTCCAAACCGCGCTCGTTTCTGCAGCTGCCGCAGTGGCATCGCGGCGGTGTGGTATTTGAGCTTTCGTCCACGGGGCCACTGCGTATCCTGGTTTCTCTTCAGATCGCCGGCGCGGCGCCCGCCCGTAGTACGGGTTACAACTGTTCGGCTGACGATTTTTGTGGGAAGAAATTTAGCCACACGACTCCCCGGGACGTTCATCTTGACAACAACGCGACGTCGCCGATTAAAAACAAAAATCAGTTGCTTTCTCCAACGCTGTCGCGTGCATCACAGGTGTCGCCTTGGATACCAAGGGCAAGTGGGCATGCATCAATGCGACGACCGAACCAAACCGGGCACCCCAATGTGTACGATGGGGCTTTATTCAGCCAGATTTTTCGGGAGCTAGATGAGCACTCCGACCTCGCGAATGAAGTCGCGCAAGCTGCGGCCGAGAAACGAAAACGGCAGAGTGCTCAGTTGGGCGTGCACCTAGATACCAGAGAGCTCAGTGACACGACCAGAGAAACCAGCAGGTTTCATCCCCCGGTGTCTCGCCGTCAGGATGAAAAACCACTGCCAGCACTGTCCCCGTTGACCTCAACCCTGGGTGGCCTCAATCATGGGTGGAGCCATCAGATGAAGAGTCCAGTTGCAGCAGTGGATAGGCTCAAACTGGCGGATCTTCTCGGGGCCATAGCTGCATCGCACGTGCGCCGAAAGGTCTTTCAGATGACGCTAGCGCACCTGACAGCGGTGCGGTTTGTCGGCAAGCTGGCACTGGACCTCTTTCGCCTGTTTGAAGGCAACATCGCGCGAGCGGCCGCGAGCCGACGCGGATTGGCGTTTCTAGGCCATCTTCGAGGCGAAATGTTGCTTCGGTCGGGCAGCGATGATGGGCGCGGAATCTTAGGGGTTTTGGAATCCGGGATGAAAAAGGTATAGGATGCCATACATATCGCGTTTTTTTTTTATTTTTTAGAAGTGAATCTTGTTGAGCGATTGCATTGTTTTTGATCCTTGCAGTGAGCTGCGATCTTCGCTCGATGTGGATTGCTCTCTGTGGTCACCAGAGAATTTACTTTCTTGTGAAAGCGTTCAACTCTCGCGACACGTTGGGAAATTGAGTTGTACTACCATGAAAAATAACGTTCAGCGGCTGGAGGAGTTGTTGCCTGGCTCGCACATGGCCCGGATTTTGCTCGTAATGGGCGACTATCTTGTGGTCGCACCGTTTACTGCCATGGTGTTTGTTGACGGGGATAGTCAAAAATATGCCGAGCTCCGGTCCCCAAGCCACCTTCTGAATGCCAATGGGACCACGTCAGCTGCCCCTGCTACTACACCATCGCGAACGACGAACACTGCTACCACGACATCAAGAGTGACGAGACATAAAATGGCCTTTGGAGGAGTTGGCATGTCGAGAAAGCAGCACGTCTTTCTCCCCCGTTCGCGGGGTTTCTCTGGCTACACATCGAGGGCGGGCGGTGGAGGGCAGCAACGCGTTGGTAGTTTTTCGGCGGCTAGTTTTCACACTTCCAAGCTGGTGAGCAGCAGCGCAAGCCACGTGCGCGCTGAAGGAAGATACTCCACGTGCTTCTATCTCTGCGCCGACACGCGGCAGTACTACCACGAGCGGGGGGCCTTCCTTGATCCCGAAGTCGACGGTGCGGAGTTGTGCTTTAGCAAACACACGGCGCACACGCTGGACGACGTGCATTTTTTGTCGGCGCCGGTGTTCCTCTCGCCGCAGGTAGCGGGGAAGATGCTGGAGGAAGGGAGCCACTTTCACAGCGAGGCCGTCCCCCCAGATGTGGCGCTGCTTCAGCAGAAAAACCAGCTTCTGCGCCTTCCACTTCCCCCGTATAGCTTGCTCAGACGCTACAATCTCAAACGTTACAATAGAATCTGGAATTTGTCTTGCATGCTGAGCATGACAGAATCGCAGAGCGTTCCACTTTCTGCAATACAAACTTCGCCTGATTGTAGTGGGGTTTGGGACTCCGGAACTTGTCATGCGCGATCCTATGAGAGTTGGCTAGATCATGCACTCTTGCATCACAGATTTCCATATTATATTGTAACGTTTGAGATTGTAACACCTTAGCGGGTTATACCCCAACCGCGGCCATTTTGCACGCCCAGAAACTACAACCTACAGCCGCGGTCGTTGGGGACACTACTTCAGCGGATCGTGACGAGAATCAAGGTGGCGAGGGAGGAGCCGCAGGAAACTCGGTAGCAACGACTACTGCACCTCCCCTAACGAGTTGCGCAAGCGGGATGAGCAACATACAACACGACGCCTTCGCTGTTGTGCAAATACTTTCCTATCGCAGGCCGTTTTCACCCACCGATGTGGACAACTTTCAGCACGCAGTGGATGTCTTCAGCCTCTCGCTCGAATCGGCTCTGCTCTCCCACTATTTAGATCGGGCCGAATTTGCTACCCTGGGTGAGTAGAGAAGGGCTGTGATCAAAGGTGGAGAAAAATGCAGCTGTTGCTGCACCTTCTGCTGCGCAGGATTAGAAGCGCGACCCGACCGCAGTGGAGGGGGGCAGATCGGACGAGAAGTGAATAGAATATGAATGTATGATAAGTGTAGGATTGCTCGCTCTCTTCAGTTTCTAATGAATCAGCGGCATCTTATTTACTTGTAAACAAGATGGACGGAGCCCCCGATTAGTGATCAATGTTGACGTAGTTCGATGCTTCTGGAAGTAGAGATAAACGGTGAAAGGCAACATTGACTTCCTGCAAAAGGAAGGACTACAAAAAGAAAATGACAGGAGTATTAGATTGAGGAGAAAAGTAGCAATGCGGAAGTCCTTCAGGACGATACATGGCCCGCAGTGGAGGGAACAATAGATCGATCTCGATAGATGCTATATTCATTTTGTTACAACTCCCTGACGTGGAAAGTAAAGGTTCTGATGGGGAAATAGAAATGTGCGAATTTACGCTGTCTCGGTACGGAAAAAAATGTATGACGGAAGAATCGGTTTTGCCCTCGATCTCGGAATCGGTGATGAATGTGATGAAAGTGCTTTTCCATGAAAGCGGAAGGATCTGAAATTAGTTGTTTCTACTCACACGAAAATCAAGAGATCGAAAATTATAGTTTTCTTTAACTACGCCATCAAGGTCCTCATGAAATGTTCAAGAAAGCACCCATTGCCATTTCCACCATATCATTTCACGTGTAACACTCTCAAGATGTTGGAATTTTCCATGCGCAAAATGAGATTGAGAAAGTATAAGTAAAAGCAAAATGCAATACCCGTACGCAACGCTAGCTGGCTCGTAAGAAGATGGTTTTTGATCACACGGCAAGGCAAGAAATGAGCTCCCGAAAATGCAGCATGGTAGTTGTAGGTTTTTCAGGATGTTTTTCTTTTCTTCATAACGTAGTGATAGTTCCTTGAAGATTTCAATTCATGCAACTGGTGCCACAGGGAAAAGAGACAACGCAAACCGCCGCTGGACAGCGGCTGGTTGGTAGTAGAAAAAAGGGTAGATTTGATTCGAAAAAGTTGCCTGTACCAGAAAAACAACAACAAGATTAAGTAGGAGAATGAATATACCAGCAATACTTCTTGCGAACTACAACCACAAGTACTGATTTATTTTCACGTGAAATAAATAAAAAAAATTCTCGATCAAGAGGTACTTACTCATCATGTCCTCTCTGTGGTGGTTTCTACAATCACTAGTAAATGCGAGAAGTGGATTAAAATGGATTTTCCAGTAGAAGGAAGTACTCGAACTCGACGCAGGAAGGTCCCCCTCCTCTCCGCCCCATTTCTCTGGGGGAGCGCACAGCTTGCGGCGTACCTGGTCATCTCCCATGTCGTTACCTCATCCATCCCGGCGGCATCGTACTCGCTGCCGGTGCGCGTCGGCGATCTGGTTGCGGTCCGAGGGGTGCACGACGGCTCCCTGTTCGAGGTGATTGAAAAACAGGGGAAGGATTCCTGCACGGTGCAGTGCCTACACACGGACAAAGTGAACACGGAGAACTGCCGGCTGTTGGAACCCGTGCGCCCTCTGTGGCGGCCCGCGGACGCGCACTGCCTCCGGCTGGAGAAGCCGGCGCCGACAAACGCCTATTTTGACCCGCCTCCCGCGGCGGATCCGGATTCTGCGAACGAGGACGGGAGAGGACCACCCGACCATGGGGACGGTGCAGCGCACGTGGCACGGGTGGTGGCGGAGAGTGTCGCCCGGCCGCTGCAGGTCTGTCCGAGCAGCGCCACCAAGGACAGTATGAGGACGGATCGAGTGCTGAGCGCACTGGCCCGAGCGCACGCGGCCGACAAGGCTGAGGAGCAACGTAAAGCTGGAGGCGACGCGCCCGCGCCGGTCAGAAGTGGTGGTGGTGCTACTATCAAGGTCGTGGATACGCAGCTCTTTCGGACCATGAACGCACTATCCGCTGACATGCAGCGCCGGCTGGGGATTGCGACGAACGCCTTGATGTCGTCGCAGAGGTCAGGTGGTAGCTACGCCGGAGTTCTGGGGCCGCTGGGTATGGGACTGAACAAGCCGCGGGCCAAAAGCGAAGCCGAGATAATGAATGCGTGGCTCGATACGTATCTAGTGGCCGCCGTGGAGGAAGTGATGCAGCAGCAGGCCGCCGTTGAAGGAAGTGCGGTCGCTTCCGTGGCGGCGCTCAAGTGGGTCGAGTCTAGAGGGCGGGGAAGTGGATCATCGCTACAAAGTTCGCGGGAGGAACATCAAGTGCAAGTGGACGCACTCGCACAGCTGGCGCGGACATCCCACGGAGCAGGCTCCGCGGGGACAACGCCGGGAGTCTCTGCGTCGCCGACGGGGCGAGTCGCAGCTGCCTTCGGGGTGATGCAAGCCCGCGCAGACAGGGAGCGGCGGACTACTGTCGACTTCCAGTCTAATAGGTATCTACGCGTCTTTTTTTTGCGTTATTCGATGAATATCTACCTGCTACAACCTTTGCCGTTCTGCCGGGTCCGAGATTTATTTCTGATTTGACTTCCTCTGATCAACCATGTTGCATTCGCCTTGGCATAAACTACACTAAGTAAGCGCTGCGGTTGAACATGCGAAAGAAGTATTGACCATGCATAGAACCTTCATCACTTTGATCGCACTAAAACAGATTTCACGAAACTCGCGCCCCTCTGCCAAACGAGGAATTATTTGCCGTCAAAAACTTGGAACGGCGGAAGGCGTGGGAATATGGACTTGAAGATTATATCGAGCGCGGAAGTGCCGTAGCGGGACATGACTCAGCCTTGACCGAACCACCACACGCTGCGAAAGTGCTAACGGTATCTCCAAACTACGACGCAAACACTGGCGAGTTCAAGGGTGTCGGTCTCGCCTGGGTTCTTGCGAGAGAGAGTGGGCTACAACTACAACTGCCTGCCGCGGGCGGGGACGATCCTCGTGGAATTCTGTACAGGAACGCGCAATTGTGGGCGTTAGCGGAGTCTTCAAACCCGGCGAAACTGCCCTACGCGGTTGTCGACGAGGAGGAGGTATCAAATGTAAAAATGTCTGGGTCTGGAAGATTGCCAGGTTTGTCATGCACATTTTGCATGACTCCTGATGTCTGTGATGCATGCCGTAGCATCACAGATTTTGTGAGGGCTTCCTGATGCCTATACCGCATGACAAATGCTCTTTCCGCGTAGCAAAACTTGGACTCTCTTTGCTGCTCATGCGATACAGATTTTTTTAGAATCCAAAATCAGCATGACAAGTTGGATTCTTCCAGACCCAGACATTTTTACATTTGATAGGAGGTGGCGCGGCAGTTTGGCGCGGGCGCGGTGTCCCACTTTTTCAACAACGACCTCCGGCAGATGCGGGACCAGCGTCTCAGCTACGTCCAAACCGGGTACTGGAACCAGAATCGGGGAAGCGCCTCGCTGTTCCCACTGCTGATAGTGCTGATCGTGCTGGCCAGTCTGGGCATCCTGTTCCAGGTCTCGCTGCTCGTGCCCCTGGGAAAGGACCCGGAGGTGGATCCCGCCTGGATGCGGGAGGCCGCCTTGTGGGAGATGTGGCGTGCGGAAAATCCGGACGAGGAGTGCGAAAGCATCGCGGACGTGAAAAAGCGTCTGGAGGAATTCAGATTCAAGCTCGAGAGCGAAAGCAAGGGAGTTGTACCAGACACGACGACCGCATCTACTTCTTCACATCTCGGAAACCCGTCGGAAGTGCAGCCGGTTGTTCCCAGTACGGCGCCGGTCGAAAAAAACCAGGTGGACGGGAACACCAGTCAGGAAAACCAGGAGGACTTCCCGGAGCTGCGGTCGGAGGAGGATTTTCTGCAGCCGAAGCTGTCCAACTTGAAGCCGTCTTCCAAGCGACAGCACGCACTGACGGCGGAGGAGAGCGAGTTTCTGGGCAAGCAGGTGGCGGCGTTCCTGGAGGATCAGGACGTCGAGGGGCGGTTCGAGCGCTCCAATTCGGGGACGACGGACTCGGAGCTGGGCGGGCACAAGGGGCTGGCGAAACAAAACGCCGTGAAGAATGCAACCGTCTGTGGGGACAAGGGGCAGGAGATGCGCGAGGCCGCGCTGAAGGCCGCGAGAGGCCGCCACGCCGGCATTTGGTGCGACCGCCGCAAGCGCCGGCCCTGGGCCAACCGGTGGGGCACCGGCGGTGGCTCGGATCATCAGCAGCCGGGAGTCGTCGTCCCGGGCTCCTCCCCGACGGGGTCGGCGACCGAAAACAGCAATGGCGGGCTCCTGTCCGACTTCCACTCCGCGAACAAGAACCAGCAGGTATCCTGAGTAAAAACGTACCCACGCCAGAGTCGGGATGGGGATTTTGCAACACAAACCTAGGAGTTTTGTGAGTCACGCATGACAAGTTTCAGTCCGTAAGGTAGTGCAAGTTAGCAAGGAAAGCCGCATCACAAATCGATCTGCTGATCCTGTTTACAGCATTACAAGTTCCCAAACACGATTGAAAATGCCTGTCATGGGGTTGCGCATCACAAATGTTCCTGTCATGGCAAATCTGCATGACAACTCTGGTGTGGGTACGTTTTTACTCAGGATAACAGGTTACCAGCTACAAACCGGCCGGGCACGAGGTGCAGATCGCCTACGACCGTAACTACCCGCCGGCGCTGGCCTACCCGCTGCCCGGGGACGACGACCTGTCTTGCTGGTCGGATTTTGGCGAAGAGTCTCCCAAGCGGAACAAGGCCCCCCGGTCGTCGACCGATAGCGACCAGCTGCATTTCACCGGCAGGTAAGTAATATGCATATACATTGGGCTGTTGTTCTAGTGTATGACTTTTGATGCTTTTCCACCATCTTCAAGGGTCATTGTCCTTTGGAACTTACTAGATGATTGACATTCATGATCTTTCATGTCAGTCATTGTCCCATGTTGGAGTAGTTGACGCTGCTCCTGTTGTTGGTTGTCACTGGTCTTTGTCTTTCTAGAGCATTCATTGCTTGAAAGTCCCTACAATGCCATTCGTTACTGCATCAAAAATAAGTCGTTGGGGAGGTGCACTTCGGGCACACTTAGTCGCATCGAAAGATGACGCGCCACGCTTTTGTCATGTAGTTCATGTGAACCTCAGTAAAAAAAAAATCTAAACGAATTCATTGACATGATCTTCAGGTCTTCGAATCATGTGGATTCCTGTGTGCCACTGTACTGCGGTTTTGGGGACCACGAAGACTCGCAGGAAATAGGCACGTCCAGCGCCAGCAGTGTGATGGCGGACTTTCATCGCGCCGGAAACAACGGAAACCTTAGCTCAAGCAGCAGCAGCGCGAAAGACCTGTTCTGGTCGGACTATCGGAACTCAAAACTACTGGTGAACAAGCGAGACGGCATATCCTGCGTAAAAACGATCCCAGTTATATGTAGTGAGGTCACCGAACGGTTCTAACCGGGGAGTTTTTTTGCCATGTCCCGTGAAAAACGACCGTCAGTTTTCAAGCGGTCGGAAGCGTTTTTTGACATAAAAAATTTTTAATTATCAAGCGGTCTGTGCTTTGCTGTCAAACAAGCCCGGTCGTAAACTATCGATTCGCACTTGATAAAACGACGCAGGGGAGCCGGCAAAAGGGGCGCCCTTCTGAGGCGCCCGCCGCCTTAGTTTCTGGCGATTTGGGGCGCCCAAAAAGGGGCGCGCAAAAAACGCGCCCAAAATCAGAACAGCGAAACAGCATGGCACGGCCGCGATTTCGGAGCATTTTGGACGGCCGCGAAAGCGGCCGCCTTTTCGCCGGTTTCAGAGCCTGGGAAGCTTTGCAAAAAGCGCCGGCGTGAAAAATAAAAACGCGAAAAAGAAAAAGCGGCCCGCACGCGCAAAGCCAATCCGCATGCTATGGGCCCGATTTTTCTTCGCTTTTTGGGCGCCCCCCGTGGCACCCGGATCGGCCCCATAGCATGGGGGCTGGCTTTCGGGAAGGAATTTCGGGAATTTGCCAAAATTTGCGATGTTTCCCAAGTGGCCGCCATACCGTGCGGCATAACGTTACTCGCGGTGGTATGGTGAGCCCATAAAAAGCAAAGCCGCGGCCAAGGCTGCGGTCGGCAAAAAAACGCCCACGACCTCACTACCCCCGCCCCGGCGGCTATATTTGGTACCCGATTGTCAACAACTACACGGATTTATATGCGCAAACAAACTCCCGGCGAGCTTTGCGGCTTGCTAACGCATGAGGACACGACACGAGCTGGATTTGTAGCATAGTCGTGTCCTGCTCCTGTAGCTAATCTGGCCGCATAACTACACATCCACGGCCTCATCCTGATATTGGAGTTGTACATTTGTACAAAGTTGCTGGTTCCAAACAACTACAACATGTTGACTAGTACGAATAGACTAAAGAGCCGCAACAGAAACAAGCATGCGAGTATGTTGCTGCTTAAGTTAGGGCAAATGAGATTATACATTATACATATGATATACGTCATGAAAAACCTTGGGCGGGGACGTTTTTGCTCAGGATACGGCACACGCGGGTCCGGTTCTGACGAATTGGAGCCTTTCCCTGAGGCGGACGAGGAGGACTTGGAAGATTTCCCCGACCTCGACGAAAATTCGGAGTGGGCGGACCCTGGGCAGGGCCCCGGGTACTCCGTCCGCGCGGTGGACCCGGCGGCGATCCACAGCGATCTGATTTTCTCCGGCCGAGAGCTTCCCGAGGACTGGCACCCGCCTGCGGGTCCGCCGTCGGCCGCGTATCATGATGTGGAACGGGAGGGACGAGGTGGTGCTCCTGCTCGTGGGAACAAGCTGATGAGTGGGTCGTCCGACGAAATAGACGATGGCGAGCTGGAGGATTTTCCAGAAATGGAAGATTGCCCCGACAACGAACTAAACTTGTTTGCTCCTCCTGCGAACGGTTCGAATTTCGACGACCAGCCGGTGTCGTCGAGGAGGTTCCACAACCTGAGCGGGTCGGACGACGCAAATTTGGAGGACTTTCCGGGGATGGAGGAAGAGGAATACGACCACCTGTGCGCCGGCCAACATCTCGCACGGGGCAACAACCAGGAGCAACCGCTGTTGAACCAAGTTGGCGAGACGCAAAGTCAAGCGGCGGCTACTTCCGGGACAATCAGAAGTACGTTGAATAACAAAATGGATGAAGAGGTCGATGACTCCGTGCTAGGTGATGCGAAAAATGGTCGCCGGGCGCCTCATTTGCAGCGCAGTCGCAGTTTCCCGCTGCCCCAGAGGAATCCTGGGGATAGTACGGACAGCGCGACATCAGCGGGGAAGCAGGATGATGAGCTGTACTTCCAGAGGTTCAACGAGCGCTGGAACAACGGTAAAAGCCAACAGAAGTTAGCTATGCCACCTCTGGCGCCCAGCCTGATGAGCCGAAATCTGCTACCGAAGTCCGGGTTAGACAACGAGCGCAGCGCGTCTACCATTCACGAATCGCACAGCTCTTTGGAGCAGTTTCCCGGTAGCGGCGTGGACAGCTTGCAGAAACGCGACGTGGCCGAACTGCCGTCCCCGATGGAAGACCGCAAAAACGTGGAAAGCCTGCCCGGGTCGCACGTGTACTCCGACCCGCCGGCGCTGCAGGAACGGGACAACATGTCCTTTGTCGTCGCAGACTACCATCAAGGAAGCTCCTCCTCGTTCGGGGGAAACCATAAAACGGACGTGAACCTCCAGTATGAAGACCATGACAACGGAATGAAGATGTTGCAGCAGCCCCGAGGAACGGACTGGGCCCACGTGCCGGCCAAGGATCTAGGCTTTGTGGCACAACAAGAGGAGCAACAAGTAGCCTCCACTCCTAGCACGGCGGGAGTTGTTGTTGGGCCTCAGAACAAAACACCAGTGGAAACACCAGTGGCTCCAAGTAGAACGCCGGCAGCAGCTGCTGCGGTGCCGCAAGTTCTAGTACAACAACATCTTCCCCAAACTACGAGCCGTAAGTACTCGAAGCCGCTGGAAACGGGCGCGGATCATGCTTTCGCGGAGAGATCTACCGACACCGGAGGGAGCGGGGGCCCTCGGACGAATAGCACCAGCACCTCCAACGGATCGCCCACCGGAGTCCGGGGGCACACGAACGAAGACGCCGTGTACGCGACTGCGAATCTTCCCCCGAAGCGCCGCCTGACGCGGTCCTATCAAATGTAAAAATGTCTGGGTCTGGAAGAATGCAACTTGTAGTGCGTATTTCAGAACACAGAAAAGTCTCTCATGCATACGTAGCAAAAGCTCCCACTTTTTGCCAGCAAAATAGGGGACTTGTCATGCGGATTCGGCATTGCGGAAGGTTCTCGAAACCTGTGATGCTAGAGCTTCCATGCCAGACCTTCTCTGTCATGCAAAAACAGCATGACTCTTCCAGACCCAGACATTTTTACATTTGATAGGTCCATCAGCGACACCAATCTGTACGGCAGCGGAGCCGCTGCGGGGAAGGAATCCGAGAGGCGAACGAAGTGGAGGGATGCCAAACAAATGATCAAAACAGAGAAGGCCAAGAACGCGGTCAAGCAAGCGAATGCTGTCACGCACGTTGAAAATAAATGGAACGCCACCACCGTGCCGGCGTTGGAGACGTCGATGGTATGATTTAAGTACTATATTTGTACCGCTGAAATAAAGATGACGCGGGTACTCATATAAGTAAGTCAAAGTTATGTAAAAAACTTCTAACACCGATGATCATGAACATGATTGCGTCTTCAAGAGCAGTGAAAGTTCTCCATTCTATTTGACTTTCGTTCGTGACATCAACTCCGTATCATGCTAGCGGCACGTTCGACCCTGTTGAAAGCAAAAGGTGGAAACCCCAACCCCGCAACATACCGTCTCACAAGGACGAGTTGCGTGTATTAAAAATAGGTGAACGTCGACTGAATAACATTAATAAACCAAATGAAACTTCTATATACAGGTGCAGCAAGAGTACTCGAACCGCGAGGCGGGGCTGGAGAACGACAAGCTGCGACACGCTGCAGGTCTCGATACGGACTCGGACAACTTTGATTGTCGAACGGACAGCACGGAGGAGGACGACGTTTCGGACCGGAGCAGCCTGATGTACTACCAGCAGGCCCGGTACCATCGGTTCGGCCACAGTGGCGAAAGCGGGGATTGGCACTACAGCGAGGGCGGGCCCTACGGGGAACGCGCCCGCAAGGCCTTCGTCATGTCCCTTGTGACAGAGAAGACAGAAGAGCTCTACGAGATTCTCGACCGTTGTGGCATCCACGTGCGGTAAAAGAAAAGTTTGGGAGTAGTTCTCACTCGAGATTTGTCTTCCGTCTTGCGGGGAATGATATAAGTAAGTACTTACTTCCCTAGCTGCCTGCTCTTCTTCTAGGGCTATTAATTATATCTTCCGTGTCGAATGAGTAAAATACGCTGGTGGAATAAAGAAAACTGAAAGCAGCACGGTTCTCGGTACGCCTGTACAGCGCTCTGCGAAATGTCTATGATAAAATTCGACCTCTATGTCGCGAATTATAATCAACATCTAGAGAAGGGCAAGCCGCGAACTTTTGTAAACACCTATCCAACGACTTATAAGTACTTGAAGGAGATGAAATATGGTGATAGCGATAATTTCTAGATGTACTGCGAAACAATGTAGTATCCTAAGCGACGCGCGACCCGGGTGCTAGTAGAACCTCCTCCAGATAAGACTCGAACCACTTAGGGAAGCACTTTCGTAGTTTATTACGATAGGGAGTAAAGTTGAAAGAACTTGGATCAGTAGCTCCTGGTATAAACAAACGATCAAACGACTTCTTCATTTGATGGTGCCAAAAAAATGTACCTGACTGTAAAAAATAAAATTTGTACAACGAGTGATAAGTATGAAACCTCCGATGCTGGCAAGACCCTCGTCGTAAATAGTCATTTTTGGAACGATGTTGTTTCTGTAATTCATTTTGGCTCCTCAAGGTCCGGTCGACGAGACCGGTTTGAAACCGGTTTCGTCGACCGGTTTGTTGCCGTAGATTTTTCAAGGATTGTTGCGTTTATTTTTCGTTGTACTCTTGATTGTCATCCCTTCTCTGAGTCAGCGTTTGAAAGTGCGTTGCTTTGGCACCACGAGCCATTGGCGTGCCCATGTTTTCTTGACTTTCGTTTTGCCGTTATCTTGTTGAGCGCGATCAGCGTTGTGGAGTCGTCCCGATGCTATCTTCTTTGTTTTCCCAAATCTTTCGAGAGACAGCTGCAACAGTCGTTGCTCTAGCAGGAGTGGCGAGTGCAGTGGTTCGCTTCTTCAAAATTGCTGCTGCTGTTTCAAAGACTTGATAATCGCGGCGAATACGCGAGTGCGGAAATGCGGAGAGAAAAGATGAGCGGATCAAAATGAACTGTTTTTTCTGCAGATCAAACGTGGTCTGAGCTTGAGCAGTACTGGCGCAAGGAGAGGAGAAGCAGAAAGAAAATATTTAGCACTTCCCCGGACGACGGAGGGAAACAAAATAGTAGAAAAAAATGACGGAAACTATCGCAACACGCCCCGCGCCGGTGGGTTCCTCCACCGTGGCGTCAACTGAGCAGGCATCATCCTCCAGCAAGAACACAGCCGTCGTTGCAGACGCAGAGGCACTGCGGAAGAAGCGGGTTCTGGAACTCTGCATGAACTTTGTCCAGCTCCTCCGAAGAAGACGGTTCAGTTTTTTTGTTGCGCATACAGTAGTTTTCGTTTCGCATACAGTTTCGCGGCTGGGCGAGAACAAACATGCAAAAGGGGGCGCATGACTCGAGACAGAAGTTCTTTCACTTTTAAAGACAAAGAAGGTTCTTGCCGCGTGTACTTCTGGATGACCATCTTGTTGTCGCGGAAGAATCCCTGTGTTTCGTAGTGTTGTCGAGCGTGTAAGTACTTCCAATCAAACGACTAAGGTTCAAGCCCGCGTTGGAGATGGCTGGGGAGATTTTAAAGTTAGAGCCAAACCATCCGCAAGTGGTTATCCTGAGTAAAAACGTCCCCACCCCATAGTTGTCATGCAGATTTGCGATTACAGGAAGATTTGCAATGCGCATCTCCATGAGCGGCATTTCCAATCGCATTTTGGAATTTGTAATGCTGTAAACGCGATGAACAGATGGATTTGTGATGCGGCTGCACTTGCTAAACTGCACTACAGGACGGACTGGAATTTGTTATGTGTTGCTCCCAAAGCTTCTGGGTTTGTGTTGCTAAGTTCCCAAGTTGACTATGGGGTGGGGACGTTTTTACATATGATAGTGGTACAGCACCTGGACATGCTGGAGGAATTGGCAGCGTCGTCTTCGGAGTCCGACGCGGGTTCCAGTTCCTCCTCCTCGTCCGATTCCGAGGAGGACGAGCCCGAGCTTCACTACGTGGCCACTCAGCAGTTCAACCCACAAGACTATCAACATGAATTGAAGTAGTGTCCCCACCACCGGCCCACATGGCAAAGTTTTCAAATAAAGACTTTTGGTCCGCGTCTTGCACGTTTCTTTGAGCGAAGACTATCTCTGCTTCAGATTCATCTAGGTGCGCGAAGCAGCTCCTACATGACAAGTCCCCGCCCCGGTGCTGCGCCGTTCGGCAACATAGACACTCGCTAATATTCTTGCTTGCAAGAAATGTGTCATGCTGATAAAAAATGCCAGGTCGTGGCAAGTGTTTTCATAATTGGGAACTGTTGCAATGCAAACATTTTCCCTTTCATCTGGGGTGGGGGCGCCTTTCAATTTGATAAAGACGGGGAAGCTGGCTCCACCCGCCCGCCCTCGGTCGGCGGGGCGGCGTCGGATACAGGGACCGCACCCTCGGAGTATCCCGTGCGGCGCCTCGACTAGTTTTTGTGAGAAACAATCTGGATCACAACTTCATTCGAAATTTTTACCAAATTGTGGCTCCCTCGCGTGCAGCCACACGTGAACTTCTCGACAGGCGAGATGCATATTATCGAAATGAAGAGAACTGATTTGAACACGCAGTGCCTCGCTGTAGCATCGAACAAATTTTTTGCTGATCAAGAAGCTACTGTTCCGACATCTCAGCATTACCTTCTCTCTCCTTTCGGTCTTCGCGCACGATTTCGATTGCATTCTTGCACTGCTGCGTGTTGTCTGTAGCATCGACGCATCGTCTGCTTTTCCGATTGATTGTTTTGATGGAGAATTTCCGTGCAGAAGCAGCTTTTGCACCAAGAGAAAAGAAGCAGCGTTTCGATCAAGAAAAAAAAGCAGCTTTTACATTCAACAAGAAAGAAACAGATTTGACCTCAAAGAAATCAGCATGGTGTACACCGGCACCCCAAAGATTTTTCTGTACGGCGACAGCTTGACGTATCACGAGAAAAAAGTGTTACAGTTACACAGTAAAGTGCAAGCCCAGCATGACAGGCAACCTCTGTCATGCCAGAAATGCTTCTGAGGTTCATTTCATACGTGTTTTCCCTTATGGTCTGCGCATTGCAAGTTTTCCCTCTCATGCAGAGAAAATTTGTGTTGCTGAAGGTACAACAAATGTGTATCTGTAACACTTTTTTCTTGTGATATGACGCAGTACGGGTCTAGTGAGGTTGGCGGGTGGGCGGCCCGCCTCCAAGGCCTTTACAGTCGCCGCGCCGATGTTGTGAATCGTGGCTTATCGGGCTGGAATAGCCGCTGGGCGCGCGAATACGTCGATGGTGTGGTCTCGCGCGACCTCGGTAACGACAAGTGCATGTTTGCGAGTGTGTGGCTCGGCGCGAACGACGCCTGGCTGCCGTCCGCGACCGCGGGGGGTAACAAAGGCAGCCGGTATGCGGTTGGTGTGGAAGACTTCAATGCGAATCTGTCTTACATAGCGAGGTGTTTGCTTGACAAGACGGATCTGGTCTTCGTTCTCTATCAAATGCAAAAATGTCTGGGTCTGGAAGAATGCAACTTGAAATGCGTATTTCAGAACACAGAGAAGTCTCTCATGCATATGTAGCAAAAGCTCCCCACTTTCTGTCAGCAAAATAGGGGACTTGTCATGCTGATTCGGCATTGCGGAAGCTTCTCGAACTCTGTGATGCTAGAGCTTCCATGCCAGACCTTCTGTGTCATGCAAAAACAGCATGACTCTTCCAGACCCAGACATTTTTACATTTGATATTCTCACCCCACCTCCCATCGCGGAAGACCGGCGCAGGGCGTACGCCCTCCAGCTATACAACGAATATGTTTGCGATCGCGAGCTATGCATATGGTAAAATATGTCGTGGTGGTCTGGAAAGTTATAAATGCAATTTTGGGAATTATGATCAGATTACATCAGATTGGCGCACTGCAATACGTGGCCGAGCATGACAAGTGTTGCAAAGGTTTTAATGGCGACGGTGCAAAGGTTTTTGATGAGGTGCAGTCGGGTATGCGTGAAAAGTGTTGCCATGTGTTGCGCATTCGGCATGGCAGACTGCATTTCTGCATGACAGGCAAGACGATTTTTTCGTGGCTATGCATTACAGAGTTCAGAGCCATGCCCGACGAGCATGGCAAACCTTCCACTCTTTCAGACCCAGACATCATATTTGCACTGGATACGAAAACGCGCACACAGGAAAATACCGGGACGAAGTGAAGAAGGTCGTCGACAGCCTCAGCCAGGCGATAACTGTACGTGGCGAGAGCAAGCGAGTCGTCCTAGTGGACGTGTATGAACTGTTTTGGTCGCGCAGAGAGGACTTGCTACCTGACGGCCTCCATCTCGGCGAGGAGGCAAATACGATCCTGTTTGGCCACCTGAGTTCCCTTCTACACACCGAGGGTCTGGGCGTTGTCGCAGATCCGGTACGGGGACACACGGGGTGCAGTGCGGCGAAGAGCTCCCTGCCGAATCCGCTCCCTTGGCACGACGACACAGCGCAACTGAGATGAAAACCAAAAGAGCGCCGTTCAGCATCAAGCAGCTGCCCGTGAGAAGGGCATTGATGAACTACGATGTCGTGTGTCTGTTGATGTTCCTTGCTCTAGCTCTGTGAATGTCGTGTCTACTGCCTTCATTGAAAAAATCTGTCTGCCGAAGGATCACCCGTCATCCTCGGCCAGTTGATTTCTGACTGCCAGTAAGAAGTACCACTTTGTGAAACTGAAAACAAACAGATCGGAACGCTGAAGATGCTCGCTGATAGCTCGAACACAACTAGAAGGGTGCGATCAAATTACTTTGACTTCTACGGGAGCAGAAACACTCCCAGTAGCAACATACGCTAAGCACTTTTTTGTCCTGAACTCTCCGCTTGGCGTTGTACATCAAATTTTTCCGCAAAAACCTTGCTGCTCTTTTCATCTTGTATACAGCGAGCGCTCCTCTCTGTCCCAAAAAGAGAACGGAACTTCCTCTAGGAGTTCGACGTCGGGGAGTTTATGCAGCGAGCAAAGTACTGCTCAGGTAGAGCACGAAGAGCAAGTACAAAGCAACAATGTCTTCCGGTTGTCCTGCGAGCAAGAAATTTCAAGTTCTGTGCCTGCACGGCCACGCCCAGACAGCGGAGGCGTTTCGGGGTCGTATCGGTTCCATACGCTCGCCGCTGAAGAAGTGGTGCGATTTCCACTTTCTAGACGGCCCCTTTGAGGTCCCTCCGTGCGCGCATTCCGCCGAGCCGGCGCGCAGCTGGATGCAAGTGAGCCCGGACACGGCGCCGAATGTTGACCCGAAGACAGTTTTCGAGTCTTGGCAGACGAGTCTGGAGTTCATTGATAGAATCATCGCTGAGAAGCAGATCGACGCTTTGCTGGGGTTCAGCCTGGGGGCGGCGATGTCGCTCGGGGTGATGCTCAACGACATCGCAACTGTGAGTCGAGGAACAAACGAAGGACCCGAAACAGCATCTTCAAGATATAAGTTCGTCGCCCTCTTCGCTGGGTTCATCCCCTTCAAAAACCCCGAGCTGGAGCACATCTTGCGAGCGAAACTGAGAGAAGTTGGATATCGTAGGGGAAAATCCTCCCTCCCCATATCGAAAAGATATGTCTCAGAAAATTTGTAATGCTGATTTGTGTCCACAAATCGTCTCTGTCTTGCAAGAACGCAACTCCACTGGCTCCGCCGCATTCTGCAGGCGGTTTGTGATGCTGTTGGCCCTACAGACTAGACGTTTGCCATGCTCAGCGCCTGGCCCAAAACGTCGCTACTCAGTCTGAGTACACTACGCATAGGCCTGCAGTCCTCTCCAGCACGACAGGCCTGATTTGTGTACGCAAATCCAGCGTCAGAAACTTCGCGGCGATATGGGAAGGGGGGATTGTTCCTTTTGGTATCGGAAGCTCCAGGCTTCCGCCAAGTTTTCACTGTTACGGGATGGACGACCATATTATTCTTGCAGAGCACAGTGAGGAGGTCGCCACTTTTTTTCCCGATGCCTGCGTCTTTACTCACCCAGGGGGGCACTTGGTGCCCTCCCAAGCAAAAAATCCGCTGCGCGATTTCGTGCAGCTACTAAGCGAAAAATCGCAGGCGCCCTGAACCAGGACAGACTAGTAGAAGTACTATAATCCTTAAGTGAAGATAAGTCGAAGTGTTATAACTTCGGTTGAGTTGTGACCGAAAGAAAAAAGAAACAGGCACACTGCTCGGGGTTCTCGCGCAAACGGCGAAGAAGCCTCTTGTTGCAGACGTTGCAGTGGGCTCGCCTCCGACCTAGACTCACCGGGTTTCTGTCGTCGAAATGATTCAGAGTGTACTTAAGTGGAAGTGCGTAAGGACGTCAGCGAGGGCGGATAAATTTTAGAGAGCATGTGTTTTGAAAGGCGTCACGTTTGCCGTGAAGTATGGGCCGCGGCTCTTGTCGTGTCAATTGCTTAATACGTCGAACAACTACATCGTTAGGTTAAGGTTTTGACCTCGATCTGAATACGAGATAACGTAATACAAGATATCATGAAGTGACGCGATGGGCGGCTTTCGCTGCCCGGCGCCCCCAGGAATCGTGGGCCTTTGCCTACTTTCTTTGCCCTTGCAGTTGGTCCTATGGTGCGTCCCTTGTGTCGCTGAATTACAACAAAGCGTATTCGCCGCTTGCGGATACCACTGGACCGCCGGCCAGGTCTCGATCGCGAGCACGCGCTTCGCGGACGATGCGCATCGCCAGGGCCTTGGTCAAAAATGGAGCGCGTCGTCCCGGGGCACCGGGAGCGCTTCGACCGCCTCGGCGAACTTGCGTACCCTGGAAATGGGGGTAATCACCGCATCGGACTGCGTTACTAAACAAATGCATGGCAATGTTCCTGGCAGGAAGAAGCTTCGGCGCAATTGTGCGAAATCTCATCTCCGGAAAAAGGGAGAAAGTGCCGGGCTATTATGGAGCACCACGCTTGCGGGTATCTCGGTGGGCGCTTTTCGATCGTTCTCATGACAACATTGTTGCAAGTTGTACAAACTTCCGCAGTTATCTAAAGTTTCGTCATATGGTCACAAATATTAATCTACGCTCTCAGGTGTCGCTGTGGCAAGCGCCAATGGAGGTTGGGACTCCTTAAGTGAATTTGTTCCCTATGGGTACAAACTACTTTCTCTATGTCTATCACGCAACCTGCAAAAGTCTCCTTGGGCTTCATATTGCCGTGGAAATGCAGACCAAGGAGAGCTACGGCCCTCATGTCCGGCCAGCGGAGCTGATGAGCAGGAATATCGCACCGGCTACGGTATACGACGTACAAGAACTTACGGCATGGCGACTTTTTTAATTTGATGCGGGTCCAATGGTCTTGTGTCCGTGTGTGGATGTGAACGAAAGTGCGTCGCTCTGTCTGGGACAGCATGCGCTTGAACTGGACTTTCTTTCCTGGAATGACGGCGGAAAAAAAAGCAGCTTTTGCATTTTCGTTCGGAAAAAACCTTTTTTCAAGGTCTACTCGTGGCTCTCTACTGCACATCTGCGAAAGGCAGCGCCCCCGAGGGCAGAGAAGGGGCTACGCCTTGCACAAGTTTAGCGGCTCTGCAAAGTCGCATCGGTATGAAGGACGGCTCGACGTCGCGCGAGTTTTTCGGCTCGCCCTGGCAAAGGCACCTGACAGCGTATGGCAGCGTCACATATGAGCCATCCTCTTCGCACGAAGAGTCCAGCACACTGACCGGTGGAATCGTGGTCCATGCGTTCCTGCCGGCCGGAAGGTACATCTATTCGCTCTTGCTCTGAGCACCATGCATCGCATTCTCATTCAACCGCACGTCGTCGCCGCAGTCTAACCGTTGAAGGTTCAAGCGCTGCATTGACTTTGGTTCAGGTGTAGACCACCTGGGGCCGGAATGGCCTTACTGCAACATGTGTTTCGTTCTGCATGTATACTTAATATATAAGAAATGTAAATGTGATCTTTTTGCAAAGGATTCTGACGACCAGACATCGAGACTCATACACCTGTGAGCGGTCAGCGAGATAAAATGCGAAAGCGCTTTAGTCAGCCGTGGCCACCCCGTGCGTGCACGTTAAGGCCACACACGGCACCCGGAGCCGATGGTAACGGCGCTGGGCGCCGACGGTAGGCGCAGGACGCAGTTCGCTTTGTGCGTGGCACGCTGTGCCGCATCGCCGCACCATAGTGGTAGGCGCCCCCTATTTCGCTGGTCCAGCAGGAAGTCTCGCTTGGCGATTCACTTTTTTGCACAATGCTCTGGCTGTCGACTATGGACTTAAGACGGGATGCTGTGAACGTGCCGGGCCTTACGTTCGTAGTCTTCACGTGATTCGATTGTTGCGCTTTGCTGGCGAGAAACGCCCTCGCGCGCTCACATCATCCAGCTACTGTTCCTATTGGCAGCATGGTCGTGCCAACCATGTGTAGACTTACTTGATAATGATATTAGTGATACCACATTACCAGCCCCAGGCCCAGCCGGACATGTAGCAGCCACCCGAGTGGCGAAGACGGGCCGGGTAGTTAGGTGCCGCACTGCGTGCAGGCTTACCACAGCCAGCTCTGGTTTACAATTTTGAGCCCGTGATAGATTAGACAAGCCGGCGACTCATCGCGCCGGCGGGTCAAAGCCGGCTGGATTCGTGCGGCCGACGAGGTGCCACAGGGCGTCGGTTTTAGATGGAGGCGCAAGGCGTGCGCTCCTGGGCTCGCTCCTGCTCCTGTCGCACTTACTGTTGTGACTTATTTGTGCAGTGCTGCAGGAGCACGGGCACGGCGGAGGAGCGCGGCCACTTTTCTGGCGCGGGCTTCGCGGTGGCAGTGCTGTGCCTACTGCGCGCCGCGCCGCTGGATGGTGGCTGCACAAACGACGCTGCGACACATCGCTGACGCTACTTTTTGTACAGAACGAAGTCGCCTCTTGTGGTGAAGACGGCGATGAGATATTCATACACAAGCCGCAAGCCTAGGGGTAGCAGCGCCACAAGTATTTTGGAAAAAGCAGTATCGGTCGTGCTCGTGTAGCAAGAACAATTATGCAAAAACAAATGAAATAGAAAGACACCATGGACCAGGCGCCAAGTGTGCGGAACGGGCAGGACGTTGATGTTGACGTTGGAAGAGTCGCTGCAAGAACCCGAGAACGCAGACTGGATGTCGCTGGCCACCCTGCTGCTTGTTATTTGGGTACTGGAATTACTGCCCGTCGAGCACAAAGGTAGTGCGATCCTGAACTCTGTCGCGACCCAAATTTATTACCGGCGCGGGGGGAGCTTCCAGCTATCGCGCAGTCATTCGAGGCGCCGAGGAGCGGCCCTCGCCGAACAGGCCGGGCCACGGAAAGGAGAGACCCAGGCGGAGCATGAGCTGCACGCATCCCCTTTCCCAGACTGCGTGGGGGCTGGCGATCGTCGCCGCCACAGCTGCACGCATTCCCGCGCTATGTGGGGGCTGGCAATCGTCTTTCTCGGGTCGCCGCTGGTCGTTCCACGACAGGCGCAGAAGCAAGGTCCTGTCGTCCGCGGGTTGGTGGTTGACAACGCGGACCAGGGTGCGCTCGCTCCCGGTGTACCAGACCACCACAGCCTCAGAAAAAATACGAATCCCGAGGAAGACCCAGACTCTTGGGAGACGGACCCGGACGAATTTGAACAAGCGAGACTTCCCCGCGACGCGACGCCCAACCTAACGAGTCCGGGTGGTGCCGCGGCCCATTTTGAGCAGGAGAAACTGTACCACGCCATCCTACACCCCGAGCACAGCTTTGAGCAACGTGGCATGACTTTCGTTGACCTCGGACTGGGGCCGAACCGTGCTGCTGGAGGCTGCCTGGGTAGTTGCCTCGGGGGGCTCATGAGTCGCGTCGGGATGACTGAGGCTCACTCTGCGGAGGCTGCCGAGTGGGACCACAACCACTTAGAAAACCTCAAAAGCCACGCAGAACAAGGACAGACGAGCAAAACTGCTTCCCTTCTGTTGCGTAAAGTGCAACAAAATCTGCGAGAAGCACTCACCGGGCAGAAAGCGGAAAAAGCGACGCAACAAGGTGGTCGTGATATGTAGTGAGGTCACGAGCGTTCTAATCTAGCGGCTTTCTTGACAGCCCACACGCAAAACGACCGGAAGTTTGCAATCGGCCGGAAGTGTTTTTGGACAAAAAGGGTTTCCATTCATCAATCGGGTGCGGCCTTGTTGTCAAACAAGTGCGGGCGAATTCTATCGATTGCCGATTGATGTGGCAGCCAAAGCGTGCCCCGCGCGCAAAGCGCTCTTTGCGAGATGCTCATCCATCGCAAACGCGGCGCGAGTAGGCTCTGCTGTTGCCATATGGGACAGACTCGAGGGCACGCAATCACTCGCAAAGCCGGGTAGTTCCACTGCCGTTTGGCCGCCAGAGAGCGGGCTTCGGAAAAGTTGGCCAATTTTTCGAAAAAGCAGAAAAATCTGCGCAGCCAGTTCGGAGGACAGGTTAAAAAGCGGGCTTTTTCGGGTTCGCCCGATGTGATTCCGAAGAAAGGGGCCCGATGGTTGGGCTGCGCCCGATGTTGTGGAGCGTTTGGCTGCGGAAACTGCGTCACCTCCAGGCCGCTGCGGCCGATCTGTTTGCGCACAAAAAAAAAGCGCACTGCTTTGCACAATACAAGTGGCTCACGACGGACAAAGTCGAGTGATTTTGTTCGGGGTCCTGTGTTCAAAGTCCGGTCGATGGACCCTCGCCGATGATTTTCGTCTCTTCTTTTTCTGGCCGGTGCTTATTTTTCGAGCTTGACCTCGATGTCTTGCCGACCACTGATGTCCACCTTTTGCAGTGTCCACGCACAAGCGGGATCGTCGAACGCGGGATGGGGAGGGGCCCCATTTGTTTGCCGCGGCGCGAGGCCGCAAGCTTCGGGGCCACGTCTACCACCAGAAGTAGTCCGCCCGGGGGCCGCTCCATGGGTCTGTGTCTGAAGCCTAGTACAGGCATCCGCAAAAAAGGAAACGCCCGCACTTTTTTGCAGATATGAACCCAAAAAAAACGGCCGACTTTCTGTATTGCCCGAAAGCCGATGCTGGGCACCCGAAAAGCCACTTTTTTTTCCAAAATGCAAAGCCGCCCGATCGAAAGTGGCCGCTGGAAGATGATTTTAGAAATTTCCGCGACTCCATGCCATCGGGATTGCATGAGCAAGAATGGAGTCAGATCCTGCGGAGGCGTGTCACACCCGCACGGCTTCCGCCCTCTGTGAGGTTCAAGGCGGAATCCCTTCCCCGTATTGGAATCGGCCGACTAACTTGGGTGGCCCAAATGGGCATCCTGAAATGAAGGGAATTGCGCAACTTTTTCAAGTTTGTGCATTTTTTCTGGCTAGCGTGCCCCCGTGCATAACGGTATGCGCGACGGAATGCTGCTCGCCGAAAAGCGCAGTCTTTTCTTTGTGCGACACAGTGCTGCCCGTCAAGTTTGCGGTCCAACACTGCAGCCCGCCTCGGGCCGCGCTCTCATCCTCTGACCAGGAGGTCAAGGAATGCGCGGCAGCCTTCGCGCGGACTAGGGTGCTTCGCACACTTTCGGTTATCGATATCGGCTTCCGGGCGCGACCTTCATAAAACGACGCAAGGGAGCCGGCAAAAGGGGCGCCCATCTCAGGCGCCCCGCGCACCTAATTCCGCCGATATGGGGCGCCGAAAAAGGAGTCGCCAAAAAAAGTGGCAAGAGTAGAAAAACCGCGAAGCTGCATGCTATGGGCGTCATTTTTGCCTGCTTTCGGAGGTCGCAAAGCCGGCCACCAAGGTAAAAGAAAAAAAGGCAAACGCCGCCAAAATTCGAAGGCGGCTCCGCATGCTATTGGCCCGACTCTGGGGGCCCGTAGGGCGGGCCCTGGCGGAGGCCCGGGAGTGGCCATAGCATGCGGGGGGGCGCTTGCGCTTCTCTTCTGGAGGCAGCAGGGGCGTGGCTTTTCAGCCAAGAAAACCAAAAAGCGCGAGCGCGATCAGAGGCAGCACGCCAAGCGGCATGCGATGGGCCCGATTTGGGGGGCCATAGGGCCGACCGTGGCGGACGCCCTGGAGGGGCCATAGCATGCTGGGAAGGTTTTCGGGCTTTGGAGACGGGGAGATGGCGACTTGTGGCCATGATACCCACCGCCCCCGAGACCATGCGCTGGGGGCTTGCAGTTAATTAAGAAAGCCGCTATGACCTCCTCACTACCGCCGCGGACGCGGCTGCTATTGGTAGTAAAAGCATGAGCACGAAGATGGCAGCGCAGACACTCAAAGCAATTGCCCGAAAAGAAACCTTCGAAAAGTTTTCAAGTGGAGCGGTCAAGAGCTTTGCCGGCGACTTTTGGATGGCTCTAAAAAGTGTGCCCGCGCTATCTGGTTCCGCAAATGGTCTCCAAGTGCTAACGTCGCATTTCCATGAGCCTGGCGGGCTCGGGACGTGGATGCGCAAAGAGCTGCAAGTGCATTTGATCGAGATGGTCGCGGAGCAAGTTCTACATTACAGTTTTCGAAGAAAACGATGCGCACGATGAAGCTCTGCGCAAGGTTTTTGAAAAGCCGGACAACGTCGGCGAGACGCACGCCCCGCGGGGGCACAGCAGACGCGACAAACATGAAGCGCTAGCAAAACACAGAGGCAAGCGGGGCGATCGACATCATGAGAGGAAAGAAAGCAGAGCTTCGGGCGGAGCGTGGTCCCAACACCTCAAGACGGCCCATGTGCACAAGACGACAAGCAGCGCGAAGTTTACATTTTACAATGAGGTCAAAGATTGCCCCAAGCCCGGCACCCCAGCCCCCGACGCGGATGCAATTCCAATTTTTTGCTTTAAGCCGTTGTACAAAAAGGAAGGCGGCGTCCGAATCAACCAACTCCGTATTCGCGCTCCCGACGGGAACGCGCGTAATGCGCTCACGATCCCCAATAAGCTCCTCACTGAAGCGCACAATCTACTTCACAAAGACCATCTGGGCACGACGTTGCTGAGCTTGCTGTCGGATGCAGTCAGCGACTATTTTTTAATTCTGGTTTGGGAGGAATTGAAGGACGCAATCGTGGTATTCTTTCAGGACGTTGCGCAAGGAATCCTCGGCGCCATAATTGGCAGTCTACCGGGCTTTGAATCCTTGATTCGACACGTCACGAATGCAGCTAATGCGCTGATGCTGAAATTCATAGCGCGGAAGATTATGGAGGTGGTTAACACCGTGCCGGAAGCTGTGCTTGAACGCGGGATTCCAGACTTTATAATGAGTGAGACTGTTACGCACCAGCTCGAATCCTTCAATTGGGTTGCAATCGCAGTGCTGGCCTTGAAAGAACCCAAGTTGCTGGAAATATGGGGGCGCAAAAGTTGTATTTGCCGAAAGTTGTGAAAAGCCTTTTGCTGTAGTCAAAAAAATGCGTATAGCCTGCCACTATTGAATACCTAACGGGGCTGCTAGCTTACTGACGGCGCCTCTCAGGAGCTAAAGAGGAAAATCTCCGCGCTGCTGCTCCGCGGACTTGCCTCTGATCGCCCCGAAAGGCTGGAGGTGCTTCAGCACGGCCTCATGCAGTCCAGCGGCTAGGCAATGCGTTTCACTTTCAATCTGTACAAGCCGGCCGGAGTGGAGGGCGCACATGTAAACGGCCGCGGCTGCGTTTCCGCTTGGCCCTACTGCCTCGCAGCTGTGCGCGCGTGTGTCGGCACTTGCGCGCGCTCTTTGACCCTTTTGGAGAGGGGCCGGTAGGGCCATCGCGATTCGAAGAAAAACTGGCCGGCTCGCTTTTTTTCTAGGGTTCCGGGCGGCCCTCCGGCCGCCCCTCTTTGGGAGGGTTCCGGAAAGGCCTGCGCGGCTAACGAATGTGCGCGGAACCCGCTAGAGACGACAACGCCAGGGCCTGCGTAGGTATCTCGCGGGGCGCCCGCAGCTTCTAGGCCTTGATCCATGCCATGGCGACAAGCATCTGCAGCAAGAGCGCGACCAGGGAACCGAGGCAACATATTGCGAGCGCCCAGCGCTTTTGCAATAAAACACTAACCACAAAACGACCCGCAGCGCCCCGGCGCCCCCCCCGCGTCAGTCTTGCTTCTCTTAGCCCTTAGCGCATTTTTGCTTTTGGGAACAAACAAGCTGGCGAAAACAAACGGCGCGCAAGCCAGCCCCCCGCCCTTGTCCGTGCGCACTTTGCCAAGCTAGGCGCCGCGGAAAAATGCGCGCAGAAAGTTTTTCACGGCGTGCGACTTTTGCGACGCGATGCAAGAGCTGGACGAGCAGCGGCGCGGCCGACGGGCAGCCGGCTGCACCATTGCCACTCGCTACGAGATGGGACACATTTGTCAGCGACCATCTGGACCCGTCGAAGGTAGCGCCCGTCGTCGTCGACGATCTGGCAGCGAATTCGCTTGCGCTTTCCGTGGAAGCCGCGCTGTGCCATGTGATTGGAGACAGCTTTCTAATTTTGCTCAAGGATTTTGGAGTAGCGGATCTGATGGCGATCATCACTCTAGCGCGGCCACTGGTGCGTCGGTTCGCAGAAGAGGTGGGCTGGCAATTCTTTGGCGCTTTGTACAAGATGAAAGTCGGTCAGGCCGGCCTGCAGCCAGGACTCGTCGGCGGCGCTCGGAGCGCGATCACCACGAGCGTCAAGGCATGGATGGAGTCACAGCGCTTCGGAGTCTACGTCCACAACGTCAAAAACGCGGGCGCCGGAGTATAGATACAATGAACGCCCTGCACCGATCAGGAGGAGTCAAGTCGACCCACAGCCGCCGAGGGACCTCCAGGAGACGCCTAGTAGCCTACTAAGTAAGGAAGCGCTTGCCCTTTATTTCATCATCGAACCGAGGAGGGGCGCCATCGATAACCCCTCACAGTTTCGACGATGGTGGGCCGGCAATGGTTGCGCCCCCCCGAGGCGCCCGGCATTGTAAGTTCTGGCGATCCATCTGGCGCGCCCAAAAAAACCGCGCGCGAGGCCAGAGGCGCGCAATCGCATGGCCTGGCCGCGCGCGGTGTTGATGGTGGCGTTTTTTTGCGGCCGCCCGCGGATTTCTTCTTTTTTCCCCCGGGCCACCAGCCTGCGAAGCTTCGCGGGAAGGGCGCGGCGCCTTCCGAAACATGTCGGGCAAAGAAGATAGAGCGAATCAGGCCCGTGAAGCCGGCCGGCGGGGTGTTGGCCCGCGGGGGCAGGGCAGGCCCCCAGCCTGCGGAGGCCCGCGGAAAGGGTGTGGCGCCTTCCAAAAAACGTCGGGCGAAGAAGATAGAGCGCATCCGGTCCGTGAAGCCGGCCCGCCAGGGCAGGGCAGGGCAGGGCAGGGCAGGGCAGGGCAGGGCAGGGCAGGGCAGGGCAGGGCAGGGCAGGGCAGGGCAGGGCAGGGCAGGGCAGGCGCGCGGGCAGCGGTTGACCTTCACGCCGAGCCCCGCCCTCTTACTTGCTGCCCTTGTGTGGTTACCCCTCGGCCCACGTGCTCTCGTTGTGCCTTGTGTTGCTCTGAAAGAATGCGTGGCCTTCGTTGCCCGCCCGGGCCGGTGGCTCTCCCGCCTAACCTTGGCCCATGGGCTTGCCGACCTACCTTCACGCCGGTGAATTCTCATCCTGAGCAAAAACACCCCCGCCCCAGAGTCCCAGCGAGAAGCACGGCGCGGATTCGGTTACCAAATCCAAAAAGAAGCAAGGGCGCGCGCATTTTGTGGGCTCCATAGATAGCATGCGGAGAAGATTCCAGCCGCCTCCCAATGCCGACCATGGCGCGGCGGACGGCTACCAAAAAGCTTCGGACAATGCAAACTCTTGCGATTTCAGTAGTGTGCTGGTGCGCAGACAAGCGGCCGGCAGGGTGCTCCATAGATGGGCAGCGCCCCTCTTCGTTTTGTCGACGTTGACAGAGGAACTCCGCCAGTTCCTTGGCTATTAGACCGTTACACGACCAGCAACCGAGCGCAGAGGCTCGGGCGGGCTGAACGCGTTGCGCCTTGTGTGTAGAGTGGGGCCAGGTCGTGACTCCGGTCCTTTTTAGTTGCGTTCAGTCCCTGCGCGCTCCTTGGAGACTGCGCTTCTTGAAACACGGGCCAGGTGCTGTCAGGCTTGGCTCTAAATCAGGCCACTTTCCTTGTGATCGTCGCCGTCGGATGTAAGTCGTTGGGCGGCATGGGCACCTAGATTCGTTGCGATTCTTCGCCAGTTCGTGTGGTTTGGAATGATTTCGCGGGCCGCCGGGCTCGATTTCTTGATCTGCCTTGCATTGGCTAAAAACGGCGAGCCCCGAGGGCGCCATGGCTGCCCCCGGGGTTCCGCAAATTATGCCAATCCCCCTGGTATGGCCCCCCTCGCATGATCAGCCAGAACCCGCGGGGCCGAGCGACCGTAGCAGCGCCATGCCGCCGGGAGTTGGGCCCCCTGTCGCCCTCGGGGGGCCCCTAGCGTGCGGCCTCGGGCGCGCCCTTTTTCATTTTGCGAAAGCAGGCAGCTTCATGGGCCAGAAGATAACTAACAGCGAACCCCGGCGCCACGGCCGCCCTCTGGGTTCCGGCCGGCTGGCAATTATGCACATCCGCATGCTATTGCCCCCCGTGCTGTATCACACACCCATACCCCGCCGGGCCTTGGCCGCGCCATACCAACCTTCCGGACTGAAGTCCCCTCCCTTCCTCGAGGGAGGCCCATGGTGTGCGGCTTCGGGCGCGTTTTTTCTTTTTTGCGAAGGCCGGCAGCCTCGAGGGCTGGCATAATTCGCGGGGCCCCTTGCGTGGCCAGGCCGCCGGGGCTCGCAGTCCATTTTCTAAGCACTCAAGAAATTGGCGAAGATGAAGATCTCAACTGTCAGAAAAAGCGAAGGGGGCGCGGCACTATGACGCACCCCGGCCGACCGATTGTCTGCGACCGAGCGTGCCAGAATGCCACTGCAGTCGGAAGGATTTGCATCGCTTCAAGCTTTTCAGTAACCGCCGCGCCATTGTCGGAATAAATTGGGCAACGGCTGTCATTCTAATCCGCATGCCATGAGGGCCACAAATTGCGCGCATTCTTTTTTTGGATTTGGTAACCAGGCCGACGCCAATCCCCTCGACGCAGCTCTGGGGCGGGGCTGTTTTTGCTCAGGATAGTGCCTGTGCCTGTTTTTCGATCGTTGAATGGGGCCAGTCGCTGAGGCCCTGCCTCGGCAAATCGTTGAGGCCTCCCAGGCCGCTGGGGTGCACTCGTTGAGATGCAGCCGCTGGGATTTCAATTTCTGTATAACAACCGACAATAAGTAATCCTAAGCGGCAGGGCGGTTGGATAGAGAAACGGCGGCAAGCTTTCGCAGTGTCGAGTGAGAAGGATTGCGCACACTTTGCGCTTGGGCACGTTTGTGGAGTCCAACTCCAAGTCTGTAGTCGAGTGCATCATGTACGAAGACACGTGGCAACGTGATGCAGTACTGCAGGCGGGGGATATCGCAGCACATGCATACAACAGCAAGAAATGCCCTGCGCTCAAGCATCACGAGCAGCCAAACCGATCCACAGCCCCATGGATGCGCATCTTCGTCAAGTGCCTTATATAGAATACCACGCAAGCAAAAGCACCCACGCCGGCACCTCGGCGAATTACTGACATGGCTGACCTTTTTATCCGGCCCTTGAATATGTGAGCTCACAGGCTGAAGAATCAATAGAGTTCTGGTTTGTGTGACAAGGAAACAGCTCGGGCCTAGCGAAGCGGCCCGGGCAGGCGGCGCAGGAACACAAGGCGGATTTTTATAAATTGATGCGTCCTACTTCTCGCCTGGCGTTGCCCGTGTTGTTCTGGTCCCGGGAAGCCCTTAAACTCGCGGCCAAGTTTCATCGCGGTTGTAGGTCTCTCAGTTTCCCAGAAATTTTTCTCCCACCTTGCCCGCCCTCAGTCGTGCTTCGCGGGTTTGTTGTCGAGACAAAACCCTTATCCAGCGGGGTGCGGTCTGGCGACCTGCGTTCGCCAGCTAGGCCCGTTGTTGTTTCCGACGGATCAACTTATAAAATGTAGAACTACATAAACAGATTCGCACTCTGCCACCTCCTACTTGGTCAGTGTGTTCATTCTTGGACTGCAGAAGGACTCCTCGACAAGGTGCAGAGCTACTTCGAGGACGAGAAGCGGGTCGCTCCGATTGCTGCGCCCCGCCAACGCGCGACGGGCCCACGCCCCCCCGAAACGGCGCCAGATCTGGCGAAGAAGACCGGCCGCGCGCGCCAGCCCCCAGCCCACGCGACGCGTCCAAAGATGAAGCCGAGGCTGCGAGGAGCCTCGTTTATTCAAGAAAGCGTCGAAGTTGGCGATCGGATCGAAAACTACTTCGGAGTGACGGAAGACGCAGAGGTTGAAGGCTCCGCGCACCAAACAGCTGACCTGCTTTTGCCAGGTGGTCCGCTACACTACAATACCACGGCAGACATAGAGCGCGGAGCGTTCCTACAGTTGTCACAGGAGCAGCATGTCGGGCGTTCATTTTTTCTTGCGGAAGAAACCGTAAAAAAAGTCACGGAATTTTTTAACGACGGCCGCAGTGTTCTCGTAAAAACAATCACGTCGCTTTTTATGGGCTCTTTTGTCAGCAAGTTTGTGCCGACGACTGCCATCCTGGACCTCCTGCATGACATCGACGCGATGCTCCGGCACTGTGCGGCCGAAGCGGCTGTTTCCTCAGTGATAACCGCGGTCGTTGAGCAGAGGGATGTGGATTTCAGTCCGCACGAGGTTGCGGCTCTCACGCACGTCTTGTCACAAGAATTTCACGGCGATGCAGAATTCTGGAAACAGGCCCGCTGGTTCCGCTTGCCAGACGAACTCGTCAGTGACCAACTTCAGGGGATTGAGGAAACAGTGGGTGCTGTTCTGCCGAGTCTGCACGAATTCATAACAATGAAGGACTTCAACGGGGAGGCCATCACGAAGGCCATCGAGGATGCCATCACGAAGGGTGTTGAGGAAGTAGATAAATTGATCAAGCGCCTCAAGGACAAGATCGCCAGCCACGGGCACGGGAACGACAACCGAGCCAGCTATCTTGAGCTTCGCGACCAGGGCTCCCGTCCGAGTGCATTTGCGCAAGCAGCACCATCGCCGGATCGTGCTGCCAGGTACGCGAAAAAGGCGCTCCGAACACGGGCTTCCACGGCCATGCCAGCAGGGCCGGCGGCTGCGCTGAAGAGTTTGCCCGGCCACGACCTCGAGGTTGATTGGACCGGAGAGTTTTCCGACCCTACACCGTTCGAGGAGTACACGCACGAAGGGCACCTCGCGACAGCGTTGGCGAAGCAACTATGCGTCGCGAATATAAAGTCAGGGTCAGAGCAGGTAGCTAAAGCACAGACATTGACAGTTCCGCTTGTGTGGGGAAGCAAGGTTCAACCACGCAGACAGACGCTATTAAGTAAGTTTTTGTTTGCGCCGCGATAGCTAGACTCCAAAATGATAGAAGGAGTGAGTCCTCGCACATGGACAGGCGAAGCGTTAGAGTCGAACAGATTCAACTCATCAGGTCGCACCATGAAAATTTCTGAAGTCGCAATTTATTACCAGCTTCCCGCACATTCGCGCCAGCAGACTTTTGAGGTCCATTACCGCTCCTCCTGTGTTGAACATGAGCCGCTTTCTGCCTGACGATGACGCCTCTTCGCAATGCATAGCAAGGCATCGAGTCGAGCCCCGAGCCTGAGAGTACGAGCCAACTCAGCGAATTACCTTCGCCGGACGAACCCGAAGCCCCCCCGCTTACAGAACACGCGGCGGACCGCCACGCCGGAAATCGCGAGCTTTCCCGAAGCGACGCTGAGTTGCCCGCGCGGATGCCAGACAAGGTTTCTGGGAGCCCGGATGCCGGCGCACGGAATCAGGAGAAAGCTGACGTCGAGACGGTCGAAACACCGGTGCCACAACCACAAAAATGATCGGTGGCGAAAATCTTTTTCCACTGTAAGCTAAAGCTTGACACTCAGATATCATCTGACGAGAGGCCGGTGAAAACCGAAATGGCTTTTGTTTCCCAAGAAAGACACTCTGCACTTACAAGGATATGACCTTATGGTGTTTCAGATATGATGTAGGTAGTTTGAAACAATCACGTTGATGAGTAGAACAGGGGCAGCCACTGGTTCACGCTTTAAAATCAACCGATCACGATTTTTTTTTTTAATATTGATTTATTCTTGATTGATTGTAGTGAATTATCGTCAAGAACACGGGAAACGCAGTCTTCTGGTACTTAAAACCAGAGCGCTTTGCTCTCGGGGACCTGCCCTCCACCCAATCTGAATCAGTCGGCATACAGTACTACATGTGATCATTGGTCCTCAAAGAACCGCCGCCTTCCAAAGCAAAAGTCGCTTTCGACTTCCGAAGGGCGAGTGCAAAGCAACAGGAGCCACGAAGTTCGAGGCTGCCGAAGTCGCGGGCAATGGAGTGGCGCCGCGCGCGTGACAAAATCGGCGCCGTCCAGAGTTCCGCCACTTCGCCAGACGGGACGGAGCGCCCTGCTCCGTTTTTCGTTCTACAAGACCACTACAACGCGAACGCTTCGCATTCACTCAAATCCCGCGCGCCCTTCTCGTGGGAGGCCCTTGTGTAGTCGGACCCTGTGGCGCATTGCCCAGAGGCGGCGGCCCATACCAACCGTCGAGGCGTCCTTGGCTCGAGGCCCCTCCCGTTCCTTGGTCCGGAGTTCTCTGCGCGACACCCTCACGTGGGGTTTTGGCAGTTTCTGAAAGTCAAATTTCCAAAAGGTACCCTACGGACCCGGTGCCGCACCCTGGGAGCCGGGTTGCCAGCACACATGTCCGACGCGCCTGGCCGTCCGACGCCAGGTCTGACCGCCTGCCCGCCGCCAGACTCTGGGGCGCCTAACCGCTCCCCCGGGCCACAGGCTGCCTGTTTCTCCGCAGTACTTGGTCCGGGGTGCCTGGTCTGTAAAGTACCTGGCTTCAGGGCTCCCCCTGGTCCACACCTGTGCCAGTGGCGACTGCCTGTCCCTGCTTGCGTATGTTTTTGCTCTTGGGCTTGGGATTCGAACATCGCGAGCGCCCGCAGACCGATCGAAATGCTCGAACCAGACGAACCTCCGTGGATCGGTCGTTTTAGAAGGTTCGGCAAAATGGCCAGAGTCCCGATTTCTAATGTTCTTCAAATTGTCCGCCGGAATTTGAGAATTCACAATGCAAGCGCGACGTCGAGTCCTAGCGGAAGAGAATTAGCTTAAAACTAGCAGGAAGGTTAGCAGGATAGTAGAATGAAAATTCAATTTAATTAGGAGCAGTCTTAGAAGGTAAAAGAACTAGAAGGAAGATGGGCTGCATTTTAAAGGGGTACACCAGACGAAGGAAAATCAAAAGTAGATTTTTTTTTCACAGTTAGAAAAAACACCAAATCCAGGGCGGACCAGATTACCAAGCCAACGGAATCTGTCTAGAGATTTAGCAAGCTCTTGGGCGAGGACACTGCCAGTACATGGGCACACTGGCTAATTCTACTTGCAGTACCAGCACCGAAGATTGAATCGCAGCAATGACTTTATTCTACATCACGTGGCGGGCGAAACATCACATCAAGCACGAGTAATGTGTCTGTCCTCTTGGTGCTTTCATTCATATTTCGTCGTCGTTGTTGTTCATTTCGTCGCTGAGAACGGACGTTGCTTGAAATCCAAGCAAAAACCGTGGGGGCGAGGGCCTTGTGAGGGTCCCTGGGTGTTGCAGGTGGGCCATAGCGAGCCTAATAACCCCTGTGAGCGCGCCTTTTCATGCCTCGCAATCATGATGGTGATGGAGTCGTGATCGGTCGTCTTGCGTTTGCAGCCTTACTTATGGACATTCCGATTTCGAATAGCAGTGAGAGTAAGCTGCAATCGTTTTCCGTCCGTCGAGTGATTTTCTGCGCCTTGAGAGGTAAATTTTTTCGAGCGTCGAGGCATCTCATAGGTCGAGGAACCAAAGTAGTAGCTTTCTCAGTCGGAAAAAATGGAAATTGTCTCGCAGGAATCGTGGTGCGAAGTTTAATATAATTGAGTGAGCCTGATCTGTGGAAGTGCAAACCGTTTTGCAGTATTATTTGCACATTCTCTGGTGATTACTCTTGTTTTGTCAGTGTCTACATGACCACGACCACGAGATTGGTAGAAAGGGAAATCAGAAGACGCCACTGGCTGACAAATTTGCGATCCAGTTGGTGTGTTGGTATTTGCATGGACGTGAGGGTTGGTATCGCCTTTGCCGCCACACACCCAGGCTGACGCCGAAGAAGCCGAAGCTTTGAAGAGCGCGTGACTATAAGTATCGCAAAATGCCAGACGAACGGGATATCCTGCGACAGGCAGCGGGGAGTATTTATTTTTCCTTTAGTGCTGCTTTTGTTCTTTTTTCTTCCCGTGGGCTTACTTTGATATTAGGTCTGTGTCTCTGAAAGGCAAACGTCGCAAAAACCCTTCATACTTACGGCTCGGATAACAGAGCGCGCCTTCCCGATGCCGCGGTTGCTGCCGAGCAATGACGTAGTGATCGACTACCTCGCTCTGGAGTACAGTTTTGACCAGCCCAGTTTTGAGGTCGCGATGCGTGGTGGGATTGACTGCTTTCAAAAGAAGGACTACAGCAAGTGCACCGAGTATCTCGGGGTCGCCTACGAAATCTCGCGGCGCATGTCCCAGCCCCATTTTCCGATGGTGCAGGGCGTTTTGGTACCAGGCTGCGTTTGCTTTCAGCCGCTTTCATCATGGTTCAAGTTTATTCGTCTGTGTGTTGTCCCCTTGTGGTTTTATTTCGTTGCTACTTGTCTTTGAAGAAAAGCTAAAATGTTGTAGTAGGTTACCAATATTCAAAATCGCGACATCTGCAGTTCATGCGGAGTGTCGCGAATTCACTGATGGGCAAAACGGTCGAAGCCTTGCACGACATCGAGGTTTCCCTGCAGGTACTATGTGCGAAAAGGAATTTTCTTCTTCAATGAATGTCATTGGTGGCCACTCATTGATGCCGAAATAACATATTTACTTCTTGCATCGTGAGTGTCTATAGACATAGTGTACGCGACGTTAGTCATTCGTTTATGCCTCAAAAAATACAGGTCCTGCCGCACGCTGCCATCTCCCTCTACTGGCGTGGCTTCCTACTTCTGAAAACCGCGGAGAATTTATGATAGTAGACAATTATTCCCCCTCGCCCTCCCCCTCATTTGTGATGCAAGAGGCCAAATTCTTTCTGGGTGTCTCGGTCGTGTTCGCATGACAAGTTAGTTTTTAAATCCCAAAGTGCACTACAATTCGCGGATGCGACATGCAAAACTGCACTTTGCAGGTTCTTTGTCTTGCTACACACGCCCTACCCCTTCAAAGGAGGGCACCGGGGGGATATTGTGCACTTTCATAGAGAATTGAAGTCGCGTATCGCGTGCTGCAGCAGCTGGTCGGGGCCAACCCGGAGTGGCGCAATTTCGTGGAACTGACCATCGCCTTCTTCCTGGGTTTTCATGGTTTCCAGGAGAAGGGGATCCTGATGTGCACGCGAGTCATGCGTCGAATGGAACAAGAGTTTGGCTCCCTGGACGAGGAATTTACGCGATTAGAGAAGCTAAACGAGGAGAAGTTCAAGGAAGGTCAAAAGTTCAAACCACAAGGGGGTGCACCCTCTGACGTACCTGGATCATCAACCAGGACGGAAAAGCACGTATCACTAGCTCGAGATGGCAACTCGAGTGTGAAGTTCCGAGGGGACGAGGGCGGTATAATCGCAGGCTCCGAGCAAATCGGCGGGTCGCAATCGTCCTCTGCAGCGTACCGCAGCTACGCGACACCCGAACTGGAAAGGGAACGCAATAATGTCGATCTCGTCCGCGCTTTGGCGTAAAAATATTAAGTGCTTCTTAGGGTTAGGTTGTAGTTGTTTGTGACGCTAGCCTCGGATGAATATGGTTTTGCGTTTGAGGCAGCGGAGGGATCGTTACTTATTGAGAAACTAGTACTTACTGAGAAAATAGAAATCACATTCTAGTAAGCAACCCCGACGGATGGCATGATCCGCGCGAGCACGTCATGCTTGCTCACGTACTCAATGAAGGTACTTTATTCGCGGAGAGTCGTACAAAGGGCACGCGCATGGCGCGTATTTTGCGCAGCAGGCTGCAGACGACTTCTCCGTCGTGCTCGAGGTAGCTTCGGCTTCGCTGGGCAAGTGGCTGGGCAAAGGAATATCTCCGGACACGTTCGAGAACATCTTGCTAGACTGCAAAATCTTAGAACCGCACTTCCCCAAAGCGAATTCCCAAGACTACGCTTTCTTCAATCAGCAAATCGGGGGGAAACGGCCGTTTTCGGTACTGCTGCTGTCATGTTATGATTCCAGGTATTTGAAGAGCAGGAAGATCTCTTTAAAGTATAGGATTGAAGATTTCGAATCCGAACTTGGGTTTCTTTTTCCGCTCACCTTGGGAAGCGCATTGCATTCCTTTTTGTTCATCACACTAGTCAAAATACAAACTCCAGTGTGTATCTGTGTGAGATCTTCATTTTCATCATCCACCTCAGATTTTCGGGCGTGTCGCGCTGATGGCCGTGAAGTTGAAGCACGCGCTATCACCGGGAAAGAAGATGATGCAGAACCAAGGCCGCGGAGGGCACGCAACAAGAACGGTCGAAGTCACAAGTCCGGGCGGGACGAAAAGGACGAAACCGGCGCCGCCTCCGCCTCCCGGGGGTGCCGGAGCAGCAGGGAAAGCCGGTGGCGCGAAGTCGAGACTGCGACAGCAGGCCGATGAGCAGCGGGCGCTGCTCGCGCAGCGGCTCGGGCAAGTACCGGACGCCGCGAAGCCGTTTGAGATGTGGGGGCCGATCGATGCGCGCAGCACGCACGTCACGCCCTACCGCAGGCAATGGGTGCAGCCCACGGGAGTGCGTCCGGGGATCGGTAGCAAGAGGGCCACCGCTTCGTCCGCAGATCGGGGGGATGCGACAGACGCGACAACCGCGGGTCCCGCATCAAAGGACACGGTGTATTCGAGATCGCAGTCGCCACCGCAGCTATCAAATGCAAAAATGTCTGGGTCTGGAAGAATGCAACTTGTAATGCGTATTTCAGAACACAGAAAAATCTCTCATGCATAGGTAGCAAAAGCTGCCCACTGTCTGTCACCAAAGTGGGGGATTTGTCATGCGGATTCGGCATTCCGGAGGCTCTTCGAGACCTGTGATGCTAGAGCTTCCATGCCAGACCTTCTGTATCATGCAAAAACAGCATGACTCTTCCAGACCCAGACATTTTTACATTTGATAGCAGCAAGGCTGGTACAAGAAAACGGACGAGGGGTTCGTGATTCCGACTCCGTACGAGCTGAAGTTTCAGAGCCGTAGTCCGTCTGTGGCCACGTCGCCGCAGAAACGCCGCGGGCGGAGCAGGTCGGCAACGAAGGGCAAGGCTGAGGAGAGCAGTCCGTCGAGGCCACGGGCGAAGGCTCCGCCCGAAACGGGCAAGAATCCGGAAATTCACATCGGCAATTGCGAGGGCAAAAGCGGCGGAAGCTTGGGGGGCGGCGGGGGAAAGAAAGGGTTGAACTATGGCGGCGGGGGTGGCTCTCGCGCAGGGTGGTCGCAGTCTCTCGTCAGTGTAGCCGGTAACGGCGTAATCACACTGGAGAGCGATGCCGTTGCCACCTCCGTTATTGAGATCCTCGGTACTTTCACATACGTTGTAGGAGGTTATCAGTGTAGAACTCAGAGTGGCGGCTTCACCTTCATCTTGGGATATGTGTTTGTGAACGTTTGCTCTGCTGCTGTGAATTTTGTGAGCTTGCGGATATTATTGTCACGAAGAAGATAGTTGTAGAGAATCATGATCATCACAATCAACACAGAAGCGTTTTCATTTTGGACCACCACGACACTCCTTCTTATTTTTAGGTCTCGGGCTCAGTGGTGGTGCTGGTGCAACAGACGATATGGCAGAGGACACGAGAGGAAAACCACCTGAGCTTGAGGAGGCGACGGCAATCGTCGAGGACGGCGCAGGGACGGTTGCACTACAGGACGTCGTGGGGTCTGATACGCTTCGCGCCGCCTCGGAATTCGCGCAAATGGCCGACGCTGTAAGCGGCACCGCTGCCCCCGCTGCCGGAGAGGAGGTGCTTTAGCTGTCGAATCCTCTAGTCATTTTGAATTTTTATCTTCGGGTGACAAGTTCTTAGATGTGCGCTTCAAACTTGCTTCGCTCGCCGGCATTGGGAGAACGCGACGCCGGCCAAATCGAAACCTTAACCTATTTAATTTTGTCATCTGCTCAGGCGCCAGATGGAGAAGCTCCTGCACAATCCGGTAAAGCAGCGGACGTCACGCGTGGCGGAGAGGGTAGCTCCTCGTCAGCTTCAATATCAAAAGCTGCTACCGTGCCGGCTGCCGCAGCAGTCCCCAAGGTACCTGCGGCGGCTGCTCCGCCAAAGAAGGAACGGCCGAGTAAGTGCTCTACTTCTTTTGGTTCGGAAGGCTTGAGTCTCAAGACCTCATATCTCTGACTTCGTAGAGTGTGACTTTTCAAATGAATTATGTAGAGAGTTCACCTCCTGTGAAGGCCGTCGCCTGAGGAGATCTCCCGGTCGTAACGTGGGGAGAAGCAGGCCGCATGCTTATCAGGGCAAGCGGTTAGTGGATCTGGTTGAAAGAGTGGCCCCAGTGAATGAGGGCCGCCGCCTCTCATGATGCCACCTCGTAGACCATATATACGCGCTGGCCTTGTTGTTCTACGGAGAGCTAGCAGCAAGCAGCTCCTTGGCCCATGCGCTTGCGCTGCTGCGCAGGTTCGCAACAAAAAGGCACGCCGCCGCTGTGCTGTTTGTTGCCTGCCACCCGGGTGCCGCGGCTGCGCCTCGCGCGTCCACGGGACGCGACGGGGCAGCAAGCCGCGCGGCACCACCGATGAGCGCAGCTGCGCTACCGTTAGGGGAGCGCAGCCACCCAGATGGCTGGCCACCCCACCCTCCCGGATGCCGCCCCTTATCCGAGCTCGGCCAAGCCCATACCGAGAATTATAGCGCCGACCGTTGATAGTGCGCGGCCACCCGGTTGGTCGGTACTATGAAGAGCGCGCCACGACAGGCGAGCCCTGTGGCACCACTGAATCGGCCACACAGCAACACATTGGCGGCGCACAACCGCCCACGAGTTGAGCGCCCCCAGACATGCAAATGCTTGCTGTAGCTACGCAGTGCAATACCAAATCGGACGAAAATCAACGGCAGTCGTGGGGAGGTGTTGGTGTTCGTGAGGCACTACGTCCGACGCGCCTCCGAGCCGTGAGGGCACTCGGAAGGGTAGGAGAGAGGGACCGAAAGTGCACCTACTCCGGGTGCGGGAGATCCTGGCGAGACAGATCCCACATACAATGCACTGAGACCCATCCGTCCCCTTGTACGTGCGATGTTTGTGCACAGTGGTCGGCATCACCTGTGGCTTCGATAATAATAATATGTAGAGAGTTCGAGGAACCGGTAATAAATCATATCTAGCATAGGGATAAGTTACTTGAGCTAGGCGAATCAATGGATGAACACGAACCATTTTCGCAGCCCCCACACAGTGTCTGTATCTGACCGCGGATCCAGCGGTGTTGGAGACATTCGGATTGCGCGACTTGCAAGGGGGCGAAATAGACGACGTCGTGAAGGCGCACAAGCGGCCGTTTAACAAAAAGCCCTCCGAAAAAGCGGTGCAGGCGGCGTTGTCACGTACAGTTCATTCTCAATAAATTTTGTTATAGTAAAAGGGTCACTTTATTAGCGTAAAAACAGCGGCGAAAAAAAATTGAATGCACATCGTGCGGTTTTCGTATAGGTTCCTCGTTCTCGCAATGGATTTCTTTATTCGTTGGAACTCTCTGGCCTCAGGTCCCTCCACTGACAAGCCGCTCCCGCCGCGCACCGTGTACGACGACTGGGGAGCGGAGGCGCTGCGTCGGGCGGAGTACTACTACCGGAAGGAGCTCGCCGAGCTCGGGGAACCGAGCCCCACGCACATGATCGGGGAGGAGCCCAAGCGCACCTACGAACGCGACGACGTGTGCAAACACCTGCGAAACATCGCAACGTGGAAGAAGATATGCTGTGCAAAAGTATCGTACTCGTAGTAATCGCAGTCATGCATTACAAATCTCCTTCGTGACCTCAATCCGCATTACAAAAAATTTCATTTTTCATGCTGAGGGAATTTGTCATGCGATTTCTACTAGTGCGATGCTTTTGCATTTCATAGAAGAAGGACGTCATCGATGCGGTGTACAACGGCGAGTTCGAGGACCTGGCAACCGACTACACTGCCCTGGACGACATTGAGGAGGTCAGCGACATGGCCACCTTGGATCGCAAAAGCTACTGCCGCCACTTTGTGGCCATCTCGTAGCACGGCCACGCTTGTTGTACGGGTGTTTGAGCTGCCGGTCTCGTCCTGTGTGGAGTCAAAAACAATGGTGCGCTCAGTTTACGAAAAAAGAAGTCTTCCGGCTTCGCATGCTTAACTAAGTATAGTGACTATCAAGAAAGTGGCATCCGCAAAAGGTATGCACCCTGGTGCGCGCTGCTTGTTTATTTTCGTCTTACGCTTACGCAATAATGGTCAACGCTTACGCAATTATGGTCAAAGTTTTGCTTTCGGAGAAAGCTGCTGTTGACAGAAAAGAACGAAGAGACTTACGCGCAAAGAGAAAAGCACAGTGGCGGAGCGCTGCAGAATTGTGGACTGCGCTACGCGAGCAGCATCCTGCCTGCGTGTTCTGATCACACCGTCCTTGCCGTCTCTATGTATCTATTTGCTGCAGAAGCTTTGGTGGAGCGTTCGGGCCCTTGGAGTAGCAAGTAACGGAGGTTATTGTCGAGTCCAGCGAACACACATCCTAGTCGACGCGTTGCAGATACTTGTCGGAGCGACGTACAAGACTCAATTTATTGGCTGTGTGGGTGTCCTCTATGTATGTTGGTCGACAAAATTGGGCGTTTCAACGCAGTCAGTTCTCTATTTTTGAGGGAGCGCGTCTGTTCGTGGTATCGCTTGGACCCCGTTCTTCGGCAAGAATGAAAAACAACGTACTTACAAATGTAGCCTGCGACTTTTGCTAGTAAAGCTCGCCAGTGCTGGGGCGCTGCCTGGGTGAGCCCAGCCGCTTGAGAAGATCTCCGAACAAGGCAAACGCAATGCACCGTTGAGAATACAGTAAGTAGTTTCATCCACTTGCAAATTTTGGTTTTTGATGTACTTGCGGTGAGCGCGTGTCGGTGTGAAATTCACCTGGCGAGGACCCAGCAGTCGAGGATTATTACGGAGAAGACGAGAGGCTGCATGACATGATGGAAACGTACCTTTCCGCAAAGTTTCGCCACGGGTCCCCGAGCGACAAGAATTTTCATATCGAGAAGGTGTCTTCTCCTTTCGAGTCAACCGTGAAGGCGGCAGAACTGATTCCTCCCAGCGCCAATGACATCGAGTCGTCGATTAAGCGGGAGAAGCGCAGAGCAGCCAGGGAGGAGGAGGAGGTATAAGCAGCTGAGTGACCGGTAATTTTTCGACAGTTGCGTACTAACCTAAGACTACGTGATTGCTCTCGATGTTGTAAATCTTAATAAAGGGACGTAAAAATTGCTGAAAGACGAGACAAAACCAAAAGTCGACTGTTGCAGTACTATGTTGTGTCGACGTTTCTTGAAAGCCAAAGCGATGGAAGCACACGACCCGACGAGCGTACTTAGTCAACACGGTGGTCAAACATGCATAATACAACTCCGCAGGAGCGCCGCAAGGCGGGTGCACAACCTCTGGTTGCGAGAGAAGGTGGAGGTTTGCTGCAACACCAAGGCTTGAGTCGATCGCCAATCTATCCGGGCGACTACGCTCCAGCTCGGTTCGCAGGCGATGCGCAGCAACACGGTGAAGCTGCAGTACCACCTTCGCGGCAGGGCTCGAACCAAACGGCATCGTCTGAACGGGCGACCAGAATCGCGCACGATTTTTGCCATGCAAGTAGCCACCGAGGCGCTCCGTTTCTCTTCCTGCCTGGCGAGACGCTATCGGGGAAGACCAGCAAAGATTCCTTTGGACCGCAGCCTGTTGTAGTGGCACCGTCTGGAGGTACTATTAGCGTGTCTCCCGGGGGGCGGCATTACCAAGTCGGCACAGAGGGTTTTCTGCAAATCTTGTCCGCTGCCCAAGTGCCAGCCACGTCGTCCAAGGAGATTCCACACGGTGGCCTCGAAGACGAATTCCAGAACAATTACGTGGACGCTGCCACCAACACCTCCTTCGCACAGCAGATGTCGCAGAGTGCCGCCCTGACCTCCGAGCCCATCGTTTGGGATGTCGCGCGTGCGAATTCTTACGGAACGCGGGAGGACGTTTTTCAGAGAACAGAAGACCAGGAGGCTGGCAATATTCATCAGGTCCGGAAAAGCAGCCACTCACCATCTCCTCGCAACAGTGCAGAGCGCGCGCACGCGTCCGCTGCCGCAGCAACGGCCCTCCTTGCGGAGCACCCGGACGGGAGACTGGCAGAACGGAGCATAGAAAGTGGTAGACCTTGGAATAAACAGCAGTGCTCTAGTACAACTCGGCAACAGCGGAAGGACGCGTGTGGCGACTTCCTGACGACGCGGCAGAGGGAGGAGCGCGACGCCGACCTGCGGTTTCAGCCCGAGGTGAGTCCGAGCAAACGCCGCCTGTCGAGCTCGACGTCGCAGTACCTGGAGCAGCCAGTGTACGAGCGGCTGTACGGGCACAAGAGTTTAAGTTCCACCTACCATAAGGTCAGCTCTTCTTCGTCGTCAAAAGGAGCCGCAAAGGGCGGTGTGGGGAAGGTTTCTTCGCACCGGCCGTCGCAGAGGAGTAGCCGCGCGTCACTCGTCGTTCCTGCCTCCGCATCGACTGCACAGCCGAGAAAGGGTGCTGCCGCGTCGTCGTCGTCGTCGTCGAGAAAGGCACCGGGGTCGTACCTGATGCGTTCAACGGCCAAAGGCAGAGCGAAAGGTGCAGGAGTTAGTTCTCTCGGCATGGGCAACAATAATACAGGCGGTAAAACCGGAACAAACGGGACGTGGGCACGAGCCCAGGCTGAGGTCTCGGCAAATGAGGAAACAAGCGAGGAACCACCCCGCCGAGAGCCGCATAGCGAAGTTCTGGATTTTGCCCCTCCGCCCAGGGACGGAGAGGACTATGCCGTCCCTGGGGACTATGCCGGTTATGAGTCCTTCACCTCCCAGGACGACGCACCAGGACCCTCTGGTGGAGCAGAAGAACAGCGCCTACCGGCTTCCGGGTATAGAAAGAGCGCTCTTTAGTATTATTTCGCGCATCAACATGAACATTATAGCGATCTTGGAGATCATGCGCATGCGCAATGTCGAGCTCGACTCATGGCATTCGAGCTAGCTAGAACCACGCGTAGTTCATTCCTTTATCGTTGTCGGCTCGCCTCATCATACAGCAACGCCGCCATGGCGGGACGTCCGCCGCAGCTACCACGCGGGGCTACAGCACCAGTCGGCGTCAACCAATCCCGCATCAATGATCTACGGTCCGAAGTGCAGCGAGACTCACACGTGGACCTTCAGAAGGCACGACTGAGCAACCTGTTCCATGCGGTAGACAAGAAGAGAAACGCCGTGCAACCACGGTCCGCACCCGGGGCAGCTGCATCAAGGGTATTCTGCTAGCCTCCAATTTTGTAAATAGGCATTGCACTGCCACTGCCAACCGTGTCCTTCTTGCTCGGTAATGGTTGATTGCGCTTTACATATATAACGCAACTGCTCCCATCTGAAGTACTTCTAAGACTAGCGTATCATGATCCAGCACCGTAAGTAGATACGTGGACACTTCGAAGCTCTGACACTTCAATTTCCATAAGTGTCTGAGTCAAAAGTTGTCCTACAATAAGCAAGCTGCTGGGTGTCACGACATTCCGTTTCGTCTCGGTGTCGTGTCAATTGAAGTGGCACACAACTCGTTGATGTAACTCTAAGTTCAGTGAAAATAGACGAAAATGATGACTCCCTTGACCATAGAATACTTGCACTGATCTTTCAGTGACGAGACTTCTACTCATGTACCACCAGTCTGATTTGGTTTAACTTTAACGTTGCCAGAACCCAGTGCGTCCAAATGGCTACTTGAGGTGCCGTCGCGACCGCGTCATGGGGCTTTCTGACTTCCCATGATGATTTGTTTTAACCATAGAATACTTGCACTGAAGAATACATAACATTCTGGGTGACGAGAATTCTATACATGCACCACCAGTCTGATACAGGGAAGCGAAAGAGTTCTAGTTCTAAATGGTGTCCTCGAGAGCAGACTACTGCGAATGCGTTGCCTCGCACAGTTTACGTAAGATACGGATTTCCAATCTCTCGAAGGTGTCCGCGGGCTCGAAGCGATCAACGATATCGGGCGATGCGGGGAACGGTACTCCTCGCGGCACACTGTTTCCTGGTGGATGCGGTGTCGCGGAGGCTGTAGCGCGGTCGAAGAACAATCCGCGTGATCTCGATAGCAAATATTCGCCGACGAAACGCACGAGCACGCGAGGCGGGGGTGGACGAAGCATGTCCTGGGCGACTCTAGTGTCACCGAGACCACTGCCGAGTGCGCACTATGGAAACGACAGCAATCCGTACTTGTTCGCGCGGCGCGTCTTCGAAAAGGTTCATGGCAGCGCCGTACCCGCCGCAGCGCCGAGTGCAGCGGAAATCTACCGCAAGATCCCGGAGAAATTGGTCAAAATATCGGACGAGCCGCAGCAGCCGCAGAGTGGCGGCAACGGCGCTCGCCGGGGTAGTAGTCCACACGCGCAGGGACGAGAGGTGCCCTCCTCCAGTGCAAACAAGGATCAAAGCAGCCTGCTGAACATGAGTGGATTCATATCCTGTGTAAAAACATCCCCACACCAGAGTCAGGATGGGGATTTTGCAACACAAACCTAGGAGTTTTGTGAGTCACGCATGACAAGTTGCACTCCGCAGTGTAGTGCAGGTTAGCAAGTGCAGCCGCATCACAGATTCATCTGCTCATCCTGTTCACAGCATCACAAATTCCAAAACACGATTGGAAATGGCTCTCATGGGGATGCGCATTACGAGTCTTCCTGTCTTTGCAAATCTGCATTACAACTTCGGCGTGGGTACGTTTTTACTCAGGATAATGCAGCATGGATGCCTCGAAAGTGTCCGCGGTACCGATGCCGCGCTGGGCCGCGTCGCCGATTCTCAACAGCAGCCCTGCGCTCGAGCTGTCCCCGCCCACGCGGCAGCAAAGCACATCGCCTGCAAAGTATAGAGCTTGAACTTGATGCACATGTAGTCGGTTGGACAAAAACTCAGAGGGCCACTCTAGTAGAAAATTTGAGGGAAGATTACGTTTGTATTCGAAATCCAACTACAGATCGTAGCCCTTGAGGCAGGGAAAGTGCCTTGTTGTAATAGAGCAGGCGTGGCCAGGCGCTAGGTGGCATCTTCACAGCGGGTCAGACAAGTCAGTCGCAATTACTTGTATGCCACTGTAACTATACTTTAAGAGAATGAGAATTATCGGTATGGTACTTACAAGCAGGCGAGTATGGAGATGCAATAATTCTATACTGGCATTGATTGTCATCGTTTCTACCAGGTCGAGCCTGTTCCAGCAGCGCGTGGTCCCCATGGACGTTTCTGCGCACGTGCAGCGTGCCGGCGACGAGCGGCCAGGCAGTCCTCTCGCTGCGCGGCCGGGTCAGAGCAGCAGTAGCACCAGCGCTCCTCGACAGAAGATGACGACTACAAGCAACAACACACGTGCTGGAACTACCGTTCAGGGGGCGCGGTTTCTCACGTCCACTCGGTTTGCGCAGCTGGAGAAGAAGGAGCGCGAGGTATCCTGTGCCAAAACGTACCCTTCCCAAGATGCCCAAGATGAATATTATGATCGGCCGACCGCTAGACAAATTTAGAAGCAGGTATGGGAGTTACGCACGAAATCGTGCAGCCTGAGTGGTTGTGATTATGTCTAGTTAGTCCAAGCGCATCACAGACCCAGTAGGGTATTCTTGGTAGAGCATAACATGTTCTTTTGTGTCTGACTTTGCTGTGCTTCTTTCATGGCCGGGACCATCCCCAGATAGAGGAAAACCCGCAAGCATGACAAATCCTACTGAAGAAATACTCGCGATGTTTTTCGCGGTTCTGACCCTAGATCTCCTGCGTCCGAAGCTGCTTGCGGCGACGGTGCAAAGGTTTTTGATGTGGTGCAGTCGGGTATGCGTGACAAATCCTACCACGGGCAGCCGAGTCGTGCGACACAATCAATGCTGGGCCGGCAGATTTGCATATAGAAGGAATATGGGAAGGGTAGTACTGCAACTTTACTCAGGATACGGGGAGCAGCTGAAGCAGGCGGCTGAGATCGCTGCGAAGGTCAGCGAGCGAGAGAGCAGACTGGCAAACGCAGAGCAGGCGAAAAAGCGCGGCTGGTCGGCATTGTGCTACGAGGACCAGAACAAAAAGTGGGAAAAGCTGAAAAAAAAGTATCCCGAGAAGTTTCTTTCGGCGGAGGAGCAGGAGGAGCTGGAAGTGCAGAAGATCCAAGCGCAGTGGGCACAGCGACGGGCGGAGCACCGCCAGCGGAAGGAGCAGCTGGCTCGCGTGATGCAGCCCGCGTTTGCTGAGGAGTACAATTATGGAGATCATCCGGGCTCGCCCGACCAGGAGACGACACAGGAGCTGTTTTCCACGTCCGTAAACGCCCGCATAGATGTAGAGCAGCAACATGCGCGGGATCCGTTCTCGCCCACACACGAACTGCCGCGCGACAGCGATGCGCGGGGAGGTCATCTTCCCGGGGGTGGAGGTGGGGACAGCACGAGCTATCCCCTTCGGAACAACCGGTCCGCGTCCTCGAGGCTCTCCACAGCAGGGAACAACAGTTTTACTCCAAATTTGTACGACGACGTGCCGTCGAAATTGCAGCTGCGCAACCCCGCACTGTACATGGACCAGCTGCAGATGGACCAGCGCAATCGAGAGCTGCAAAGCCTGCAGGCGGAACAGGACCGCGCGGAGAAGGAAATGGAACATTGCACGTTCGACCCCTTCGCGGCTGCTAGGGTCGGACCGGGGATGATTCACAATTCCGTCTTCAAGGGCAAGGAGCTCCCGAAATCGCGCTGTTTGCGCGGCTAGAAGAGCACGCAGATTTAAGATCCAGGCTGGTATCCAAAAATGCAAAATTGATTCCGAGAGCAAAAGAGCGCATGTGCTCGCTCTGTCTCGTTCCACAAATAATGAACCTCTCAACGCAAAGTAAGAAATAAACTGCAGTGCTGCATGCACGAAATGAACACCTAACGAGCATCTTGGAAGACGAAAGTGATCTTACAAATATGGAATCTTGCAGCGATAATATACGTCCCTACCGCCGCTTTCGAGCGAGCATTTGTAAACTTACTCTTTATGAGTATTTACCAAAAACTATCGAAATCGAAATCGAGTCACAGACTGTGTTTGGTCTTGCCGCTGACGCCGTTTTTCGTAGGCATACAAGTCAGTCCTCGTCCACTTCACGCCTTATCGTTTTGACATCGTTCTCTTAATTGCCCTCGTTCTTAGCCAGTGTCATGGCTCACTCGTTTAGCTCATTTGCAGATGCGTTGCGACTTCGTTTGCATCGCACCGATAACATATTATAAATATATGATCATGCACTTGCGTCTTTATTCAACCAATTGCATTGCTGAATTTCCCAGTATGTCCTGGCTTGTAAACATGAACAGTCGTGCGCGTTGGATCCCAATCATCGCTGCGTCAAACTAGCCCTTCACGTTCTTTTCGGAGGATGGTCTCTTCTTCGTTTTTTTCGTTTGGTTGTTGCTTCGAAGCTTGTGCAGCCTCCACTTTATCATAGATGTCCCAGGTGGACGCTCTTCTTCAGTGTTTTCTTTTCGTGGTCTACCGGTATACGTTAGAGTTTGCAAGCGAGGAGGTACGTGCTGTTCAATTCGTACACCTATTTTGAACCAACAAGGCAAACTAGAACTACACGCAGTACAAAAATAGATTCCTCTCTCCTGAGGGAGCTACTATGGGGAATTTCTCGGGGAATGCGAGTTCAGGCACGACCCAACCTGCGGGTTCGGCTTCAGATCGTCCGCCTGCCACGACGCTGAGCAGCCGCGTTTCCTCTCCCCCCGGTCACGATCAAGATCCGGGCAGAAAGCGGTACTACAGCGGACAGCTGGGGCACCTGCCAGCCGTGGAGGAGCAGCAAGAAGACGATAATAGTTACAACAACGCAGCGTCGGTCTATTTCTATTCCCAGCAGCGGCGCGAGCGGTACGCGGCAGCTAGTACAACGAGTTCAGAACAAGCGCCAGCACGACCCACACCCAGCAATCCGCCACGACAGTCGCGTTTCTGCGACAGCGAGCCCTGTTTGGTGGACCAGGGAGAACTCGTCCTGACGGGGCCGCGAACCCCCGTGTACACTGATTCCCTCGACCTGTTTCGCAGTATCGCAGAGGATTCTGAGGAGGAGCTACCGGTTCTCTGCTCCGCCCGCGGGTGGCCCAACACGTACCGGGGCACGGCGTGGTTCTATCACGAGAACGTGCGACTGCGCGTCCACCGGACGCAGCCGGACATCGAGTGGGAGAGGCTGCAGAGGCAATTCTTTGCGCGTCAGCGGCTGCAGACCCGCCCTGCATCCTCCTCGTCCACAGCGTTGCTGCAAACCTGCGGGCTGGGCTTTTAACTAAGGAGGTAGAAGTAGGAGCGGCTAGCAGCAACTGCTTCTCGTTGTGCTCCCCGGCTGCCGTGCCTCTCGGCTGTGTGGATTCATGTAAGCGCCGCTCTCCTCAGTGTTGTGTGTGTCTTTGATGAATTCATTGCGCCAGATTTGGTATGATCTTCTCCGCAAATACAACTTTAAACGGCGATGTCTGGTGCGGACGAGGTTCGCACACACGGACTTGATTTAGAGAATGCGAGTGTTCCTGAAGATGCGTTCAAATGACTGATGGGTCTCCGTTTTGGCGATCACGATATGGAATGTTGACTCTGCAGCAGCAATGCACGAGCCTATTTTTTAAGGGTTTCGCCGGTCTTCACATTCACATCTACATGAAGGTAGCATTCCAAATTTGCACGTAGATTTCGGATTCGTTTTGCTTTTGCGATCGTTATTTTCATTGATATGGTTTGGTTTCCCTTTCCCCTCTTTGTCGGCAAAGAATCCGTTTTGATGCACGTTCCAAAGTGGTACACGAAATCAAAAAGAGCGAAGATCTTCGAGGGGCTTATGAATCTGGAATAGCATGGAGAGGGAGACTGGCTAGAAGAAGAAGTGGAGTTCCCTGCTGTGCTGTTCGCCGTTCACGACACCAGAGGAATTGGAAAAAAATGTTCACGACCGGAAGGAGGTACGGACCGCGAATAGCGACGCGAACGCCTCCGCACCGTCGGCGGAGGCGGAGAGTAGGAGATTTGTTTTACTTACCGCGGAGGAAGAACAACTTCTTCGCGCGGTCGTTTCGGTTGCTCCCGTCGCGTGTCCGGGGTGGTATCGTACTCGCGGCTCTTCAAGTTATTTCGCTGGTGCGCGTGGCAACAACATTTCGAGACCCATTTTCATCCGAGGTTTCCACAGATGAGGGAGAAAATCGGGGTGAGCGCGTTGTACCCGTGACAACGGATCTGGTCGAGCCCGTGTACACTTGCCCCCGGTGGGAAAACCCCATGACCGAAAACTACGAATTGTGTTGCTTCTTCGAAGAATCGCGGCACCGGAAGACCCTTGGGGTCGACACTGCCACTAATCAGACAGCGACCGCGATCCTGCGGCAGAAGGGGCTGCTGTATTACGACGAGAAGGTAGGTATTTTATTGCCTTTGTGTTGATAGATGTGTCGGTGTCGTCCATATGTTTTAGAGCCATGTACTTACTGAATCTGAATGGACTTTGGATAGGAATTCGGTGGCGTGGAGAAGGGAACAGCTGGCGTTGCGAAGGTTGACTCGTACTTTGTGATGCAGCTCTGCTGTGTCTTTTATCCTGCCACTGCCATCGCGAATAACTGTATAAAGCTCGTTGTCCCACACACTACTACTCCGTGACTGAGCGTCGCTCCTGCACGAGAAAATGAAAACTCAGGCACTGAGCTTCCCTCGGCGAGCCGGATCTTCTATACGAACACCTGCTACGATGAAGATTGTTGCAAAGCGCTGCGTCTGCGGCAGGAAAAGAGCAGCGCTCTTGTAAAAGCGGACTATTCTTGGAACGTCGCAGGTGGCGCTTTCACCAAACACACTGCGTACCAGTATCTTCTGCAGCTGTTTTCCTTGTTTGCCTTGGGGTTCCGGGACTCGTCAAACTGGGACTTTTTCGAGGCGGGGGTCGTCTTACCAGCCGTGCTCTCCTCCGCTTTGGAGGGGGAGAGGCACCTCCAGGGGATCAAAAGCGAGAGGCACGTACTAGAGCCGAAAGGGCACGCAAAACCGGCCGACGCTCCTGACGTCTACCAACTCATCGATGTCGGGTGCTTTGCGGCGGGACTTTCTGACACCGCGATCAAGCTGTGGGAGAACTATCAAGACAGCAAACAGAAACGACCTCTGCTGAATGTGACGTGCGTGGAGCCGAGTTTTTTTCGGTACCGGGACTTGCAGGATGCGTACGCGAATAGGCGCAACGCGTCCTTGGCCCTGCGCCACCTCCACGTGGTGGCAACCGCGCGGCTCGAGGAGAACGACGAGGCGAGCGGGGTCGTGCAAGACGATTTTTCCTCGTGGAGCCTGGCTTTGCTGGACAGGGTGTGGGGACTAATTGGCACGGCGCGTTTCGACCAATTGCTGCGCTTGAACACCGGAGAGAAGATGGAAATCGACGTTCAACATCCGGGTGAAATAAACACGGATCGCCTCGAACATGACCAGGCAGGCATGACTGTTGACGATGCACGCGGCCATGTCGAGGACAAAACGACGAGTGTGCTGGTCGGCAGGGAGGAGGTGTTGCGGGTGCTTCGGACCAAATTGGACAGCGGCACGCGGCGCGGCATACTCACGCGCCGAACGAAAACGGTAGACAATCTGACCGGCTTCACGGTGGTACACTCAGCGTTAGGAAGTTCTCCGGGGAATGCCGTATTCACATGCAGTGGACAGCAAACCGGGAAGCTTGTGATGAGCACGAGAGTCGAGGACGAAGAACTACACGGTGCAGAGGAACATGAACTAGCCACACGCACCTCCGAATCTGCGCAGGCTTGCGACGAGCGTGCGAGCACGACGCACCGCGTAGGCATCCAGACGCTCGACGCGCTGTTTGGCTGGAAGACAGGACCACGGGACTCGATTCTCTTTGTGAAAGTGGACGCGGAGGGCCACGACATGGACATTTTGAAAGGCGGCCGGAGACTCCTGCAACAGAAAATGGTTCGGTACCTACTGTTCGAGGTGAATGTCTCCGGGGAAGAAGATTTCGTCACCTTCCTTCATTTCCTAGCCGCAGAAGTGCAGTACAAATTTTGCTACGCGGTAATGCCCGACGCACTGTTCCCGCTAAACGAGCAGCTGTTCTACGATTCGTACGAGCAGGTGTTTTTGCAAGCACAACGCGAGGAAGTACATCTGGACGACCACGCAGGTCCTGAGCATTTATTTCGGAGTGACGACCAGGAGAGACAGCAGCTGCCTTCGGTTTTGCGAGCCTACTTCTCGATGAAAGTTGCGCGTGCGTGGAACGTGATCTGCACGTACAGCGCAACGCACGCACGGTTTCTGCACGCCAAACACACGCGAAACCAGCGGGCCTTTCTCTTTCTGTTCCGAAAGCCCTTCGGCGCCGAGACGAGCAGTTTCAAGAAAACTTCCGACTGGTGGCTGCGAACCGGGATAGGCATCGAGAGGGAAGAGCGCGCGCACTTCGCGGCCGTGTTCCCGCAGGCGAAAATTGGCAACCACGGACATGGCTTTGCCCGCCGCAGCACGCTCGCGTTCCTCCACGCCTTCACCAACCAGGCGGAACTCGACCAGCCGAGAACTCCCTGGTGGAGGCAAACTGGAGACGGGGGAGAGAGTGCTTCGAACACGGACAGGGCTAGCGCCGCGACGCCGGGCGAAGAAGAGGACGAACTGATCCAGGGAGTGATCAAGCAGTCCGTGGTTGCCGGGCAGGAGGAGCACAAGGACCTCGTGGACATTGCGACGGCACAGATTCCGCTCAGCGATACCACGAATGTCGCACGGCAGCACTGGCACTTGTTTGAGGAGGGGAGATACGCGATCCGCAGTTTCCTGGATGTGGTCACGCAGCGCGTCCCGGGCAAGGGGTTGGCGAACCTCGCGGCGCGCCTCTGCGGATCGCGGTTCCAGCCGAATTACATTGTGGAGCCGCGGATCATGAAACTGGGCACGGTGCTGGACAGCAAGCACGTACAGGGTGCGTTGTTGCAGAAGCTGACCGCGGTGGATATCAGCACGAACCGGAACGGCGAAAACGATTTTTACCACGAGCTGGCCCGGTATCTGGAGCGTCGCGCGCACGAAGCGGGGTTTCTGGACTCGCTCTGGGTGCTTTGCGGCGCGGAGCTCTGGTATGTCGCTGCGTGGCGAAAGCGCGGGAGCGTGGGCAGCTTCCTCTCCTTGATGCAGCTGGGCTGGACGACGACGACAAGTGTGAATAGAAAAACGAGGAGTCCTGACTCGAGCGAAGATGGGGCTTCGGGTTCGACAAATCGCGAGACTTTTGGGGCCGGTTCGCGCACGCAAAAAACGGGCTCTTCTGCTGGGCTAACACACGACAGCGCCTGCCTGTTGCTGGATCGCATGGGAATCGTCGACTTGCAGGACCTGTTTACGAAATACGTGTCGCCGCACGATTACGAGGAATGGAAAACATCTGCCGAAAAACGAGGTTCATTCGCTCGAAGAAGACAAGGTGGTCATGATCGCGAGAAGCCTGGTGCAGCTAGAACAAAGTTCTCGGATTTTTATGCGGATATGTGGCGCGACCCCGTTGCAATGCTGCAGGTGCACTACAACCTGACACAGGCAGTGCACCATGTCAAAACTCCGAAAGATATTCTACCATATGCCGTTTCTGAAAAGGCACGGACGTTGGCGGACGAGGCCGTGAGCAGGGCGTATGGTTTTGACGCAGACAACGATGAGGGGACCTTTGACGATGCAGAAGTACGGTATCGCACCAACCATCTGCGATACCCCATGGCAGCTGCGCATCTAGCCGAGGAACCGAGAGAGGACACGGGACCGGAGGAGCTAGAAGAATCACACGCGGGGCGGATCTTCCTATGGGACTTTGTAGAGGATGCCATTCTGAAAACAGATTTGCGGGCCGTCTTTTGGAGTGCCTACTTTCATGGGTCACAGGAGGCGGCTGACTGAGGAAGGTCGTCAGAAAAGCATACAAGGAGTTGACGAAAGCTATGTTCTTGAAAATCTTCCTTCTTGATGCTGGCCGAAGCACTTCGCCGAAAGACGGATATCCTGTACAAGGAAAGAGCTGATAGATAATGATTACGATCTTCATGCTGTTCTTCAGTTGATAGAGAAGAAAAACGACCGTGCTAACAAGCAAATTTCAGCACGATAAGACAAAAATAGATGCTCGAGGTCGACGAAAGATGTAGACATGTGCGAAAAAGTCTACCAAAGAAACAAGATTGATATAGTTTTCCTTTCAGGCCGACTCACGTAGTCACGTTATCCATTCTGTAAAGTTTGCTTGGTGGAGGGGACGTAGACGCGGTGCACTCGTCACTTAGAAGCTTTGATTGCCAGCCGAAATACATTTTACAAATGCGCGATTGTGGTGGAGTTTTTCGACACACGTCTCGTACCACGCCCGTCTCTCTGTAGCAGCACAGAAGATGGCCTGGGACTACGTCCCGGAAGATCCAGACGACCCCGGGCAGCAACTACAAGCGAAAGTCGCCCAGGTCAAGCAGCGCAACGACGAGCACTACATCGCGGCGCTGCAGTTAATTGAGCAGCACTGCGAGGACGACGAACATTGCGAGAACTTTTACCAGTACCTGTGGCGCGAGCTGCAGGACCGCTGCGAGCAATGCGCCGTTCCGGAAGAGCGGCTGAAGGGTGTCGAGGTGTGGGCGTTGCTCCTTCTCGTCGACGACGCCTACGACCTACTTTGCAGCGACACGGCCTGGCGGTTCATGTGGGTCTGCTGCAAGGAGCGGCATTTAGGCAGCGGCATACCCCGCCTCTGGCGCCGGTGGAAGAGCCGAACGTTCGCAGCACATTGGGAGCAGCAAGAAAGAAGCGGATCGCTGGCCCCGGATCTGCACCGGGAACTGCTGGGCCTTGACACGCGCATGCGTCACGTGTGGCACGATCGCCCCTTCCAGCGATTCTGGCTTCTGACCGAAACCGGGGAGGACCTCCCGGAAGCGCAGCGCAGGCAGGAGCAGTGGAACGACGAGGAAAGGCTGTTGTATGCGATCGACAGACTGGACTACACTCAGAAGAAAATAGTAAGCACAACAAGGACCACAGCGACTGCGAATGACACCAGTACGACCAGCACTTCAACTTCTGCTCGAGCTACTGGAAGAACCCATCGTTGGCACACGCCAAAGCTGAGCAAACAGGACGGGGAGAAACTGTACCTGAACGAAACCCTCGTCGACCCCAAAGCGCTCGCAAACATGATGGACAAGACGGCCGCGAAGCTTGAGGAATTTGACCCGCAACCGAAGGACAGGTGTCCCGAGAAGGAGCATTTGCAGACCATTGCCGCTGACTATTACAAATTTCAAGAAAAGTTCGAGGAGAATGGCGGGAACCTGAACAGCGACTATTACCTGCGTCTAGCCGTGCAAGACGAGGACATCGAGTGGAACTATCTTGAGCAAAAACAGCCCCACCTCAGACGTGTTTTATGCAGATTTGCATGCCAATGGGGAACTAGATTGTTTATGCAGATTGTTTATGCAGATTGTTTATGCAGTTGTGTTGCTGCACTTGCAATCAGGAATGGGCGCTAGACTTGTGATTTGACAAGTTCACTAGCCAACCACGATCTTTACGCTTGAGGCGCAAACTTGTCGATTTGTGTAAAGCAAAATCCGGCGCAGCATCTTGACTTTTTTGGCGGCGTGGGGACGTTTTTCCGCAGCATAGGAGCGAAGAGGTCGTCAGCACCGCGGCGCGGAATAACATGGTAGAAGATGTCGGTTCCTTGAGCCACCTCCAGTTCGAGGACGAGGACGAAGACGTGTCAACAAACACAGCAGGTGGCGAAAATGATCCAAAGAGACCGCATCAATCCTCCGCGGCTGCAGCTTCTTTGCTGCTACAGCCGTCGGCTCCCCAAGCAGTGAAGCTGAAAAAGGTGAAGCCGGAGCCCAACGCATGCTTCTCTCTGCTAGACTTACAGAACTTCGGATTTTACGAGCACCCCGAGGACAAGGCACAGCGCGCGGAAGCGGACGTCCAAATCGCGATCCAGCACCGAAATCGAGTGTACGCGGAGCGGGAGCTGGAAAGAAACGTCCTCCAGAAGCTCAGGGTGGAGTTGCGGAAACTGCGGACCGCGCGTTCGTACTTGAAAACGGTGGTGGTCTCCAGCCGGTACTCCCGGGCCACGGGGAAATCCGGGCACACCAGCTACGCCAAGGTGAAGAAGCCGCGGCCGGCGACCTACGTGAAAGCCTCCCAGGGGGTGAAAGTGGACGCGAAGTCCGTCAAGGACTCGATGCTGCCGCAGAAGTTTCCACCTGCGTATTCCCGCCCGCCGGTGTGGAGCATCGGCGTCGTCGTGGAGCACAACAACGAGGAGCACGATTTACAGTTGCGTGGACCGGCGGAGAAACTGCGACTGCTTCTCTCCGCCAACAGCTACAGTGCGAGCGAGGAGAGCAAGCGCGCAGACGCGGTGTTGGCGTGCGCGAAGCCGGTGCGGTTTTGGTCTGGAGCTACTAGTTCGTCGAGTTCAACACTTTTTCTCGATAGCACGACTGGTGACAAAGACAACGCCACGACCCCGCTAGGGCCGCAAATCAGTTCCTCTTCCTCCTCGTCCGCGGACGAGGGTTTTGACAACAAGCTGCCGACCATTCCTGAAAACGGCGACGTTGAGATGTTGGATTCAGGCGCCACGGGGGACACATTCAAGTTAAAAAAGAGAAAGCTCGTTGCTGCAACGGGGGCATCAACATCATCCGCGGCGTCGGCCGCATCTTCACAGGCTCCTGCAAGAAATCCAGGGAAGAAAGTATCTGCATCGGCGGGACAAGTAAAAAATGCCGGCACGGGCGGCTCTTCTTCTGGTCCAGCAGCGCAGGGAGTCGCCGACGCGGACGAGCATGGTGACAGGAGCGCGGCTGCAAGCGTCGGGGCGTCCTCTTCAAGTTCGTCCTCGCACCAGGAGAACGCTGAAACGCCAGGAGAAGACGTGGATTTCTACCGGCCGTACACCTTTGACCTGAATTCGCAGCCGGTGCCAATTTTCACCCCGTCCGCGCGCCGCCCGAAGAAAGCGCTGCTGAATTACTTTGGCCACCACTGCTTCGGCGAAGCTGCGCACCGGGACATCGTGCACGTGGTTGTCGTCGAGCCGAACGAGTACGAGGAGTACCACGCGCACTTTCCGGAGCACGTGTTTCTGGTGCTCGACCGGAATGAGATGGGCCTCGGGTACGCGCGCTACATGATCCAGTGCTTCTGCACGAATTCCCTGCTCGGCCTGGATTTGAGCGCGCAGCCGCAGGAGAGCCTGACGAGTCCGGCGGAACAGAGACGGAAATTCCGGGACATGGTCGCCCTGCCCTTCTGCTCCGCGTTCTGCTGGATGATCGACGACATGGTCGCCCGGTTTTACAAGACGGAGCGCAAGAAGCAGGTGCCAAGCATCGTCCAGGCGAGCGGAGGTTCCTCGTCGAGCGGTGGCGTTGCTGGTGACAACAATCTATCGCAAGCCAAGCAGAGCCAGGTCGGGCGGCAGGAGACTACGTGGCTGGAGTCTTTGCTGAAAATCCAAAGGCACGGGGACGTCTCGAAGCTGGGTGTCGCGGGGTTTTTGCGCGACAACGGCGCCGTGGTGGCGCACTTGAACACGCGCGAGTGGAACAACCAAGCGTTCAAGCTGTACAAAGCGGTCTTCCTCAACATCGCGGAGCTGCAGAAGCGCGACGTGTTTTACGTGCCGTACCAGAAACTGTGGGAGGATTTGGCCTTTCTGGTGAAAACGGTGAACGCGGATCTACCGGTGCTCAAGTGTCAGTCGCACTTCTACTTTGCATTCACCAGTCGGAAGGGTGGGTGCGAGGAGCAGCGGGCCCACGAAAAGGTGGACCTGATGACCCGGGACCGTTTGGTGCCGGAGGAACACTGGAGTGACCTGTCGAGCAAGGACCAGAAAGTGGTTACCACGGTCCTGGAGTGGGTGCGGGGGCGCGAGGAGCAGTTTTTGGGAACCAAGAGCGACGAGGACACGTTATGGGCGGAATTGAAAGCGAAACTGCAAGACTGGCGAGAGTCCAGAGCGAATAGCTTAATGTCAAACAGAACAAACGGCGGCGCTGGCAGTTCTTCCAGCCTGCTCAACACGGGAAAGAAATCCTAGCGGATGAAAAGCAAAAGGAAACAAATCCATGCTTATGGCGACTACAACAGATTTCAAAAGGTAAGCGCAAAAACGAGAAAAAAGCTCGTTCCAAAGAAGATTCTGCTGGTGTGTTCCTCATCCTCGGCTTAATATCGGCATGCTTTGTCGTGAGTCTTCGAAAACCAAGATCGTATCACACGGCGCGAGCAGATATATGACAGGAGACAATTTCTATTTCGCGTTCACCAGGGTTTGTTTTGCGCGAATCTGGATTCCTGCAGCGACTTTTACTCACCCTGAAAAGAACGTCGCGATGCCGATATGTGTGTTGTGATCCCGAATATCTAGTACGAGCTAGGTACTAGAAAGTGATAAGTACTTCATCTTGTGTTTTTCCGTTCGAAATGGAAATTGGACAGGACGAACAGTCTAAATGTTATAGTCGATGCATAGATTTTTTGCTTCACCACCACCGCGTTCACGTTGTGAAAACTCCACCCGAACATGCGCTGCTTTGCACGAGATTGCGCCCCAGCGAAAGTGCTTCCGCACAGAAAAAGTGACATCTTTTTTCTTTGCGCGTCATTATGCGCATGGTCATTCTTTATCTTTCAAGTTCAACTTCTAACCACTCCTGTCACCGCAGCCAAGGGAACCTGTGCTAGCGTCAGTACGCTCGGGCTTTTGGCATCTCTGAACGAGGACACCGATCATACCGCGAGGAGAACAGACGATGAGCCGTCATTTACAGAGACGCTCATTTGCCTACTCAAAGACCGGGAAACTACTACCGCACCATCGCGGTCGGCACGAGAGCTTATCGGTATTCCGGAAATAGATCTGAGCGTGTGCCCGGTACAACTGGTTGTAAACGTAAACGAACGCCCCCCTTGCGAGTCCACTGCGCTCACAGTGCTGCGGAATTTCTACGAGCTAGACCTCGAACGGGCGAAAGCCCCGGAGCTTCTGTGGCCGCTCAGCTACAAGGCACAAATGCTGCAATGGTCCACCAGCATAGTACGAGCAGCTGTGCGAAATTTCGAGCCGGGGATGTTTGACGTGACGCATTGCGGCAATATGGCGAAAATCAGCGGTGCGGCGCACTGGACCAAAATCAGCGCATTTCTCGAAACGCAAGGCACTGCCGGTGCTGGGCTCGCGCGGGCTGTCGAGAAGAGGGAGGCAGGGCGGTACCACGAGGGTTCGAATGCTGCAATCCTCGGCATCGTGAAGGCCTTCTTGGCCGCGGATTCGACTCACACGAGTACCTCGACGGCAAAAGATCCACACCAATTCCTTCCCCCGTCATCAACGAGTGCTGCAGTTGGCGGCGCCTTTGCTATCGCCTATATGCCGTGCGCCCTCGGCAGTGACGACGGCTTTGATGGGGCCGGAATGGAGGACGGCTCCTGCGATGCGACCCACATTTTCACCATCGAGAAAACCGCCAGCAATCAGTGTTTTCTCCTTGCGTCAGACCTGTGGTCTTACACCATGGACGAACTGGTTCTGACGGGAATACCCCCTGCTTCGAGAGAAGAGGAAAGCGCGGAGCTAGAGCAGTTCAACCGCATGAGTCGACAGAATGCTGCGAAAATAACATGGTTGTCTGAACAGCACCAGCGCAATAAAACAGAGACGGACATCGACTTCTATAATTCGAAAGAGAGTAGCGACATCAAGGACAAGCTCCTTCTACCCCGGTTGCCGGGCAGCCGGCCCGAGCCGCGGCGAAAAACAAAAGTGCCGCTTTCGGCGTTGACGGTAACGCGAAGCTGGATGCGGTACGACGACGGGATCGACGATGATGCTTCCAAGGCGACTGAGGATTTGCTGGCTTCCTTTGATAGCGAGGGTACAGGCGATCATGTCCCTGCACGCAGCTGCTCGCTTGCGGACCGCGTTCGGGTGGAGGTGATGCCTGCACGAAAGGGGCGCAATTGCAACGACGTGGCCGCCGTGTTGCAGATGTACTTGACGGGAGAGATTCCCGGCCCTTATCCGCAGGTGGATTTTCTCGAGCGCATTCGCGATCCGGAGGAACTTCGAGGGCAAAATCCGCTGCGTGCGCACGAAACCGATTTTGTAGCAGTTTTCGATCGTGTTCTGAATGAAGTCGTTGCTCGGGAGCTCTTTGACCCTTTCTATCGGCCGGACCAACCTACTAGTGAGATCGAGGAGGGTGGTGCAGAGAAGTCCAGCGACGGTGTACCGCCGAACCGGGAGCCGGTCAAAAACACGTACAAAACGGAACGGAGCCTGCGCTCGATGCTGGCGTGGACCTTATTGTCCGGACGCTTTAACCATTCCCGGTCCCCGAATTCTTTTCCTCCGCGATCGGGCGAAACGCAACTGCTTGTGTACAGCGAAGAAGAGAAAATTCCAGAAAGAGGGCTACTGCGTCCGGAACTGCGACCGAGATGGTCCGGGGAGCCGTCGCCTTCTTGAAAATGTTAATAGAGATTTTTTAGGCCGCTTAGCAGCGTGGCCGACAAATACAAAGTGAAATATAGATACTAGTATTCCCTGGTTGTGATTCTGGCAGACCCGCGAGCCGCACCATCCTTCGCTGGGTAGAGATCGCATCCGCCCGCAAGACTCCAGTTTCGGCGGATTCAAAAAAAAAAAAATTGCTTCCGCTCTATAAATATCTAATGAATAATGGAATCGCGGCTGGTAGATGCGTTGAGCTGCAAATGCAATAATGCTGCAAAGAGCTATTGCCGGGCGTGAAAATGACCCAGGAGTTTACACAAAACCGTTTCTTCACTTGGGAAAATGCATTATGCAATTTAGGACTTGAACCAATTCAATCTGTACCCTGTGTGCAAAATCTGAACGACACACGAATTGACGTTGCTTCAAGCAGCTCAGTTGTTCACCTCACTAATGTTCCAGCGCTCACGACTTGGTCTCAATCAAATGAGTGTCTCCACTAGCTTTTCTTTCGACTCGACTCTAGTCTCACATTTCATATTGTCGCAAAAAGGATATGGATAAGCTCCGTAGCTACAGTGCCAGTGCTAATGGTGTTTTCCAACTGATAGACTGTCGTCCTTTTTTTGTGATATTTGCAGCGACACTGCCCTCCTCGTACCCATTTTTTATCCCGCCGCAGCTCCACTTCCACCCATAGAAAGTGAACTATTTTCTTATTCGCAGTTGTTCTGTAGTTCCCCTGAGTGTCTTTTGATCATGAGCTCTAGAGGATCGTTGTCGTTCCTTGTTTCCCCGCCCCCGCGCAGCCGAAGTAGACCCCCCTGTAATATTTTCCCGTTGTGCTCCTGTGAGTTTGAGTATGATTCTGATTTTCTCTTTGAGGACCTGATGGTGCCACCCGTTCTCGGAGACGAAACTCGTTTTCCGGGCAGATCGAGTGGCTTGTTTTTGATGCTTAAAACGTAAACTTGTGACTTCTTGGAAGACCACTTCCAGCACCGCCTATCGCCCACTTTGACACGATGTCCAGCACGAAGGATTTGTACGCTGTGATGGGGCTTCCGCCGCTCTGCGGGGACGAGACCGTGATCCGCAAGGCGTACACGACTCTTTCCAAGGAGCGGCACCCGGACAAGCCTGGGGGCAGCAAGGAGCTGTTTCAGCAGCTGAAAGATGCGTACGACACGCTCGTGGACGCGGACAAGAAAGCACTTTACGACAGCATGTACGCACGACGGGTGAAACAGTCCGGGCGAGGTGCTGGCCACCAGAAACAGCACGCCGCGACCTCCTCGACGGCAGGTGGGGCCAGCACTAGAAGCAAGAAGACGCCGCGGGAGGATCGCCATCCGAGTACTAACCAGGGCCGCATGCCGCAGGGGCCACGGGCAGCTGCACAAAGCAGTGCGTATTTTTCAGCGACACGCAACAGTTCCGCTTCCCCGAGGGACCCTTCTTCCGGCACGGCGCGGTTCCGGTCCCGGGCGGAATTCCGGGCGTTTTACGAAAGCAAGCGCGGGGGCGAGAATGCGGGCGCGGCAAGACCACCATCTGACGTGCCGCCGCCCACGGCCGGAAGAAATGCTTACGAGGAGTTCTACGAGCAGCGCGAGAAACGGTGGGACGAACAGGAAAATGCCGCACGGGAGCGGCGGAAGAAAAAAGCCGGTGCGTTCTTCGACGAGGAAACGGAAAAGGCAAAACAAGAGAAAAGGTACTACTTCCACAAGAGCAACGAAGGGGAGCAGAAGCGCGGAAGAAATGATAAACGGGGGCCGGGGGATCATGTTAGCGACTTGTCCTCGTCGGGAGACGAGGTGGGGAGGAACGTTCCGGGTTTTTTTCACAGTACGGATGCTAGGCAAGAGCAGGAATTCAACGACGACGTCGAGGATGAATTTCTCCCGGCCGCGTACTTCAGCAGGAAACGCCGCAGGGAGGAGAGAGAAAGGCGACACGACAAGAAGCACAATCCCGGAACTAGAAGTAGACGCGGCCACCACGAAGATGAAGTAGAGTTGAGTAGTGATTCCGAGGACTTTGAGTCGCATCGCCGAGAGGTTTTTGCAGACCACCAAACGAAATCCGCACAGTTCAGCTTTCGCTTTGCGGGAAAACGCGTGGATAACTACGAGGATTTAGGTACCTACGGCGAGGTATCTTCTTCGAGCGAGGACAACAAGAAGGCGGACCACGACCACCGAGGTCGTCGTGGCATGGATGTTGATGAAGAGTTCGCCAGCGAACAAGACCAGCAAGGACAAGAAGAAGCAAATGTCTTCGGCGAACCGAACAACAAGAAAAGTCGGAATAGAGACGCGCAGCCGGCGCGAAAGAGAACACACGCGAGTGATTTTGGAGCCGGTATGGGAGAGAGATGGCCTCCTGCAAACAGTGATGTGCCTGCAGATGAGCACGCGCCCGAAAATATGTTCGAAGTCCCGCAGCGAACTGCTGGTGCATCCGCGAACGCGAAGGCTTCTGCTTCGTCCTCCTCTTCGGCGACCGCAGCGGCCGGGGGGCCGGGGGACGCGACGCAAAGGACGCACAAAAATCCTTTGCAACGAGAGGGAAACAAAGGCGACAGAAGGGACAACAAACGTACTGGCAGCAAAGATAGGACTAGTACAGCCCTCCCCGCAGAAGATGCCAGACAGCAAATAAATTCTTCGCGCAAGGACGCTTCTGGAACAAATAGGGAGCAAAAGAGTACAGAGGCGGGCGCAGAAGAAGACAAAAACAAAAAGAAGCGCAGAACGAATCCCGCAAGAACGGAAGTGATCTGCCTAGACACAGACTCGTCGGAACCAGAGATGGAGGTGATAAATTTGGATACCGATTCCGAGGAGGAAAGACAGAAATCGCGGGGCAACCATGCCGGGAAATTTCCCGGTTGGGGCAGTCGTGTGGTGCCAGACCGAAGCGTGCCGCAGCGGCAAGAAGCAGGTGGATCTTCCTCCTCCTCTGCAAAAAGCCGCATAGACGTTGACGGTGGAGATGAAGAAGGAGAACAGTACGAGCCCCACGTTGCATCGGAGTTTGACCTGTTACTGGATCGACTGGCGAAACTGGAAAAAGAGAAGCCCCGGCTCTCGGAAGAGGAGTATTTCAAGCGGTTGAAGCAGGAAGAGCACGCGCGGAAGGTGATGGGCATGCCGGTCGTTTCTCCAGATGAACAAACTGCTGCGCAATCTTCCACCGGCGGCGGTGGAGCTTCCTCCGGCGTCGACCCAGCGGCAATGACCCAAATGTTGATGAACAACATTGCAATGATGAACCAGATGATGGTCAACCTGGCTGGTGGGAACCCTGCGAGCGCCAGTAGCACGCCGCTGCTTGGTCCTAGTAGCGGCACAAACGTACCGCAAAACCCCTTCCTCATCGAAGCGGCCGACTTCACCGCAGGTGCCGCGGCGGCCTCGAGCGGTTCAGCTCGGTTTGCTGGGGGTAGCTTCGACTTCGCTGGAGTGGCCGGGCAACAACATCAAGCTTGTGAACCGCCGCCGTTCCTTCCGCAACACAGCAGAAAAGGCGGCGGGAAGATGAACAGAGGGAAAGACAAGGAAGGTGGAAAAGCAGCGAAAGGTGCCGGAGTAGTTGGGAAGTTTGCATTTGCCGCGAACAACAACACGCGCGCGAATGTTAGCGTTGCGACCATGAAGCATGGGGCAGGTAAAAAAGGCGGGCATGTGCCGTGGACTACTAAGCAAAATGCGACGAGTGCTGGGAGCAAAGACAAAGGCGGGAAGTCGAGCAAACCAGTAGATGGAACCAAAGCGCAAACAAAAAGCAGTAGCTTCGGCGAGAGTGTGGGCAAAGGCGGCGAGAGTCAAGGCAAGGGTAAGACGAAAAGTGTCAAAGGCGGGAAGCAAAATGACACTACGGCAGCAGCAGCCGCGCGAACAACAAGAACAGCACAGGGCGATGCGAAACGCATTGATGAGATACGACGCGCGTTTCAAGGAAACTCCCGAGAGCACAGTACTGAAAATGCGCGAGATCGATCGCGAAGCCGAGCAGACGACGACAGGAAGAACGACCAGCGCAAGCGGGGAAGAGGGGGTGCACGCCGCAGAGATGAGGACAGTCGCGACGAGTCATCGTCTCGGTCACGCGGGAAAAGGAATCGGGCGAGGTCGCGCCAAGACAGAAGCAGAAGCAGAGACAATACGAGGGAGCGGCGACCGAAGGTGGAGTACACCACCAGGGAATCTGGCCGCTCTCAGAGAGCGGACACTTCGATGCCGCAAGGCCCTCGCCCGGGGGTTATCACCCGCAGCCCCAAAATAAATCCGAATCGGGTCCCAAAGATCACAGCGGCACAGAACACGCGAGAGATGCTTGATCCCAAGGCGATACACGAGAAGAACACACGAGTTTTCGCCGAGAAAGAGCCCCAGCGCCAGTTCACGGGTTACCAACTCAGCTACGGCGTGCAGCCACCGCCAGGAGCGTTTGACAACATGGGGTCAGCTCTTCGCACACCGCAGCAACAACTGTCTGCTTCCAGTATTTCGAGTGCCATTGAGGCCCTGGGGCAACCCGGGGGCCTCGAACGACATGAAGAGGACCGCGCGCTATCTGGGAATTTGTTGAGTTCCAGCAATCTCATAGACGATTTCGAAAGCGACGACGATCAACGAACCCCGTATTGAGGGAAAAACTAAGCATCTCATCTTCAATTCTTGGAGCGACGGCGACACGCGCGCCCACGTTTTACCATGAGTACCGGCTTCAACGACCGACGGATTTAGAGAATTCGTGTTCGAATGACAAAAGACCAACGAAAGATGTGCACAAACGAAGAATGATCTAGTGCCCCGGGATCATATTAGAAATTTAGATAGGTGCTGTATCATTTAAGCTTGCTCATGCGCTCCTCGGCAGCAGCAGCAACAGCAGCAACGCAAAAGCAAGGAACCCTGTTGGGAACTTTCTTCATGTGCGTATCCATCTTCACACCGGTTTGCAGTTTATGCGTCGCTCCTGCAGGCAGAGCCAGAGTGTCTATTGTGCGTCTTTTTCATTTTCATGTTTTTGTTTGCCCCTCTTGCAATTGCTTTTTGTTTTCTATGAAATTTAAATGGGATCGAAGAGTGGAAACAAGTGTTGTTGCAGTCCGTAGCGGTATCTTTTTTGTGATGGCACAGGTAGGTTTTCATGGCGGTGGAAGAATGAAATGTCACACATGATAAAGCGAAAGCCCTGCATTTGCACTTGGTTTGCTCTTCACAACAGTGCCACAAGCTCGGTTTTTCACAAACATACTTAAGGAAACAGTAGAGGAAGCTGTCCGTTCATCGTGAGACTCCATGTAACTTGAGGGCCATGTGCTTATGTTCTTGTTTTGCTTTTGTTGGCGGCTCCTTAATACCATTTTTTGATACGGAAAAGAGACGTTATTGCGCAGCCACACCGACAGTTATGACATTATGATGATGCTGCCCACGAGTATTTCGAGTCAAGCGTAGAGTTTTGCAACCAACCGGCACCGTTTGAAAAACAAAGATCAAGATTCCCATTCCTGTGCTTCCGAAAACATAAACAAGTTAGCGTTTAGCTCGAAAGAAACAGTAGACTGGTTTTCTTGGAAGCGTTCGCTACTACTAGCCGAGGCCGAATTTTCCTTTTGTACGCGCGAGGATGGATGATCATGATCCAGCAGCGCTCACCAGCGGTGCTGTGGCTGGAGCTGCTGCTGTCGGAGTAGGGCAAGGAGGCCAGGTTCTGCCGCATCTCCCCGTAGCGTCTTCCTCGTTTGGGAATTCGACGCCGAGTGGTATCAAGATGAAAAATCCCCCCTCCCCATATCAAAACGGAAATTTGTGATGCTGATTTGTGGCCACAAATCAGCTTTGTATTGCAGAGAGGCATGGCGGCCAGGTCCCCAGGCTAGGTAGGGGCGTATAGGTCTAGTTGTTCAGCATGGCAAACGGCTCCCCTTTAGGCCTAACAGCATGACAAATCGCTTCCACAATGGGGCGGAAGCTTCTGCCCTTGTCTTCTTGCAAGACAGATGTGATTTGTGACCTCAAACCCGCAGCGCAAATTTTTGGAAACATACCTTTTCCAATATGGGGAGGGGGGATTTTTCCTCTCAATAAGTAGCGGCGGCAAGAAGATCTACTACATCACGGAGGAGGAGTTGCGGCGCATTCAAAACCCCGAGCTGGTCTCGCAAATCAGCCAAAAGCAGGAACAGTACAACCCGCGGGCGATTTTGCAGGACCTTTTACACAAGCATCCTGAACTGAGCAACCGCAGTATTACAGTGAAAAGTGCCCCCCAACCCTAAATTGCAAAAATTTGTGATGCGAAGTTTCCAAATGAAAACTTTTTGTCATGCATGAAAGAAGTATGAATCTTTCTGATGCAGAATGTAGGCGTGTATCGCATCGCTTGCATGACAAGCGCCGCTCTTGCTGGGGACTTTTGCAATACAAAGCTTTGTTATTCACGATTGAAAGCCTGTGATGCTGATACATGCAAGAGGGCGAATGTTTCATTTGGAAAGGTTTGCAATACAAATGCTTTCAAGTTCGGGGGTGGGGGCATTTTTCACTGTAATACGCAGTGCGACGGATGTGGTAGACTTTGACGTTGCGGCCGATCCGTTGCGAAATTTAGTCGACTTATCAAATGTAAAAATGTCTGGGTCTGGAAGAATGCAACTTGTCATGCTAAATCTGAAACATGCAAGAATCTGTGTTGCATGATTACCAAAAGTCGTCCAGTTTTGAGCAAGTCGGGAGGGAGTTTCTCATGCAGGATAGGCATGAGAGTGAGAGAGGTCGCACAGAATCTGTCATGCTAGGTCCTGCATTCCAGACCTCATGGGTCATGGAAAAGCTGCATGACAAATCGCTCATCCTTCCAGACCCAGACATTTTTACATTTGATACGACTTATCGGACGACAATATCATGTGCGATCAAAGCGTCTCACGAGGATAAGAAAAGTGTTAGCAGTACCGATAACAATCCACGACGAGGAACACAAATAGAGCCTAAGTACAAGGAATCTAGATGGTATCACCACCGTGGTGGACTTTATTCAACCAGTACCAGAGGTACTTGACAGCCTGAAACAGCATGGGTAAGCATCATCATCATTCATGTTCATTCTGTGAATGTGCACAGAACCAGGGTGGTAGTACAGATGATCATGTCATTTGAGATCGCAGATTTACATGTCATTTCATCACGAGAGCATTGGGAATTCGGATCGATCATCATTTACATTCTGATCTCACCTACATTCCCCCCCTCGGAATCTTCTGACATGCCTGCGACTCGGCACACAACTCAAACAGAGTTTTTTCTTTCAAACACGCACCAAGACCGTGGGTGCGATTGGAACCATCCGAGTAGCATCGGATTTTACAGTAACAGTAGTAGTACACATAGTAAAGCTGCTTTAGACCATATAGTTGCCCTGAACTACATGCGTCTTTTCTTCTTCTCCTCTTCTTCTTCGGTTTCGGCCAGTGCTGCGGCGAACTGGTACCCTTTCGGAACATGGCTACGGTGCGTCTAGCCAATATGCAGGAGAAATTACGAGAAATTTTCTTTGTAAGTAGTTTTAGTGTCAATGCCCCCTAGCATCATGCAAATGATTCAGATTCCGACCCGGAATCCGACCCCCCATCATCCTGTTGGGAAGGATGAAAGAACCTAAGATAGGCAGCCGAAGGAAGCGCCTTCGTCAATGGGTCAGCCTTATTGGCCGCAGTGGGAACCCAACACAGGTCACGAGAGTGATCCCGAACCACATGGAACCGAAGTTCTATGTGTTTCGACCGTTTCGTCACTAGTGACGACTTGGCCAAATCCAGGGCGCTACGATTGTCCACAAACGTAAGAGGTAAACTCCTATCAACCAGGAACCAATCCAGATACCCTTGCCCCAAGGATAACTTGATCGTGTCAAAGGTTGCAACATACTCAGCCTCGCAGGTGCTGAGCGCCTTAACCGTCTGACGCTTGCAACTCCATGCAATCGGGACGCCTCTGTGATAGAGAATCGACCCACTGGTGCTGCGCAGTGTAGCAGTGCACCCCGCGAAGTCACTATCACTGAAAGCAACAGTGTCCGGCAACTCATGGCCACCGTTCTTCGCGATTTCAGCATAGGTCTCACGCCACTGGCGCTCGATCTCTGGAGAGTACTCAAGACCTTGGTCTTTCGTGCCCTTCAGATATGCCAAAATCCGTTTGCCTGCCTTTACCGCAGAAGTAGTCGGCGCTTCCTGACCCCTTGCCACGCGTTGGGTAGCGAAGACAATGTCAGGCCGCGTCTGGTGCGCGATGTATTGCACACCCCCGACCAACGACCGAAGTGGGAAGGACTCAGCCGAACCCCCTTCACGCAGATCGCCAGCCACACAGGGCGAAGGTGCAGGCTTGCAGTCATCCATATTGAACTTCTTGAGCAATTTGCTCACAGCCTGTTCCATGGACATCTTCAGCCATCGCTTCGGCCTGTCATACTTGACGACCATACCGAGAACGTCTCGAGTCTCCACGTCTCCGTCCATTTCTGGAGCGATGATCGTACCGGGAAACAATTTCAGGACCTTTGACATCTCCTCGTCCAGAGTCTTGGGACACGGACCAGACATCAAAGAATCATCCACGAAGATGGCCATCGTGATGGTTCCGCTAGGCAATTCCTTTCGGAACAACCCGGGCTCCCTGGGACACATCACCCAACCGAGCGACTTCAGACCCTTGGAAAAACGGTCATACCATTTCCGTGGGGCTATCCTCAAGCCATAGAGCGACTTGAGCAGCATCACCAAGTCTCCTTTCGGCGACTTGCTCCAGTGTGCTGGAAGCCGAACGATCACCCTCTCATCAGTCAACGCCGCCTGGATGAAGGCATTAGTGACGTCGAACTGACGCAGGTGATGTCCCTGGGCCGCCGCTTCTACGAGTAGAAACCTATTGGCCCCCCCTGAAATAGTGGGAGAGTAAACCTCATGCGAGAAAACTTGTTTCTGCCGGTTGCCCAGCGCCACAAGTCTACACTTGTACCTACCACACCGCTTGCGGGAGTAGATGCAAACCGCAGGAATAACCTCGTCCGTGGCCGGATCGAATTCTCCCTCACGTAAAGGCCTCCAGCATTTCAGGGCCTCGAGTCGGGTGCGTTCAAGTGTATCAGCCTCGATCCACTTGGTCGCATCCGGACCGCTGAAAGCTGACTTCTTAGTGACCATCACTTGAAACTCAATGGAAACCTCATCTAAGGCGGAGCAGTACGAAGCTGCTGCCTCCTGTAAATCAGGATCCTCCGCAGATACTGTAAGCACTGCACCCTGCAAAGACGACGTCAATCCGGATTCATCCTCCGAGGGTGACTCTTTCCGTCTCTTTGCAGAAAATTCTTCTGCCCCCCCTGAAGCCTTGCGCGTTAGCTTAAGAGCTTCAGGTGAAGAATTCTTGAGCTTCACCTCAGCCAAAAGCATCTGCACCAAATCCGCACCAGCAGGCTGGCGCTTTGGAGCTGCTTTTGCCTTTGCCGCGACCTGTTTAGGTTTACGGCCTGGCTTGCGCCAGTGTGGCTGAGCCTTGGTCCCGGGCTTTCGTCCCCGTTTCTTCTTCACAACATTACCAGAATCCGCCTGAGGCGCTGCAGGTAAATCTTGACCGACAGGGGCCGGGTCGGCAGGTGGTTGATCGTCCTCAGCAGGAGCCTCAGGACCAGCCTGATTCTCCGCCTCAAGATCAACAGCCTCCGGCGCGACCTCGTCACCGATCAAATTTTCCTCCTGCTGCTCCTCTGGAGGAGTATCATCCAGCATGTCAGAAGTTTCGACTGTATTCTTACCCTCCGTCACGGAACCACCTCCCTCGGGAACATCAGAAGCACCAGCAGGCGAGGGATCAGACTCACCTGGGGCCACCTGACTCCTTTCCTCGAAAATGGAGTCACCGAGCGCGTCGGGCAGTGTATACGGGACAAAAGTGCCTTTACTGAACTTTTGCAAGTCCTCAATCTTCCCGATTGTAATTGACTCATCAAATGCGCACGCCCGGCATTCGATCACGGAAAAACGAATTCCGTCCGCACACCTGTTGTCTTGCACCCAAGTGCCAACTAGGTAAGTGCTGTTCTCAGTTCCATAACCAAGAAACACACCGCGGACGTATTTAGCGTCCAGCTTTCCACCAGGGACATGCTGCTTAGCGTAGGCCAGGCATCCGAAACGACGGAAATGCTTGGTCGACGCTTCGCGGCCGTGCCTCTTGAAGTAGGGCGAACTTTTTGGACCCTTCCGTGACACGCGAGCAAACACGTACGCCACAAACCTGTAGGCATAGTCCCAACAGCGTAGGTCTACACCATGCAGAATGCAACGCACCGCGTTACACGAAGTTTGGTTCCAACGTTCCACCTTACCATTCTGCTGTGGAGTGTAGGGCGCAGAATAATCCACGATAGTGGGAGGCCGTTGCTCAGCCGCAACCTGTCTCCACTTCGTATTCTGCCCCTTGAACTCGGGAGCGTTGTCAGCCCGTACCCGCTTGGGCGGTTTCACCGTTTGGCAAAACAACTCAAGCTTGGACCCAGCTTCTCCCTTTTCCTTGCATGGGTAGCAAAAGGGCCAGGACGTCAATTCGTCCACCGCATTCAAAGACCACTTGTTTCCCGAAAAGGAAACAGGAAAAGGCCCAACAAAGTCCCAAGAGACTTCGTCAGCGAATTCCTTGGCCTTGAGATGCTCAGGCCGAGCACTCTGATGCCCAGGCACTCTGCCTTTCATCATTGCGCACGCATCGCAGTGCTTGCACTTGACGCCATGCACTGAGAGATGTGCAAACCGCTCATGCCAGAGCTTAGTGTCCTCTGCGGAAAGTTTATCACAAACCGCAGCGGGCTCGCAATGAAGACCCTTTTCCGTGTCCTGGTCGACACAAACTTTGACCACTGAAGAATTCTCGACGAACTCGACAGGGAGCACCGGGAGCCGATTGACCCGACCGAAGCCGACCCAATCCCCCGAGGCCTTGTCGAGCACGCCGCTCTTCGGGCCATCAAAAACTATCTTCCTGCCATCGTCCTCCAGTCTGCCAACCGAGATTAGCAGTCCGGCGATGTCAGGATGATACAACCCCAACCGGAGTCCCACCGTGTTACCCTTGAAGATGCCGCGCCGTGCTTTGACATCCAAAACACGATCGGCGACCTTCATTGTAACTTCTTCATTCGAGATTTCTTCGAAAGCACCGCGCTCCCCGCACGTGTGATCCGAAGCCCCCGAATCCAGAACCCCAGAGAGGGACAAAACCCCCCCAGAATCCCTAACCCCCTCACTTTTCACCGTGAGAACACTAACACAGGCCGAAGCCGTGCCAGCCATTGCCATGCAAACCACAGCGCTAGGCGCTGCTACAGAGCTACTAGAACTACTTTCATGCAAAAGATGCAAACTCTTTTTCTCGTAATCTTTCTTGTCTTTTCCTTGCTTGCCGTTTCCCTTGTTGTTGTTGTTGCCACCGTTTTTGCGCTTGGGACAATCGGACTTTTTGTGATTGCCACCACAAGTCCAGCACTTGAGCTGGTTACCCTTTTCGTCCTGCTTGCGAACGTTCGGAAACTTCTTCGCAATCATAGCAACTGCCTTGTCGACAATACGCTGTGCCTGCGCCTGCTCTTCCTTCTTGCTAGTCACCAAGACGTGCTCGGTAACCTGCTTCGGAGCAGCCTTGTCCTGCGCCTCCTGTTCGCGAAGAGTGCCCACGATTTGCAAAGTGGAAGCATTCATCGCCAAGAGCGGAGTAACCAACTTTTTGGATTTGTCATCCAAGCCGCCGACGATACCAAACAACAACAATTCGTTAGTCGTGATGGTACCACCCAGGTCGTTACGCAAGTAATTGGACTTACGAGCGTAGTACCCCTCCACACTTTCGTCCGTCTTCTTGCTGCTGGTGAGCAACTGAGTCAGGGCGGAAAAGCGGGAAGACGCGACCTGGCTCCGGTACTTGCCCACTAACACGCGCAAGATGTTCGGAAGGTCAGTGGCATGCTCAGTCGTAACCAACTGCAACGGTTCCCCGTCGAGTTTAGTCACAACGTGAGCAGCCAGCTGGTTCAACTTTTCAACCTGTTCCGCAGTCAGTTGAACATTGGTCGCAATGCCAAGAGCGGTGTTGTTCACGTACTCTACGACATCTTCCCCGTAGCAGTTCAGGATGAGACTCATCTTGTACAACCACGAAGAAAACTGACCCGCATCCTTACCGTTGAAGGTAGGAAGCTCCATCTTAAACTGCGCCATCGTGGTGCGAGCGAGATTAAGATACAGCTGAACCTTGGCAGGACCTAAAGTCGCAAAATTGAGACAAATGTGACACAATTTCTGATACAGGTTGTAAACCACCCGGCAATTTTTGGAAGAGTAGAACTCGTCCGTTACCAGCACAGTCTTATGACTGCCCGCGCGGTACAAAAGACGCGCGCCAAGATCGTACACGACCTCAGTAAAGGACCAGCCGTCCATTAGTTTTAAGGGGTAAATTTTAGGGGTTAAACCGCTAAAAATTTTCTTTAAAATTGTAAAAACCAGCAAAAAAATTGCCACTACTACTACCGTAAATCAATCAACCTACAAGGCGCAAACTGTGAAAACAGTAAACCTAAAAGTTGAAAACTGTAAAGTTCCAAAAACACACAACACAACCCAGCGCGATGCTGTCCAGTTGCCCCGTTGTTCAGTGTTTTTCCCTTTGAGCTTTTGGCTTAAAGGATGTCAAGATTGTTAGCAGTACCGATAACAATCCACGACGAGGAACACAAATAGAGCCTAAGTACAAGGAATCTAGATGGTATCACCACCGTGGTGGACTTTATTCAACCAGTACCAGAGGTACTTGACAGCCTGAAACAGCATGGGTAAGCATCATCATCATTCATGTTCATTCTGTGAATGTGCACAGAACCAGGGTGGTAGTGCAGATGATCATGTCATTTGAGATCGCAGATTTACATGTCATTTCATCACGAGAGCATTGGGAATTCGGATCGATCATCATTTACATTCTGATCTCACCTACAAAAAGCTAAAATCTGTTTGCCTTGAGCGATTTCTAAAAAGTATTCTCTTGCACTTTTCTTTGATGTTTTTGCATCACCCAACTGCATCGAAATAAAAGCACAGAATCAGAAGTGAAGAAGTCCGTGGACAAGTGAGAACGTGTTTTCTGCGTGATCTGCGTGGTCCGCTTCCGAAACACCTGCACGTCGTGCGGATGACTGGACGCCAGCGGGCATTGATGGCTCACCGGTATAAAAAAAGATTTTTGCTTTTTGTTCTCTTTCTCAGTGGCCACAGTTGCTGCAAGAAGTTTACTTTAAGTACTATCAATCCGGTGCGGCTGGAAAGAGACAATCATTTTCGCTTCCAGGCGGTCGTAGATTTTAGCGTGACCGACTCACCGTATTCTCCGGAGCATGCCAGGATCGCGCCACCGCGAAACTCACGAAATGCTGCTTCGCCGTCGAAAATTGGCGCTACTCCCAACCACACTCAATTTGGGCGGCAACTGCAACAGAGGTAATAGCACTCGCTGTAGTTTTTTTTCGTCGACGAGTGCAGATTGATGCACATACAGCTCCAGCACGTGGTCAAGCGGCTTCACGACCTCGCGTCGTGCAAACTTCTGTGCGAAATCGAAAAGAATGATGAGTGCAGTGGTGTAGTTGTTGTGCAAAAAACAATGCAAAGGTTGGACGATCTTCCCCCATGTCATTTGCAGCTTTCGGCGGAGGAGTACAGCGCGTTGTTGCAGGTACTGAGCAACGATAGCGTTTTGCAGCGGCACAGCGTCCTTTCTTCACTGCGGCGGACGCTCTCCAGTAGCTCAGCCGGCGGGCCTGCAGGTAGGTATACATAGATCGGAACTCGTCTTACGCATGGGTGCGCCACCTGGGGTCGAAAGTTTGTGCTATATTGATCGCTTGTTTTTTTACTTGTAAGTAGTTTTTGTTTTTGTCAAAGTTATCCTTGTCTCAACATGACCAGGTATAGCCTCTGACTTTGGCGGGGTTTCCGGCTGCGGGGTCGACAGCTCGCCCAGTGCTGCCTTCCTGGCCAACGGAGCTGCTGGCTTTTCCGCCAGCACCTCAAAACGGAACCGGGCCCAGGCCACCGGGGTGGTACCGCCGATCGCAAGCAGCTCGTCATCAGCTACAGGTACTGTTTTTCCGAAACAAGTGCCAAGACCACAGGCATTATGTATGACAAAAAGATATGTATGAGTCGATCGTTTTTTCCATCTAATCGGCGAGGCCATTTTTTTTCATGATGGAGACTGCTGGAAGTTGAAGTCCATTCCTTTCAGGGCGGCCGTCGATGTCACCCGCCGGAGGAAGCTCGAGTTTGGAGGACGTCCCCACTGAGCCCTCGCGGCCTTCAAGTAAAAATCTCACGGCGCCGTCGGCTGCGGCGGCTACCAAGCGGAGTGCCCCGCCACCGACAAATAGTCCCGAGAGCGAGACACCCGACCAGCTGGAAGTCTACGATCGAGTGGATCACGAACTGCGACTCAGGTAGGAACGTGGGAGCAGATCAAGAAATGGCATGAGATTGTTCTGCATTTGCTCACGCTCATCTTCCATCAGCATCCGTAGTGGTTTTCGTCAGCCAAGACGAAGAATAATTGTCACCAGTTTACTGACTCTCGAAATAAATTCTTACATAATGTACTACAGAACCAGTATGACGACTGCGTCCAACTTTTCGGAGCCAGTCTCACCGTCTCCCCAGCACGGCAGCTACAGTCCAGACCTTCGGCGGGGCTGCCATAGTCCGGGCGACCTGCGCAGCGGACTGCGACCTCCTGTGTCGTCAGTGGTGGAATATCGCAAGGAAAAAGTGTTACAGTTACACATTGTGTTGCAAGACCGGCAACACAGACAACCTTTCTCATGCAAGAAATGCTTGGGAGCCTCGTTTCCTTCCTGTTTTCCCTTCTGGTCTTCGCATCACAAGTTTTCTCTGCCACACAGAGAAAATCTGTGATGCAGAAACTCCAACAAATGTGTGACTGTAACACTTTTTTCTCGTGATATGGAAGTGTCGCCCGCTAGTACAAAGGTACAGACTGTCCTCGTCAGCTAGTGTGCAAATCAATTCGACTACTAACTACTAAGTCGAAATATGTCTGCAGCTAAAAAAGTCAAAATTTTGACACACTACTGAGCGAGGCTGTTGCTTGGGTGTTCTTTATCGTGCGCAATCGTATAGAACGAGCGAAATCTTGACGCCCGACATGCTGGCTGACTCTCTCAGGTTCTTGGGTGTGTGCCCCCCTGCACCTGTTGCGCGGAGGAACAGGCCGCCAACTCGCATTACACATTGCCGCTTTTTGCGCCCCGTCTTGGGTCAACTTTGTGGCCCGAATCACAAATCTGAGCCCCTACATCAGCAGAATGCCGTGCTGTGAGGGTTCAGATTTGTGATGCAAAAGGTGGCTTTCCGGAAAACGTCTGCACCTCGGCCACTGAGGTCCCAAGTGGAGGTGCAGACGTTTTCCGGAAAAGGGGGGAAAAGTGGGCCTCATAGCCCGTGTTTGTCTGCGTTCCGGAAAACGTCTGCACCTCCGAAATTGGCCTCCAGATGAGGTGTCCTCGGACACCTTTTCGGAGTCGTCCCGAGTCTCGGACCTCCGGGGCGACAAATTGCGGCCGCCCTTTTCGCACGGCCCCGAACTGTATCGGGCTCAATTTGCAGGCAAAAGCCTGCAATTTGAGCTCATCCCCGAGTTGGCCTCCTCCGAGGCCACTCTTTTTGGACTAAAATTGCACCTCGCGCGGGGTCGTCGAGCAAACGACGCAGGAATGGATCGCAACTCCTCGGCCAAGTTCTCCAGCACGGGGTCCACGGCGCTCGCAAGCGGGCTGCAGTCCGGGCGAGAAGAGAAGGACAGAAACTGCACTACCAAAAATTTTGTTTTTTTTTGCTGCAGTCCGGGCGACCTGCGCAGCGGACTGCGACCGCCTGTGTCGTCAGTGGTGGAAGTGTCGCCCGCTAGTACAAAGGTACAGACTGTCCTCGTCAGCTAGTGTGAAAATAAATTCGACTACTAACACGAGCAGACTCATTTTTCGGTAGTAATTCTTGTATCAAAAAGAAATACTTGCAACAACTTCCAGTTCATCCAATTTTATATGATAGATTCATCCATCCACGACACACAACAGTGGTCGGGAAGCAGCGCAACACTGTTGAATTTTCCGGATCCGAAACTAGTGTCCGCGCTTTCCCATCTGGATTGCGGCATGCAGCCTCTGGGTGACATTGCGCCCTGCAGTACAGAAGTCACCTCGCCGGCGGACCCCGAGCAGTATGGCGCACGGTCGAACCCGGCACTTTTTCAAAAACCGTTAGGACTCATCAGGCCCTGTGAGCAAATCATTCCTGAAGAGTAGCGAATTTCATATCCCAAGACCGAAGACGCCTGCAAAACGCCCACCAACGACGTACAGTAAAATGTTTTTCTATTTCCATAGCTGTGTTTATGTTTGGAATTTCTGCAACCAAGGTCTCAATGTGTGTTTGTAGTATGTACTCGAAAAAAAAAAAAGGTTTCGTTCATCAAATGGTTGAGTAAAGGTTTCGATACTCCTCCTCTTATCAACAATAAAGGAGCTGCGCTTTGATAATTTACGATTGATAGGTGACACCCAATTCTAACCGAAGGCGCGTTTTTACATCTTATCGTGGCTGCAGGGCTTTAGCAAATCCTGACTTATTCCTTAGGCGGAAACACCCTTACATACAATTATGGCATGACGCGAGGTGGAAGGAGGTCGAGTCTCCCTTCTTCGTGAATTTTTCTGTTTTCAAGCTCAAATACTGTCATAGCACGTACTACGGAAAAGATATTCTGGATCAAGTTCGAGTCATCTCGTGGGAGGCTTTTTCCTCTTCTTGCTACTCGTGGCAAGAGCAAGCACGGAAGTTCCGGCAGGTGAAAGGAATACTCATTTATTAATCCACAGCGAAAAAGCTGGCAGTGTTAGTGTAGGCGTAGGGTCGTTGGCAAGGATAGAGATAGTTCTCAACTCATGCTTAGCTCTTTTGTGCCGCGAGCAAATGCAAAATGGTGGCATGCTGCTTTACTTTCGTAAAGAGATGACTAAGTACATCAAGTAGTTTCAGTTGCACGTCTTTTGTAGATCGGTTCGCATGATAAAAACTGAGACGGCATTTTGCAACTGCATCGCAGGAAAGTTGTGAAGAAGACCAGAACAATCACAATGACGGCTCGCTCCAACGTGAGGCGAAGACGAAATAAAGCAAAGCAACAAGAAAATAAAACGAAAAAGCTAGACAGGGTCATCAACGTCTTCTGCCCACCCAACTGGTACACAGCTCAGCTGTTGCTTTGTCCTGCTCCAGGTGCCAACTGTTCTTGTAAATTGCATTTGAGTTGTTCTTGTTATTCTCTGTGCTGGGTACATCGTCACTATCGGTTGGGGGTGTAGTTGCAATCGCATTTCGGTTCCAAGAGATCAACATCTATCGTGTTTGTGCGCTCGTGGGGCTTCTGGTTGAAAAAAAGTATCTTCGCTCGGTGTAGTTTTGGGCCCGCACATACAGTCGCGAAGAAACTTTACTGATGTAATTCGTTTCGTGCGTAGGAATAAGAAAAAGTAGAAGAGTACCAGAAGTAGGCGGTGATGGTATCCGCGGCGGATGATCCTCCGTCGGAGTCAGTGGTGAAATAATTTTCTGAATTTTACTTCTGCTTATGATCTCTCTGCACCAAGTAGTTTATTTTATTTGCCGTGCGTTTTTTTCAAAACCAAAGTACGACTATGATACGTAAGTAAAAAAAATATCATGTTTGGCTGAATGTAAAGTTTGAAGTTCTGTTGACAGTTTAAACAAGAAGATGCCTGCCTCCGGTAATAGCCGGAGCGTCGGTCCAGGTTCCGACAAGGTGGGCCTGTACCGCAATAAAACGCCCGAGCGTGTGGGTGCGCGTGCCTTGACGCCTAGTCTCGCAGCGCCCGGCCTCCTGTCCTCCCGTCCACAGACCGCACCAGGCAGGAGTAAAGATAGTAAAGGGAAGAAGGCTTCGAAGTTCAGTCGGCTGCACCAGCCCGACGAGGTTGTCGAAGATGAGCATTTCAGTGTGATTACGAAGCGATTAGGCGACCGTCCGCCGGAGCTGCTCGGGGCCGCACGGGACGACGAAGACGGCCAGGTGAAGGCGCTGCCGTGGCTGCCCCACGACCCCTCGTCGAAGCTGGTCACGCAACTGGAGCCGGATTTTCTCTTTCGCGGCGAGGCGAGCACGCACCTGATGAGCGATTTAAAGCTGTTTCTGGAGAAGGACAGCGACTGGCGGGAAAATTTGGTCAAGTTCACACACTTCTACATCACGGGCTCCTGGCACGCGAGTGCGGTCAGGCGGTACATCCAGGACGTCGAGCAGAATCGGCGCCCCTTGCCCGAAAACAAAAACCAGCTTCCAGTGCAGGTTCCCTTCGACGCGATTTCCCTAGCGAAGTTCAGCACCGCGAAGGAGAAAATCAAGGTGAAAGACAGTGACAGCACCTTGCTCAGCGGGTACTGCTGGGACCCGCAGGAGATTGTCACGCAGGACCTGGAAGAATTTGTCACGGGGCGATTTTTCACGCCACGGACCAGACAAGAATTGGAGAAAAAGCTCGGCGAGCACTACCGAGTGCCCGACGTGTTGACCGACGCTTCGGCTGTTTCTCTCCTCCAGGCGAAGAAGCCGAAAAACCTGAAAAGGGACCAAACGGTCGTGCTGGATTTACTCGCGACGCTGACCCTCGGGTGTCAAATCACGAAAGCGTTGACACTGCAAGGGTGCATGGAGATCGCGAACCCGTCGTGTCGGAGCGCAAACCTTCGCCGGTCTCTGCACGCGGCGCGGAAGAGCGTGTTCGAGCAGTTGCGAAAAATAATGGTGTTCACCTGTTCGCGCCGTGATTTCTCCGGTTTGAGCGAAGACCTGGACACACTTTTGTCCCAGCACCCGCTGCTGTGCTTCAATCCGGTGTTTACCCACCAGGGCGGGGGCTTTGTGCCGGACGGCTGTCTGGAAATGGAGATTGACAGCAGCTTGAAGCCGATGAACGTGGACGGTCTCCGCCCGGTCACCGGGCAAGCGCACGACAGTGCCGGCGTCTCGTATCAAATGTAAAAGTGTCTGGGTCTGGTTCTGGAAGAGTCATGCTGTTTCTGCATGACACAGAAGGTCTGGCATGGAAGCTCTAGCATCACAAGTTTCGAGAAGCCTCCGCAATGCCGAAAGAATCCGCATGACAAACCCACCTTCCCTGCGTGACAGCCATCTGCGGCTGTTTGCACAGGGGGAGGCAAAGTGTGTCGCACTTCGGTTTAGCATGACAAATCCCTGCTTTTGGTAACAGAAAGTGGGAACTTTTGCTGCCTATGCATGAGAGATTTTTCTGTGTTCTGAAATGCGCATCACAAGTTTGAAATCTTCCAGACCCAGACATTTTTACATTTGATATCTCGGAGCTTCCGACAAATCTCACCGCAAAACAGGTGGTGCAGGAGCGGCGAGCCGGGCAGAAGCCGCCGACGTTCAGCCCGACCTCTCCGTTGAAGATGGTGAGTGCGGAACACGATGAGGTGCTGATCGGGCCGGGCGTCCAGTGGGACCACCGAGACGACGAAAAGTTTTACAACCTGACCAAACAAGCGGATACGAACCGGGAGGTCGTTTCCGCCGAGGCAGCGGCGTTGATTGCCACTGGTGGCCGGTCAACTAGTACCGAACCCGCACCAGTACCAGTAGGTGCTGCGGCTGCCGGAGCAGGCGCATCGGCCAGTGGTTCAGAGTCGGACGTCCGACTGAAAATTCCGCCAAAGCGGCCGCACGCCTACTACGACTACACTCCGGCCGAGGTACCGCTCCGGCCCGTCACATCCGCGAAAAACAAAGCTTTCATGGCAAAGACAGAATCCGGACTGGTCTCTGGTTCCGCGATGGAATTTTCCGCGACGTCATCTGAAGACGAGAGCGCGAAGAGGATGAAAGCGAGCACCGAGAATGGCGGCCTATTTGGGTGGCTGGACCGAAAAGAAGCACCGCCCGAGTCCGAGGCTTCCGAGGAGCCGCTATCGCCCGAAGAGATTTTGCATCAATATGAAGAGCTCGCGCGGGAAACCAGGATGAAGCTGATCCGCGAAACGCTGTGCCGAACTGAGGAGCTGCTGGAAAACGGCACGTGCCCGGATTGCGGCTGTTTGATTCAAAAACCGAAGCGAAACGTCGACGAGGAGGAGTCCGACGCGGAGTCCGTGCACAACGACGCAGACGTCGCGAAAATCGCCAGTCTCGAGGAGCAGAAATTGAAGCAGAAGAACGAAATCGACAAATTGAGAGCGGACGTGCGGATCAAAAACGGGGAGCTGAAGGAGATGGAGGACCAAATTGTGCAGCAGAAAAATGAGATCGCGCGCCTGCAGAACGAGTGCGATAAGAAAGACATCCAATTGGTGGAGCTGGGGACGAGTCACTTGCAGGTGAGCGATCACCACGATTTCTTGGTGAAGTCCTTGTACAACTGCTTGGAAGTGTCGGGGAACGAAAAACACTTCAAAAAGCTGTGTGACATGGACAAGGACTTGCAGAGCGCGAAGGACCTAGACTTGATGCAACGAACGCAAGGGGAATTCCTGGTTTTCCTCGGCCTTCCGCCGGAAATCGGGGAGCGGCTCGAGGACGCGAAGGCGGCAAGCTGGGCCAACTTGGAGAAAGCGTTGCTGGAGGAGCTGGCGAATTGCTTCCCGAAAGTGCCGCAGGCAGGGCTGCAATTCAAAGTTGAGGTGAGAGCCGTCGACCATTTTCTACCTGCGCCGGCCAGTCGCGACGGGGTAGTGGCCAATTCCTTGGCGGATTTCAACCGGAGGTGCGAGCGGTTCTTCAGCGTAGGAAAGGAATTTCATGCCGTGTCGATGTCTCTGAATCCGGCGGAACAATCCTCCTCCGGCGAGCAACAGGACGAGAGTGAGGACATCAGTAACGAGAAGGGTGTTTCTCTAGGCGTGTTGTTCACACTGAAAGTGCCGGATGCGATGTCCTCGGTCCATTTGGAACCGCCGGAGCCGCCCGTGGATTTGTCCGCTCTCAACATGGAAGAAGGGGGTTCGGAAGAGGTGGCTGCGGTGCCGGCTTCGCAGCAGATTCCCGTCGGTTTGCCGGAAGGTTTTTACCCTGGGAAGGAGGTGGTCGGGAAATTGTCGTCTTCCACCTCCTTGTGGGCGCGCTTCGCTCCCGTTCTGGTGAAAAACACGAAGGATATCCCGCTTCTTCCTTTGACGCCGGACGGCTCGCCCGACGACCAAGCGAACAACGCGCTGCTGCTGCCCGCGCACCTCGTCGACGAAGATGTCTTCGCCCAGTGTGGGCAAATGAAATTCGTGTCCGCGCAGGAAACAACATCGCGCGGAAATAGAGCAACCGCGCAAGTACAGCCGCGACTCTCCGGGCCGACGAGGTTGTTGAAAGCGTCTATGGGCGGGCGGGAAACCAACCCTTTTGCGATGCTGGACCCCTTGCTCCAGCCGGAGGCGCCGAACCGACCGACCATTCCACAGCGGGAACGCGGGATCTTGCTCGTGCCGGACGAGTTTTCCAAAGCGTTCAAAGCCTACACGACAAGCGTTGTGAACCGCGCCGGCTTCGATGAATTTCTCCGGTATCGGGTGTTGGCGAACCGCTTGACCTTTGACGCGCTGGTGCGGGAGTTTTCTGCGTTAACGCACCGGGTCCCCGAGGCCTGCGCCCTCGCGGGGAAGGAGAAGCAGATTATGGAAAGCCAGATGTACTCGCTGTTGAAAGCCTTGCGGGAACTGGAAGCAGAGCACTTGTACCTGCAGCAGCAATACGACGAGCTGGAGGTTTTCGCGGCGGGTCTCCGCGACGAGCTGGACCAGACCAAGGCGCAGCTGGCCGCGATGATGGAACAAAACGCGCAGCTGCAGGAGGAAAACGCGTCGTTGCAGGCCCAGTTGGCCAAGATCGAGGCGGAGGCGGGCGAATATGGCGTTCTCAAACGTTACATTCTCAACTGTTACATGATTTGTCATGCAAAATCACAAGTAGAATTGATACGATCAAGCTGCTCCGCATGACAAATTCTCGAAGAGCCAAACAGGCTGAGAATCTGTGCCAAATCTGTCATGCTAGACGCGCAACGTCACCTCTTTGACTTTTGCCATTCTTGCATCACAAATTCATGTAACAGTTGAGAATGTAACAGTTGAGAACGCCATAGCGAAGCGTTGACGCGTATCAAACAGCTGGAGGAACTTCTGCGCGCCGCGGAGCAGGAGAAGGCGGAGCTGCTGTTGGCCATCGAGGAGCTGCGGTCCCGGATCGAGCAGCTCGAGCGCGAGGGTCCGAGTCGGGAGGTGCAGCAGGCGATGGCGCAGCACGGCTTGAGGTCGCAGGACTTGAGCCACACGCTGGGGGGCAGCAGCGACGACGATGGCAGCGGGTCCCCGAAGCGGCGGAAAAAGAAGGTGCGGGACCGGTCCGTGTTTGACCGGTTGTATCAGGACGCGCGCAACCGCCTGATTCGCCTGCAGGAGCTGCAGAGGCAGTTCAAGCTCGCGATGGAGGAGCAGCGGTTGAAAATTTTGAAGTGCGTGGAGGGGCACACCAGTCTGTTTCCCGATTTCCTCTTTATCGACGAAGACCTTTCGGACGTGGACAACCTGACTTCCTTCGTCCTCGAGCACTGCGGCGCCAGCGCCGTGCGGGACGGGCGGCAGGCGCACTGGATGGCACAGACCGGCGGACGGCCGTGGAGCAGTCCGGCGCGACAGCAAGAGGGTATGAACGCAGACCACGGCAACTACAACCGCACATCCTCCGCAGGCACGAAAAACGGTAGTGCGAAGAACCGGACGTCAATGGGCGGCTCTACGCGACCCGGTAGCGCAGCGGGTACGTGGAGCAGCCGGCCAATGTCCCGCGCCTCGTCCTCTTCCGGCGCGCCCACGAGCGCGGGAGGGCAGGCTCTATCCCGCGCGTCATCGCCCCCGAGCCGGATGGCCACCAAGAACAGGGTGTCTGGAACGTTGACGGTGAGTAACAGGTACGAAAACGCGCGGAACAGTCGGAAGCGCTTCCTCTACGAGGATATCAGTGCAATGACGAACAGCAACAGCAAGTTACTGAAAGAGGAACTAAAGCCGTTGATTCCCGTCACCCCTCGCGCCGCAACCACGAACAACATGCAGGGAATGCTTGCTGCCGTCCCGAACGCCGAGAGGCACCAGAGTAGCAGAAACGCATCGGCGTCCACGGCATCCGCGTTCGATCCACGGAACTCTGGTACCGTGGGGGGTGATGCGTCCTCCACATCAGAGCAGACGACGGCCACTGCTGAGGCGAAGAACCGCAGTAGGAGCACGCGGAACAGTGCGTCCGTCGCGGTGTACCAGCCACATCTTCCCGTTACTGCGGAGCAAGAAGAAATGGAGGTCGATGTTGGTCGTGAGGGTGCAGATCACACTGCTTCTTCCCCGGCTCGACCGGGTTCGGCCAATATCGCACGCTCGCCGTCGTCGGCGGCCGCGCAGCGGCTGCTGTTTTATCCCGACCGGGGGCCGGAGCTGTCGATTCATGATCTGGTGTTACATGCGCAGGGAATCCAGCCGAAATCGTTCCGGATGCAAACACAGGAGGAAAATGAGAAAAAGCTGGACAACAGAAACGAAAAAACTAGCGATAGCCGACTGGGTCAGAACAGAAGCCCAAACAGAGTTGTGAGCAGGAGCAACGTCTCATCTACTTCGCCAAACAAAACGGCGGTGACAGAATTGCAACTAGAGTACCCAACAGCGAACGGATCGTCTTCTGCCGTGATGAGCAGTACAACGGGACAGTCGACCGAAAACACGACCTCTGCAACTGGATCGCACAACAGGCGACCATCTTCCGGTGGCGCCGCGAATCTCCACCGCCGTTCACAGCTCGCCAAGCAACAACTGCAACAGAGCGGCAACGGCGGGCAGTTTGGGATAAGGATCAGCCACTTCGATCGCGGCGGCAAAGATAACGCAGAGATGAATCTCCTCGAACCGCCAGACTACGAGACAATAGCGAATCCGTTTACGCCCACGAACGAGAAGAGCGTCGGTGTAGAAGGTTTTCAGACGCCAAAGGAGGCGGTTCGCCCGTGGTCCTCCTCCTCCTCGAGCAGCAATTTGCTTCTGCACAGTGGCGGAAATAACTACAACTCCGCGGCGCAAGGGAAAACGGGGCTGTTGATGTCCTTGCGACGCCAGGACAGTGCGCTGCGCATGCGGAACCAAATCAGTACCTCTGCTTCTGGTCGACAGCAGCGACAAAATAAGGCTATGGCCCCGTGTTCGCCAAACACGCAGGATGGTGAGTCGATTACCGTGGAGCCGGATTTGCAGATATCCTCTTTGAGCCCGCAAAAAAGACCGGGCAATTCGAAGTGGCAAGCACCGAACCAGCCGCGCAAGGTGTATTCCGTGCCGGCAAATCGATCGAGCATTCCGCTGGATCGGGTTCTTGGTGCTCGCATTCACTCCGCACCTACCAACGCGGAATCCGCGCTTCCCGAGCTGCAACCCGGGGCGCGGCGCAGACCGCACACGGCTGGAGGGGCTTCGTCATCCGGCGGAGCAAGTGCGCAAGCAAGGCCGCCAAGACCGAAGTGAAACAAGTTCAGAAACAAACCCAATGGCAATCCAAACCAATGTATGAAAATTTTGATCGTTCGTCGAATGCTGCATATGCATTACTTATCGGTAGGCTTTTTTCGTTGAAACTCAGAATCAGAAATGGAGGTTTTGGGCGGTCTCACCACCGCAACCCGTATTAATCGTTATCGTTGGTTTGTGTTTCATTTGTTGGTCTAAAGTTTTTCCTGTAGAATACTCCCTGACATTCAGCTTCAGAAGATGAGAACGAAGCACTTGTTTCTTGGACGTGGACCCGTAGCAATAGGCTATAAAAATTTTCTGCTTCCGCGATGCACCTGCAGGCGATTCTCGCTGATGTTTTGTCCTGTCTCGTGTCTCTTGGTCTGGTGTCTGTTGACGGAGAAACTGGTACCCAGCAAAAAATCGTTCTTTTTGTGCTCATCATCGTATCGTGTGGAAAACGTACCAAAGATACAGCTCGACTTTCGTTCGAACGAGCGTGTAGAAGAGTTGTTTTCGTTCAGTCGGGTGGGTCGTTCACAGCATCAGAAGGAAAAGCAACAGATTGATGAGTGCTCGATTTAAATGTAGCTTTCTGCTGCGTCGCCCCTAAAGATAAACCCTTCTACAACGACACTGCTGTCGACGCAAAGCTGCAGCCGTTAATATCACGATTGTGCAAGAAGTATACTTGAAATTGCAAAAAGTTTGTAGCTTTTTTTTGTTTGACTAGAAGGGGTTGGGTGTAAGCTGTAGACTGTCTGTTTCTGCTTTCCGAAGTACTCATTGAACATTACAAACTGGGTGTTAAGTTTTGTTCTCATTTTTGTTCGATTTGCTGTCTGTGAAAAAACCTTCGCGTTCTTCAGACCTGTAAACTTTACAGTAGTACTTCTTCCTAGCTGTAGCTACAACTCAGAAGATATTATCAAAGACTCGCGACCATCAGTTTCTAACGCAGAAAGAATCTAAATTAAATGTCGGGATTTTTCGGCGTGACTTCGTTGGGCCCTGGGCAGCCGATCGGATGCAACTTGCTGTCGACGTTGGGCGTGACGAGTTTTGCGGATGAGGATTTCAAAAAGGCCTTTGACACACTTGCGAGTGCGGACGGAAGCATACCAAGAATTGACGTGTATCTTTTTTCATCTTATCGCATATGGACGCAGACGCTTAGTCAGCATACAGTATGAACATTAGATGAAGTAGAAATGCTTTGCAATGACCCTTTTGATCGGATGGTAACCCATCTCCCAAAAAATATAAAGGTACGAATGCTTGACGCGGACGTACGGCTTCGAACCAATGCCAGAAGAAATCAACATCTTCGTTTATTACAATGAAAAATACCCCCACCCCCGAACTTGAAAGCATTTGTATTGCAAATCTTTCCAAATGAAACATTCGCCCTCTTGCGTGTATCAGCATCACAGATTTCCGATCGTGAATAGCAAAAATTTCTATTGCAAAAGATCCCAGCAAAAGCGGTGCTTGTCATGCAAGCGATGCGAAACACGACTAGAATCTGCATCAGAAAGATTCGTACTCCTTTCATGCATGACAAAAAGCTTTCATTTGGAAACTTCGCATCACAAATTCCTGCAATCAGGGGTGGGTGGCATTTTTCACTGTGATATCGTTTCCACCATGAAGCTGCAAGAGGAAGGCAGTCTCACCTGGAGCGAGTTCCTGGAGGGGCTCTTTGTGATTCGGGAAAAAGTGAAAAAGATCAGCAAGAAGGCGACACAGTACAATTCTTCAATCTTTCATGCTTTTGGCTGTTCTGTTCCTTTTTGAAATGTTTGTTCACATATGATCGAGGGGGTTGAGCAAAAGTCAGTGACTTTTTTCATTGGCGGAAAAATTACAAACAGCTACGACTCGTACCAAGATTCAATGGACGACAGAAGGAAGCATGCCCGCGTCAAGTACGGCCCAATGGAAATCTACAAGCGGCCCATGACCACGGCGCAAGCCGTTGGCTGGCATGAGGAAGAGGTACCTACAGCAAATTCCACGTTGTGGTCTCATCTCGTGTTAATCTGAACCTTAACCTTCATTTTCCTGCTTATAAAGAGCGTTTGCTTTTTCATCTTGTTGGAATTCGAATTTTCAGACGAGCGGTGCACGTTACCCATTCAAGACCGATCATGCACAGAATCTCTATACCTTTATTCTTGTTTCTTGAGCTTGTCTAAAAAGGGTGTGTGAATGAAAATACGCAGGTCTTCATTGACCGCTTCCCCAAGTCGTCCTGCGCCGAAACCAAGTATGCCGATGCGGTCATCAAGGCCGGGGTGCAGTTTGCTTAGGCATGTGTCGCGGACGAAATGACTACTTTTCCACGGAGCAAGTAACCAACGGGCAGCAGCGAGGCTGGGCTTTGGTGTGGATTAGTCACGACCCACGTTTAAAAATATCGTGTAGGTGTAACCATAAGAACCAACATAGTACTTACGTCATGAAATGACTACGATACTCAAGAAGATCATCGTGATCGTGCGCCGCGAGACAATATGGTTGTACGTGATATTCCACCTGGACGACTCGAAGTCCATCACCGCAGTCTGTCTGGAGGGTTGCTTGCTCGCTGGCAAAAATCCTGGTTTGATTTCGCTTTGACGCTGAACTGCGGGAATCCGGAGCTTTTGAAAGAAGGGTGCTGAGCAGGTAGTCGCACTGTAAAATTAAGGGATTTAGCCTTTGTTCCGAGTTTTTCTTTGTTCTTCGGCGGTACTCCTGTAGGAGCCCCTCCGTCCTGGTACATAGCCTCAGGACGTGTCGAGTAGTTTATCACGTGCACAAACATGAAGATCATGAGACCAGCGCGGGATTCTCACGCAGCTAGCGTCTCGTCCACAGGATAAAGGCCGAGATCGCAGAACGTTGCAGCGATCCAATGAGAGAAGTTATTCTTTTGACACCGAGCGTGAGCGGCTTCTAGTTTTTGCGTTGGTGGTCCGCCAGCACCGAGAGAGTGAACCGTAATTTTTTCTAGAGGAGCTGGAGATGACCTTCACCTTTGCTTTAGCTTTATCGCACAATTAAGTACTGAATGCAAACCAAAGGCTTTTCGCTTCGATAGCGAAGATCATGGTGGTCAAGTGCCTTAACCTTGACAACTTGCTGCAGCAGCAGTAGAACATCAAAGATTCATCAACACCATGGGCGGAGGCGGAGAGGGGAGCAGTAACCAGAAGGCTCCGTTCTTCAACATCACCCGTATTCGGGTACCCGGTTACATTGCGAAACAGCGCGCCCACCACGAGAGTACCAGTGGGCTCTTCTGCCTGTTGATTGAGGACAACAAGAAAGGCAAGGGGTTTTTCCGGAAGCACTTGTCGAAATGCACCCCTGCCGTAAGCGAAGGCATGCAGGCGCTCGGGCTGCGGAAGAAACGGCGGAAGCGGCGGGTGGAGGAGTATTGCAAGGAAAAATCCCCCCTCCCCATATTGAAAACATGTCCTTCCGAAAATTTGTGATGCAGATTTGTGACCACAAATCGAATCCTGTCTGTCTTGCCAGAAGACAAATCTAGAGAGTCCGCCGCGAGATGCAGGCGGTTTGTAATGCTGCAAGGCCTACATGGCAGACGTCTGCCATGCTAGGTTCCTACACCAAAAAACACCCCCTCGCGCTTGCGATCTGCGTGCAGTGCTCTCCTGCAAGACAGGTGTGATTTGTGTACACGAATCCCGCATCACAGTTTCTGTTTTGATATGGGGAGGGGGGATTTTTCATTTTGATAAGGAGCACGCTGCCTTGGAAGCGAGCGGCGCGGTGACGATCCGCACCCGTGCGATCGAAGACACCAGCCACCCCACCTGGGAGGCGTATTCCTATCGGAACAAGGTGATCATTCCCCAGCCGCTGTTCCGCGTGAAGAACGGCATGAAGCTCCTGGTCGCGGTGTACCGCGACCTGCGGGGGGAAGATACGCCGCTGACGGAGGCGAAGGCACGGATCACGCAGGAAGGCCGGATTCTGCTGCCCGGCTTTCCGTTTGACATCGAGGTCACGGTCACCGCGGCCTCGTTCCGGCCCTTTCGGATCGAGAACTGCAAGGACAACATCCCCTGGCGACCGAAAACGCGGGAAGAAATGGAACGGCTGTGGCAGCCGCTGGCGGAGGTGGCGCAGGTGGAGGACTACAATTTCCCCGTGGACATCACGGACATTATGGAGCGGCAGTTCGTGAACGACATCGTTTTGATGTTCAACACCCTGTTCCCGACCAAAAAGGCCATCGCGGATCTGCTGTGGAACCAGGATCGCACCTTCTGGGAGAAGGCGCGGGTCAAGTACTCGCAGACGCTGGCCGGGAAGCTGTCCGCAAACGCAGGCGCAGCGTCCGTCCCGGTGCCGCCACCGAAGAATGCATCAATGTTGCCAGCAGCGGCCGCATTAATTGCAAATCCAGCAACTCAACAACAGCAGGTATTGAGCAAGTCTGCGCTGCGAAACTTAAGCAGCTACACGGCAACCTCATCGATAAGTAACGCGAGTCAGATCGGGGTGGCTCTGGCTGGCTCCTCGCCCACCAGTTGTACAACCGGGAACGTGGCTGTGCAGAAGAAGGTTTCAGCTGCTGCTTCGATCGAAGGCTCGGCGAGCCGGACCCTGCTTGCCGTCGATGACGCGGAGCCAAATACTAAATCAGCGGGCATGAGTCTTTCTCCGAGCAAGAACGAAGGAACAAGATTACACGTCGAAACCGCATCGTCGATTGTGAGCACGCCCGCGCACGGAAGTGCGCTCTCAAGTCCGACCAAGAGGGGCCACGCGTCTGACAACTTTGGTGCCTTGGCGTCGCGCAGGCGCGAAGTGGAGCAAAGCCTGGAAACGCTGCAGCTGAAGGTGATGTTCATGCGCAGACTGTTTCTGTGCATTGCAACGTGTGGCCTGTACACAACGGACGTGCCGAACTCCGCGACGAATCAACTGTGGCCTTTTCCCCTGGCAACGGTTTTTGGACACGGAAGTCGCGTCTTGTTCCAACTCGAAGGGGTGTCTCCCGTCGATTTTCTGCACTTCCTGTTCACGGGCAGCGTTCCCGAACCGGAGCAGCCGGCGTCCCCGAGCAAAAGTCCGGAGCGCCGCCGGTCCGTGCGGCTGCAGTTGGACGAGCAAGACCAGAGCAAGTTCGCGCTGCCCGACGAGAGCGTCGCTGTTCCGGCAGCGGACGAGATCCACCGCCCGGAGCCCGTTTCCGGCATGATGAAGAGCACGTTCAGCATCGTCGCCTCCGCCAGTCCCGCCTCGATGCTGCAAAAACGCGCAGCGACCTCGTCCAAGCAATCCGCCGCGCCGGTCGACGCCGGCGCCGACATCGGCGGGCGCTCGGTGAGTGTCCAGGCATTGAACGTGAATGCTGCGACGTCGGTGTCTACTTCCGTCTCCCCGTCCAAAACAGGAGGAGGCGCAGTAGTTGACCACACCTCGTTAACATCAAATAGTACGCATCAGCACCCGCCTTCCGCCACCGCGTCTTCTGCGATGCTGGTGTCCTCGCCCTCGCATGCGGCTCCGAACAAGGGGACAACGCCCGAGCGGCACGGACTTTTTACCGCGCATTCCCAGACGGACATCCGCGTGCTGCAAGTGCTGTCGAAGCTGCCCCTCGCAAAGCGGGCCGCGGCCACGCACAAGGTCGAACGACGCGGGGAGCACCACCTGGAAAGTGGGCTCGCCTTCACCGATGAGAATCTGCTGGCCGGGGCGCTGCTGGTCGAGCGCGTTTTGAAGCCGTGGCAGGCACTGAGCCAGGGCTACGAGATCCTCGTGGACGGCAAGCGCGGGAAGCACTGGGGCCTCGATCTTCCCGTCGGCGGCGCGGGAAACCCGAAGAAAGTGCACGACGGGAAAGCAGGTTCGTAGCTCTCCTGGTGAACAAACCTGCGTTCTTCTTTATGTAGCTCGATTCTTGTATACATGCTTTTTTTTTTGGTTTTGTCCTTTCGACAGTCCGTTGTTTTTCGATCGGAAGCAAGACGGTGGCACACAGTGATGAAATTTCACAAAAATTTCAGGTTTTGTGGGCTTCAACGGAGAGCTGTTCCAACTGCTGCCCTCCGCGACTTACGAGGGGCTGTCCATCGGGGCGCGGAGCCAAGGCTACCGTGGCGGCGCGGGGACGACCTTTACACTGCTGCGCGACGTGCTCGGGCGGTTGCCGCTGGTCAGCTGGGTACTCGGCAGCAGCGAGCTCGGTCCGGAGGACCCGAGCCGAAAGAAGAGCAACCACCCGGGCGCAAACAAGTACGCCACGGGAGCTGCAACGGGGGACGGGAAATCCGCGCGCCGAGACTTGACGGGCGCATCCGCAAGCGTCGTGGACGACACGGCATCGAGCACCGTGGGCTCGGCGCGCAGGCAGCTGCACCTGAGCGGTTCCGTGCGAGGGCTCATTGTCGACGACGGGCTTGCCGGCCTGGCGAGCACGACGTCCAGTCTGCGTTCTATGCAAGATAACGGCGCTCCTGGAGGGGGTGGTCCCACGGGAGTCGAAAGCGTCGCCTCGTACGCGGCGCGCTCGACCAGCACGCAGCGCAAGCATCGCGGAGGGCCCAAGGCAAATCAGCAGCACGTGCTTCCTCGTGTCACCTTCAGCAACCGTGCCACTCTGTTCATGGAAAAGTCCAACTCGTTCGCCAACTTCAGCGGAAACATTCGGCGGCACCTTTCGGAACGAACCCGACACGGTGTCACGAAAGTCATGTCGCTGGGAGGTGGGTCTCGGAACTTGCTTCGGACAAAGGAGAAAAGCGCGGGCGGGCACCGCAGCAAGGTCGATGGTGGAACAGCGGAGAATCATGTGTCACCAGGCAAAGGCAACACTACTGACGACCTCACCTCGGAAGCAAGCGAGTTTTCGGGCAATAGCAACGTCGACGACCAGAGCACTGTGGTACATAAACAAAGTAAATACTCCAAATCCTAGCTTTCTTAAGTGGTTTTAGACCGGTCACTGAAGTCTAAAAACTTCTTTGCTTTCTTTGAACTTCCTTATCCGTGAAAGTAGATAGGGCTAGGCAGACATCGCACTAATATTTATGTGCATGTTCTTGTTGAGGTCTCGATCTCGTCCACCTCTGCAGGAGCCCGTGCGCATGATCCCAAAAAATTATTTGCCCTTACAACTACTACTACATCACTACCAGTTCACCTCTGCATCCGCGACCGGAGCGGACATTCACCGTTCCTCCACACCCCCGCAGAAGAAGAAATGGAAGCGATCCATTCGCGTGGTCGGAGGCGTGCAGAACGGCCACGTGTACCTTCGCGTGTATGGTGGTCTCAAACGTTGCATGGGTCGCTGACTGTGAAAAGGTGCCCTTTGTACGGAGTGCGTTCGTGTGTTCGGTCGGATTTGCGTCACGAAATCATGGCACAGCGATCAATGTAACGTTTGAGAACCCCATAGCATGGACGAGGAGGTGGATGAGTTGCAGGTGGAACAGGAGACAGATCCGTCCGCCAGCGAGCGAAACCTTTCGACGTACGGGACGAACAATAGGGGCAGTCTGGATGGCATTCACGCGGACCTTGCGCGCGCCGCGAACAACAGTGGGGTACTCGCGGCCCGGATTTCCGGGCTCACAGGCGACGGCGGCCGCACGCCCGGCGGGCCGTTGGAGGACGGCCGGCCGCTGCATGACTTGGTGAACCCGGCATCGCCGGGGGCGCCGGTTGCGGTACTGAACAAGAACCTACCGGGGCTCTCCGCGGTGCCCAGCTCTTCCAACTCGGGGACCAGTCTGAAGAGAAGCAGCGACCCCGCGGCGGAGCAAGCGTGGCGTGGCAAAATATACGGGATCTGCGATCGCTTGTTGCATGAGGCGAACGGCTCCGCTGACGGAGGCTCTTCGTGCGGCGTCACCGAGAAAACGCTCGCCGCACCGCCCTCGATCGAGGTTTTGCGGCAGGTTCTTTCCAATCACTTTGGCGTCGCGCTCGAGCAGTTTGGCAAAGGGTCCGCGAAGTCACTCGAAGCTTTCTACGAGGAGCTGTGTAGCGGGGAGTCGGCGCTCGCGATTTGCATGAATTACGAACACCAGCAGAACGCCGCACGCTCGCATTCGGTGACCGACCAACTTGCTGGAACCGCGTTAACGCGCGACTCGTCGAAGGGCGCGGCGTCGTCGAAAACGAGGCTCGAGCACGACTTGAATGTCAAGTTGTCCGATGTTTTTTTGGAACAGCACGCCGACCAGCGATCCGCAGCGTCGACGCTAGAAGAGAACAAGTCCGCGCCTCTGTCACCGCGGTCCCTTGCCGACACGACAGGGGGCCGGCTGGGCGTGACTTCGAAGGAGATGGTTACCATTCGCGAGGATGCTGTCATGGCGCAGCTGCCGGAGGACGACAGTCGAATGACGAGCAAAAACGGTCCCCTGTCCTCGTCACTCCGGTCCCCGAACTACAGCAACGGTTTGGGAAGTCCGTCCAGTCCCGCGGACAGTGCGCCGTCTTCCGATCACACGAATTTGCTTGCCAGCGCCGTACTGGGGAAGCGGGCGAGGAGCAAAAACAGTGGTGAGCAGATGGACGGGTCGGTGTGCGGTATGGAACTACATCACAACGGAATGTTGAACAACTCGGCAACGCCGGCCAATGGAACTTCTACGCAAGAAAAGCAGCAGGAAGACGATCTCCAGGAAGAAGTTTGCAGTTTGGCGAGCGAGAAGGTGGAGCCGCTGGAGTACCCGCCTATGGCCTTGGAGTGCGCGCTACAACTGGGTCGTGGCGAGGTTTCGATGTTTGCGGACGGCAATGGTAGCATGCCGGGCGCGAAGTCGCCGGTAACGCTCTCTTTGGTTCGGCGCGTGGCTCCGGTAATCGTGCTGATTCGGTCGCGGGGGAAGATTCTGGTGCGTACCTGTGAAATCAGCGAGGACGACCGGTTGGTGTCGACCGCGCCGCTGTTACCGGGCGCGAAGCGTCGGCCCAGCGAGCCTTGGCGGGATTGCGTGTACCGGATGTTGGCGGACGATTTGCATTTGGACGCCGAGAACATTCTGAACATCGAGGCCATCAAGCCCCAGGCGGCGGACAGTGTGCAGGAGTTCTTCGAGCGGATTGATGGCGGCATGATGGTGCCATCGGCCTCGTCTTCGAAGGAAATAAAGGAAGATACAGAGACCAGCCCGGCTTCCGGATCGCTGGACCTCCAGCAATCCACGCAGACTCTTCCCAAAACGCTTGCTCTGCCTCGTCCGTCGCTGCAATCGCGAACGTCGACCTCCCGCGGATCGGTGCTTGGCAGCAGCATCTCGCTCATGATGCAGCGGCGGCTGAGCACCAGCAACTCGTCCATTTCGGCGATGAAGAGGTCTTCCATTTTCTTCGGTGGTGGTGGGAGCAGTAAAACAACCCAACCGCATGAAGCGGAAACAGGAGAGCAGGTGAAGAAGAAGAAATCGGAAGAGAACATCCGCTTCACGGTGCAGGAAACAAAGACCTCGCGGGCCGTGCCCGGACTCCGCACCCAGTACCGTTACTATGTGTGCTGTGTCACGGTCAAGGAACCAGAACGATGGACGTTTTCGTGCGAGAACGTGATGAGTGCCAACAGTTCCGCCACCGTGTCGTACGACCCCGGAAGCCTCGGCTTTATGGGCCCGCTCACCTTCGTGACCAAGCGCGCCACACCGCTGGGCGTGCGGACGTTCTACTGGACCTGGAGCCAGGAGTTCGAAAAGACCCTGAACGCAGTGACCCTGTCGCGGTTGGGCATCAAAAATTTGAAACCACGGCTGAGCGGCACCGCTTCGAGGCAAGGCGGTGTCGTGGACGAGAGCGACAGCGTGCAGAGCAAAGTAGGGAAAGTGATGTCCGAGGTGTTTTTCAGCGGTGCGGTTGGCCGGCAGGACGATGTTGATCCAGAGCCGGGGGAGGCACAACAAGCACGCCAGGGCGACCATGCTAGTAATAGCCTTTGCGGGGCGACGTCGACCAAGCACGGAGTTGTTGTGCCCACGCCCACATTCGCGAGCCCAACAGAACGTTGGGTGGAGGAAGCACTTTTGAACGCGCGGACATTTCTGACCGCGGCTTCGTTCAACGCGAAGAGTATCGACTCGCAGAAGGACATGAAGAACAAGAAGCAGATCGGCGTGGTGGCCATGGGCAGCGACCAGGAGCTGCCCGTCTTTTTAGACGGCGCCGGGGACACGCGGTCCGAGCCCTTCTTTGTGCTACCCGTCCCGCCGTCCGCCGACGCGCTGGATGCCTTGCTGCGTCGCGCGTTGGAGCTTGGGCTGCTGCGTAACGTGCAGTCGCTCGTGACAACTCCGGCGAATGCAGCGATGCGCGGCTCGTCCCAACAGGGGGTGCCGGATTCCGGACGGCTTCCCTGGGACATCGAGCCAACGCTGCACGGGGAAGTGCGCGGCGGCAGCTTGCGCAACCCCCGGTCGCAGGCTGCCTTCAACAGCACGCGGGCCTTCCTGTTAAGCGACCCAGTTCTGGAGGACTTGGATCACGCGGACCCGCTTAGTGCCTCCAGTGACGGCGTTACCACCAATCCTGGTGCGCAAATCGGGAAGAGCACGACCGGCAAGTTATTCAGCGGTTTCTTCGCGCAGTCTTCGACCGCGATGGGAACGGCGGTCGGCCACGCGCAGTCGGAGCCGCAGGGCCTGGACAAGCTGCAGAGCGGCTTCGGCGCTGCGTCAACCAGTATGTTCGGGACCGCCAGCGTCGCGTTTTCGCGGGGCGTGACTCGAGCCGCCGCGGCGCCGGCGCCGCCGTTGAAGAAATTGCTGATCCGCTACGTCGAGCGCGGAAACTCGGTGCCGGAGGTTCCCGAAGTTTTCGGTGACCTACACCGTTCGCGCTCGGGGGAAAGTGGCGACACCGCCGAGGCGCTCGAAAACGATCCCTTTTTCAACCCCTCGGCTCCGGGGGCTGCTCTTTCCCAGTCCCGGTCGAGCAAGGTGGCGGTGATCGATCGCGATTTGCTACAGCAGCTCTATCAGGAGCTGATTTTCCGCAAAGCCCATCTGCGCGTGCGGCGCGGCGTGCTCGAGCGGTATCTGGAACCCTGCCTGGTGTGTTTGATGTGCAACGGGAAGGTGCTGCTGCGGACGCACGAGGAGCTGGAGGACGGGCGGGTAAGCGATCGCCTGACGCTCTTGACCACCAAGAAGATGCCGGAGGAGAAGTGGGAGGACGCCGCGCGGCGCGCCTGCATCGACGAGCTGGGTGCGGCGCCAAACATCAAGGCACTGAAATTCCACGACGCGACGCACTTGTGCCGCGAGGAGGGCGGTGGGGACAGCAGCAACATGCCGGGCATCGCAACGTACTACGGGTTGACCTTGATCAAGGTCAACGTGACCCAGCAGTTTGCGGACAGTCTCGCGCTCCGCTGCAACGTGCAGCAAACCTCGCCGACCGCGAGTAAGGCGTACCGGAACAAGCGAAATAGTGTCAAGAAGGGAGCTGGGAGGCTTTCCACTGCGGTTTCGTTTTCCGGGGTGGTGAACCGAAAACGGAGCGGCAGCAGCTCTTTGTCCATCCGAAGCTTCACCGGCGCCGGCGGTAGTAATGGGAGCAAGCGGAACCTCCTGCCGAACCTGCGGAGGTCGGGAACGGCCAGCTTTTTCGGCAGTGATCAGGGCGGGGATAAAGGACATGAAGAGGAGGGAATATTAAACGAGGACGAGAAGGACTGCGATGGAAAGCAGGGCGGATCACCGTCGGCTTCCGCAGAAGTTGACAAGCGCCCACGTGTGAGCGCCGTGACGAATTTGCGGAAGCGGATTTCCTTTAAATCCCGTCTGAGTGTGAAGCGGTCCTCAACGCTAGTAAACGCCGTGTTCAAGCACCGAAAATCCGGAAACGCTGCGCAGTTTGCCGTTCCGAGCCCCAGCGTGTCGCCGCTGTCACGACCAGAGGCTGGCGAACAGCACATGGAGCAAATGAACGACGGGCCAGCGTCAGGTAGTGGGAGCCGTAGTAGCCCGGACAGCCGCGGGAGTTCCCCGATTTCGGATGATAAAGCAAAAGACTCGACGGGGGTACTAGCCGGCAGTGGATCGCTTCAGTCCGCGGCTGCGGTTGGGGGAACAGTTGCACTCACTGACCCGGTGGTCCCCGTTCCGAAAGACGACGGGGCACTATTACCAGCTGTGCTTGCGCAAGGAACTAAGCGAAAAAGCCGGAAGAGCGGCTGGCGAAAATCCGTTCTGGCGTTCCTTCCCGCGACGCGAATGTCTCTGGTTCAGCGACACCCGGTGAACCACCAGCATGGAGGTGCAGACGGTACTAACCACAAGCCATCCGACATCTACGATCCTTCCTCCGAGGAGGGGTCGAAGGCCAGTGTAGATGGTGCAAACGACAAGGATCAACATAATTCGCCGCAGTCTGACGGGAACAACGATAACACCGCCGCATCTCCGCAGGACTCGATCGATTCCGCGAAGGTTGTGGCCAAGAAACCTTCCAGCAAAGAGAGAGGCACGTCGACCAAGGCCAGCACGACCAAAATGAACATAGCGTCCAAGAACTCGGGGAAAACGAAGCGGTCCTCCATGGCCGCCGCGAAAGGCCGGATGTCCACGCTGTCGCGTCATGGCGGAAACACGTCCCCCACGGATCATGAGATGAACAAAGAGCAGCCGCAGGACGAAGTGCAGTCGTCGATCGACTCCTTCCTGAACCACGAGACTTTCGAAACCCGGCCCTTCGAATGCAGCTTTTGGACCAAGGTGCAAACGTCGGCGGGGACGCGCACGCGCTACTGGCACTGGAAAGAGATGGAGGACCTGGACAACCTAGATTGGGCGAGCAAAATGTTCACAGAGTCTCCCCTTCTCTTCTCGTCTCTGGTGCAACTCCGCGAGGCCAAGCTCGACGCGGCCGGCAGCGCCAGCGTGAAGAGTCTGCTGCTCGGGCTGGAGGGCTCTGCGCCGGGCAAGATCGGGGTCGCGGGGAAGCACGACGCGGGCGGGAAATCGAAGCCGTACGGGGCTTGGAATGGACTCAAGTGGCGGTACTTCGGCGAGTCCGTTCCCCCGGTTCCCGCGAGCGTGGGCGGCATGCGTGTGAACATGACGAAGCCATTGTTTGAGCTGTGCGAGCGGGTGTGCAGCAAGGTGTTGACGGACCCGCAGCTGGGAGATTTGGTGGACGAGCTTTTGCGGAAGGGCGTGTGGGACCCCACGCTGGGCGAGGAGTCGTCGGATCCAAGCGGGGAGCGGGTGCAGGAAATGCTGTTCAAAAACATTCTGAAATCAGACGGACGAAGAGCGAAGGAGCGTGTGCACGAGTATTTACTGCGAAATCGAGGGGCGACAGCGAACAATGGAGCAGGGTCCGGACAGACAGGGACGGTCTAGCGCGATCATGAACTTCTTATGCTTGATGGTTGTGTTGAAGTTAATCTTGATGCAGACTAAAAAAAGCCAGTGCTGATTTTTTACCAACCAAAAGTACAACCGCTACACAACCCGTTCCTACTAACTTACAAAAGTAAAGAAAGAAGTATAGAAGCACTACATAGCAGCTGCACTACATGACAGAAATCATCTGCAAAAGATGATAAGTACCAAGACCGAGCGGCCATAGGAGAAAAGTACTCAGACGTACATGCAGTGAGTGAAAAAACTTTTGATACGAATTTTTCAACATAGGAAATTTGAAAATCCAAGGACGTTCGGGATAGGAAAGAAAAGCACAACAACACGTATTCTCCGCATGTCTTGGAGTTCAATTTTTATTTTTGAAGTGGTCTCGCAGTTGTAAGTAAGTAATTTGGCCGGGTAGATTGCTTAGATCTTGATCGTATCCACGCTATCGTCTTCGTGACTGTCTTCGTCGTGAACTTTTTTTTTTTCAGTTCCCCATCGTCTGCTTTGAGCTCTGGCCGCGGGCCTCGTGTTGTCGTTGTCGGTGCTCTTCGTCATTTCTCCACCTCATTCATATCGTCGGGCCTCAAATTTCTTCTTCGTGAATGTAATGATAATGAATGACTACTGGACGACCATGTCGAAGTGCGTAGAAGTACCGCGGCCGCACGACTGTAGTAATTCACCATTTCCTTTTTCTTAAGTAACCGCAACCGGAGGAACGATCGCCGGAAGTTACGAAGAATCATGCTACTTACTAACATATCTAGCCAGCGTTTTTTTTAAGGTTTTCTTTCTCTAGGGGGTGGACAAAACAAACTGTACATACTTTGTGTTGAACTCGGGAATTGTTCTTTTCAATTTTACCTGTACACTATCGATTTTCAAAAAACACTTGTCATATAATTTTTTACGCACATGTTGGGATTGAGACCGCCGTTTGGTTCGGCTTCAATTGCCGCGAATGTACCACTCGATAGCAACGGGTTCCCAGTCCAGCGATTTTCTACGCGGTATCACAGAGGGCAGAATCCTCGCGTGTGGGGCCACGACACCGGATTCACTGACAGCGTCTATAGTGATGGAGAAGTCAGGAGAAGAAGTATCAAGGCTAGCGCGAGTTCTTTTCGTTCAACAATTCGATGTGGTTTATCTGTCTTCCTCGCAAAGACGAAATGCTGTTTCCAAAAGACACTGGAAGGCTGTAAGTACAACAGCTTGTTCCTGCAATCTTCATCTTTCAAAAAAAAACAAAGGTACGGGCAGCATGCTCCGGAAGCGGTCACCGCAGTGGTCCGCCTTCCAGGATAGCCTCGGCCAGGAGATGGGCGAATTCAAGAACGTGGCGAACACGAGTGTGATGAGCTTTTCCCCAAGGTCACTTTCCCCAAGAGAACGACAGCGCAAAGAGCAGAATTTGGAGCCTTGGGAATTCAAAGCGCCGCTGAGACAGGAAATCAAGGACCTGCGAAATCACAAATTTTGGCACGTGACGCTCGACTACAAACCGAAACCGACGTCGGTGAACGGCTACTGTACAGATATGATGATGTGACGCACCTTTTTTTCGTTGTATTTGTCAGTCATGTAGTTGAAGTTGAACTATAAGACGAAGACGGGTTTGACCTTGAGTAACAAACTGCACATCAAAGGAGCCTTATCACTCGCTTAAAAACATCATCACGTGCAGGGCATTTCCAGAACAGCTTCAAGCCCTGCACCCAGCTGACGGATTTGCCACGGCGGCCGGGAACGCCACCCTCTCCGCGTGATGAGTTCGATGCCAGCGAGCACATCGGCGCCTTGAGTTCGCCGGAGTTGAGCCGTATTGTTTGTTCTCTTGCTCTAAGAATGGATACAGTAAACAGTTTTTTGTTTCGTCAAACTCGTGTAATTTTTGCTCCCACAGCCATCCTTTCATTTGCTTACCCTACACGTACACACCATTTTCATAACGACAAGCCATAGACAAGCCATATACGTTCTAAAAGGATAGGGGGGCGTGCTTAAATGAATTACAACACCAAAATGAAATAGCCCGTCACTCCCCGCGTTCCCGGAGTCCACGGTCTCCCCGAAGGTCGCCAGTGCCGGAGCTCGACACCAGGCGGCTTGTGCGAACGATGGATACGCTGTCAAAGAAGCCGGAGCACATTGGAGAGGAGTTTGCGCACTTTGCAAGGGAAAAAAAGAGACACCTCGCCAACGTGTCTCACACCCGGGTGCTCTTCGACCAGAGCAAGCATGGCGGCGGTCTCTCCAGTCGCAGTCACGGCGGGACACAGAGCGAAAAGCACATCCGCTTAGCGGAGTCGATTACAAGTACTAAAATATGAATGTCAATGTGGTCTCTTCTATTTTATAGATGATGAAACGAGAGAAAACTTGTTGCGTAGGTAGCAGCAGTCTTGTTTTATTCGCAGAAGGGTGGACCTCATAGTCATACTCCACTTCTGGTTTACGGCACTTATTCTCCCAAAAATGTGAAATCGAAAATGAAAATTCGGCAGGACTGAGCGGCCCTACTGCGCAAAGTTACAACGATAAAAAGCGTGCACCCATGCGGCGTTACCGAAAGTACCTGACAGCCTCCCTGAGTTCCGTACGAAAACCAACATCGCAAATTCCGGAGATGGTAGATTCCCTAGGCCCGGTGCGGAGGGAAGGCTACTGGTGGCGGGAACCGAAGCCAAAAGAGTGGGGTTTCTAGTGGAATCAGAAACCGTATTGGCAATGTTTTTTTGATTGATCATGTACCAAAACCAAATTGCTTGCCACTAGTAGGCTTTTTTGTATTAAAGTAAAAAAAATGACCTTAAAGTAGTAAGCTTGTACAATGAAAAACACCTAGGGCCACCTAAAGGTGTTTTCCTCTTATTTTCTTCATTTTTGCTTAATAACATTCAATCGACGTAGTTGCGGCATGCTTTTTTTGGCAATGTCAGCAATCAAAACCGCTTTCATTCGTTGCAAAGACCGCACTCGCCACGAGTACGACCGGAAACGAGGTGCTGCACACAGACAACTTGTACGATACCCCTTGTATGTTTTGGCGTTGCTCGAACCGAGCGAGAAATTTTTATTTTCTCAGAGAAATAAACAAAAAGAAAGCCACCGACCTACAAAATCCGGACGCAGCCATGGTTGCCCTTCGTGGTATCATGTGTGAGTCAACCGCCCAGCAGCGTCCACGCGTAAGTATCCAATATGTTCGCACGAAACAGCAGAATCTTTATCTTTTGGCTTTGCTGACGGTGCGTTCTGAGAACAAGCTGAAGACGAGTCCCCACGAGCGAGTGGGTTTAACGGCGATCTTCGGTGTCGTGTTTTCAAACTCAGTAGGGATCACGGCTGTAAAGGCCGCATACTTATTTATTCCCAGCACGATTTTATTGCTTTAGCGCCACAGCATCTCTCCTCACACACCGACCACCTCCATGGCTAGCGTCGTTTCCGGTGCTACTGGCTCCGCGGCTGGGCCGCAGGACGCGAAGAGCTCTGCTTCCTCGTCGAATCGACGGTCCCTCGCCGACGTGCGCGCGCAACAGAGGTTACAGTCCCGGCCGCAGCTGTACGTCAATGGCGAGGTGTATGCAAACATATTTTTCGTGGGAAATCATCATATAGGGAAATGACTTGATGTCGCACAGGCGCTATGACCCAGTCTCAGACTTTCAGTCGGCCTCTGTTCTTGCGTATATCAAGTATGGCAAGCCATATTCCATTATGACGATTTCCCAGTTCTTGACGCTCCCATCAAGTAGAGTGTGGTGGAATTTGTGCGACCAACATGAGCCAACTGTACTGCGCGTTCCGGTTTCGCTTCATCCGTGCGAACTGGTTCATGCTGAATGGCGAGGAGCGAGGGGAAACGTTCGTTTCTGACGGTCACAATGGGATGTGTGTCTGGAACCACCCGTTTGATGCGCATTTCGCGTATTTTTTGCTTTTTTTTGGACGACGCAACAATCAAATTTAACCGCACCGGTGTCAGGCCGTCAGCTTGCTAATTACTTATTTTAGAATCGAAATAGTATGATTGCTGCTGCTGGTACAACTCGCTGACTTTGCGTTTGCGCGCAACATACAAGAACGACTTTTCTACTGCAGCGCTCTCGCACTCGAAGGCTGGCCGCGCATGGAGTTGGTTGTACGAGGCAAGGACGGGGACGGGCGGAACCAAGTAGCAGGGTATGGTCAGGTGCTGGTGCCAACGAAACCCGGATGCCACGAGCTCATTGTCCAGTGCTGGAGGCCGCTTTCGCAGGACAAGCTGCGGCAGAAACTGCTGGGCGAAGTCCCGGAGTTATTGGACGAAGAGATTGACTACATCGCGCAACCCAACAAGTCCAAGCCGGGGATCCGAGCAGAAGATAGCGTCGAGGTTCTCGTGCGATTTAACGTCAGCTTGCAGGAATTTCGACAGAATAACTTACATGTTGTGTGATGAGCGACAAAGGCATGATGATGCACATGTCGTCGAGTTCTATTAAACCTTGATCTTCAGCAGTTTGTATGGTACAAATAGCGACCAACCTTTCCAATGGTAATGTGAGAAGGCCTGTGGCACTAGTTCTAGTAGGATGCGGACGCGCTTTATGTATGTTGAAGATCGGAAAAATCGCGATCGCCTCGCAGCCGATGTATCCATGTCCTCTGCACGTTCTATCATATCTGTGTGGTATGCGGTGTTCTAGAACTACTTTGTCTCGGGAAAAGAACAAGAACTGATGAATTGACGGCCCTCCACCGTCACTCGTATAGAAGCTTGAGACGTTCTACGTCTGCATTGCTCACACGAGAGATCCCGTCCTGTGTACTTCCACCAGTCTGCATCAGGTGGCAATTGTTTTCTGAAAGCTTGCAGCTGCATCTGTTTTCCAGGTTTTATTTTGATTCAAAATCAAAAACAAAAAGTAGCGCTTTACTCGTTTCGTTTTGCGTGAGCAAGTGCTCGGCACAAATTTTGATTTTCCTTGACAGATCTAGAAAAAATGCACATGCTTAAGCCCTCTATAATCAAATACAAAATACGTCTGCAACATTAGAAGTACAGTAGAGAAAATCTTCTCAGAGTAAAGTAAGGTAATTGATGGCCTTATAGTTTTCGCTTCAAGTAGGCCAAGAACAAAAAAACCAACTGTAGCATGGGCGTCGTCGACGCGGCAAGGGCGTGGGTGCAATCCCAGTATGATCGCCTTGCTCGAACCGACAGCGGGGACGTCGGAGTCTCAGACTACTTGAATCGCGAAGGATACGTGAAGCGGGCAAAGGCTTCGTGGTGCTTCGCTGGAAGTTCGTTTCTCTACTCCGTCTTCGGGCTCTACCTGATCTATTGCGCCGAGGTTATGGATCGAAAATGTACTCATCGCAGCTTTGGCTTTCTGCGCTTGTTTTGATGCTTTGTTTATTCCCCTTGTTGTCCATTTTCACTTAACATGACGTCCGTTGTTGACGGCGACTTCATAGCTGCGGCGCTGCTGTTGAGGCACGCGAGATATACTTGCTTTTATGCAAATTTAGGCATCGCCCTCGCGTTCGCCCCCCGGTACCGGTTTACTGGACGAGCGCATACAATCATCATTGAGATTGAATCTTGCAAAAAGAAAAAATCAAAAATAAATCAGTTCCCATACTCGCCGGGCTGTGGTGGTACGAGGGTCTTTTTCTCACGGTACAGGGGCCAATATCCTACTGGAACGACGTTTACCACTTCGGGTTGGATAAGACAGCGTCGTCGGTACTTGAAAATTTCTTCTGACTCACTAATTTGAATTGTATCGATGGGTAGGTGGATGCATGCCTAAAACTAAAAGACATGTCACTCTTCTTTTTGTGTCTGGATTTGGTCCTGGTCTGCGGGAGCAGTTCACGAGATTTTGGACCCAACTGGACTACTTTTGAAACCTGGGTTGAGCGATTCTGCGCACCCAATAAGTGCTCGTGCTGCTAAAGCCAATAGCAGAGCCCGCGTGGTCGTATTTTTTCGATGCACGTACTACAACATGTAAGTACTCGAAAAGATATTATGTCGCCTTTGGCTGTCGTGAACTGAATCTGAACGAATGCCACCGCTTCTTTCAGGTTGATAGAGCCAGCGCTTTGACGCTGTTTTTCCTGCAGTGCGGCAAGTGGTTCGTCGTGCCCCTGGACTTCCCGACGAACTGGATAGTTTTTGTGCTTCTCTGGGTGGCGGGAATCATCTTTCTCATCGCAAGCACACACTTTGGGAACGTCTTGACCTGTAGCGGAATAGCGGAAAAGGAGTGCGGTGGAGCAGTAGTGTCTTCAAAAACAAAAGCTAACACCAGCACCGAGTGGTCCACTGCAAGAATAAAAACACGAGACTTGTCCGGAAATAATGCTCCAAAAGCGCCAGCATTGGCAGACGATGAATCTTCGCTTGTACAATTGACGGAGGCCGGTCTTGAGAGAAGGGAACAAGCAGACGGAAAAAGATCAAAGCAAAAGCCGCGAAACCGCACGCCGTCGGGTAAAAAAGCAGCTCTGAGCAACCAACTGACGGTCGGGTCCAGGAAGAACAGCACTGCATCCACAGTGTCCACCTCTGCCTCATCCACAAAGAGCACGAGGCTCGTGGCTACGCAAAGCACACCGACCGGAGAGCACGCTCCTTCTTCTACCGGCACGCAGGCGGCCCTAGTGGTCGAGACGCACTTCAAAGCCTACCTTTTCTGGCACACATTGTGGCACGTAGCGCTCCCGGTTCCCGGAATACTGACACTAGCGTCGTTCCGAACGGAGTATGGCCTGCCGGTGTTGCCGACATGGGCGCTCAGCGAAGATATGTTTTCGCATCTCGTCACCGGGGCCTGGTAGCTAGTAGGTCTACGCAGAAGTGGGTCTTCTGCCATGACCACATCAGGACCTCGTGACATACTATCAATGAATAATCTTCATCCACTTCACACCTAACGACTTTTTCACACGACGCACTCCCCGCAGAGTACCATAATCGTGGCGACATCCCAGCTGCGTTTTTGTTTCCGACGCAAAAAGAAGTAAAAGTAGAAGCACAAGCCCTTTGACCCTGAATGATGTTTCGCGAGCATAAAGACAAATTTTGGTTGGTCCCCACCTGCACCGCCGCCTGTCGTGACCGCGGCTCATCGTGATGATGCAAAAAATTAAGAGTGGATACTGCGCCGCCGCTTTCGGAAGTCCATGTCCATCTATTTACAACAAGGAAGCAGTAGAAGCTGTGCGTCCCTCGAGAAGAAGAATCACTACTTCCATTTCAATTTATCTCGCCCGTCAGAACGAACCCAGATCTTGCTGATGAGTAATTCTGTAAATAACAACGCGCACTGCAACAACTTCGTCATGTAGAAGAGGAGTAGTCGAACAACAAGAAAGCAGGATGCTACTACACACTCCATGTGCCATCACGCGCCCTTGTCATAAGAATGTACCTAAAGTACGCGTATCGAGTGACGCCAGCAGCGCATTGTCACGAATAACGCTGTCGTCGACTTGATAGGTTGCAACTCCGGAGCAAGAACATGAAATTTCTTTGTCATCCCACTTCTCTTCATGGATTTGGATACGAAGCGTAAAACGGTGGCCGATAAAAAAGGACAACTTTCTGTTGGCGTTTTGTGTTCGACAGTTGTGAAGAACGGTAACGGACGGATCGAATTTTTTTTCAGCTGTGATCTTAATCAGCCCAGGTGCTGGTCGTGATATTGCAGAACCTGATTCTCTATTAATTTTCGTTTTTACTCACTTTCATCGGTTTTTCCTTCGCCTGTATTCGGTGGCGACTCAAAGATCCTGCGTAATCAGTTGCAAAAACTGATAGATCACTCGTTGGTCATCATGCAAGTGGCTTCGGTTTCTGAAAAGCGAAGCACTTTCGAGAAGACAAAAAATAAAAGGTACTACATCTAAAACATTTCCCCTTCACTAAATGTCGAAAGCCAACAAGTCTTCAAGTTCCTCGTCGTCCTTGGTGTGCTACCTGGGTACCTTTTCTTTGATCGCGTTTGCTGCCTTTCAGCTGCACCTGCACTACGGCTCTAGTGTGATTGCGAATCTGTGTACGGCGCTGGCAAGCGACCCGTTATTAGGCAATAGCAGCGGAACCACCGGTACAGCAGGGTATTCCTCTGCAAATACTGCTCTCACCAAAAAGATGGCGGCAGACACCACGGCGCTCGCGAAGAAGTATTTTGAGGCCTGGAATGCCCAGGACTTGGACAAACTCGGCGAACTTTTTGCCGACGATGTCGAGTTGCGCGACTGGGACATTGCCAAGTCCGGGAAGAAAGACGTCGTCGACGCGAACGGTACCGTTAATTTCATTTTGCCGTCTCAGTTTTTTGAAATGTCGCATGGATTTTTTCCCGGCAGCAGATATGTAAATTTCGCCCCGCGGCGTGCTCATCAATTCCTGTTGTTTTTTCATCCTATCAGGTGGCATTTTCAAAGCCGTCCCTGCCATCAAAGCCGAGATTCTGAATATTTTCCCCTCGACGTCCGATTTGGGCCCCGTGGCGGCGTGCGAACTGCACATCGTCGTTTCTGCGGAGGAAACGCTGAAGGTGTTGGATGTCATTCAGTACGACAGCAGCGGAAAAATCAAAGCCGTCCGCGCATACAAGGGGTAACTGTGCTGGGCTGTAAGAACGCAGCGAGAAGTGGAGTTTCATCACCGCAGAAAGATTTTTACGGTTCTGCGAAAGACGAGGTCTTGATTCGAGAAATGTCTCACTCACGAATGTACCAAAAGGTAAGTAGCTAGTGTAGTTCTTGCCGCTGCGCCCAAACATCAACTGACCCTCAATTTTCTTTAGTCTTCTCGATCAATTGCAGCAACGTACGAACTGCATAAAAAGGGACCACGGTGCGGCTTCTATAGCAGTCGAGTCATCGCTGTGATATCGATCTTTTCAAGAAACACCAATCGGATGATGAATTCATGTGCTGGCTATTGATTTGGCAGCGGAGCAAGTTGAAGATGCAAGGAAGCAGCTCACCTCATAACTAACTCTACCTCCTTTTAGGCTGTTCACTAGGAAAACTGCCGATTCACGGATCACCCGCCATATCGTCTCCTGCTCGCTGGTCGAAAGTTCCGTGTTTACATGACGAGTTATTTGCTATTGCTATCGAGCGCCAACTGGCCCTGTGTGATTGTACTTCGGATGCAGATCTCGATCTCCACTTCTCACGGAATAATTTTGGTTCCATGGCCACAATTCTCCACTTTGTAAACAGCGATTTTTTTCTCTAGGCCGTGATCATTTTTACTTTACGTGCCATCGTATTTCGAACAACGCGAGCTAATTTTACTTTCAACTTTACAAAGACCTTGTTGGCAATTGAATTCAACCCAGAAATTAAAATGGCTTCCTGGGTTCTGAAACCCCCCGCCCCAAACACGTCCCTGAAGAGGGACGCACAGACGGCGGCGAATTTGAGTTCTCTGTTTCCCGGTCTGGACTTTGGCGGTGGATCCGCTGCGGCGGGGAGCGCAGCCGCCGGACCGTCGGGGTCTCCAGCTACGGCGACGCAGAAGGGTGGCCCCGACTTGAAAAAGCGAAAGTTTGAGCCGGTGGAAAACGTAACCGTGCAGGATGTGCACCAATTACTGAAACACGCCCGCAAGGTGATCCAGAAGGCACCAGATTTTTCCATGAGCCTCTTGACGCAGAACGGCGAGATGTGCATCAGCTTACTGCACGCGCAGGCAGTGTATGAAATGTAAAAATGTCTGGGTCTGGAAACTTGTGATGCAAGTCAGTCAATAAAAAATGCACTGTAATGCGTGGCCAAGCATGCCAAGTTGCTTCGTGCTTCTGTGCTGCGTATTCCGCATGAGAAACTGCGTTTTTGCATGACAGGCGAGAGAGGCTTTTTGTGGCCACCCAACACAGATTTAAGGGCCATGCCAGATCAGCATGACAAATCTCGCAATCTTCCAGACCCAGACATTTTTACATTTGATACAGTGGTCGGGGTTTTGCCTGACAGGATGACATTCCTGCCGCTATCCAACGAAGAGATCGACTTGGCGCGGACAAAATCCAAAGAAATCCAGGACAAATTATCGAAATACCGGTTTTGGAGTCAGGGTCCGGGCTTAACGTCGGTGCAGCGACCGAAAATGCCTTCGCCTGCTGGTATTTTTGTTTGGACTTAACTTTTCATATCGAGCGCTTTTGCATATGCATCGTTTTTTACAGCGGGAATGAGCATTTTTCCAAAGGGGACATCTTGCTTTCCGGAATATCTTGCAGGAAACAAGTGCTCTGTCTTACGTTCGTCAATCTCGTGATGCCTACGCTTACGCATACAAGGCCAAGGTGGTTCTCGTTTTTTGACACGAGTTGTGCGACTAAAAAGAAGTAAAGCTCAACAAAGTAGGCACTGCTTCTGAAGATTCAGCGACACCAAAAAGAAAAAACTACGATCCTTACGAAAATACAGGCCTGCGATTACCGAACATGTTTCCAATGCCGCCGATGCCAGCTCGCGTGCTCCCGCCCCAGCGAAGCGGCTATGGTGGCGGAGGTTATGGCGGGTACGGCGGAGGGGGCGGCTACGGTGGCTACGGACGAGGCGGGGGCGGCCCGCCTCCGAGATACGGAGGAGCTTCTGCAGGTATGTCGGCGTGTCGTTTCATTTTTATTGGTCCCTTGACCGAGTTTCGCTTTCGCGTTCGCCCGACTGGGCCGGTCACTTTCATGAGTTCTTTACGCCGATTATCTGGACCAAAATCATGCTCGCGCAACATTCAACAAATACAACATTTTTAAGTCACATCCACAGGCGCGTCCGCGTCTATTACTGCGGAACAACGACAGAAACTTTTGGAGCGGATTTCTCGACTCACCCCGGAACAGTTTCAAATGCTTCCCACCGACATTCAAAATCAAGCTCGTATGTACCTCGGTGCGCGAGTCACGCACTGACAAGGATGGAGTCGTACCACGTTCACATCAAGCGACAAGGAAACGCAAAGCTGTATCCTCCAAACCCAAAGCGACATATTAGATACAATTGATATTGAGTCAGCCTCGGCTTTACCAGGCTGGGAAGCGAAGCACAAAAAGTGACAAACTTTGATGAACTTCTCATTTACCTGGTCGTCGATGTTCTCAAGTTGGTTGAAAAAGTCTATTCCCAAGGTGCGTTTGGGGGGATTTTTTCAACTTCAAGCATGTGCTTGTGCTGGAGTCTTTTTTGGCTGTGTTGGTGTAATTGGAAAGAGACATGGACAGTGAGATCTGCGTGATCAACGAGGTTGACCTCAAAACTTGCAGCGGCAGCGTCGTGTGTCGCGCTTCGATCCAATGAATACTGCCATGCTCGATGATCAACTTTTCAGTCCTTCCACCGTCCTGTCATTTCGAAGAAATATTTCTGGTCCGTATACAGATTTCAAGTTGTTCCATTTGCGGTCGAAAAGCTCAATCCAAAACCATTTGTAAGCGGCAACTACTGACGGGTCTAAACCTTTGAGCGACACCTTGTTTCTTCCACCGAGGGCTTTGTTTGCCTTCTTTCTTTTTTTCTATCTTGGTTTACGTTTAGGTTTTATGGCTTCGACGGCAAGATGTCAAAGAACACAAACGACCCACAGAGGAAGCAAACGAGTAAAAGCGGTAGTACATCTGGGGAAGCACCCGAGGACGACAATGCAGCGCCCCGATACCCAGTTCGCCCGATTTCGTCTGGGTTCGTGCCGGTTGCCCGTCGCAGTGCCACGACCGGCGCTCCCCGAACTTCTTCGGGTTCACCGCACGCGACGACACCGTCGTCGCCGCAGGCGGGCGGAGAGAGAGATACCGCACGGTCCTCGTCACCGGCAGCCACGACCTTGCACGGCAAAGTCCCAGCTGGAGGAGGCGGGCCACCGCATGCGGGGTCGTCACACTCACAAAACAAGCCAAGCGGGAACATCACCAACAAGACCACTCCGGATTTTCAGCATGAGAAAAGTACAACTTTGGTGGAGGAACGAGCAACGGCTCCTGTTTTGCAGCCCGGTGACACAACTACACATAGCGTGCCACTCCGTGTCGATGCAAGGACCGTGTCCATCGAAGCCGCTCGCTCTTCCTACAGCACGTCTAGTGCTGGGACGGGCGACGAAGGGCTTGGCAGCAAGAAAGACAGCACCGGCTCCTTTGGAAGCTTCGGGGGCGGGGGCCAACCTCGCGGCATGGCAACTGGACCACAATCGTCCGCCGGTGTTTCTGCTTCATCTTCGTTCCCAGGAAAGCCTCCGGCAAATTTGCTGCCGCAGCAGCCGACAGCGACACCCTCCTCGTCCAGCAGCTACAGGAGAGGCGGAGCAGCTGCGCCGAGTCACGAACAAGGTTCTTCGGGCTCTTACGTTCTAAACCGTCCGGCGCATCTGAAACCTTTCGACCCAGCGACCATGGGCCCACTGGGTGCCACTCTCAGTAGCGCGAGTGTCATTTCCAGTACAAGCAGCATGGAGCTCGTCAACATGGCCGCGGCGCGAACTCCAACCGTACGTAGTCGCCAGCTAGAACATCATCAGCCGCGGCCCGCCGCGCAGTATCGATTTTCGAAGCAAACGCCGCGACCCGGACAGCAGCCGCACGTTCTGTTGCGCAAGCCTACGCGGGAAGACGACGTAGAATTTTTGGAGGCGCGGACGCAAAGTGCCGGCAGGGTGAGCCGCGATAGTAGCCCGCCGGCACTGCACCACGCAGCTGGTACATTGTTAAGTCTAAAAATGCATCAGCATCTGCATCTCGTCTCAGCTTTTTTATGAAGAAAAAGGTTCTGTGCAGAACAAAGTCTTCAACTTCATCGCAATGAATGTTCGCACCAGCATGATGGTCTTGTTGTATGTTCAATTTCAATTTTTGCAATATCAGGTGCAGAAGCGCTGCGAAGTCGTGCAGCCGCCGCGAACGCGCCTTCGCCACTCTACGCGTATGGTCAGCAGGATTTGACGCAGGAGATCATGAACGCGAAAGACAAGATCCAGGTCAAATTGCGCAAAAAACTCTCACGCCTAAACCAGGCCGCGGCCGCGGCGCAGCCCGACCAATCCGGGGCCGCGGGTAGTACCGTGGTGCCAGACAGTGCTGCTGCGTCCGAGAGTGCGAGCGCCGCGGGAAGCAAGGACCGGCCCCACCAACCGTTCCGTCCGGGAGATCCTCGCCTGCGAGGTGCGGGCGGCCCCACTCCAGCCAACTCGAAGCCGAAAGTGTTTTCGGATAGTAGTACCAGTATGCAGCAAGACCAGCAGCTCCGTGTCAACAGCTTTGGCAGCGCCACCGGCTTTTCGCTTCCCTCTCCACCCAGTGGAAGCTCTCTGCTGGACGAACTGGGGGGCGGACGAAGACCGATCGAGTACTCGTTGAACACTTCGCCGTCGCTATCCAAAGAAGCACCACCGTCAGCAACGTCCTCGGGAACCGGCTCCGAGCGGCTTGGCTCGCGATCTGGTTTGGCGCCCTTGTTGAGCGGCTCCGGAGCACCTCTGGGAGGTCCGCTCACGTTCAAGGCTTTAGGTCAGTCCCGCAGTGGGGAGTTTTCCTCGGCCTCGAGTTCATCTTCCTTTGCGACGGGCAGCAAGACGAAAGCGCAGCCTCTCGACCGGGAGCAAGCAGCGGCGGGTATAACTAGCGGGAAAACACAGAGGCAACGCACATCATCGCACGATGCAGCGGCGGAGGGTACCACAGGAGAGCAGGTACCGTATTTGACTCCGACGGCGGCCTCGCGGCCCCGGAGCCAGACAGAGTTACTGGCGGGCGCAATGGACCCGCGGGGCGCCGTGCTGCCGCGCGAGATGGAAGCGCTGGGGACCCATGGACGAGCCACCACGGACCGCTTGGGCGGAAGCTTCTTGCGCTCCGTAGGTTCGTCCTTGAGCAAGTCTGCACACATCAGTCAATCACAGTCAACGCTCACAGATCCAGCGACGCGAAGGAGCACCGCAGAGGACCGGGGCTCGATGATCGGAAGCAGCGTTCGTCCCGACGCTACATCGGCATCTGGTGAAGCTCTTCTTCCTGACGGCGACACCAGCAGACCTCCGCCGATCCGACTTCTCGACGGACCGGAATCTTCCGAACCGGTGACACAAGCACAGGCGGAGCTCGGCGCTAATTCACGCACCTGGCCGCGCGGCCGGCGCCCGGCCCTGGAGGAGCTGTACGAAGCACATCGAATGCAGCAGCTGGGCGGCGTGTCGGCACATCAGCCGCTGGACGACCTCCACGAACTGACGTCGCCAAACATGGTAGCGGCCACCGCGGCGGGAAGCTCCCAGCCCAACCTCGGAGACGCCGTCGTGGCAGGCGCGCTGGAGCCGATACTCGCGAAGCCGCCTTCGCTGACCGTGTCCGTGTTCGTCAGCAAATTTCTCCCGATTGAGGTGTACTACGACGAAGAAAACAAGGCGTACTCCATCGGTCCGGGTAGCATCATGGAAGACGCGTCCTTCCGGTCCGATCCGCAGTTTGTGACGCTGGAAGACCCAAATGAGGGGGGCAATTTTTCCTGTCGCATCCTCCGTGTGGGGAGGCCGCTCGTGCGGGAGGTGACGACCACGGGGGAGCAGACCGGCCCGATAACCAGCGCGAGTGGCCCAGGGACGACCAGCACCACGACGACGGGGAAGAAAGTTTCCGAGCACTTTCGGGCGTCCTTTTCCGACGAGGAGAAAAACACCTTGACCTCGTTCTTGAGCTTGTACGGCTACTTCCCCATTTTCCTAGACGAGGAAGAGCCGGGGAAAGCGAATATGTCACCAAACAATTTGGGATCGCCAAGCGGTGCTACCAGCGCGGGGTTGCACAGCACGCCGACAAACTTCCCGGCCGCGGCGGGCGGAGCAGGCGCGATGAGCGGGTCCTCGTCGCACTTGTCGAGCGTCGCTTTGATGCAAAATCTGGTTAACGCGTCAACAGGTGGTCATCTGGGTCCGCCTCCCTACGTCGGACTTCAACAACCGCGGAACTACACGATTGGCGGCATGTCAACCGCTGAACACCCGTTGCAGCTCCCCGCGGCGTTAGATGTTGTGCAGCAGCACCAGAGTAAGCAAACGACTACGAGCGTTCTGGACGACGTCACGCCCAGCGGACTAGGGGGTAGTCAGCACAGCCACCCCGCAGCAGTCAGCTTTCCGACGGGCGGGCCGACGACGGGGGGCAGCGGAGGACCCAGAACTGGAGGGACCACCGGCGCAGCTGACAGCAACACAGCCGCGCCGACGGTGGACCTGAAGAATGACCGGGTGGAAAAGGTGTTGTTCTCGCTTTTTCACTACATCCTGAGCCAAGACGACATCCTGACACTGGAGCAACCCGATTGGCATGCGTACGAACGGGTGCAATCCCTTTACGCGCAGCAAGTCCTCGCTCTAGTCGAGGAGCATGACATTCACTCTGTTTGGGTCCACGACTATCCGCTGATGATGCTGCCGTTGCTTTTGAAACGCGTCAAGCCCGCGCTTTTTGTCGGCTTCTTCCTCCACTCGGTGTTTCCCTCGTCCGAAATCTACCGCATCTTCCCCTTCCGTCAGCAGTTGCTGCAGGGCGTGCTCGCGTCCAACATCATCGGCTTCTTCAACTTCCAGTACATCCGCCACTTCCAGACCTGCTGCACCCGAATCCTCGGCGTGCCCTGCAGTCGCAGTGTCGTCGAGGCCTGCCGAGACACCCTGGGAACAGAAACGAAGCTCGCCGCCATCCCTCTCGGTGTAGATCCGGAAAACTACGAGAAGTGCCTCCAGTCGGAGGCGTGCCAGAAACGCATCGAAGAGCTGCGGGCGAAGTTCGGGAACCGCAAGGTGATCCTCGGCGTGGACCTCCTGCAGGAGAAGAAAGGCATCCCGCACAAGTTATCAACTGTAAAAATGTCTGGGTCTGGAAGATTCTGACACTTGTCATGCACGTTTTGCATGAGCCCTGATGTCTGTGATGCATGCTCTAGCATCACAGATTTTTTGAGAGCTTCTTGATGCCTATTCCGCATGACAGATGCCGTCTCCGCGTAGCAAAAATTACATTCCTTTCGGTACTCATGCAATACAGATTTTTCTGGAATCCAAATGCAGCATCACAAGTTGCATTCTTCCAGACCCAGACATTTTTACATTTGATACAAGTTCCTGGCCTACAACAAGCTCCTGCGCGATATGGCACTCTCAACTGTTACATTCTCAACTGTTACATGAATTTGTGATGCAGAGGCGGCAAAATTGAAAGGGGAAAGATTGCGCCTTTTGCATTACAAATTCCGCACAGATTTAGGTGCTGTCTAGCCCTTCGTAGATTTGTCATGCGAAGCAGCTTGACCACCTGGCGCCTTGAGGTAATTTTGCATGACAAATCATATAGCAGTTGAGAATGTAACATTTGAGAACGCCATACGCGACCACCCGGCCGAGTGGAACCACAGCACGTGTGTGTTCCTGCAAGTGTGCCTCCGCATCGCCGATCTGCGACAGGAATCCAGTCAACTGCACCACCAGCAACAAGTAGATGACCACTCCCCGCAGTCCCCCTCGGGCGGCGGCGGTGGAGGCGCCAACATGGCCCCGCCGGCCGGCGGCTACGCCGGCGGCAGCTCGCGCTGGGAGAAGAGCGGGTCCGTCACGGCGGCGGCGGCCACGGCGGAGCGGCCGGACCTGGTTTCGCAAATCCACCAGATGGCGGGCGAGATCGGGTCCCAGTACGGTTCTTTCTCGGAGTTACCGCTGCATTTCCTAGATCAGCCGTTCACGGCTGAGGATTTGATCCCGATCTACGCGGTCGCGGATGTCTGCCTGGTCACGCCCCTGCGGGACAACCTCGCGTCCACTGCGGTGGAGTTCATCATCTGCCAGAAGCACTACGCCACGGTGAAGCACAAAGCGGCGCCGGGGGTGTTGATTTTGAGCGAGTTCACGGGGAGCGTGCAGTCCCTCCGCGCCACGGCCTTGACCGTGAACCCCTGGGACACCGTCTCCTTCGCCGACGCGATCCACGACGCGCTCACCATGGACGATTCCGAGCGGATCGAGCGCTACGCATACGGGTACAACTACTGCGTGACACACACCCACACGCGGTGGATCACCGACCTGCTCCACGAGCAGCAGGAGCTGGAGTTGTTGCAGGAACAAAGCGGCGACCCAGGGATCCTCAAGGTGCCTCCGGCGCTCAGTATTCACGCCCTCAACATCGAGAACGCGTTTCGCACCACATCGAGGCGAAAACTGTACTTATACTGCTTTTCGCTCGCTAGGTGATTTTTAATCTGGTCGTCAGAGTTTAAGTATAATCTAAGTAAATGGGTACCATCGGGGGGTTTGGCTTGTTCAATTGTGTTGTGTAAAGAAAAACGAAGCAGTGAAAAAGGACCAGGAGTCAATTTCTATGTCGCTCTGTCCCGAGAACAGGAGCATGACTGTAGATACTTTGATATGCGATACCAAAACAGAATCGTCCTCGGCTTCAGTGGCACTTTGATTCCGCGCAACCAGTACTACCACCCGAGTATTCTCTCTTCTTGCCGCGTGCCGCACACGACCTTGCACAACTTGAAAGTCCTCGCTGAGGACGAGCTGACCGATATCGTGGTGATGTCGTCCGTGAGTCAGGAGGCGCTGGAGCACGCGTTAGGATCCGTCCAGAACATTTGGCTCGTGGCGGAAGGCGGCGTGAAATGGCGGCCAGCCAGAACGCGAAAGTGGTGCTCGCTCGTGGATGAAATCAATACAGAGTGGCTCTCCCCAGTAGAAGAAATCATCGAATACTTTGCCGACCGAACGCCCGGGAGCTGTGTCCACAAAACCGCCTGCTCCATATCTTGGTAAAGAGATAAGTAGTAGAACCGCCTTTTTTCTCCTCCATAGAAGCGCCTGCGTCCGCCTTGCGATTCTCCAATGAATATGAAAATAATGAGGTCCACCGAACCCGTAGTGCTAGTGGCACCGTGTGCTTTGCTTCGCAATAAATGAAAATTACATCATAATAGTGAGTGAACAAGGAAGTAGCACTACACAAAGTTTCATTTTCAGGTCTCTGGCAGCCCCTGGCGGCCAGGGTTTGCAGATGGAAAAGTCAGGCGGTGTGAACCACGGGACCATTCAGAGCAAGGACTTGTTGATTCACTTGTGGGCAGGGCCTCTGCTTTCCACACCCGCTGAGGTGCTCGTCGGGTCGAACTCCGTGGAGGTTCGCTACGCCGACGTGTCCCGCAGTCAGCTCCTGCAGCGACTGTACCAGTGCGATCCCGCGGAATCACAGACGAATGCGAATTCTCCGCGGGAGCACCGAGCGGGGAGTGACGAACAGGATATGGAGGTGGAAATGGGCCAGGTGTTCAGCCCGAGGAGCGTCACTGCAGTCGGTGTAGTGTCGTCGCTGAAGATACCATCCGAGCAGGAACACCACGACGAAGAGTTTGATGGTTCCGACAAAGTCGCGCGAATAAATCTCGAAAGCGAGCAGGGGCCTGGCACGGAAGTAGCCGATGAGCTCGGGGGAGAAGATGCGGCAAATAAAGCTTCCCTCACGGAAGACGATGAGTTGCTCGAGCAGGCGAAGAGTCTTAAGATTTTGCGGGCGGGAGAAGCGCACTCCTTTGTGTTTGTCGCTGGCGATTTTCTGAGCAGAGACGAGGACGTTTTTCAGACGATTCGCCGTCTAACTGACCCGAGCCAGAAAGAAGCGAACGAGGCAACCAAGGACCCGTCAAAGAACACCGAGCCAGTGCATGAAGACAACGCGGGTGAAGTAGCGGAAGATCAGGACGAAGCAAGCGCTTCGGGTCAGCCACAGTTAGCCGACCCAGTGGCCGCTGCGCATTGGGGACCGGACAAAGTTGGCGGCGACGAAAGCACACTCGACGATGACATGATGCTGCCGCCACTGGATGGAGAGCCTGAGGATTACTACTTCTGTGGCTGCACGGTGGGCGAAAAGCCTTCGCGTGCCATGTTCCACCTGACGGATTCTGATGATGTCGGCTTTCTGCTGGCGAAATTCGCCTACCATACTACGAGAAGTGTGTGAGCGTCAGTACTCTGAAGCTAAGTACCATCAACGTAAAAAATGAAGACGAAGGCACGACAAAGCAGAAAAATTCGCACGTAAGAACGACTGTCATCATCATGGTGTTCCGCTCTTGAGAAAGGCCGGTAGATAGAAGTCACTCTGTTCTGCTCCCTATAATACGCCTACGCCGATACTCATTTTCATGGCACCGGTTGTGGGATAGAAGGGCTGGTATTTGCGGAGGCGAAGCTAGCCGCATACCAAAAGTTGAAACAGCCTCCAGCGCAAAAGCCCAGGAAGGTGGACAAGAACGGCCGGAGCCAGTTGATGACGATCGTGGCCACCGACCTCGCAGGCGTCGAGCTTTTGAGGGGGGCGGCAGCGCTCGCGAGCGCCCGGCCGCCCAAGACGGGGGGCCGGTGCTGGCCTTACCAACTTGCGACAGCACGGCGTCGCCCCTGGGGACACACCCACCGAGGGAAGGGACGCGCGGCCGTCCTTGCCGATATACGAGCCGGGGGCCGTACCTCCTGAGCTTTCCGAAGCGGCCCCGAAGGCCGGCGGGCGCCCCTCCGTTTGCATGGCGCCGGCGCTTTCGCCGGCGCTTGGAGCTTCCTCGGGGAGCTCTGTGTCGTGCCCCAGCTTCTGGGGGCGCTGCAGTTTGTGGGGCGTCGGCCGTTTCTGGGGACGGGCCAGCCCGCGCGCCCGTGCCCTCGCTTGATAGGTGGTCGGCGGGCGCCGCCCAGCCTACGCCCCTTGCGCGCCATTTGCCGGCGCTTTCGTTGTGGGCCGCGCCCTTGCTTCGAGAAAGATCGGCAGGGCCCGGCTTCGCCGTGCCCCCGCGACGGGATGCGGTGCGCTCTAGCTGGCGGCGCCGCCGCTGGTCTCTGCTCTTACAGCGGATCGGAGCCCACCGGGGCGGGGCGCTGCCAGCTAGCTCCCCCGCCCCCGGCCCCGCGTGCTCCCGCGATCGCGATGGCCCGGGCCCCTTCTGCGTTGGCCTTCGCCCGCTACGACGCGGCGGCCCTCGTGGAGTATGTGCTAGATGCGGCAACGGTAGGTGGGGGCAAAGCGAAGAAGCAGCCGTGGGAGCGCCTTGGCAACGGCCCGGCTTTATTTAAGCGGGCCCGCCTTGCCCAGTCTGCGGGCCGGGCGGGCCGCGGGGCGTCAGTTAGAGGGTAGCAGGGCCATTTCCTTTGCTAAAAAGTGGCTAAATTTTTCGGGATTTTTTCGAAGCGCGTCGACCGAGGCTCTGCATTAGCCTGACCGGCGGAGCCCCGCCCTCGCAAGTGGTGCGCCGCTTCCTTTGTCTGGCCCGCCTCGCTTTGTTTTGCTTCTTTGTTTCGGTGGGCCATAGGGGCGGCGGGTTCGCTGTGTTGTCTGTTGCCGCCGGGTGTTTTGTATTTGCTAGCGGGCTATGTTTTGCAGTTTAGATGTTTGCCCCGCTTTCTCTTGGGGTGCGGAGCCTTACAATTTTGGCCCATTTCCGTTTGGCGGTGCGCCGGGTATTTTGCGTCGCGCAAAGCACCCGGCATATCGGGCATGTGTTTGCAGGTGCTGAGCGCAACCTCTGGTCGGGCGTGTTTGGGTTTGTTTGTGTTGTCATCTCGAAAAGCCGCGGCGGGCGGTTTTTGTGGTGGTGCTCTGTGTCGCGCCGTGTGGCGTGTTATTTCTCTTCTTCAGGCGAAGACGGCCGCCGCCCCTTTTTTTTCCTTTGTGTTCGGCTTTGGAATTTTAGAAACCAAGACGCCCGGGTCCTTTCAAATTTGCGGAAATCAGTGTCCTCTCCTCGGCTAAATTTTCGGCTAAATCGGCTGACTTTTTTTTCCTTCCCGAATTCCCTGTGGTTCCGCATTTTGCCGCCGGCTAAATTCGGCATCGCCGGGATTTCCGGAGTGAATCCCGGAAAATTTAGCCAAGATTTAGCCGACCGATTTAGCCGCATAGATTTAGCCGACCGATTTAGCCGACCGATTTAGCCGCATAGATTTAGCCGACCGATTTAGCCGGCCGATTTAGCCGGCCGATTTAGCCGACCGATTTAGCCGGCCGATTTAGCCGACCGATTTAGCCGACCGATTTAGCCGACCGATTTAGCCGGCCGATTTAGCCGGCCGATTTAGCCGACCGATTTAGCCGGCCGATTTAGCCGGCCGATTTAGCCGGCCGATTTAGCCGACCGATTTAGCCGGGATTTAGCCGACCGATTTAGCCGATCGCGGAAGTGTAGCAGGGAGATGCAGAAACCCGCTGCGGATGGGATGTGGGCCAGCCCATAGATATCCGGGACCCGCGCAGACTTTCGCCGGCCCCGGCTTCCGTTGGTTTGGGTTTGTTTATCTTGGGCCCGAAGGTTTCCTTCTTCCGGTATTTCCATTCATATTTCCCATTGGGCGTGGGGTTTCGCATGGTTCCGCGCGTGGTCCATCCGGGCCGCCACGCAACAATCGCAGGAAGCCCCTTGGGGTTTTTGTTTTCTTCTACCCGCGCCGCGCTGGCTTTCTCTTTTCCTCCGGCGGCAGCGCCGTCGGGGCCGCTTCTGCTTGCCCGGACTTTTAAAAAATCCCGAAAAAATTAGCCAAAAAATAGCGCGCGAAGTCGCCCCAAACCCTCCAACTGAGGGGCGCAGTGGCGGCCCTTGGCGGCGGCCCCGTGCGCCATGGCAAGCGCCCGCGGCGCCTTGCGCAGTAAAATAAGCGCGTGCCGTGCGGAGGAAGGCGCGGGCGCGGCCTTTGTTGCAGCCTGTCCGTGCGCCCTCCCGCACGCGGCGCAGGCAAGGGCGCCGCCAGTGTCTTGTGCCGGCCCGCCGCGCCACGCACGTCTTTCTTAGCAAAAGAGGCGCGGCCGCACTTGCCAATTGGCGGCGCGGCCGAGCCGGCGCAGTAGTTGGCGGAAATGATAGGCCAGAGGGCGTGGTCGTGGCGGCTGGAATGCCTGCCTACGCAGCCCGGTTAATTTGCATGCGCCTGGCGGGGCATTTACTGCCTTCGGAGCCATGTCGTATTGTGCAAACAAGTAAAAGTATGCCGCCTGTATTTTTGCGAAAGCTAGCAAAGAGCACACGCCGGATGCAATAGACGGCCGGCCGGCCACTTGTTTCGTCCTAAGGGGAGATCGGAATGAAGTGCGCCCCTTTGCCATTTGGGTGCCGTTCGTGGCATGTCCCTCGCCCGAGTGTTCTTTCTGTAGCAAGTTCTTCTCCGGTCTTCCCCCCCTCTCATTTTCTCGTTTGAAGCCATGCAAAACCAAAAACTCTTTCTTGGGCGAAGTTCCTTTCGAAAGTAATACTTACAAGATGGGGGCTTTCCGACGTGCCGTTTTTTTCTTGCCAGTTGTGGCGCTGGCCGCTGCAAGCAACCCGAGCGCGGAAGAGCACTCTCTTCCTGTGACCAGTGCCGCACCTACGTATTTCGGCACCGGCCCCATCACCGATGCGGCCACTGAAGGCAACAATTTTCTGAACTGGAAGCGAGACACCTCTTTCGAGTCCGTGACAACCATGGCTTCCGAGCGAGATTCACTACTCCCGGGAACGCACGGAAGTTCCGGGGATCTTGTCCTTGGCCTAAACAAGTCGGGATCTTCTGTGTCGGTTGTGCGCCGTGGAATGGGTTCGGCCGACAAACCGAAACCGTCCGGGATGCTCTTGCCCATGCGTACGCCGTCCATCACCTCCTCCTGCTCCACAGCATGCAGCAAAGACGTGCCTGAATGGGAGTCGGTTTCTTCGAATGAGCTGATGAAGCAGGTAGCGGCCACAGATTGTTTTGCATTACAGTTAGATGATCAGCAGGTACCAGGGCGGAAAAAAAAATGTAAAAAGTTAGGACCCGTGAACGCGTTTCAGTTGTGTTTTTCCCTTAGATTTACATTTACTTTGAATTCGATTCGATGCGGGTGCCTGTTTCTCCCATCAGGTTTCTCACGCGGCCACCGCACGGCCGACCAAATTAGCTGTGCCGCCGCTCCGGAAAAGGTCTCAGAGCTACCTGGCCATCGTCCGGCCGCGCAGCCTGGAAGCGACTCCAGACTCCCCGGAAATCGAGGAGACGAAGGAAAGTCGCCAGGTGTTCTCCCTGGCGTCTCCGACTTCCACATTGGCGTGGGAAGGCCGTTCGTACGCGAAGGAGTATTGACTCGTTTTCCTATGTATCGTTATTTCCCATTGCTCTTGCACGGTATGTCTATGTGTACGTCTACTAGGTCTACTCTGCGACTTGTTGCTAGGTCCGCGTTGATGCAGATGAATCTAGGCACTGGAGGCACCAAGCGCGCATAACAACTGATATAAAGTTTCAATTTTGTTTTGGTATACCAGCATGGCTCTCCCTTCCCATTTCACCAGGCCCGCTTCATCCTCTTCCCAGACCAATTTGGTGCCCTCGTTGTTCCAAATTGCGCCGGCCAAGCAGCACCACAAAGCGTCTTCATCGAACCAGCTACTGACACCGTCCGCCCCGCGCAGAATGGGTCACTTTAAGGTTTGGGGTCGTGATGCATAACTCGTACGTACCAGAACGGGAAATGTGGAAAAATTAAAATGCATCAAGCGCATGCATACGTTTACGTATGCGTTGTAAGTTAGTAGTTGTCCTCGTTTCATCTTTGCTCCACTTCATGCAGTAACTAAGTGCTATGCTTTTGTTGATTATTTCAAGTAGATCATTATCCATGAACATGATGCAACTGCTCATCGCGCGTTGCGGGTGGACGCGACGCTTTCCTTCTGCATGATTATCAGCGTTAACATGGTTTATGGTTTCGAACGGTGATGGCATTTAAAGGAGCAGCTTATTCTTTTTCAGAACAAGCCCAACAAGAGAAACTCTCCACATCAGCTCCTCTTCTGTATTTGTCAAAAAACAAAAAGCTCCCGTAGAAAAACTACCGCACGCCGCTTCTGTGAGCTTGATAGATGAAGCCGTCGCTCTGTCGCTAAACCTAAATTTGTGCACCATTGAGCGATCTTTATACACCTTGAACGCGAAACCGAAACCAAAAAACTTTCCAAATTTTCTTTTGAGTTTGAATGCGTAAATGTCGAAAGAATGACCCTGCTTCTGCTTCTGGTAGACAATCTTTTAGAAGGCCAAGCGACACAATTCAATTTTAGAAGGCCAAGCGACACAACCGTATTTGCAATCGACTGCAAGCTGAGAGAGATGCACTTGCTTATACTTACCAAACGACGCACTGTCTGATCTTGATCTTTGTTTGCTACTGCTACATGTAGGAGCAAGACTTCTCGAATGAACTTCCTTTGTACTTTTGCCAAGCTTTCAAAATCTATCTGTGAATGAGCTTAGCATTTTTGAGGCGACAAATGTCTGAAGTTTAATCTGCAGCCTCTCTTTCCGTAACCCCGAAACCCGATGGAAAAGACCTTTCTGCTCTTTCTGTAAGAAATGCTTTGCACAAAAAGATTCCGGACCAGACGTTAGGTTGTTTGACCCTCAACTCTCGCAACACAAAAAAGTTTTTCGGCCGCGATAAGAGCCAATCCTTTGTTCATCCCGCTCGAGATTTTTTTTTACGTAGAAATGACCGACCACCCAAAAACAGTCACTCCGCTCTCCTCTACGGGTATATATTGACGCACAGAAAATTTAAGTAATCAACTATATTGCAATATCCGGCGGGCGGGAGTGCGTCTTTGACCGATCGTCGCGAGGCAGCATCACAACCAAAATGACTTTTGCCTAGCTTGTACTAGCAGTATTAAGTAGGTTGAATGCAGCACGCAAAAAGTAGTACACATACGAAAAGGAATCCATGTCTTCAGTCGAGAACGCCTCGGTCGAGAAGCCGGGCGGGCGAACCCGACGGCCGCGAGAGGAGGAGGGAGAGGACTCGGACGACGCTGCGCGCGGAAAACCCTGCATTTATTGCAGCAAGAATCCCATCGAATTTCGGACCGTTCCCTGCGGTCATGCAGTGTCCTGTCGAAAATGCGCCATGCGGTTGGCCACTGGGGGAAAATGCAAGAAGTGCGGCGTTCTGTTTGCTTCCTGGGAGCGCTTATGATTGCATCTTATCGGAGACACGTACTACGAGTAAGTCCCGTTTTATTGCGACGCAGAGTCGAAACATCCAACGTGTAGCTGATATGTCACGTATTATACCGCAGCTCGTGCTCGAGCTCCGCCCACACTATTGCAAAATCATTTGCTGACACCTGGCTGAAAGAAAGCTTTCGACCCTTGTTGTCATGGACGCAGAAGTATGTTCGTCTCTTCTGAAAAAGAAATATTTGAGTCGCCATCGCAGAAAAAGTGCTCAAAGAGGTTCGGTTTTCCACCGTCGTTCGTGCGTGCCCACATCTTACGAAGAAAAAAGCGCTGTCGGTTTTAGAGAAAGTCCAAGTCGTTCAATAAAGCACCAGCAGCGGTGACTTCTGCAAGGACTTCTGTTATCGTAGTTGCAATCACTTACACTTTCGTGCAAACTTGTATTGCTTGTGATTCTGTAATCTGTTTCAACGTTAGCATCGGTACTATCGTCCACATCCCTGCATCGTCTCGTTCGTACAGCGCCGCACTCTACCAGCGCATGACTCAATTCATATCGGTCGACGTCCACGTTACCAGGCGTGTTGTGCCACCGTGCATCTTGATCGTGTGCGTGTCGTCGCTTCGTTATTCTGGCCTACAACTTTGTATTCAACTGGAAAATTTTCAATGTCAATAAACCTTTTCCAGCTTTCCTAAGCGAACGACCCAACGTAGACATTTCATTCTCACTGTTTAAACCTTTATTCGAACAAACCAGTAACACCCGCTCGTACCAACTATTTAAGTTACCCTTTTTCTGGAATCCCCACGAAGATCGTCGAATTGGCTTCTATGGCAAGAAGAACGACCTGCAGCTGTCCTATTTCGACGTTTTAGGGACTTGCACTCGTTTTCCCGTCCCAAAACCCGACGGAACCACACAACAACATGTTGCGGTCACCAAAAAAAGGTAACAAGTCCATCATCGGCCGCGACCTGCCACAGGCCCGTGATTCAAGAGAAAACGGAAAGCCGCGGTCCACGGCACCGGATAGGAAAAAGAACGAGATGGGTGGAGTCTTCAAGTTTTACACCGAGGAGTATCGCTTCGAACGGGCCACGTCAGGATCAGAAAGATCGGCCGCTGGACCGAATTTTGAGAACGAGGGCAGCCCAAGCTCTTCGAGCAGATCGAGGCCAATTGAGGAGTCTAGTATTCCGGAAGAGGACCTTAGTAGTGAAGGTGTTGCAGTTGCTCACGATCAACATGCGCCCAGCAGTCTCTCCGGATCTGTAGGAAGTTTGGATAGCGCCGGCATTCCAGAACATGATGCCCCCTCAGAGCCAGAAGTTGGCGGCTTTTCCGCAACAACACTCTTCTACGAGGAGATGCCTGCGGCGCAGAAGTTACTTAGCCGCTCCGAACTGCAGAAGAAGACGCAGCGCACCCAGGATGCTTCGGAGTCCTTCGTGCAGTCGCAGCAAGGTTCCACCGCTCCTGCGCCGGCGTTGAAGGCCCCGGCGGTGCCGAAAATTTTGGTCAAGGAAGCGGCGAACTTCGCGCCGAAAAGCTCAAACAGCGTGAGCGCGCCCGGTCGACCGGGCTTGCTCGCTGCTCCGAAAAATACAACTTCGCTGGGCGCATCGCTGCAATCGCTCCCCCCTAAAAATAAGCCCAGCAGCAAGTCCCCCGCGAGCGCGGCGTATCAGGCACTCCCAAAGAAAACCGGAACAGCAGCTGGCAACTACGAGGAACCGCGGTCCCGATCCGGATCGGCCCCAAAGGCAAAGACGGCGACTTCGTCCTCCGCAAAAACGACTTCCGCGTCTGCCGCGTCGAGAAAGGCCGGGCAGCCCACGACCGCGGGAAAAGGTACAACGACCACAGCTTCCGCCCCGGCCAGCCGTTCGATCACCGCGCCGCCGCCACCATCTATTCAAGGCGGAGGCAAGGGAACATCAATCAAGGGCAAGGAAGCAACGCTGTTGGCCGTGACCCAGCGGGACGCCACGACGATACAGCAAACGCAGGTCGACCTCCACCCCGGCCTCGTCGAGCTCAAGGTTGCGGACGAGGTAGGCGAGGTGCTGGACATCACAGAGGATACGCCGAAGATTATCAACCGCGACACGGGGCGGACGACGGAGAAGATCTTGCGCAGCGACGGCACCATCATTGAGAAGGAGATGAAGGCGGGGGAGGTGCTAAACCAGGCAGGGCAGAAGGTCGTGATTCCGATTGTGGACACCATGGCGGACATTACGCAGCAGGTCGGCATTGGCGGCAAGCAGATCATCAAGGTTGCTGACCGCGAGAAGCTCGGCGTCGGCGTGAACGGAAGCACCGTTGTGGCCGTGGATTTGGGCGGTACCGCGCACGCCGCGGGCATCTACCCCGGCGACGAAATCACGGCGGTGGCGGGGAAGCCCGCGGCCCAGGTTTCGGGCCAGCTGATGTCGGCCCCCGTGCCGTTCGAGATCGAGATCCAACGCAAGGCCGTGGCGATCACCGTCTTCCCGGAGGACAAGTTCAGCGAGGTCACCTTCAAGAGCGGGGGCGTGGTGTCCGCGTCGGGGTCCTTTAGCGGTTTGAATCCGGGCGACCAGATCTTCTCGCTGGGCGGCCGCGACGATTTTCCGCGGATGTCCACCAGCGAGCGCAACGCGTTCGTCGCGGGCGTGATGGCTAAGAAGCAAAACAGTTTCGTCATGTACGTGGTAAAGACGGATGAAAAGCCGGCGCATAAGAACGAATTTGCGAAACCCATGCCGATGCCGCAGAGGGATCGCTCGTCGACCGAGGGTCTCTCCGCCCCGCAGCGCCCGGCCGGAATAAAGATGCCGCGTGCCGAGGGGGAGGCGCAACCGCTGGCGAAGATGAAGGCGGAGGGCGACGCGAATTACGTGCGCAACGTTGACGGCCACTGGAAGGCGCCGTCTGTGGTGGTGATGGAGGGAGGATTGCTCAAGGAGGCTGACGAAGGTGACGCGGAGATGGTGAAGAAGCTGGAGGCGTTTCGCGAGCGCCAGGACCAGGCGCTGCGCGGCAAGAAGCCGCACGGCGCGGTCGATCCGCGCACCATGGACCTCCGCGAGCGGCCGGCGGACGAAGACGAGATTTTCAGTCTGATTGACGGCAAAAACCCGTTTGCGAATATGATTCCCGAGGGTGTGGTAAAGTCCACTTCGTACAAGTTCATGGGGGGCGGCGGGCGCGGGTCCGTGGATCACGATGACCAAGTGTCGAAGAACCTGTTCAATGTGACTTTGAAGAAAACTCCGCAACGCGAAACTCCGGCCACGCCGGAATCTTCGCCCATGTACAGTTCACCCTTCGGGCCCGGGGCCGACCATTTGCACAAGAAGTTTTTCGGCGAGGACCGAGGCGAGTTAGACGACTCGGCGCCAGAGCCGGATTCGCCGCCTCGCGCGAGCACGCGTGCGAGCCAGCGCGCGAGCCAGGGCCCGACCCAGCAACGCGCGAGTCAGCTGGGTCGTCCATCCCAGCGCGCGAGTCAGCGCGCCAGCCAGCGGGGCGCGGGAGGTGACGCAGGCGACGTCGACCTGGGTGCGCCGGCAGATTCGGATGAGCCAGTGGGTCAAGACGACGTTCTTGCGCCTGCGGACTCGGATGAGCCGGCGGCGGCCGGGGATGTGGACCCGGATGAGGAGGTGATCCTCGGCGACCCGGGAAGCAGGGCAGACGTGCTCCTGAATTCCGAGCGCCGAAGTAAGTTTTCTAGTGTGAAGCAGCCGTCTATCCCGTTGGACGACCGGCCTCCGTCGAAGAAGTCCGGGGCCAGCAACGCCTCTGGCAAGAAATCCGGAACCATGATGGATCAGGAACTCTTTCCGGACATGGGTATGGACGGCATTCAGGAAACGGAGATCGTTGGCGCCGAGGGACACGACCCCTCCCGGGTCACCTCGGCTTCCCGGGCCACGCAAATAAAGCGCACCACGCAGACCGGGAACGTTGTCACCGACGAGGAGGAGGAGGATGAGGAGGACGAAGATGAGGAGGGCCAGCCCCGTTTCGGCGACCAAGGGACCGCGCCCGAAGAGATTGGGGCGGACAGGAGAAGCAAGAAGAGTAGCATGCGCATGGACGCTGCAACCGCAGCGGCAGTGCAAGCTGCACAAGAAATGGCGGACAAGTCGCCCACGAAGAAGAAGGCTGCAAAGGTATTCATTACATCAATGTCCAGACCTGCTTCAAAAAGTAAGGCACGGCTTGCGCTGCTAGCCAATTATTTGGTCTCTTGTAACATGGTTCCTAGCGAAACTCCATACAACATCCATGCTTCTTTTTTACTTTAAAAATCTTGGATTCGTGTTGACCAATTAGACTCACGCTTATCGGGATACAAAAATTTACACAGGTTATGGAGCACCTTGGTTTGTCGCCGATCTCTCCATCGGGCGGTGCGCTGGGAACGGGTTTCTACCGGACGGCGACTCCGGACGAGCGCGAGGAGTTCCGGCAGAATCGGCAGAGCGTGCGGGACCGCATTGCGGGGCGCAACGTTGCGAACGAAACGCCCGCCGACATTTTGCTGGACGAGGTCGACTTCCTCGGCGTCGACCGCGAGGAAATGGAGAGGGAGCACCGGGACGTGCTGAAGGAGTTCGAGGAGATGGCCATGGAGCGGATGCAGGAGGGCGCGCCCGAAGACCGCGTGGAGGAGTACCGCGCCAGCGAGGCCTTGTACATGATGGTCATCGAGCAAGCGCACATGGCGAAGGAGGTCGACCAGATGCTGACCATGCTGAAGGAAGGGCTGCAGACCGAAGAACTGACGCTGGAAGAGGCGTATTCCGTCGTGGAGCAGTCTCTGGCGCTGGTCGCGACGCGGCAGTTTGTGCGCCGACACGGGAAGCTGCTGCAGGAAGTGCACAAGCTGCGGATGGAGTATCAGGGGAAGCCGAACATCGGCGAGGGCCACATGTTTCCGACGCCGGGGTCGCACAACCGGGCCTGGTACCGTTACGCGTCCCTGGCCATGATCCGCCTGATCGAAGCGATTCGCCTGGAGTACAAGCTGCAGTCCCACCAGACCATTCTGGAGAAACACATGTCGCACCTGAAGTTCGTGATCGAGGTCGAGCTCGCAGGCGGGGAAGATCCCGAAAACGAGCTGATCGGCGAGGACATTGCCGAGGCGCGGGCGGCCGTGTGGCGGCTGATCGATGCCTTGCGCAAGGGGCGCGCGGACGAGACGGACAACAAACTGAAGAACAACTCGCTGCAGTTGGAGCAGAAGCTGTTGGGGTTGGACGCCATCCTGCGGGAAAAGGACCCGGCCACGTCGCAGCAAATCTTGCTTTCTCTCTTTATCGACATCGAAAGCACGATGCGGTTTGGCTGTGTCCAGTACGAGAACGAGGTGTTGAAGGTCCCCGGCACGACATCACGCATGAGTGTGTTGTCGCAGATCGAAGCCCGCGACGCGTTGACGAAGGAACGACAGGCCGTCATGAAGACCGAGATGGGGGAGCCTACCTCACTGCCCCTGGGTACACAAATTCGACGAGCAGCCAACATGCCTCCGCGTTACATCGCACCAGTCAAGACGGAACTGAGTACTTTCTTTTTGTTTTTTTTTTGGGCGTTGTTTCTTAGTAGGTACACATAGCATAGGACCACCTCCGAACAAACACAGAGCGACGAAGATATGTAGTGAGATCATTGGCGCCAACTATCTATCGCAATTTCATTTCTAAATCAGCTTTCGACCCTTCCCGTGACGGCACTGCGGATGGGACTTTGATGTCGCAAGGCCAGTTGGCCGCGTATACGGAGCAGTACCTGAAGGAAGAACTGGACGAGAGCGGGAAAATGAAGGCGGAGCAGTGGGGCAGGTACCAGGATGCCTACGAGCAGCGCATGATGGAGGCGAGCGACCATCTCAGCCTCGACGAGGTGGAGCGGCTGAAGCAGCCGTGTCTGCCCGCGGGCATCGACCTGGTGCAGCTGCTCGCTGCCGCTTCCCGGTACGAGATGGGATTGCTGGAGCAGCGCCCGGTGAGCGAAAAGACGCGCAACCATGAGGGGTTCAAGGCCGAGATGCTGGCGCTGAAGCGCGACGTCGTGATCTCGCTGACCACGCGCAAGCCCACGGTGCCCGAGAAGCTTGACCGCGACAAGCTGGCGCGGCGGTTCGAGGACATTGCGTTCACCTGGGCGCTGGGGGCGGACGCGCACGACCGCCTGGCGGCCACCGGGTTTCCCGCGGAGGGCAAAGAGTTTGGCGGGGACGAGGAGGAGTATGACTTGCACCGGTTTGACCCGCTGGGCGTGTACACGGCGACCGCGGAGGTGGACAGCTTGCCGTTGTGGGAGCAGCCGACGGTGCGCAAGCAGCAGCGCACCGTGGAACAGCTGATGCAGATCTACCAGACGCTGGACCCGCACATTCGCCACACCTTCCCGCTGCGGCGGGAGCTGAAGAAGCTGATGCTAGCGGACGCGTACGAGGACGACGACACGGACGTGTCTCCGCCGATGAAGTTTATCATCAACAACCAGCCAGCCGGCCTGCCGCGGTTCATGTGGTACGCAAGCGACAAGTGCGGGCCGAACCCGAACGAGCGCCCGCCGTGGGATACACGGGTGAAAATGTGGCTAGACGACGAGGGCCACAAGGTGTTCGCCCACGACGAGCCGCCGAAGTCGCCCATGCGCAAGAGTCAGGCGTCGACATTCACCGGCGCCGTCTCGGAAGTGCAGGACGGAGCCGGAGGTTCAGACGACGAGGAAGACGCTGATGGCGAGGAGAACGAAGGTGGTGCCCCAGCCTCCGAGAGGGAGCCGACGGCAAAGCGTTCCAGCGTGAAGCGCGACAGCACAGCCTCTGCCAAAATCAGCGAAACGGCTGCCGCGAGGGCTTCGGAGACACGGGCGAGTGCGAGGGAGCCGTCTGTTCCGCGTGAGCCGACCGTGGCAGAGAAGATGCCGTCCGAAAAACAACCGACCGTGGTTGACACACCGGCCGAGGAAGTCAAGGAAGACGATGGCGCAGCTTCGCTCACCGGCAGCGAAAAGTCGGGTCCACCGGGCGGCGCCGGCGACTCGAACACCAAGAGACCGTCCGCAGTGAAGCGCTTGCCGCAAGTCACAAACAGTGGCGGGTACCTGCCGAAAGGCAACTGGAAGAAGGACGCCACCAGCTGGATGAACCGGCGGCGCGCCAGCTCGGACGAGAACGCTATCGTGAAGCCCGCGGGCCCAGTTAAAACTCACGCCGGACATCATTTCCGCCAGAGCGAGGCGCATCTTATGCAGCAAGCCTCCGCACCAGCTCCGGGCCAGGCGGGTCGGGCCTCGGCAATGCAGGGTCCTCGGGGACCCTCGGCAGTGCAGCAGGACGGTCGGGGACCGTCGGCCATGCAACAGGACGGACAAAGACCCTCGGCAATGCAGGGTCGGCCCTCCGCAATGCAGGGTCGGGGCCCTTCTGCAATGCAGGACGCCGGTCGGGCACCCTCCGCGAAAAAGTCCGTGACCATCAACGAAGACCCCATGGCAGGCGCGTCGTCCCCGGAAGACGGCATGCCGCACATTCCTGTTCCAAGTGAGGTGCCTTCCGCCTCCGGGGTTGCCGCAAGTGCTCTGGACAATGAGGCCTTCGCGAACCAGTTTGGCGATGTAACGCCGTTGCCGCAGCAGGAACTTCCTCCAGAAGACACGAATGCGCCAAACTTGGACGACCAGAAGAGGCCGTCGGGCGACGTGGAGATCGTTGTGGATGGCGGTGAGCAAGCCGAAGGCCTTCCGGCAGACGGCGCAGCGCCAACTACCGGAGATGGACAGTCCACTGCACAAGAAAGTGGGGCTGCCAGTGGTTCACCCTATCCCCCAGGGCACGACGAGCGCTCGTTCGCAAAAAAGAATCAGGTGCGGGTCCACAAGCAGCACCGCATTTCCCACAACCTCCACGAGCATCCGGATCCCGGTTCTCCGCGCGGGGGCCTGCCGGTACACCACATTTCGCGCAAAAAGCACGGCGACCCGAAGGGCATCGTGGGCAAGAAGGCCGCAACTGGAGACCGAAACTCGGCAGCCGATCGGGCAGCAGCGGGGGAGTCGGAACGAACCTCGGCACCTCCGAAGCCGCAGGACCCGCTCGAGCAACAGATGGAGTCCACCTTCGGGGCGGGTATGAACCTGGAGGGCGGCGCCGCCCGCAACATCGTGCTCATGTTCGGTCCGCGCACGAGTGGGAAAAAGATCGTGGCCGAGAAGAGCCGGCAGCGGTACGGCATCCCCACCATCAAATTCGCGGACGTGATGCAGGAGAGCAACCTGGACCCGGACACGGCGGGCGACGAGGTGATTCTCGAAGCCATGGCGACGCGGTTGAAGCAGGGCGACTGCAACAACGGTGTGATTCTGGATGGCTACCCAGCCAGCGTCGAGCAGGCGAAGCGCTTGGACGAGGCGCTCGGAGACTACGGCGAGTCGATCACGCGCGTGTGGGACCTGGAGGTGAGCCAGGAGTCGTTCGAGAAGCGGTTGTGCGGGCGGTGGTTCCACCCCGCGTCGGGCCGCACCTACCACGCGGTCTACAAGCCGCCGAAATCCTTTAAGGGCACCACGGTGTACGAAGCCACGCCAGAGAACATGTTGGACGACAAAACGGGCGAACCGCTGATCCAGCGCGAGAAGGACAAGCTGCACACGATCCAGTCGGAACTGGACAAGTACCGCCAGGCGATGGCCCCGGTCGTCGAGTACTACGGCCAGCAACTCGAGTACAAGGGTAAGCAGCAGGTGCGAAAGGTCGACGCCAAGCTCATACAGAAAGCGCGAATGAAAGCCAAGGTAGATGCTGTCACCGCGGTGATGTCTCTGCAGCCAACGCAGAGGTCGGATCTTTCCTAAAAACAGAGCTGCTGGAATAAACAGATAGCATTAGCTTTAGCAGCGGAAAAGTGCCGGTACGGCAAGCAGCCAGCACACTCTAAGTTTGTTGCGTAAAGTTATACAAATACAAAAGAGAAATCAGAAATTTTTACCCCCCTGCGCTCCACCTGATGTAATTGGCACTTTTCACAAACTACGCCACACAGCATTCGGGCAACTCCCCTGTTGTCGAAGCTGTCGCTATCTATCTCACTATTTCCACCTAATAGATTAACCATGAATTAATGGAATTACACGTATCTATGTTTCATTCATTGTCAGTCACATCTCTGCGTTTCATTTTGATCATTTCAACTTTAATCTTATTGCATTTCGCTTGTCGCATTAGTGTTTAGAAGGTACAACTACAATACATCCTTTTTAGTCTTTTTTTCAGAATATTACCACTTATTATTTCAAATTCTTCAACACAACAATTCATTGTAATTCACATGACCTTCACTCGAGATTTTTGAATCGTATAGACATGAAACTTGCGACCACCTATGTAAGAAAGAGAAGTAGCCCTTCATCGTCCTTTTTATGTGTAAGTGTGGCCTAGTAGCTCACCAGCCATTGCCATCGAGGGTCATCGATTGGAACTTTGAGCAAAAGTGTTTTAAAAGATGTTTTCATTCGTGACAAAACAAAGGGAGGCGGGCGCTTTGTCGTGATAAACAGGTGAACTACTAGACCGAAAAAACCAAAAGCAAATGGCCCAAGGAGTGCATTCTTGAGGAGTGCGAGGCTGAGGAAGAGAAGTGAGAGAGTTGACGCATCAAGCGCCGCAAAACAGGAACCGGCAGACATGATTTAGTTTCGGTTTATTTTGTCAAGTTTGCCTTTGCGCAAAGAAATAGTTTTGGTTCTTCCTTTTGCCTATAGCGCCAAAAGAAAATCTTCCGCAATACAAAAATGGACCTGAATTTTGGAATTTCGGGTAAGTCCGCCTCTATCCAGGCGAGTGCGAAGCCCGCCCCGCGGGTTAGCAGCACGAGGCCGGGCGCCGGGTCGGCTACGTCCTCGTCCAGCTCGACCACTGCGCTTGGCGCAAAGTCGATGGTGCGCGCGTCGCAGTGGAGCCGGGATGTCGAAGACCTTTACCGGCTGCAGCAGGCCGGGTGGAAAACTCTCGAAGAATACACCGCCGCCAACGGGGCTCCCGATCGGTGGGAGCAGGAGCGATGCGCAGATCAATACATCTTGAAAACCAAATTGAAGTCCAACGGTTTTTTCGTGTACTGGAAAAAAGACCGCGAATGCCTCGACTCAGACTTGAAAAAGGTGAAGATTTATTCGTGAAAGGAGACATAAATAAATACGCCCTTTGAGGAGACACCACAGAGATAACGAAGCAACACTAGTACACAGTTATTTGGTTTTCCGCCTTGCAGTTCCAGATCCAGTTCGTTGAACAAGAACTTGAAATTCGAATTCGTGGTCGCCGCTGTGCGAGCGTCTTGTACGTGTCAGAGGCTGAACCTGAATCCGCGAAATAATTGACGCGAAAGTTGCAAAACGTACTGAAAGTACTTACTTAATAAATTTGCCGCACCGGTGAACCTCAGATCATATGTAGCAAAAAAAGTTCAAATCATGCGAATCCTCACTAGGCCTGCTCGAGAAGTCCAGATCGCGTTCCTTCCTAGTTTTCATTGCACTCAGGAAAGGTGTGCAGAAATTAAAAAAAACAGGCGATCAGAACGAGGATCAAACCGCTCCAAATCTCGGAGAAAGAACTGCTCCTCCCGTTCCAAGAAACAAATCGTGATCAACCACCGCGGAAGATCATATGGATCAATATTCCAAGCGATCTTCTTGAGACCTTGTCCTTACGATTTACCTAGTTAGGAGGCTTGCTTCAAATAAAGCATGTTCACGACGCAAATTTTCCTTTGAGCAGGCGACCTGCATCTCTATGTATAGCCTTTCCACGACCACTTTCACGTTCACCGTAGACCACCGAGAGGACTTGCTTTTCGATTGTTGCCATCTAGTTTTTACACACCACCTCCTTTTTTGCGACTAGGAAAACGAAAACACCGCTTCACACTTCGTTGCCGCGATAAAATGTCGAAGAAGTATTTCGAGAAGCTGGCGAAGAACTCGGCCACGAGTTCGAAGGAGTATGAGTCCGAGTTTGGTCTGAAGATTCTGCAGAAATTCGGTTGGTCCAAGGGCAAGGGCCTCGGAGCGAATCTCGATGGGTCGACGAAGTGCATTCAAATTCAGCGACGGGAGGAGGGTGTTGGTCTCGGTGGCGAGAAGGCAAAAACGGACGGAGATGAGAAGCAATGGGACAACTGGTGGTCAAGCGCGTACAACTCCGTCGCCGGAAAATTAGGCCAAGTTGGCGCCGGGTACACTTTTTTTTTGTCGAAACTGATATAATTTTGCATGTGCAGGTCAATCGTAGTACTTGGTCACGGTGCAACATAAGTATGTGCGTCCTCGGTGGTAGATTCATTTCCATGAAGCGTAGAAGTACCACCTGCTACACTTTCTAGAGTCTTTTTTTTGTCTACTTGTGAATTTCAAATTATCGAAAACAGAACATCTCCGGAAGCGAAGACCAACGAGGGCGATTCCTCCAGCGACTCGGACGAATCCTCGTCGGACCGAGAGGGTCCGGTCAAGGGTGTTTCCGCTATCAAAGGCGCACGAGTAATGCGTGGTAAGCTTGCCCGCGTCTGCCGCATGGATCAAAAACCCGCTTCTGCTGGAAGCAGTACAACTACAGGCACACAAGACCCTGCAGTGCCCCCGGCAGCAAAAGAACAGAAAGCTTCGTTACCAAATTGGCTGGTGCAGTTGCGAAAATTTCGAGACGAGCAAATTGCGAAGCTGAAATCGGCAGTGGGGGCAACTGAGCAAACGGAAAAGGCTTCCGTAGCTGGATCAACGACGTCGGAGAAACAAGCGCCTAGCGCCACGGAAAAGCAAGAGAAGAAGAAGAAGAAAAAGACTTCAGGGGAAGCATCTTCTACCACCGCTGCACCAATAAAGGACGCGACTTCTACGGTAGGGCAAGCGGAGGTGGTCAACACCGAAGCTCAGCAATCGGAAATCACGACGAAAGAAGCAAAGAAAAACAAAAAGCGAAAAGCAGAAGTTGCGGAGGAATTACAAAAGCCGGCTGTCACCGACGAAAGCAATAACGAAGGAGAAATCGTTGCTGAGCCCCCCAAGAAAAAAAAGAAGAAAAACAAATCTGATTAGATCTTCGGAAATACAACGTTTTTGGAGGCTTCACGCAAAAATCCAACGCTTATGATGTATTTGCGGGTGTCACGCCCATACGACTTTTGCTACGCACCCACGTGAAATATAATTTTCCAAGCAAGCCGCACTGTGATGCAGTGGCAGTACTTACTTGATCTGTTGCGAATTTTGTGTGTTGGTGTTCTTCTTCGAGCTCTTGCCAATTAGGATCTGTTCAAAAGAGCAACTATGATGATGCGGAGCAAGAGATGATGCCACAACGAACTATATATAAGTCTGTCCGCCATTTCTAATTCTAGTATAATTGTGTTAAGCCAAAGAAGATCGGCGTGAAAAAGATAAGCCCAAGAAGCAGGAAAAAAAAAGTACAAAAAAAACATCGGTTTCCGTCGGATGGAATGGTATGACTGTGATATCTTCGAAAACATCGAGATTGAACGTCGGTGCAGGCATGAGCTGGAGCATCTCGCGCAGGATCACTGTCAGAAGGGGGTGTGGATGAAGTACCATCAGGATTTGTACCCAACCCATCATATGGTCCGCCTCTCGCCAATGTTACAGCACACACTGCTGCAACTTAGCATGTCGTATCCTCGATCCCATACTTACGCCATTTGACCATTTCTTTGCCTTCCTGCAATTTCACAAGCTGAAAAGAGTTTCACTCGTAGTTTCGACATTTGCGCATACCCATCATGAACCTAATCTGTATCCAAAAGAAAAACGCCTTTTTCACGTACCTGACTACTGGCTTAGCCGACGTAGAGAGCATGAACCGTTTAAACTAAAGTGCCAATCATATGATCGTGTAGAAATCACCATAGTACATCTTTTGTCAGTTTTGATTTTGACTTTTTGTTGTAAAAATTTGAATCATGCGTTCGACCGAATATCTATATCAAACTTGCGCATATTTCCTGTATTTCTAAGTCGAGCGCCTCTACCATGGTCACAACGATCCGATTTCTCGATTTAACGGGGGATGTAGGACATTCTTTGACTCTTCTGCAAGATCCGACGAATTTTGCTCGTAGTACTTGTAGCGAAGAAAAGGCATCAAGTGTTGATGAGACCAGCACTAATCTCGTCACCGTATCCTTTCTGAAGGATGAATTGCAGCGGGTCTATGGAGTCCCGAAAAGCTTACTCGCTATCACTGCTATTCCAATCACGAGGCAGCCAGTTATTGAGTTGTTGGACGAGTCTTCTTCCCCCGGGTCCGATTTCGAGAACGCCGACCCTTGTCACATGGACGCAGGAAGTGCGGAGGAAGAAGACGAGAATGAGACAGAATTACGCGACACCGACGCCGTTCGCCTTGAAGGAACTGCACAGGAGCAACTTCAGAAAGAGAATCACACAGGTGTGGACTATGCCGGCGACCGCAACTGCGGCTTGGAACTCTTGATTGTGTTTAATCACACTGATGAAAACATCAGGGTGAAGAACGATGCCGGCCACGAGATGAAGTCGACCGACAGTGAAACGACATTGGTCCGCCCTGCTGATTTCGTGCACCCCGCCCCGCAAAGTGACAGCGCGCTCGCATGTACTCCAGTGGACGAGGAGCAAAAAGCCACGCTCTCGTCGACGATCATCAATCAGTCTGAAGATGAGCGAGGGACGACGTCTGTTGGGATGAAACAAGACGAACTAGGACTAGCTCTACTTCGAGATCATGCCGATGAGATTCCTGGACCTTTCACAACGCTGTTGAATTCCAGCCTGGCATTGACGTCTGATACCGACCCGACAGATGCGAGCAACCTGTTTGCAACTACGTTTCCGTCGAGGACTGCAAGCCCCTCGTCGTCCCCATGCGGAGCAGCGCGCCGCGCAGTCTCTCGGGGTTCGGTTACTAGCACAGCCACACCGTCCTCGCGCGACTCCTCTACAGGCAGTAGTACTCGTAGCACTTCGTGTGTCGAGGAGGGTACTGTTTTATGCGAGCCGAGTGTTTCAGGATCAGGCGAGGGAGCCCGGGAGAATTTGTCCACAGGTATTAACCCCGCCAGAAGTCGTAAGGCGTCGAAGCAAAGATGGTGCTACCTGCGGCTCGTGATTCGATCGACCAACTTCAAAGACCGCATTTCTTTACTCGAAGTCGATCGTATGGGCTACGCCTGTTGCCAGGAGTACGTTTTCCAGAATGCAGAGATGTTCGAAACCTCCCCGAACCTCCTGTTTCGTTTGGCTTGCACGACCTCCACGGGCGCAACGATCGCGAACAACAGGCAGCAGCAGAATGGCGTCTGGCAGCCCGAGCAGTTTTCTGGGCGTTATCTAGAAAATTTGACGGCCGCACTCATCGACTATCGCGCAAGGCTGCGAGGACGTACCGCAAAAGCACCAACTGAAGAAAGCCGCGACAAAACACAGGATCTGCGGCCTGTCGCCGAAGCACAAGACGACCTCTTTGCCTACGTCGAGAGTACTTCTGGACTTTCCGCTTTCATGCTGGTCTGCCAGAAATTTTCCGCGAGTAAAGACGGGCTAAAGATGTGCTTTCAGCTGCTCGACCAGCTTCCCGCCCACGTGGTCACGCACATCTCGAAGCGCGGCATCACCGCACTGCTTTGCAGCCGAAGCGAGACCTTGAGCCTCGCAATTTTGGACCACGCCGGCGGCTTGGTCGTCGATGATGAAGACGGCTGCTCGGACGACGCGTCCTCACTTGTAAGCATGATTTGCAGTGAGGACGTTCTGTATCGCACCAATGTGATGCATTTAGCGTGCTCGAGGCGGCACCGGGACTTGGTAAACCGGATTCTGGACGTTCTCGAGCAGTATCTGTGGTCCTTCGTGGCGCAGGAAACGCGGCAGAAGATTCACGAGACCATGCAGGTTACAGCAGCACCAAAAGCATCGCCGGGGTCCTCGAGAAAATACGCAAGACGGAGCAGCAGCTGCGGCCAAATTATGTTCACACCACCGGGCGTCGTTTCGACCGGTGGGAAAATTGTCCACAATGCCAAACCCACCACGACAGCGATGAATCTCGTGCCGTCGATGCACGAGCTAGGAAACTCAAGGAGGACCAGCAATACGGAACGAGAGGAGCAACTCCAGAAGTCTCCGAAAAACGGAGTTGACAGCAACAGCCAGACTACACATTTGGACATGGAGGACACGGTGTCGCAGTCGCAGCATGCTTTGATGTCACCGCCTGGCTCTACAACTTCATCAGCGCTTATTCTTTCTGCAAATTCGCCAGCGTCCTGTCGCACCATAAATCGAAGGTCCCTTTCCTTGGAGTCCGGTTCCGACACAATAACTTATTCCGGAAAAAGAGTCCCATATCCACCACCGTCGTCACCTTTGAATGCTTTCCAGCAAAAATCGCAAACAGCATCGACTTGGATTCTCGGCGACATTTACAAATTTCTGTGCATGAAGGACCGCCAGGACCGAACGCCTGGATCGCTCGCCGGGCTGAACGGCTGGCGTGACGTGGAACAGCGAATCGTTGGCCTGTTGCGACGAACGCAAATTTTAGACCGCACCGGTTCGCTCTGAGTGCTAAGTATACGTCTTGTCATCCGATGCCTACATGCAAAATCAGTACTTTTCGACGTGCTTTTAGTTTTACTTTTAGATCTGGCCCCATTCCTCATCCCCAGAGCATGATTTGTTTCTTTTTCATGATGTCCATGTCATTTTTGGTCGTACGTTAATTATGAGTGTCGAACATAAACCTGGACCCGTGTGTAATCATACTATAGGATGTTCTCAGTCAATGTCGTTCTCAGTTCATATTCAACGCATGATACTTTGCTGACTGTGCGGACTTTTTCCCGCGAGGAAAGGTAAAGCACGCGATTGATGCCAAAACAAGTATATTCCACCAATCTGCTCTGCTTGCAGTAGATTTTGTGACGAGGAGTGAAATAAGTACTACATTGCGGCCGTCGCCGCGATTTCGCTTGTGTCGAGCTCGAAGTGGTCTAAATGATACGTCGCAGCGTCTAAGAGCCATAACTTGATGCGTGAGCGAAACTGCTGTTGCAGCTAGCAAGGTGATGTTCCTGTGCTTGAAGCTGGAGGATGCTTCTCATCTGTTTTCTGTGATGCCGTCTTCATCAGACAGGCACAGGCTCAAACGGCTACTTTCTTGTCATATCATGTTTCAAAACCAAAAGTACAACATGATAAGCACCGGTATCTGCACTTTCAACTGCCCTTGCTTGAGCGTCTAGTGCCTGACACAGTTCCAGACGCATCTGTATCTTCATCAAGCTTTCTGTCGTAGTTTTTTGAACTTCAACTTTCCAGACCGAGGAAAAAAAAAACCAAACAGAGGCCAGCATGTGTGTCTTCTGAGAGAATCTTTATGACAAAGGAAATAAACTCAAACTGCTTTTTTTAGTACTGTGCTTTGGCTTGTCTTGTTCGATAAAACGTAGAATTTGTGCTTTCGAGCTGACTAACAATACATAAAGTCAAATCTTTCACTCTCATTGTCTTTGTTTCAGGTCACATCTCCCCGAGGTACTAGCGTTTTAGTTCGTCCGCAGTGCATTGCTATCTATCTATTTGCATGCTCAGCAGCTCTGAAGAACTCTATTTTTACACCGTCAGACTCAGACAGAAAGTACTAGTGTAGAGCAGTCTAGAAACTAAATTAGCTTTTTTAACAAATAAAGAGTGTCGTTGTATCTATCAGCTCAAACTTCCGACTGGCGGTCCGCGCATCCAGAACGGTGCAAAAATGGGGCGATTTCGGCAGTTAATGGACAGCCACACGGTGCTCGCGAAGAACAACCACGACGCGAATCCGAACCTCGCAAAAGGCGACGAAGTCGGTGATATTGACCACAGCGTGGTCCTTTCGAAACGAGGCGAGAGCGTCAAATGCTGGCACTGCGAGAAGAGCAAGAAGGTCGAGGAATGCCCCTACACCTACGTTTGCAGTTCTTCGCACCATTTCACGTGGCTCTGCTCGGAGATGTGCCAACAGCGGTTCCAAAAACAAAGCGAGACAACTTTAAAGCAGCTCAAGTACTTACCACTATCGACTCTCATTGCACACCTCTTTGATTTTGGTTTACTTTTGTGAGTGAAAGTACAGGTTCGGAGATCGAGATTTGGTGGTAAAAGTATAACCACTTGATGAATACCAATACTTATGGAAAAGTCTTTCCACCCTTCCCCATAATTCTTTGTCTTTCAGGCGCATGCCCAAGACCGCGTTGAACCGCGTGATGCTTACGACGCTGGACGAAGTGCGACGGAAGAATGCGGACATTTGTCCGGTGTGCACGGCGTGCTGTGACTTCTACGACAACCGCAAAGCCTTCGGGTCGGACGAAGGCGAGGCCTCGACCAGTGCGGCTAGTGAGGAGAGCAAGGCGGTGGCGCTGATCGACGTGGCGGAGCTTCCCGACGGGGAGCAGGACGCGGCGATGCTGAGCGAGGTGGAGGAGATGCTGAAGGTAAAGGTAACGGCGGGGGAGAAGACGGAGGAGGACGTGGAGGAGGTCGTGGAAAACATCGCCCTGATGCTGGAGAACGGGGAGCTGGACGACGATCTGGTCCAGGCCGTGCAGGCGGTGGCGTCGAAGGAAAATTTGGAGCACCTGAAAAAGCGCTACCAGCGGTTCCGCGAGGCGTTCGAAATCTGGCAGCTGCACCAGAGGGAGGCCCAGTTCATGAAAATGATGACCGTGGTGACGAAAAAGAAGGACGAGGAGCCTCCGGTCGTGCCTAAGTCGAAAGAAAAGAAGAAGGACGCCGAACAGGGAGAGGCGGGCGGGCGGGAACCAGCTTCATCTTCTTCGATGAGCAAAACCTCAACGACCGCGTCGTCTGCTGGTGCCGCAAAGGAGGGCTTGGTGTCCTCGTCCAGCAGTAGTCCGCAAGACGCGTCGAGCCCGCTGGAATCGTCCGCCGGCGCGGGCACGGCAAAAGACATCGGAACGGCGCAGCAGGTCGCGAAGAGCGAAAAGGCGTTGAAAGCCGCGGCGAAGAAAAAGGAGAAGGAAGTGAAAACAAAGCCAGCGAACAAAAAAAGCGGCCCGAAGTTTGTTTACAGCAAGAATATCCTGGAGACGATTACAACGAAGTTGGCTGAAATTTTGAATATCGCTGCTCCGGTTGGGGAAACGGACGAGCTAGAAAACTGGGTCATGGGAACGCTCTTCGCGCACGAACTCGACCTGGGAAAGTATGTGAACGAGCTAGTGGTAAAATTCACTTTGTTCACTGTTGTTCATAGATTGAGTGTACAGGCACATACAAATTTGCAACACCCTGAGCGGCCCATCAACTTGTTTTCGAATGAGTTGAAATGCAGCTTCGAGATCAATCCCAACATGGAAAAAAATGCAATCACAACAGAGAGACTGTGCGAGCATGCAGTGGGGCGCGTTTTGTTCGCAACACGGAAAGGGTGCCAAGAAGCCAAGCCAGGTGGACACCCTGAGTCTGATTCATTTTGTCGCATTTCTTGGCGACCGCATGCCCCAAGCTCTTTCGGCGAACGTCGGAGATACGGTACTAGATTACGCGATGCGACTGGCAGGGGCCACTCTACACGGGTCCCCGCTGGAAAAGGAAAACACTACCCAAGAGGACTTGAGTGAGCAGCAGCTTCTCAGCCCGACGAGCGTTTCCGTGGCGGAGTCTGCCCCCACGGCCGCAAGCATTGCCGCACGACAACCTCCCGCCCCCAGCACACCGCCTCCTGCGCGGACAACCGCGGCGAAAGTGGCCGCCGCTGCTGCAGCACGTAGCGCAGCAGGAACCGCGCCGACGAGTAAGCCTCCTCCGCAACCGGCAACTGGTCCGCCGCCTCCACCTCCGGAAGCGGTTGTGCCCAGTAAGCCAGCCGCCCGGGTGGAGCGCGCCGCACCACCCCCAGAACCGGTTCCAGAACCCGTGGAGGCAGAACAAACCGCTGTTGCGCGCCCAGTCAAGACCAAGTCAGAGGAGACGACCGTACTATACAATTTCATCGTCATATTAATTAGTGACAGCTTACCCTTACGTTGACGTGCTTTATTCTTGGCTTGCGCCACTTGCGCAATGCGAATCCTGCCTCAGACCTTGAATTGAATTCGGAAGATTTTCTATATCGCAATGAGTGGCGGAGGCGGGGTCCGTTTATTCCGTTGTGATCCGCACTCGCCCTGTCGTAGAAAGATCTGCGTATCGTCATTTTCCACGAAAACACACAGGGTTCGTCGCTAGTGGCCGAAGCATGTCGAACCGAGAGGGATCGAGCGCGCACGGAGGAAAAGCTTTGGCAGTGCGTTCGGTTTCTCGCTGTGGAATTCTACGCTTTTCTGGTGATCGTTGGGACTCGAGATTACAGCGTTGCAACCCGATTGCAGGAAAGATGGGTCACGTTTCTCGAGCTCATACTTGAGGAAGACCCTCTTCATTCTCTCGGGGAACCACGAGTCCCTCTTTCTGACGGTTTGTTCTTTTTTTCTTTCTGGGTACGCTGAATACGCTACCGGTATTTATTAGGAATCTTGATAAGTAGACGCAGAGCCAGTTTGCTTTATTATTGTTTAAAGGGGAAAAGACGTGTGCCTATTTGAAACTTTTGCAGGTGTCAAGAAAGCACTTCCAGCAGAAAAGCGGCGGACGATTTGCGAAAAACTCGCAGCTCTTACCGAAGTTCCACTCCAATATGCGCTTCAGATTCTTCGTGCGAACGCAGAGGGTTGGTTTTTCGAAGCAAAGCGTCTTCTTCCCGAATTCGATTGGCACCGATGTAGCTCGCCAACGACGGGCAAACATTGGTTCCTGAATGGCGTCACGGGGGAGTGGTTTTTCGAAGATCGATCCACCGAGGCTGGCTGGCAAAAGCAACTTCTTTTTGAAGACGCAAAGGACGCCAAGCCTCAATACCAGAAGCCTGCAGCTTGGTACTTATTATGTCCGGTAGAATTTAAATTTTTTTACTTTAGCTATGGCATTTTAATTTTTAGAAGCGCCTCAGAGCCAGGACTTAAGTGCCTTCCTTGAAGATCCTTCAATGACTGGCAAAATATCAGGCCAAAAGCGGAGGCATTAGTTCGAGTGCAGATGCACTTTGCAGTTGTCAGATCCTCCTGCGCCCCTGGTTGTCCTCGGGTTGGCGAGGATGCTAAAAGCTGGCTCCGGCATATGCTCTGTCTATGTGGCTCCTCTTACGATGACGCGATCGTTCTAACGTCGATCGGACGATTAAGGTTCGCTATATGATAAACTACTTACAAGAAGAAGTTAAAATCAAATAAACTCCAAAACAGGTTTATCAAAATTCGAGGGGAAGACGCAGGACGGTGGTTCCACATGAAGAGTTTGGCAGATACTTACGTATGATAGGCTTCCCATAGGCACCGCCCAGGTAAAGTAGTGACTTATCTGTCCCTTGGCTTTGGCAACGTCGCACCTTGGTTGGTGGAAAAGAGCTGGAAATGCAGCTGCTGCGGAGGAACTTCTTATTGTCGCCGGCCAACCACGACAAATTTCTTGCCCGCGCTTGGTGGAGCAGCGTATTGGGCTCAGGTCGTCCCCTCGGGCGGATTGCAGGTGGTGCTTTCCCGGGCCTCAAGGATCCCTTTGAGCTTGCAGGCGCTTAGTCGAAGAAGTTAATAGAATGGCAGGGGCAGCCGGAGCTTTGTTGACGAGAGTGATAGAGTTGGTATCCGATTATGTTAAAATTAGCAAGGTGGCTATTCCATTTTGGTTTTTCGCATCAGGCAGGGAGTTATTCGATTTTCGTCCAGGCTGTAGTTTTCGCGAGGAGGTTTTCACGAGGCGTTATGATAAATTGTATTTGTATGTACGAGTAGCCATGGTAATATGAGAATCGGGAAGCTTTCCTCGTCGACGTCTGAGGCGAACCGAGGCGGCCAATCCACGTATTTGCTTCAATTTATTTTGTGACCTGTGTATTGCATGGCACAACTTCAATTTCTCCCCCCTCCAGCGCATTCGCAGATCGTCTACCGCAGCCACGAAGACCGCTGCGAAAATGAGAATGGCTGCGGCTTAAGTTTGTTTTTTTTTAGCACAATTTTGGCCAAGTCCAGGAATCGAAATCGTGCCCACGGAATTGATGGGCTGAGTATCGATATTGGTTTGTTGGACTACTAGGCAGGCTTCAATCTCCCTGCTCTTCTTCAGATCTTCGCAAACAAAAACGACCTCGACTGGATATCTCGATTATTTTGCAGTGTCTATGCTTATCCTCATTGGTTTTTTGATCGGTAAGAATTTTAGAAAAAGATTTTTTGTTGGCGCATAGCTGCATTTCGCACGAATAACATCGATGGAACTTGTATTTTGCGGAGGAAAAAAAAGGAAAAATAAGAGTCGCACAGTATAGAAGTTTGCAGTTCGCCGTTTGTTCGGAAAAACATCTTGATGCTAAAAAAATGTCGATATTTGTTCTTGTTCGGGTTGCGTCGAAAAGAGCGAGTAAAGAAGGCGAGGGTGCCAGGTGCTTGAAAATCCCGCAGAGACCGAGTGATACAGAAAAGAAACCATTCGTCGTGATGAAACTCAAATTGATAGAGTGATGAAGGAATTCAAGATTGATAAAAGGCCTGCTATTGAAGATTTCATTCGCCAAGTCGAAAACAATCTCGAAAAATAGAAGAAGTTCAAGCTGTACGAACTAGTGCTGTAGCTGGGAGCATTTCATTCGGTATTCCGACGGGGTGTAAAGTTTCTCTCTCACATCCACGGTCAGAGCAGTAGATCTTCAGGAGCACCGAACAAATGGCCTCCACTAATCCTGCTTCGCGCGGCCAGCAGACCCCGTACGGGGCGGCCAATCTGGGTCACACGCGGACTGCGCCGGGCTTCGTGCAGGAATCCGTTCGCGAGAAGAGCGTGAAGTTCGCGGTTCCCGAGCACGAGGGAATGACGAAGTGGTTGCGGCAGATGTTCGTGAAGCTCGTTTTCTACACGGTGATCGGCGACATCTTGATCTGCGCTGCGTTGGCCCTGTTTTACGCCGGAGACGGCGGGGGCGGCCCCAGCTGCCCGCAGACGAACATGATGGTTGCCTGGTTGGTCACGGGCGTCATTGGGTCTATCCCCACGACGATGGCGATCCACACGATTTACGAGTTCTACGAGAATTTCCGCCTGGCGTTTGTCGCGGAATCCGTTGCGACGTTTGGCGCCTGCATCTGGCTCGCGGCCGGCACCGCCTACACTTTCACCATTCCGGCCGGGGACTGCCGCAATATTCTCTGGTTGCTGGTACTACTTCTATCTTGTTCTAGGTTTCTTGTAGTTTGTGATACTTAATACACAAATATGCAAAAACAAATCTTGTAGTGTCTTTGCGCTTCTTTGCTTCGAACTACGTGCAGGCAAAATTTTGAGTAACTCGAGGTCGAGGTAATTCCCGTTTGCGATCTCGGAGGTGAAAATAAAAAAACCAGATGGCTTTCTTCTCGTTGATCACGCTTGTGTTTCTGTTCTTCATGATTGGCGCGATTCTGATGACGACCCTCGTGCCGGCGTTGTATAAGCTGACGCAGCAGGTGTCTGCTGCGCTGTCGGGCTACACGGCAGTGCAACAGGTGGAGCCCGAGACGGGAAATGAAGTGTGAGAAGACGACTCGATCTTCGTGTCTTGAAGTGTCACCGAAATAAGGAGAAACTGACGCTCAACAGAACAAGTATCATTTTTTAATAACAAACAACGTTTTTCCGTTTTGTCTAACACACGACTCGGTGTGTGTTTCTTCCCTCGCTATTGAAAGAAATGAACAAATACAAAACTCAGCAGTTCGGAAATCGTTTCACCAACATCAATAATGAAACCAAGGTTTAGGCGAGTACTGAAGTGATGTATGATTTCCTTTCTTCTAGACGAGCTACTTTTGCAAAGTTTATTTCCCTTCGTTTGATTTGAGTTTGACAGATGCTTGATAAATAGAGATATTCACAAACATCGACAAAAGATTTATTTTGGTTGCTATTGAGCTCGAGCTGAGAAAGAAAATTTTAATTTCCATGATCAACTTTAGCTTAGAACTTTTCCTAGTGTGCGATACGTGTCACACTAGATCTTGCCTGGGGATTGCCTCCTTATCAATTTGGTATTTCGGCCGAGACAATTCAAAGAGCTTTTACCACATTTTCTTAGTTTCTTTACCTTTTCCAAGAACTAAAATTTTGAATCTTAATGTCTTGCGCTGCGTGATTCAGAAACGCAAACAGTTTAGATGCAGCGAGCAAGAGCCGCTCTTGCCTACTTGTGAACTCTGCGGTTCCCGTGGTCGCGGGTACTAATCCCCATGAATAGCCTGGATTCGCCTGGATTTCGCCGGGAGCCAATCGCGTGTCCTGGGTGAGAAAAGAGTGAAATTGAGCTAGACGGTAGGCGACTAAGATTCAAAAAATTTCTTGAGCTCCTCTTGATATTGATAGATACACTTCTGATGAACTAGCAAGCTTGAGCCTGATGTGATGGCGACGAGGACTGGCTGCAGCTGGCATTGTTCACTGCGAAAAAAGACAACCCGATCCACCTCTCAAAGAAAATCAGATGAAGATCTAAAGTGACCTTATGGCCTGAAGTTTCCGGCGAGGAGCGCGACATTCACCTGGTTGACGTTGACCGGAGAAGTTAAACAATAAATTTCGCTGAAGCGAACCTACTTACATTGAATGGCGGATCCGCTCGCGCCAAAATGAGATACGACGTCTACTTGATTAGTAGACAGAAAATTTCTGAAGTAGCGTAAGACATGCGCAAAATAGTTTATGAATTTGAAATGAAGATGAAGTCTTTTCTCCACGCATGAAGATCTTTGTAAAATACTGACGTTCTGAATTCTGTAGCTACAGCTAGCCCGAGGCCCTCGCTCCCGCCCCAATGTGTTGAAGTTGAACTAGCTACACGCAATAACAGGGCTATGGAGAATCGACACAGCACGTGTTTATTGATTTTGAATTTAGTAGAAAGATAGAAAGTCATTATAGTTACATTATATCACGATTTGATAGGCATGCCTAGCTGCCCATGCCTTTCCCTCCCCGCCAAAAGCTCCACCATGAAAGCAGAGCGAAAGCGCGACTGAAAAATAAATATTGGAAGTGTTTTCGTTTTGCTAGGAAAAGTTCGTGGACCTGTAGTAGATGTGCGTGATTCCATTGTCATTGATAAGCCGTGTTGTGAAATAGTGACGTGCGTTGTTTGTGTAGTGGCTCGTGCTAGTGAAGCAGTCGCAGTCATGAGCACTGCGCAACTGACTGGCACAGCGCAGAGAGATGTGCGAGGTCACAACAAAAATGAACACCAACACGACCTAGTCTGACTCCTGACTTCGCGGCGCTACATTTGTAGTAAGCCAAATCGTTTGTGAAGGTCTCTAATGGCAATGAATAATATCGTGTGCGCTTCCCCTTGCCCTTGCCTTCCTGCATACAGGCTAGTGTAATTGCGTTAGCGCGATTTGTAAGACGCAGGGATTGGCGTCTGAGAGGGGGTGGCCTCGCAGCTTCATTCGGAAGTGACTGCGTCATCTTCCTTCCAACCGAGTGGCGACAGTGACATATTATCCGCATCTACACGGAACGAAAGCTGCTTCTCAGCACCGATGAAGAACCAGAAAAATAACAATACGAAAAGCTCCGGCGAAGTCCGCAAGCCGGACGGAAAGGAGGCACGGAATGGCACGTCGCGAGGTGGAGGAGATCAGCACCACAGTCAGCGCAGTACCAAGAACGGGTCCGCCGCTGCGAAAGCGCCGACGCAACGGCGGCCGAACTACGAGCATTCGACGACGAGCAAGCCGCTCTCTTACGGAGAACTGAGTGAGCAATACCAAATCGCACAGATGCACAATGCGTCTTCGTCGTCGAAAAATAATATGAGACCGCCGCCCTCTTCCTCTTCTTCCGCCGCGGGCGCAACGTCGTCTTCATTGGGAACAGGGTTGTACGTCGGGAAGTTGAAAAAGCCCATGGGAGGAGCACCAGCGAGCGGAACAGCCACGAATGCTGGCAACAACAAGGGAAACATGCAGGACGTGGGTGACCACGCGCAGCAAGAAAACAATCATTCAAAAAAGAAGCGGAACAGAACAAAGAAAACGAGTCAGCCACCCCGTAACGATAACTCCCATGCGAATGATTATGTAAGCCCGCGCGCTGTCCCGTCGGATGTTTCGCCGAGGGGTCCGCAGTTAATTCCGCTCCGGCCCAAGAATTTCCCCGTGGACACTGCGAAAGACCACAGGGTGACTCCTCGGCACAGGAATGACGACCAGCAGCAAAAAAGTGGGGGAGCAGGGGGTGCTCGTGGTGTGAATAACACGACGAACACCAGCAACCCTCTTAATACCAGGAAGCAGCTGAACCTCCCGGAGCCATTGTTTAGCAGCCAGAACCAGCATCGCCGGACGAACAACCAGAACCGTCATCAGGAGCAGCAGCAGCAGCAGCAAAACCAGAACCACAACCAAAGCCGTCATCAGGAGCACCAGCACCAACACAATCGGCAGGAACAGAGTCAGCAGCACCAGGCCCGGCATTACCAGCAACAGATGCAGGCCCAAAAGGAGACTCGACTGTCTATGTCCGCATCTTCTCCATCGCCTGGGCTGCAGCAGAGAACTAGGGGTGGCTCTGCTTCGAGCAACGCTGCAACAAGTAGCGGAACGCCCGCGCACGGCCAGGGCGGGGGGCAACAGCAACAAAAGAAGCTGCAACACCAGACGCCGTTCTTTATTCCGCCCGCCATGGGTGCGATCCCGTTCCCCCCACCGGGGCCTATTTCCATAGGCGGTGCTGGAGGTGGTCCACCTGGAGCAGGAACGCTCAACAACAGGTTCGGTGTGACTTTCCAAAATCCGCAGCAGCACATGCCGATCACCCAGATGCAGATGGAGCAGCTGCAAATGCAACAGCAGATCCAAAAGCAGCAGATGGAGGTGTTCCAGCAGCAGCTGCAGCAGAGCCAAGTACTTCAGCGGCACCAGCAGCGGGGGCAGATGACAGGCCCTTCTACTGGAGGTCCTCAGGCTGCGCCAGGAGCACGACCAGCTGCACCTCCCGGCGCTGCCGCCTCTGGTTCGTCCGCGGCTCCTGCTGCAACCAACCAGAACGCGCGGAGCGTGGAGGAAGTGGATTGCGTGATCATCGACGCGCCGAATGTGATGCGGTGGACCACGACGGACCGCAATGGAACCAACACCAAAACGGCCGGGGAGCTGAAGTACCTAGACGTGATCATAAAGGAGATCCAGCACATGTTCGGCAGCCGCGTATTGATCGAGGTCGTGGTGTACAAGCCCACGTGGACCGAGGTGGAAAAGGAACACAAGAACCAGCGGGAGAAAGCGATCCTCCTCAACCGCATCACACGGAACGTGACCGGCGGCATCTTCCCCGCCCCCGCGGGCACCGACGTGGACAGTTTTGTGTTTTCCCGCGTCATGAAGCACGTGCACCCCAAGGACCTCACCCAGGGGCTTGGCGACAAGTGGATGCAGCGCCTGCAGTGGCGCGACGACGCAGAATTACGGGCGCGGATCGTCAGCAACGACAAGTATCGGGACTACCTAAAGCTGGTTCCGGACGTGGAGTTTCGCAACGCCTGCCAGCGCGCCTTGCTCAAATTCAGCATCACCACAAAACCGGATCAGAGTATTGCTTATTACGACATTGAAATTTATTGAATTTCCGTGGTCTAACTTTGTGAATTCTACTCCTCTCCTCGTGTGGGCAAATTTGCAGCATACTTATCTACATTCTTGACGCTCTAGGACTAGGAGTAGGATTTTCTTTGCCACTTTGCAGGTTTGGAAGCCGCTTTGCATGCGGTCGAAAAGGATAATGAACAGCCAGGAGGAAAATTCCAGCGGGGGAAAACCGCACTGAACATTCCTCCTGCCACCGTTCCCGGGTCGGCAAGTGTTTCGGTGTCCTCTGCGCAACAAGGATCGACGCCCGCTGAAGTTTTTACGCAGAGAAGCGCAGCGTTCAACAAGAACGCGGTGATGCTGGACCACAGCAACAAACAGCGCAGCGAGGGCAAAATAACAAGAGGTAATATGGAGGAGAGGTCCGCGTCGGGAAATATCAACAGGGACCAACAGCACGATGAGGAGGAGCCGGATCATCAGACGCAAAAGAAGAAGATTCTGCGGGAGAAATTGGATGCTGCCAAGGCGAAGCGCGGTATGCTGGTCGTTGAGCAGCGCTCCATTTTGGACGTGTCGCCGAAACGTAACCAAAACGCGGACCATAAGGGCGCGCCAGCCGACGGGCAGCATGTTCAGCAGCGGAGTTCCGCACCTGCGAAGTCGTCAAGCAGTGCAGCCTTGTTTGGCAATGCTAACGCTTCTGCTGGGATGAACAATGGTCACCACGCACAGCCACTCCAACGATCCGCAGACGGCAAAATTCAACTGAAACACCCGTCGAAGCGGGACCGCGAGTTGCGGCGCGAGCAGCAGCGCTTGGCCCGAGCTGAGGCAGAGCGGAAAAACGAGTTAGCAAAGCAGGAAGATGAGCGGGCTCGCGCAGCAAATAACGACCCTGCATTGCTTGGGACGAACAACAAGCAGCGATCCGAAAGTATCAAGGGCGGAGAGGAGCAGCGCTCGCGCCGCGGAAGGTCGCGGTCTCGGCACCGTGACCGCCAGAGGACCAACCGCCACGACGAGGACCTGCGGCCGGGCGCCGTTTCCACTCGTACCCGCGGCCGGGAGGAGGAGCTGCGCCGACATCACCTCGCAAAGACGAGGGGCGATAGGAGGAGTGGCTCTCTCCCGCGTACCGGAACCACACCAACATCTTCTCGCCTGCAAAGTGGTACTACTTCGAGTGCGCTAGTATCTTCGACTGCAGCAGCGCCTGGGGGAGGGGGACCACAGGCACAGCAGAGCAATGCCGAGAGGACGAACGCACGACTGCAGGAGCTCAAGGCGCTGCACAAAAACGGCACGCGGCGGCGTCAGCGGCAGGCACGGCTGCCCGGGAACCCGGTGGCAGTGGCCGGAAATCGCGGGGCGACCGACGGTTCGATGTCCATCTCGCCTCGCGAAGGCCACAGCTCGCCGTCCAACGCATTGTCCGTGGCCGTGGAGGCGGAGGAACATCACCGACAGCGGAATAAAGAGCGCAAAGACGGAGCTCCGCAACTGGCAATGGTCGAGGCAGTGGCCGAAGAGCCACCGTCGGCGGCTTCGTCCAGTAGTGGAGCGAACGAGTCGCCGCGGAGTCGGAGCAGTTCGATCTTTGAGGGTGACGGCCGCGCCTCCCGAACGGGTCCATCAGTGAGCAAGAGTCCAAGTCATCTTTTGCTGGTGAAAGATGTCAGGGGCAGCGGCGGTGGCCCGGGGACAAATCGAAGCAGTCCAGCGAAAAACGCAGAAGAAGTTCATCACGCACAGAAAAATGCAACGGCGGACGATTTTGCGCGCCGCAAGAAAAGCGCAGACGGTACAGCAGTGCCTCCACCACCACCTCCGCCGCCTCCACCACCGGAAGACAACGGCGACGTTCTGATTAAACCGCCCACGCCGATTGCGGATGCTGAGCTGCAAGGAATCCGTGCGAGGTCGCAGCTGTCGATTGCTAGTATGGACCAAGATGCGGGTGAGATGCGCGCAATCTATGACTCCATTCCGGAACCCGAGATCCTCCACGTGCCCAGCACAAACCCGTCTTCATCCAGTGCGCTCTCGTCTCCCCGTCTCGCGCCGGCAGATTCTCCCCCTTCGTTGCGAGTCGCTCCGCCCCCCGCGCCGCCACGGGCGTTTTCAGCCTTCAGCGTGGTCTCAGAAGCGCAACTGCCGGCGGGCGGCGGAGCGTCGAACCATTTGTCGTCCTCGTCGCTGAAGAAGCTCGTTCCCAAGGCTCCCAGCTGGATGCTCCCCTCGGCCGACGGCTCCCCAGCACTAGTTCCCGTCAATACCACGGTCTTGATGCATCAACACCGACCCGCATCTTCACTCCCCGATCTCGCCAGAAGTGCCGGTGTGGACGAGAGCGCGAGCAACGTCGGGACTACGACGCAGAACAACGATGCTTCAGTGCTTCTGCCGGACCGTAGCGAAGTTGTTTCGCGTGATGATCGTCCGATGAAAACAATCCGAGAAGAATCCAAAGGGGAAGCGGGAGCTGCTTCGCCAAGAACGAGCAAGCACGAGGAATCGATTGGCGCCGCAGGGGAGCGAGCAGGCGCTGTTCCAGAGCGGGTTTCACTGGGCGGTTCCGGGAAGAAGACCCGCGTCTTCACGGTCGACCGCAAGTCGCTCAGCGAAGCGTCACCATCAGCGCGAAAGTCGGTTGGTGACAAGTCTTCATCAAAAAATCAGGACACGTTGCGCGTGGTGCAGCGCAAATCCGTACCTGCTCCAGCAGTTGACGCGACGACCACGGCAAAGAAGGAAGATGATGGAGCGAAGAAAGCGAGAGCAGCGGCGAACGAGGATACGACCACTTATATTGATGCGGCCGAAAGGCAAAAATCCTTGGTGGTGACCACGGAGAGAACAGGCAGACCGGAGCGCGAACATCATCCTCCCCGCTCGGGAACCGGCAGACATCGTCGTGAAAAGGAACAAAAGCGACAGGGTACTTTGGACCGGCGAAAGGAGCCGCGCGGCCGGTATGTTGACTCGCGGTCCGATCGAGGGGCGAAGCGATCTCCGGGCCGAGGGACAAGATACCATTCGCGGTCACGCCGTGGTGACGAGCCGTCTAGGAGCGAGAATGCCGGTGCATTCAAACCGATTCCGAGAAATACGCAGGCGGGGACAAAGGAAGGCCTCCAGGGAAGCAGTGGCGTTATTCTCGGGTCGGAGTCGAATACTTCGTCCTCGGCGAGTGCCAGTCGGGCAGTAGTACCCGTGTTCTCCCTTGCCGTCCCGCCACTTCCGAGAGAGAAATCGCCGGAAAACCGCGCTCGCGTAGTAGAAGCAGAGAAAAAACCCGCCGACCTTCATCCTTCATCCTCGAAGCTGCTGCAAGTGCCAACGGCTTCTGCGAGCCACGGCCATCGCCCCACTGGAGGGGCCAAGCGACAAAAAATTTCAATGCCTGTTGTAGAAGATAAAGACAAGCCGAAGACAAGCGGTGCGACATCGGGTGAGCCGTTACATAATTCTTCTACCGCGCCTGCTGCTGGCAGCAAGAGCGTCCCGGAAAAAACCTCAGCCGCAAAGACAGCAAATGTAGAAGTTGCAAGGATCCCTGCTGTGGTGTCCACTTTTGTCCCGAGTGCAGTGCCCAAGAGCGCTAGTATTAAAGTAACACCGCCTGCTGTTTCGACTTCGATCACAGCTGCGCCTGCAGCCGCGACTGGTGTAGGCATTTCAGCTCCCGTACTGAACGTGCTTCCTGTGGCGCCGGTCACTCAAAAGCCTCGTAGCCAATCAGACATGATGGAAGTCAGTAGTGACGGAGGGTCCATCTGCATCGATGGAGATCTCTCCTCCGAGGCACCCTCGGACATGTCGAATCGCCACAGGCCCGTCGCTGAAGACGAAGCTGGCCGTGGGCCGACGAGTGCGCAAGGGGTTTTGGACAAGGGTACCGAAGGCAGCTCAAGTTCTTCCTCGTCTTCGAGCAGCGGAGACAAAGACAAAGAGCGCCGACTCCAGTCGGTAGCTTCGGTTCCAGAGAAACTGTCACACAAAAGGCGGAGAGATCATGACGACGATTCTGAGCACGACAAAGACGGCGCCGGAGGAGATGGTCGTGGTCCCCGCCCCTCTCGAGGTGATGCAGATGGTGCAGGAAAAAATCCACAGTCTCGTCCGAGCCAAGCAGGACAGGCCCGTTCGAAGAACGACGAGGAGCGGGTGGCAATGATCCGGCAGGCGTTGCAAGAGAAACGTGCAGCCCTCGCAGAGAAGCGGGCACAGGAGGCAGCGGCGGGCGAGAAGCAGGAGCCAGGGCGGCTTCGCTCGAAGATTCAGCAAGCCTTTCAGCGCCCGGAAGTGCAGGCATTCATCTCTCGGGCCAACACGACCCCAGCCCTGCCGGCGGTACAGAAATCCCATCCTCGGGTTTGATCTTCAAGTTATATATTGCACATCGAAAAAATTATCTCCTGAATAATTTCTACATTATGAATGCTTTCAGCATCGATCGATCAAGATCAACCTCCAGCCGGCGTAACATGGAAAAATGTACTGCACCATACACCACTTTCGACAGACGCAGACCCTGCCTGTGGACAAGGATCAGAACAATGCGACCTTCGCATCTTCGGCCAGTTCTGGCCTGCGAATGGGCCTTCAACGTCTGTATGAAAAACCAACTGCGTTGCAGGAGGGGCAGGTTGGACGTGGTCTGTCGCAGCCGCACGCCGAAGTAGACGTCGTGACTAGAGTGCAACCAGAGCAGCAAGTCCCGGAGCGAGGTAGACCGAGCGCTACGGCCGCGGAAGCGGGTAGCGGGGCTCGCCTTTCTACCGCAAGCAAAAGTGAGAACAGTACAAAGGAAAAGCAGCAGCTGAGGATGGGGGCTCCGGTGCGCCCTCCTCTGGTGCTGCCTTTTCTCACAAAGCGAAAAGATAGCGATGAAGAGGCGAACGCTGCAGCTAAACGGTCGCACAATGATCTCAGAAAATTGGCCGCACAAGCGCAGGCGCGACATGACGAGGTATTGGATATCATGAAGCCGGTGCCGTCATCTCCCAAGAAGATGGAGAAAAACCGACTTTGTGTGTCGCAAGAGGCGGCGCCGGAGGTCGTGCAGAACTGCGCCGCGGGAGACAAGTCCTATCCCCCGAAAGACGACAGCGTCGATCCCGTGGAAGATGCAGGAGAAGAGCAGTTCATCATCAACGATACCATCGAAGAGTCAAGTGTTGCTGGTCCTCCAATGCTGCCAGAGGAGAGCGTGGCTGTACCTGTAGCTCCTCTGTCTATTCCAGAACCGAAAGACTCTGTTGGCAACGTTCCGGCCGACGCAGTTGTATTTCCACAAGCTGCTGTGGCAGCTGTCACAACAGCGGGTCCTAGCGCCCCCGCAGCTGCGCCCAGAGACAACGGGGAGCCCTCGGCGAGCAACGCGGAGGCTGTTGCGGATCCCATTCCCAGCCCGCCGACCTCAAGCTCGGGCTCGCCGATTGAGATTCCCAGTAGCCCCAGCTCGGCCAGGTATAATTGACAGTCTCCTGCTGCTGGTACTATGCTTGGCGTGCCTCAGGAAGTACGCAAGAATAAAACGAAAGTGTGTAGAAGTACTCAAAATAATTCGCAGATACACAGAATTTTTTTTAGCGTGACTGACAGCACACGAGGACGACATTAGGAACGACCATCAGTGGACGAGCGAGTTCCGAAGCTCAATGAATAAAACTCTTACCACGCAATAGGTGCACCTTGGGAGGGTTGGGTATCAGTTGGAAGCATAGCGACACTGCTTTACCCGCGTTGAGGCAATCCGTCGACGAGGGTTTCAGCGCGTTGGCAAGTTTGTACGGCAAAGAGAGTGGCTTGGAGCTCCATGAATTCTACGTTTCTTTGCTGCAGAACCGTTCGTGGGATCTCCACAGTGTCGATCAAGAAAATCAACAAGCAACTGCGGAGGCTTCGAGTTCGTCCTCGTCTTCTCTTCTTTTCAAGCCGAAGAACAAAGTGAATGTTGGCGACGCGGCCCGCTTGCTCCTGCAGATGGTTCCGTGCATGCGCGCCCTGAAAGCGCCGGCGACCCGCATTGGCGGGATGTGGATGGACGGGCCCTGTCTCGTTTCCTCCGCGTTTCCCGCCCGGGTGCTTCGGTCGCAGGGCTTTACCAAAGACTTTCGGCAGTGGGTTGGGTGGGTGTTTACCCCGGCGATCGGACTCCGGTCCTGGGAGTTCAGCGGCGTGCTGCCACCGCCCATCCCGACCTCGGCTAGCCCGGGCGGGAACGCGCTCGAGTGCATCGTGTTTGAGGGGCTGCCGGGGGATCTGACCATGGCGGATCTGCGAGATTTGTGCGTCATGATTAATCGGGACGTATTGCAAATGGTATCGACGCATCTGGATGACCTGGCAGAGGTATCGTCTCCCGCCAAAACGGGGGTGAAGTCTTCTGCGGCTGGTGGAATTCCCGCCTTGCGGCTCGGGGATGGGAGTAAAAAGAACGACAAGGAACCGGCGGACACTTCTAGCGCGGCTCAGGTACAGGCACCGTTGTTCTACTAGCGTCCGTCATATTCGGATTTCATGAAGTGACGAGGTATGATCAATCTTAACTTGGAGTTTATGAAAGCAGGCACAGTAGTTGTACGTTCTCGAGAAGCGACGAGGATTGGATTATGGCTCGCAGGTCATCCTCAATGGATCTTCTATCTAAGCCTCAATTTCCACTTGCAATTCTCGCACACCAGGTTTCGGGTGGAAGTACCTCCTCTAAGGGAGTTCAGAAGAACGCCAGCAACATTTTCGTTGTGGCTAGCTCAACGCCTCCGGGCTCTGCGGCCCCGAGCCAGCGTGGTGGACGACAGGTCTTGCTCGGCGAGGCCGAACACTCCGCCGCGTTGCAGACGGGGGCTGCGTCGTCCTCATCCAGTGTGCCTCAACAGAGCAAGATGCACACAGCGTCGAGGCAGCAAGAGACGCTCGAGGCAGCATCAGAAGGCGACGAGCCTCGCGGGAAAAGAACAAAGTCCGAGGAACTCGGATATCTGCCGGGGCCCTTTGATCTTGAGAAAAACAAGAACCCGCAACCCAGAGTGCGGAGAAGGTCTGCGAGAGAGAGCCGCGGCTCGAATTCGTCTTTTCAGACGGTTCAGTCAGAGGCGCCATCCTTTCATTCTCTTTCGCGCTTGCCCACGGAGAGACGGTAAAAATACAACTAGCAATCAATCTGCAGACTTGGGAAAAAACGCTGACGCAGACATGGCCGGCCGGGATGGTTGCCGTGGTTTCTATGGAAAGAAAGAGGCTATATCTTCAGGATCAGGTGGAAAATGAAATGCAAGAAAGCGTTCGCTGCCCGGCTGTGCAAAAGGGCGGGGCTTGGCCGAACCACGTCGTACGCGAACACCAGCACGCGGGTGCAAATGGCTCGATCGATGGCCTACGAGACAATTTGACGCCACCGCTCTCTTTCTTTTCATACCGTCGCCGTCCGAAACAAACCAAAACGCGAATCGAATGGGAAGATGGAGCACGGCAGCTAGAATTAGCGCACCACGCGACTTCTACTAGCAGGCGCCGTAAAAAAAGACTGCAGCCGTCAGAACAAAAAACTGGCCAGCAGAATAATGCCCCGCGTCTAAAGGCATGAGCAACTTTTTGTCTTCTCGCGGTCGCGCCTCAGCCCTTTTGTGTGTGCAGCACACCTCTTCTGCTTGTCAATGGGCTTGTTGGTCGGCTAAGATTTTTTGAAGAGTGCCATGTAAGTACTTAGTTTTTCATTTCTTTTGCCAAGCGACCAGTAGATTTAGACGACCTTGCTTTTGCATGTGTCTTTCACTCCTGCCACGACATTCCGCTGCGCCTCAAGCGTGCAAAGTACCGGCGCCATTCTTGAGCCAGCGACCATTGACGACAACTCCTGCTCCGAAAGGGAACACTAATGCAAACAAATCTGCAGAAGTGCAGTGCCAGTGGCGACAGCTCCTGCTTCATAGTTTTTCAAAATATTTCTACTTTATTTTCTTCATCTTATTCTCGTTCTATGTATCCTTCGCTCTTGAAGAAGTGAAACGTATCTCAAGTTCTGCAACTACGTCTGTGTACGTTGCCCAGGAGAAGACAGGCAGCGGTTCGGTTTATGGAGTGGGTGTATGCAGTCCGCCAAGGCGAAGGCTGCCGGCCTGAAGAAAGTGAGCGGAAAGCTTGCTTTACATACTAGCACGGACATTCTTTGTCCGTGGCTAGCGAGGAGTCGTAGCGGAGCCGCCGACCGTGGTGCGTGCGATAGTATGTCCGCTTCCTATATCGCTCTCAGGCGAGAGACAAGTCATCATTTGTTTCGGCCTCGCATTCATCGTAAAAATCGTATTCTTCAAAGCAGGGAGCGGCACCACGAAGGTCAAGTCTTGAACTAGATCGGAAAAATGTGATCACCTTCATTACTAGCTCTACTAGAAAAACAAAAGAAAATCGGAGTCGGACACAGATCCTTGTCCACCGACTGGACCTGGGATCCCCAAAAATATGTCACTGTTGTCCTCGTGAAACTGTGACGAGAACTCTCATCTGAAAACTCGTGGTCGTTTGATATCCGAGCGAAGCAAGAGCAATGGGGAACAGAGACAGCTCTCTCTGTCCAGCACCAACACAGAACAGAAAGCGACCAGCCTGTTTAGCAAGCGGTGTGCGGTCTACTGACGACAAGTATGACTTGCTTGAATGTGCTTCATGCGGGAGCGGGCGGCCTTTCTCCGCGCTTTGAAAGCAAAAATTGCGACCATGATGTGGCATGCGCATCTTTGTTGCATAATCCGACTCGGGGCCCTGCATCAACGACTTGCCGGGATCAACTACGGTTCGCCACTTGTCACTTATGTCGCGTACGCTTCACGACTGTGTGGTACTCGGGGGCGTCGGCACTTCGACAAGTACGGGGAAGGGAAGCTAGTACTTACAATATAATGTAGGGTGCTCGGTCCACCTAATAGCGGCATGCTGTGCGTCGACATTTCATGTAATTGCCTCTCTGGTATTAATTCCACTCTCTGCCATGTGTGGAGAAACAGCTGCAGCAGCAAACTGGGCCTTTCGCGGCGACGGCCATCCGAGGAAGGGGTTCCCAGCACGCGATGTCAATTTTAAGTACATTCCATTTGGATGCACCCGGATTAGCACGAGCTGCGCATGCTTCATGTGCATATGTTTGCTACTGGTAGTTGCTCCTGTGGAAAGGGGAGGGGGTTCATCGTGTGGGTTCGGGTGTAGAATTGCGACGGGGTAGTAAGCGGCGACAGTCTGCTCGGCGCCAACGACTGGAGAGCGGTTCTGGATATTACCGCAGGAAGAACGTTCTTGTTTTCCGTCTTTGTGCAGCCCTATTGGTTCGTCCAACGCAGCGGCGATTTGCTTGCTCTGCGATGGAGATGAAGTGAGCCTGTAGTGTAGAAAACAGACGAAACGAAAGCGGCGCATGGAAGACCGAAACAATAGAAAGCACAGTTGGTGCGCCGCTTGTGGAGCAACGATTCCAAACTGTTGCAAGTGCAAAAGCAGCAGTTTCCAGATGGCAAGCTAAACCTAAAGCTGTGGCCTGAAGAAAGATCTTCGCCGGCCATTCCTATTCAAAATTGGGCTTCGTGTTCGTTTTTGGTCAGGCCTGAATAGGTCAGTTTCGCATGTTGTAATGATCACGACGCTGTATCAAATATCAAATCGGGACTCAAGCGGTACTATCACTTCAACTTCAAGAGCGCAATGCAAGGTGGGTTTTATCAGAAAATCAAGAGAGAAGTCTTCACAAAGTGAATTCGTGGCCAACGTACGTTGAGAGTTTGAGTTTCCATTTTTTCACGCGTAGGTATTCAAGTTGCACCAGACCTTTAATTATATCTGAATTTGCCGACGTGACTTTTCTTTTTCTCCTAGTCCCTCTAGTAGTACGACTACGTGTATAATAGCGACATACTCTTCTTGCTGTTCTTGAGCGTTTTTTCATCTCGAGAACTATGATATTCAAAGTCCATGTAAAAGTCGATAAGTGTGTACGAACAAACTGAACACAAAATCATTTCAGACCCATCCATTGAAAATGACTCGCACATCACCCCACCTTTTGTCCTTGGTGTGCCTCAGTCTTGCCCTTTTCGTGTCTTCCGTTGCAAGCCTAAACGACCCCGAGCCTCGTCCTGGCGCCCGGTACGATCTTGTCATCGGTGCCTCGGGGCCGCAGCTGCGAGTGACGGTTCTGACGGGGTCGTTGTTGCGTGTGCAGTACTCCGCGCAGAACCCCTACGAGCTCCACGATTTTCCCACGACCGCAGTTGTGAACCGCAAGTTTCCGCTCGTGAAAGATGTGCAGGCCTCCAGCTCGGATCAAGTATTTCACCTGGAAACCGACCAGTTCGTTTTCGAGTACGACACGTCCAAGCCGCACTGGCCGGACGGGTTTCGGAAGTTGGCATTAAAGAGTACATCTCTCCGGAATTTGGACGAGAAAGGACCGAAACTTGTGAAAGAGATCCGCAGAGAAATAGATACAAGCAAACCAGATGACATCAGTCGTGCCCCAGGAGCTGCGCAACTTTCCTCCCCCGACTTCGAGTATGGCTACTGGCACCCGAGCGCCCCGTATGCCGGAAATCTTTTGGGAACGATCCGGACATTGGACGGCTTCGACGCGGAAGCAGGAAACCGCTTGTCCCTCAACTGCACACAAAATTCCGTTGAGCAGAACCAGGAATCCCACTGTCGGTTCGGCGTCCTGTCCAGATCCGGCATCGCGTTACTCGACGACAGCGACATGCCAGTGTACCCCAAGTACACGCTGCAGCCGGAGAAGAATCCTTGCCAGGACGTCCGAGCAGGGACCTGCAAGGACTTGTACTTTTTCGCGCACGGTAAAAATTTTACAGCCGCGCTGAAGGATTTCCGCGGCCTGTCCGGGCCGGCGCCGGCACCGCCACGGTGGGCATTTGGCATTTGGTTCACGCGCTGGTACGACTTTGACGATCAGGGAACGCGGGACCTGGTGCAGCGACACGAGATTTCCAAAGTTCCTCTCGACGTTATCAAAGTGAAAAAAGCCTCCACCCCATATCGGAAACGGAAGATGCGCGAATTTGTGATGCTGTATTTGAGTACACAAATCGACTTGTATTGCTAGAAGGCCAAGAGACGAAGCTGCGGCCTATATTGCAGTCTGTCTGTCATGCTGTTTCCCACTTCCAGTTGCCCCCTGTCATCCTGGAGCTGCAAGGCTTTCCCACGCTAGGCAGCACTACAGTCCGCATCTTGTGCCTTCTAGCATCACAAAGCTGATTTGTGCCCACAAATCTGCATCACAGATTTTCGTTTTGATATGGGGAGGGGGCATTTTTCATTGTAGTAGACGTGTGGGTCTATGACATGAACTGGCACGTGTACGGGCAGTGGGGGAGCTACTTATCAAATGCAAAAATGTCTGGGTCTGGAAGGATCCGAACTTGTGATGCGCATTTTCGAACACAGAAAAATCTCTCATGCATAGGTAGCAAAAGCTGCCCCCTTTCTGTCACCAAAATGGGGGATTTCTCATGCGGGTTCGGCATTGCGGAAGCTTCTCGAAACCTGTGATGCTAGAGCTTCCATGCCAGACCTTCTGTGTCATGCAAAAACAGCATGAATCTTCCAGACCCAGACATTTTTACGTTTGGTACTACTCCTGGAACCGAAACATTCTGCCGGAACCCGAGAAGCTGGTCGGCGGTTGGATGCAGGGGGAAAAGGGCTTGAAGGTGGGTCTGAACCTCCACGATGGAGGGCAGAGCTTCCAGGATCTTGGTGGCGTCTGCAGTGACGAAGACCACTTCGCCGCATTCTGCACGGAGGTCCCCGACCAGTGCGCAGCGACGCCAAACCAAGTGCCCTTTCAGCCGGCGAACGCAACCTACCTGCAAGCAGTGGAGAAGACGCTGATCGCGCCGCTGGGAAACGATGTGGCTTGGATCGATTACCAGCAGGGCGAGACGAAGGCGGTGCAGCCCGTCCCAAATTTGAACCCGACCGTGATGCTAAACCGGGTGCGGAGCGAGTTCAAGTACGGGACCAAGAACAAGCGCATCATCCTGAGTCGCTTCCCTGGCATTGGCGGCCACCGGTACCCAGTCGGGTTTTCGGGCGACCAAACGCACACCTGGGCGAATTTGATGTACCTGACGTACTTTACGAGCACGGCGGCGAACGTCGGGTTCGGGTACTGGAGCCACGACATTTATGGGGGCACTCGCGAGGGGTCCTCGCCGCCACCGTCCAAAGACTGGGAGCTGAACACGCGTTGGATCCAGTACGGAGCTTTGTCCCCGATCTTCCGCATGCACGACAAGGGCGAGGCGGCGGGCCCTTGCGTCGACACGGACACGTGCAGCAAGGTGGAGATCTGGGACCACCCGAAACCGTACTACGAGGCGGAGGCCGAGGTGATGCGGTTTCGCGGGGCGTTGGTGCCGTACTTGTATACGAAGGCAGTAGAGGCGGAGACTTCCGGGGTTCCGATAGTGACCCCTCTGTATTACCAGAGTGCGAACGATCCCAAGGCGTACGAGTTTGCGAAGCCGGGCGGGGGCTACTACTTGGGTGCGGATTTACTTGCCTACCCGGTCCTGGAGAAAGCAGACTCGAAAACTTTGATGACAAAGAAAACCATCTGGTTGCCGCCCGCGACAGAAGATAAGAATATGCCTGGAATATTAAATCGTCCAGCACTTCCATCCTGGTTCGACCGGATGAACGGAAAACTTGAAAAAGGGGGCCAGACGCTGACGCGGCAATTCACTCTCGCAGAATATGGGTTGTTCCAATCGGTCGACGCTGTGATTCCGCTGTTCAATCGCGGCGAAAAGCAGACCGTCGGCGGTGCCTCGGCGGAGCGCATGGACGACGTGACGTGGCAAGTGGTCGTACCTCCCAGCACAGTCTCCACTGTTGAGCGAGCGAATACGACTGCCCAGCCACGTACGTACACGGGGTATTTCGTTGAGGAAGCAGCGGCAACTTCAACGGAGAAGGAGCATAGGACTCGAGTCAGTTTCTCAGTTACTTGGTCGCCCGATAGCAAGCAAGCGACGGTGCATGTGTCGGAGCAGTCCCTGGAAAAGAACGGAGACGAAGATGCAACAGCCGCTTCCGTCCTTGACGATGATGAAAGTACCGAGGGAATAAAGCATTTGCAGTTTTTCGCTGCTGCAGCGACCGGAGTGCGGGGTATCTTGGCCAAGCTTCTGGGTCAACATTCTCCATCTGCACGCCACGCGCAGGGGGAGATTGATTCAGCGGCATCTGGTGCAGCACCTGACCAGAAGTTGCCTTCCATGCCTGCACGACGTTTGGGAGCACCACGGCGCCATCGCATTGAACTCCTCAATTTTGGCGGAGAAGTGATGGCTTCGATGCCCCTGGCGCCCGATGACAAAACCAAAAACTGCAGCCCCGCATGCGAAACAAAGTCGGCCGCTTCGACCTGGAACCAGAGGACAGCCTCGACCACCATCGATCTTAGGGCTGTTATGGAGCAAGTTGTCGGAAAGACAAAAGCGGACATCTCGGACTTTTCCGTCACACTACACTTGGACAAGGGCGCCATACTGGACGGTTTGCGGGGGGCGAGCTGGAAAGCAAGGAAGGCCAAGGAGCTGCTCGACGACGGGAATGTCAACTATGCACTGGATAATCGAGGGCGTTTAGCCGACGCTTGCACCACCAGTGCCAGGATGGGTTACAACAAGGGCAGCGAAAGTCCGGCGGCGCTCATGGCAGGGTTCTGGCCTGCGCTACGAGAAGGGCGCGCCCAAATCGCAGATCCGAAGCTATCAATAGCCAACTTGCGAAGGAATCAGGCGCTAGCCTTGATAGACGAGGCGTTGCGGCTTGACCCCGGTGCAGTGCTTTTGTCCGATGAAGACAAAAGTACTACCCCCACGACAGAGCAGCAGCTCTACGCGTGAAGATCACATCCTTCCCGCTCTGTGCCGCTTCCAGTATACGCATCCGCCAGCATGATCATGAGGACATGAATATAGAACGAACACATATTTTGCTTTCACCAGCCGGCACGCAAGTCGCACAGAGGCTGATGAGTATGAAGATTTGCATTTGAAAAAGATGGAGAAAGACCAGCTGGACAAAGAGAAGGAGAAACACACAACGAATTGATGACTGCGTTCTTCTTCTGATAACTCGTGTTCGCTGATAGTGTTTCGTCTCTAAGGTAACATCATGATACAGCATTGTTCGCTGATCAGAGATCGTCATAGATAGAAGAGAAAGAAGATCAGCAAGCGTTTGAGGCGAAGCAGTACGCACTTTTTGGAGGGATTGGATCGCTTGCAATCGCAATCTGCCAACTCGAAATTGCACCATCAGAGGGATTGAGCGCAAAAAAAGTCCATCTTGTTTTTCGTTTCTGGCAGGAACCTTTCTGCATCCCATCATACATTGTGCACTAAAAGACCACCTCAGTCTGTTAAGTACCAAACAGACGCCCGTGGCAATCGCAATGTGTATTTATGTATGAAACGTAGAGCATGGATGCCGAATTCATGCCACGCACCCGTCCATACCACAGTTTGCCCCCCGATGAGAAGATAATCGTGCACACAATTCTTGGCTCAGTGCAGTTGCCGGTAGCACTGCAGTAATGACCGTATCCGCCACGACGGGAGATGGGGATGGTGTGGGAAATCCCGAAGACGATGCCTCTTCCTCGCACAGCGATTCCAGTGCTTCCGACAGGGAACCCATCGAGTGGCCAGATGAGCTGCGAGCGCTTCCTCTCATGCGGGTAAGATCTTGAAGTTGAAAGGAAGAGGATGTTCTGTTTGGCGTTTGTTACAGCTCTTGCGAGGATAGAAGCTACTCAGTTTCATCTTTTGCTCCCACGCTCAACTACAACCTGAAAGATGAAGATGAACGACACAGTATTGGAAATTCGAGTATTCCGTAGTTTTCCTTTGCAAATAAAACACGCATTAACATTGCCAAATTAGGTCCACGAAAAACCCTTGGTTGCGCGTTCGGCGATGCCTCTGCCGGCCCCTCCCCTGCGGAAAAACGATCTGCCGGAATGGGAGCTCGATCCTAGTCTGGTGGTTCCTATGTGCGAAGAGATCAGCAAGGACAGCGGGCACAGCCAATTCGTGGATCGCGTCAAGGAGCTCGTTGGGGGTACAACTTCAGCCGGCACTGGTGCCATCGGTTCTGGGCCGTCTCTCGGCGGGTCGCACCTGCTCCACGTCAACAACTCGGCTTCGTCGCCCAAACTCCCCGCTCGCGGCGCGACGTCACCGCGCCCAAGATCTCCGCTCGGAGGCGGGGCCCGCAGCTCGGTAGGTGGCGACCACCAGCACGATTCGCTCGCAGCGATCCTGAGTGGCAGTCGGAGCAGTAGCAGCAGCGCATTGTCGTCCGCAACCGTCGCCGCGGTCGTAGCACCGGCGTCGTCCTACATACTTTCGGGCAATGGGACAACGATACCCGCAGCGAAGGACTACCAAGTAGAGAAACACATCACTTCCGGAGCTGGGAATAAAGACCATAATTCGTCGTCCGCGCACGACAAGGACCCGCCCCTGGCGCACTTGGCGGAACCACCGCTACAGCAGGGCGTCATTGTGTACATGCGCCCCGGCAGTCAGAAGGAGATGGTGCCAAACCGCTACGTGGACTTGATTCAGCTCACTCAAGGCCCGGAATTCGAGGACGTGTGCCCGCCACTGCTGGAGTCCTACTCGAGCGCTGGCCAGAAAACCATGATGGAAGCCAATCTAGCCTTTGGCGGGGTCAACACGCTGGAACGCTCGAAGCCGCAGAGCATGGTGACTCTGGTGGACAAGTCCGCAGACATCATCGTGCCGGAATACGCGTACAATGGTTCGTCTTCCACTTCCTCGTCCTCCAGCAGTGCCGGGGAGCGTGCCGATGTCCCAGAAGCAACCGCAAGGTCAAAGCTTTCGGTGGTGAACCAAATGGCGACGACGTCATCCTCTTCGGATAGCGACGGCCGGAGAATATTAAATCAGGCTGCGCTGTCTTCCGGAAGCGACATCGATGCGGCGATGTTGACGGATCAAGTGACGTTCAAAAATGCGAACGGAGTTGTGCCAGTGCCGGCCGCAGATCATGGCACCGACTTGGCGACCTCCGGCATCGAGCCGCCACCGAGCTCGCCACGGCAGCGCAAGGTGCGCTTGTCAAGTGCAGACATCTACGTGGAGCAGCCCCCGGCGGTGAAGACCACGACCGCTGCAGGGGGGGCCGCGGCGGTCACCGCGGAGGTCGTAGCGCCATCTCCCGACCGTGCGAACAAGTACCATGAGCACCTGAACAAAAGCAGCGAACGCCGCCGGCGAATGTCGGCGACGGACATTGAGCACTTGTTGGCGTTCGACAGTCACTTCGAGTCCGGGAATCTCGCAGCCGCGTTCTTGGTTTTGCCCAGGAAGGACGCAAGAGTCGTGTACGGTAAAGACGAAATCGGTTCGACGTTTAAAACCATTCCGCGGTACGAGCTAGTTCTGGACGAGGACACAAACTCCAACGGCAACACGCAGTGGTACTACTTTGCGGTGCGAAATGCGCTCAAGGGCGAAACGGTAGACTTCTCGATCGTCAATCTCGGGAAAGCGCAGTCCCTTTACCACTGCGGTTTGAAGCCGCTCTGCTACTCTCAAAAAGCGGCGGAACTGAACAAGAGAAACAAGGAGCGCGAAAAAACAAGAAAGGGCGTGTCGGTTTTGTCCCCTTCGAAGGGGGGCGGCGGGAGTAGTAGCTCCTCCTCCACCGCGGGCGGAGGCAGAGCAGGGGGGTGGCACCGGAACTTTCGGAAATCCAGTGGCGGACAGCTGTGGGGCACCGCGCTGACGCACGCTTTTGACCGAATGCAGGCTGCCAGAGTCGCTAACAAGAACGCCGCGTTGCGCAACGGGCCAACCGTGGTGGTGGCTGGCGACCCGGAGGAAGTCAGCAAGAGCATCTCGGACATTCCCGCCGCCGCGACCACGTACCCGCTCGCGGGGTGGCGCCGCTGCGGAACCAACATCAGTTACGACTGCGCGCAGCTCACGAAACGGCAGCTGCGGCACAAGCTTGCCGGCCTGCGGGTCGGAGATTTTATCGGCGCGGACGTGTTATCCGACGACACGCTGTGGAAATACAGTACGCCGGAAAGCAACTTCGAAACCGGCAGCGCCTTCCTGTACCACAAGATCGCGCACAGCAACAGCGACAGCGACGTGAACAATGGCGGTAACGCAAGTGACGCCTCGCGGGAGTCTGGCACCGACGGCCGAATGTTGCATCGCTTGAATTTTCGCTACACTTTTGAGCACGATAATGATGTCGTCTACTTTGCCTACACCTACCCCTACACGTTCAGCCGGCTGAATCGGGTGTTAGAAAACCTGAACAAGGAATTTTCCTACACGACCATGCTCTGCAAAACCCTCGCTCAAAACTGGGTGGACATCGTCACCGTCACGGACCGGAGCAAGGCGTCCAAGTACCGACCGCAAATGAATATGTCTGGGTGTGGAAACTACTCAAACTTGCGATGATTAGTTGCAGAATCACGGTCATGGTCCAGCGTTGCCGGCCAAGCAAGTTTTCCAGTTTCTATGTGTTGTCTATTCTTCAGCACGGACTGCGTTTCTGTATGACAGTAAATAAGAGGATGCTCCAGCATGAGAAACTTTGAACTTATTCTTGCAGACCCAGGTATATTTGCACTGCATACCACGGGCAAGGCGATCATCTTCGTCACTGCGCGGGTGCACCCAGGGGAGACTCCGGCGTCCTACATCATGGAGGGATTTCTCAAGTTTCTCACACATCCCACGGTACTCTTACCTCCGCGGACTCGTTTGTGTTTTCGTGCAGATTTTTTCGATGTAGTTTGCATTGGTCATGGACTTGAACAAGCGTGCGCATGTTGATGTTCAGGAAACCTGGATCAAACTACGGCTCAGTCGTATTAATCAAGTACTTGCGTAGAGAAAGCAAGTCACAAAAGTCTCGATGCCGGTAAAACAATTGGAATGGCATTGCATTCCCTTTCCCCCAATAATACAGGACGTCCGCGCGATTGAGTTGCGAAAGAATTTCATTTTCAAGTGCGTTCCGATGCTTAACCCGGATGGGGTGGTCTGCGGGAACTACCGTACGTCGCTCGTCGGTTGCGACCTGAACCGGCGGTGGCGGCAGGAGTCAAAGGCTTTGCACCCGACCATTTTTCATACGAAGCGGTTGATCCGCCGCCTCTGCGGTTTGGGGCAGGTCGCGTGCTTCGTGGATTTGCACGGACACAGTCGGAAGTTCAACTGGTTCACGTATGGCTGCACCACCGCGGAAATGGGCAGCGGCACCAACCGCGATCCGCGGTTGCTGCCCTTTTCCATCAGGAAAATCTCCAACACCTTCTCGCTCGCGTGCTCCAACTTCGCGATGCCTGCCTACAAGGACCAAACGGCGCGGGTCGCCGTGGCTACGGAACTCGACGTGCTGAGCTACACGGTGGAAGCCAGTCTGGGCGGCGGCATGCGGAGGCCACCCCCGGGGGAGCCGGACTTCGCGCGGCAAAATGTACACTTTACCGTAGCCGACTACATCAGAATGGGGGTGGAATTGGCGTTGAATTTCCTGACCAGAATCCCAAAACGCGCACCAAAACGGCCGGGGCAAACTTCGTCGAGTCAGAGCGAGGCGGAAGTGGTCTCGAAGCAGGGCGAAAAATCCGATGGTGCGGTGTTGGGAAAGCTGAAGAAAGTGCAGAAAACTTCTTCTTCTGGTGGCCCATCTGCGGGAGCAACGGAGCGGGAGCAGCGAGGTGGACATCAAACAGAGAAAACTGAGATGAACACTAAGCCCAAAACTTCTGACAACGCCTTAGTTGCCACGAAACTTGATGCGTTGCAGCAAGTTGACTCAACATCTAGTGCCGCAAAGGCGTGCAGCAGTTCTGTCGCGGAAGACTCATCTGCAAGTATGCAGAGTGATAAGAAGTTATCCGATGAAGGAGCCACAGCTGATAAAAATGAGACTCAACATCCGGACCTAGCAGCAGGGCAAGACGTCTCACTCCTGAATAAGTCTTCGAGCAAGCAAACCAACGCGAGTTCGCAGGGCGAGGAGATCGACTTTGATTTCGCTGGGTTTCAGGCCGATTTGGTGAAGCACGGGCACGATTCGGAGTCCGACCCGGAACTCCGGTCGGACCACGAAGAAGAGACGGAGTACCTCAAGCGCAACCTGCCAGCGGAGGGGGAAGTCGAAACGCTGAAGCTAAAGGAGAAGAAAAAAAAGAAGCGACGGAGCAAGCGCCCGGCAACGCCGCACGTGAAGTCGCGATATCTGCTCGGTGTGCACGGCGGCCCGCTCGTTGCCTCGTCCTCGCACACGACTGTGAAAGCAGGCGCGGCCGCCGCGATTACCCCCGCGAAAGAAAGTAGCGCAGCTACTCCTGGTGGGAAGGATCTGACCAGACCGCAGACGTTGAGCAGCGTTTCTGACGTTGGACCCGCAAGTGACGGCGCGAAGCAGATGGAGCGCAGTGGCTCCGCCGGTACGCTGGAAAATAACCGGGACTTGGTAAACTCAATATTGCGACCCCGATCCAGAACGACGTCGGACCACTTGTTTATGGGTCACAAAAAAGCAGCAGAGGAGGAGGAGATGCCTTCGGGCAGCAAGCCAGGAGATCCTCTGGAGCCGGCGACGAACGCCAAGGCACTAGCCGACGACACGACCGCCGCTGAAGTCCAGGCTGCTGCCACTGCTGCTAGGCCTTCCGGGGAGCAAAATACGCTCCAGACTGGGGCAGCGGCGACGGAAGATCTAGAGAGAACTAGTATGCTTTTGGATCACGACAGGTCGCTGAATGACGACGAACTGACGAGAACCCTGGACCTGGCAGACAGCAAGGAACAACCGCTGACGTACTTCGCCGAAAAAACAGACAACGAGGACGAGCTTGTCGCGACGACCGTACACACACCAGAGCAGAGCGTCGCGTTAGGGGACGACCAACTGGCGGCGCGAGCGGCAAAAGACCTCGACGACGTTGTGGCAAGCAAAAACTCCACCACGCTTTCTGGCGGAGACTCCGCACAACTGAACCCCGGCGACTCGCAAACCGTCCCGATCCGCAAGTTCGAGCACAAACTGCAGGGCACGCCCTCGCAAAAGTGCTTCCCGAGTCGAAAAGTGCGCGGCAATGGTACCACCAAAGGGAACAATCCGCCGGCCTCGCCCGCAATTTGGTCGTCATCGCGTGCAATTTCAGACCACGATAGTAGAAGGCCGTCGACAACACCCTCCCGGAGCCGCGCCGCGTCCGGCGGATCCATCGCGCAGATGGTCGGCACCACGCCAAACAAAAACAGCGGGGAGTATCAACCCAGTGGGGCGTTAGAGGTAAGCGGGGAGAACGCGGCCAATGGGGCTAGGTTTTTCGCGCGCGGAGAACTGCCCAGTTCGTGGACGAAACTCCCAATGGGGGAATTGTTTGGTGATGACAGAGACACGTCGACCAGGGCCGGTAGCAGCTGCAGCTCTTCCTGTGCGGAGGAAGACGATCAGCAGGGCTTCACGGGGGAAGAGCTTCGCTTGCACCCCCTCGTCGCTGGCCGGCAGCCCATTGGAAGCGGCATCATCGCAGCTGCGCAATCCAAATTAACCGGGAGAGACAGACGGGGGTTGCCGCCTTCCGGTGTGAACAGCAAGACGGGAACATCCAAGCCGAAGACGACGCACATTCGCCCCTTTGCGCAAGCAGATTTTGCCGAGCACGTGAAAAAAAGAGGTTTGCTGAACTCCGCTGGCGTGCCACCGTTGATGGTGAAGCAGGCCCGAAGCGCCGGCTTGTACCAGAACCGACCGCAAACAGCAGCGGGAGACGGCGGAGACAGCCTCTCTAGCAGTTTGAAGGACGTGGCGCACGTAGTTGGAAGCAGCGCCGCCCGACCGCGGTCCCGGCCCTCGAGTGGGCGACCTGCCGCACGCACGGGAGGCGCCAGCTCGACGTCACGACCGTCCAGTGCGCAGCGGTCCAGGCCAACCTCGCGGCCGTCCAGTGCGCAGTCACACAGGAGCAATCCACTGCAAATCGATCTGTCCTCCACACAGGAAGATGTTGTCGACGAGTTCATCGCTCGTGGTCCACAGCACGGGAGTGCACAGGCAGCACAAGTGCCCGAACTAGTACACCAGCAGCAGCAGGCGCAGCCCCCTCCGCGCCGGCGGCAGCTAATCGATGTGGATCATAATTCCGGGCTCGAAGATCCAAACACGACCAGCATGGAGTTCATGGAGCGTGGCAGCAGTTTTGGTGGCGACCTGACTGCCGACGAGAATGACCGCCAGGAGTCACTGAGCGGGTCGCTGAAGAGTGTCGGAACAATGCGTTCCAACTTCACATCGAGTTCGGCCGCGTCCGAAGTGTCTAAGGTGTTGAAGCAGTCCTTCAAGCCCAAGACTTCCTACGTAGGCTTTACAAAACCAGCAGCGCCGCTGCAGATTCCGAGACAGAAGGAGACGGGTCCAGTTCATGCACAAGCCCGAAGCGGCGGAAGCAAGTCTTCGAAAACGGGCTCGACCGCAAGCTCGTCTTCGGGAGGTGGGAACAAAAGCGCCAGGCCGGGAAACCGTGCCCCGCACAACTCGCCGCTCGTGACGCAGTACGCAGGCGGGTGTTTGCATCCAGTTGTTCGCAATGTTCGGGCACCAGCGACTACGCCTTGCAAGAGCTCAGCGAATGTCACGCCACTCCGGGAGGAATATCTGCCTCCGGACCTCGCAAGTGCTCCAAAGCAGGCCCAAGTACTGTCCTCTGACGTGAGAGATGACGAGTTCCAGCAGCCTGGCCTTGGTTTTGACGCAGGTTCTGACATGATCGTAAACCATTTTCCGCCGGGAACACCCAGCGGCGGATTGAATTCGGTCATTCTCGAGCCAGGCCTCGCTTTGCCCTCAAATTCGTGGACCGCGAGCTCGCCCGGCGGCGTACCCTTGCTGGCTGAGCCAGAGCAAAGTTTGAAGAAGCTCCCGGGCAATCACAAAGCCCCTCACCTGCTGATCCGATCCGGTCTCGGTCTGGAAATGGTGCAGAACGCTCGCGACGGCGTCGCAGCATCAACCAGCTCGGCCGAGTGGGTGGCTAGCGCGAAGCTGCCGCAAGAGTTCACGCCAGCCTGTGTGACGTCAGTCGGAGCAGGACAGAATTTACCCGGAAAAGCAGACGAGATTTCCAGTGCGACTTCTCACACTATTAGTGGATTGGCAAACTGGAACCTCGTACCTATGGAGCAGCGGGACAGCACCAGCACCACCGCAATTTCTCCGATAAACGCGACGCGCCTGAGATCGGCGCCGTCTTCCCAAGACTTGGTCCCGACCGGCGGATCTTCCGCGTCTTCGCCGGACCGCGACCTGAATCAACACAATACTCGTAGCGGTAACTACCCTACTTCTAAACTAGGCTTCAACTACCAGATTCCAGTTCCCAATCAGCGACCAACCACGACGGCGGGGACCGTGCACGGAGGTGGACGCGGCGTGAATCGCAGCATAACGTCCGAAATCGGCCCGCTGGAGCAGGAACCCTCCATCATTGTCAAAGAGTTTTCTTTCATTGACGAGGAGGAGAGCCGGTTGATGGAACGGCAAGTTGGCGGGAAACCGAAGGCCGCTGGCGGCGCCAGGTGCCCGCTGCGGCACAAACCCGGGACTCCAGCCTCCCCGTCAAAGAAGATGTCGCCACAGGCGATGCGGTTCAGCTCGGCCTCCATTCCAAGTCTCGCACAGGAGCGGCAAAACAACGCTTCCCCTGCGAACAAAAGTTTTGGCGCGCAGCAGCAGCCGCTGCGCACAACGAGTCCGATGCTCGTGGCTTCTCCGAGTCCTCCGATAGAAGTTCCCATGAACAAGATGCACGGCGAGACAATGACAAATTCCGCTAGCAGCTCCACCATGGTCGAGGCAACCATTGACAGCGCTGCTGCCGCATCGTCTTTGGGCGTTTCTGTTTCCTCAAAAGTACTTACTGCGCTGGACGGTGCAACACTGAATCATGCCGACCCTACATCGAATGCAGGCGGACCTCCTGCTGACACCGTAACAACTGCGCTCGCGTCGCCGCCTTCTGAAAAGAACCACATTGCCGTGGTGCGCGGGTTGAGGGGTAACAACAAACGAAACCAGGCTCTTCACCAGAATGGTGCTCTCGGGGAAAATGATGTTGGCGGGGGGCTTCTCGTGTCGCCGCTCGGTGGCGGGCCATCTCCTGTGGGTATTTCGCTTAAAAATTCCGGCATTCAAGCGCGGCCCGCAACAGCGGAGCCGACTGCACCACCCTCTTCGGTGACCAAGATGCATCAGGGGCATCAGCAGAACAACTCCTCTCCAGCAGACTATGGGGAGCTGGCGACTAGTGCCAAGCCCTCACCAACGGACGCAACGATGGCAGAAGCAGCTCTGAATAACAAGCTGGACGACGAGTTCCTGATCACGAAAAATTCCTTGGTCCTTGAACCGATCAGCGGATTTCACGAGCAGGAGCAGAATATTCGGAACGCAGCTACGGGCGGCTTTGGGCACTTGCACAACCAGGCGCGTAACCGCATGCCGAAGTTTTTGCAGGCGCAGCAAAATAAAACCCACGGCTCGTCTCTTTTCGGTTCGAACAAGACCAGCACCAACCCGTCGCCGTTGCTACGCCCTATGACAAGCCCAGGTGTAACAGCCGGCGCTGGAGGTGCCTCGTCACCGCTGCTTGATAACAAAGGAGGGAGCTACGTGAGCAACATCGTCATGGGGGCGAAGTCCACGACTGGTGGGACAGTTGTGGGTACAACTAAAGCGTCCGCGTCGACGACCAAGGCGGCCGCGAGCCCACCATTGCGGTCCGCAGCTCCCGTTCTGCACACGCCATTGACGCTCGAAAGCGCGACATCGCCGCCACCTGATGCAAAACTTAGTTCATCAGGCGGCATCGATGGAAGTCGCGAGAATCTTCACGAACAGCATATGACAAAAAGCGAGCCGATGGCCACCAATGCAAATGCTCTTCGAAGGCCTTCGGACCCGAGCTCGGGAAGGAGCGAAAATCTGAAACCATCCAAAATGGTTGTGAATGGTTCATCAACTGTCGGGTCGTCTACGATTGCCTCGCCTGTGCTTGACGAGACCACAGACACAACTCTGAAAAAGGCGACGGGGCCCCCGTTCCCTTTGACCAAGCCGGCTGCCCTCTCACCCCTGTTCCCGGCTTCTTGTTCGCAACCGTCACCACAACTACCACTTCCGCACGACAACAAGTTGGCGCCGCTCTCGTCCAAAGACTCGACCGACGCGACGAGTGCCGTAAAGCCTTCGACCCCGAATGCCGCGAACAGGCACATGGCGAAGAAGGATCCCAACCTCGCATCTTTCCTCCCCGAGCTGCCGTCGGCAAAAACTTCTTCGCCGGGGGCGCCGCAGTCGCCAGTGCAAATCGACTTTACAACCACGTTTCCCAACATGCTGCCAGTGGAGGCGTTGAAATTTGCACCGAATTATCCTGCTGGTTCAGCGGAATCCACACCACAAATCGACGACGCAGAGCTTCAAGAAGTGGAAATGGGTTCTTCTTTTTCACGGGCCTTCCCCGCCAGCACAAAGAACCGCGAACGTCCGCCTTCCGCGGGAATAAACATGGACTTGTGGGTGAAAAGACGAGTGATAACGCACGACGGGAAGCACACAACTGAGACCGCCAAGAACATCAGTAACATCAAGCCAACTTTTGTCCATACCCAGAGCCAGAAGTCGTCGAATTGGATGAGTCCGCGCGCTAGCACGATCGCCGCGGATTCGCCGCTGATGGAGAAAATCACGGTAATTTCCAGTAGCACCGTGAATGGAAATGCCGTGGATCCACAGGAAACAAGTTTTCTGGACGAGGATGGCACATCACCCAAAATGCTTGCGGACAGTAGGCTCGCAGGAGGTACTTCTGGTGGCGGTATGGTGAACTTCAACGCGCTGGACGGCAGCGACCTGGACTTCGACCTGAAATTCGGGGAGAGCAGTCCGGTCAAATTGCCCACCACGATGGCCGTGAACATCACCGGTGGGAAAAACGGGGCCGCCGGGGGAAAGCGAGCGGCCTTCGGAGCCGCAGCCGCCTTGGTGGGGGCGGCAACCAAGGTGGCGAAGAAGAAGGCGAAGAGCTCCAAATCGTCATCGTCCTCTGGTACGAGCGGAAGCTCGTCATCGGGTAAGAAAAAGAAAAAATAATAGCGGCTGGCGCTTTTCCTACTAACTTTCGTTTTCAGTTTTCTGGTTCTGTTTTGCGGCTTACCAAATACGAAACAAACATGCTCAGCCATTCTGCCGATAATTAGCGACTGATCTTTGCAAATTTAAATTTGAAAAAAAAAAGCCGTGGGTTTGTTTCAAGACTCGATGTTGTGATGGCTTATGCTTGCTTTCAATGCAGCACTCTGCCACTGCCGCCTATATTCTCCATTGCCGTAGTAGTTAGGATCTCTTTTCATGGATTTCCTTTATTTGACATCGGTAGAATTCAGTAGATTGAAGCAATTTTTTTCTCTCCACAGTGACAGTTGTATTCGATTTCGGAGGTTCTTTATCTGGTACTCGATTTCGGAGTCGTTCTCGTTTTACTTGGATCGCTTTTTTCTAGCTTAAGTTCTTCAGAAAAAGTTTCTGTGTTTCTTTCGTCTTTTTCTTTGAAGAGGTCAATGAGAATTTTATATATATGAAGCTGCTCGCAGGCATTGGCATGTGCATGTCCATGTGCATAATGTTGCAGGAGTTTCTTGTGATACAATACCGTTTGCTACAGTGCGTAGCACTTCTGTGTGCGTGATAAACTTCTATGAACTTGTTTCTGTTTCGCTTTCGGAGCTCGATATTGGATTTTTGGTTGTGCGAACCAATTTTTCAACGCCATCATGCTAAATTGAGTCGCAGACTCACCACGTGCACGTGGACGAGCAGTCGGGGAATGTGCTGCTTCGACACCGGTACGTTGTCCAGCAACGTCGCTTGCGTTATCTTCAGTGGGAGGGAAAACAAGAAATAACCTATACCGTCATGATCTGTGCAGTGGTCTTCATCTTTTAGAAGGTCCGCGGTTTTTTGAGCTCGCTCCTCACCTAGAAGCGAGCAGAGATGTTGATCTTGCCCTCGGTATCGATTGTGAAGTCAGGCCATCGTACAACTTCGCCGTACAACATCAGTCGTGAAGTAGGTGTCGCCTTCGGATTGGACCTCAGGTAGTTGTAGTTCATGCTGACTTCAGCACGTCGTATCGAGATCGCATTTCATTTGTTTCTTCACGAGCGAGATTCGGATTGAATTTCGTCTTCGCCGCGATGTAGCCCCTGAATGAGTACTTACCTACTTCTCCAGAAAACTGATCGCTGTGTCGGGTAGTTGGTTTGGGCAGTGTGTTTGTTCGTCGTCAGTCGAGACTGCATTTTTCTTTGCAGAACATCGCTTCGTGGTAATGGTATCGATGTGTTTGTTTCAGCGAAGATTCGCGTTTATCTTTATCGATAACGATATCGACTTCGACATTGTCAAAACTTGTGAACTTATACTGATTGTGTTGTACTCGTAATGGCAAGATTAAAAAGGAAAAAGGATTGGTGTGTAAGCCAGGATTTGGTGGCCCTGGCCGTACTAACGCATGCACCAGTGCAATGATTTCATTGTCAGCTTCTAGCTCTAGATAAGAAGAACACGCGCCTGAAGCAGCAAGGATGCCGCAAACCCGTGACGAGCTTCTGGGCAACAAGGCGGGCCCGTTCGCGCGGCACAACAAAGATGCCTTCAGCCCGACCAAGGTGCGGCCGAAAACCGCTAGCCAACCGATCCGGCAAATGGGTGAGAGCGGGATTTGTGTGTACGCGGGAAAAGCGATGTCAGTGCTCAAGGCCGAGGCCAAGCTTCGCCAGTACAGTGAACCAGCAAAGGCGTTTTTTGTCAGGCTGGAACGCGTCGCGCAGGCGGAGTTGGAAAAGTTGTTCGTTTTGAAAATGCAGCACTTGTTCGTGCGCAACCCGAATCAGAGCAGCTACTCCAAGGAGCAGGACGGCTATCCCGGGAAGCCCATCAGTTTTTCCGATTTACTTGCAAGTTCGTCCGCGGATGCTTCTAACCATCCGGTCGACAACGCGGGACGGCGTATCGATCCGATGAGCGAGGTGCTGGGCCGCAGCAACGCAATGTACCAGGGGAAGCAACTGACGGGCTATTTCCAGGGCGTGCTGGCAAAGTTGTTGTTGGATTTCGCACAGTTCTCAGATGCTCTGCTGAAGTACAAGGATCATTGTCTTTTGGCCTTTGATTTTTTGATTTTATCCGCGCAGTTTGACGAAAGTTGGAACTGTATCAAGAGCACGCACAAAATAAAGCCGTGAGTCTGTAGGTTCTGCACGCATGAGTGTGTTTTCTAGTGAAAATCACAATGCTTCGCATTATTGTCGAATAACAGAATGCAACGACCCGAACAGGAATAGAGAGCGGGAGCCTTTGAAAGCGAGACTGATTGATTTCATCAAACTCGACACAACATACAACAACAAAACAGCTACACATCGGCAGAGGAGCGCGATTTCCAATTCGGCGCCTCGCCGAACAAGCAGTCCACTGCAAATCTCGAGGGTCCCACCGGCACGCTGACCAGCGAGCAGCTGCTCGGGGGTTCGTCTTCGTCCAGCTCTGCTTCCAGCAGCTCCGCCTCGGACCGCGACAGCGACGCGAACAGCACGTCGGAAAACGGCGAGCCCAAGGCGGAGGTCGATGCGCGGTTCAAAAAGCTGTTTCCGGAGAAGGCCCAGGTGTTGGTGAACCGACTGGAGGAGTTGTCCGAGCAGGTGACGAAGCTGGAACAGAAAAACTATTTGATCACGGACAAATTCCAGCACGCGCGCCGCAGCTTCCTCCGCGAGCAAATTCTGTGGCAGGAGAAGTGGCAGAAGGTGCGCAACCTGATCCCGGATGGCGCGCTCCGGGCGCAGTTCGAGCGGCTGGACAGCGAGGTGCAGATCTACGACGACGAGATGTACTCGGACGAGAGCAAAATCCACAACATGTACCGCAAGCAGCTCGCGGAGATGGAGGAGCACTACACGGACGCAATCGAGAAGTTGCGCACCAAGTGTGCGTTTCTCGAGGACGACCTGGCCGCGGCGCGGAACGAGAACGAGAAGCTGCTGTTCCAGATGCAGCAGATGAGCATGCGGCGGCAGCAGTCGGCCGCGAACGCCGAGGACGACAATAACCAGTTCGAGGGATCGATGGACCCGAATAAAGTGGACGCGAGCACGCGGATGCTGAAATCCGATTTTCTGGAGTTCTTCGACGATGTTGGCGTGGATCCCTGTCCCGAGGTGGTCGAAATGTACGAACAGAAAATTTTGAAGGAGAAGGGCGGGGGCCGGTCCACGACACGGAAATCCACCGTCCGGGCGGGCGACGGGCGCGGGACCGACACCTCGGGGGTGGACGACTCCGACTCGGACTCGGCTAGCGCGGAGGCGGGCAGTCGCCGTGGCAGCTTTGGTAAGCAAGCGACGTTTTCGCGGAAGCAGTCCAGTCTGGTCGAGAGCAAGGTCAACTCGAGGCAATTGCGGGCGATGGGGTCGATGTCCCTGCAGCGTCAGAACACGGTTGCGCCGTCTGGATGTACAGAACAATGGCTTTTCATCTTTTTCAAAGGCCATAGCAATCAATGAATGTGTTATACCCGACCTGCTCGCCGACCGGTTGTTTCGAATTTCAATGGTCGCCCTAACTAGGAGTAGGAGATTCTCGCTCCTCACATGTTTGTAACTCAGTGCGTTTTACTCATTGAAGATTCGAAACTAACCAGTATCACGCCTTTCTTCCGTCTTTGGCGCGGTGTTGGAAGAAGCGCAGCCGGGCAGCACGTTGCGTGTGGGCGCGACGGTGACGCGCGGACCGGACTGGGACCGGTCCGACGAGGACATTATTCCCGGGAACTTGGGAACCGTGGTGAATGTGAGCGACATGGACGGGACCGTGGAGGTGGAGTGGGAGCCTGTTCCGGTGGACGCGGACGACGCGCTGTCCGTCGAAATGCTGGATGAGCGGGCGGCCAAAGATTTGCTGGAGCTCCTCTACGCCGCGGGATACCACCCGAGCAGCCGGATCGCGGGCATGGAGTTGCTGCACCCCGTGGGAGCAGTGAAAAAAGCGAAAAAGCAGGGCTGCGACATGGCCTTGCTGGAGAGGTTTGGTTTGAAGTACAATGCCCAGACGCAAAACTGGCTCTTCCACCCCTACAAGCTGGTGTTTGAGCCGCTGAGCGAGGAAAGGGTGTTGATGACCGAAGGTCTCGGGGAAATGGTACTTACTCGGCTTCTAATTTGCTGCGTGCTCACTAAATGACGTAGTTGCAGTTGCAGGGCTAAACGCATCTTTTTGATGTTTGCTCTTTGTTCTATCATTTTCTAAGCTACAGAGTATGAAAAACAAAGCAAAGAGCGCAACTAACTTACGGATTTAAAGCTCCTCACAGACCGATGATCCCACGTGATTTTCTTTCAGCTTGAGGGCGAATTCGGCGGCAACTTCTTGGTTTTGGTTCGGTGGCTCGGCGAGCAGCCGTCGCAAGAGATGCTGAGTACGTACTCGCTGATGCAGCGGACCAAAGACGGTGAAAATGGGTGGTGGTTTGTCCGCGTCCAGCGGGGCCAGCGGACGCTGCGGTCCCAAAAATCCACAAAGATTATCATGGACCCGTCCCTGCGCAAATTCGAAGTCACGGTCCTCTCCGCCGATATGGGCGTGCAGGTCGAGGACGACCTCCCTGGATTTTTGAGCGGGGCAAACGTGGCCAACTTAGACGAAGACATTCCAGACGTGGACGCGGGGTCCATCGAAAGGTCACTCTCCCCGTCCAGCATGGGCGCTGCGGCCGGGTTTGCCTCGGAGCGCCGCGGGACCATGCGCATGTCCGGCGCCGCGCCCGGTGGTGCGGAAAACTGGACCGAGTTGGAAACGGCTCTGGACGAACTGGCGGGACAAATTACGGAAGCCGAGAAACGGTATCGTATTATTGGAGCTTTGTATCTTCAAAATGATGAATGGTGAATCATTGTGCAGCGCATCCACGTAAATTTTCCAGACACTTAGTCGCTTGTTCCTCGCTGTAAAGTGCTGGCCGCCCCACGTGTCATTGGTTTTTCCTGAACTTTTTCTAATCTCGAATAAGTTTCTATTTCAAAAACGCAAAACCAGTGTGGGTAGCAGCGCAGCAAGTGGTGACGGTGCAGGACAACAGCAAGCAGGCGGTCGATCTCTGCCCCTATTCGCAACGCGGTGGAACAACTTTGTTGACACGCGCGACAAGACCGTGACCGAACTGGCGAAGATCCTCCAGGAGCCTGCACCAAAATGGGTATCGTTTCAGGACGTGAAGCGCGACATACCCGGCGTGGACGGCGCCGCCGGCGCGGACGCTTCCCCGACCGGGTCTTCCCCGCGCGTGCCGCTCTCCCCCGGCCGCGCGGTTCCGCAGCGGAGTTCCAAGAGATTTCAGAGCCCCGGCCACCCGGACAGAGGGACCGAGGGCGTTTTGGTGAAATCCACCGAAGTGTCGCCCGCTCACTCCTCCGCGTCCCCCCGAGTGCGACACCAGTCGCCAGGTGGATCGAGACCCAGCACGGCGGGCGGGAACCTTGCGGCGGGCCACTCGCGGGACTCGAGTCCCGCCAGTCCGCGAAACCGCTTGCCGCAGTCGACTTTGGTGGGGAAGAAGAGCCTGCTGCGCATCGCGAAGTGGGCCAGTCTAATCAACCCAGATATCGGGATCCTCGAAACGCTGCTAAACCAGGGCGTCGACCTCGAGGAGCCGCTGTCAAAGAAACGCGTCCGGGCGGCGTTTCGCAAATCCGGTCTGCCTCTGGAGAAGGAGGAACTCGAAGAGCTGCTCCTCGTTCTGCAGATTGCCAATAGACCAAAAGGAGACAACAAGAAGGAAAAGGAGCCCGTCCACGAGCTACCGACCAACATTCGGCTGTGCGACATTTTCGACTCCTTGCACAAGTGTTTGTTCGGCGCACCGCGCCGACGCACGCTCCAGTCCCGACCCTCGTCCGGGTCTCCGCGGCGGACCAGCGGTTCGCCGCGCCCGCGGTCCGCAGCCAGTCGGGTTGATCTGACCATGCCCGACGTGGCAGTCTATCACACAGAAAAAAGCTGGCAGGTCACATTTGTAATGCAAAAATAAATACACAAAAAAATCTGTATTGCATATCCGAAACAGCATGCTATGGGGCCACCCATGGCAGATTTTTCTGTGTATTTATTTTTGCATTACAAATATGCCCTGCCAGCTTTTTTCTGTGTGATACAGTCACGCGCGAGCGGATGCGCGCGGCCACGGGCGAGCAGTTTAGTATGGACCCCCTACACCAAGGTGGACAAGCGGGAGCAGGACCACGAAGCCATAGTCCACCGAGCACGCGGCCGATGCGCAGTACCGAACAATACTGGTCCGAGAAGCAGCAGCCGGTCCAACTGCCGAAGTTTCAGTTTGCGCCCACGAGGTTCGGCGTTGGCGGCGGGGCCGCGGGAGTAGAATCGTCCTCCCGTGCCGATCACTTTGCGACCACGCAGCAAAAAATGCTGGAGGCCAAGCGGAAGCGGTCGGCGTCCCCAAAGGTACATGCAAACCTTTTACCGGAGGAGTACGTCCAGGCGCAAGCACGGCTACACGAACGCGAGGGCAAGCATGCGAATAGTAACCAGAAATTCGCGAGCCCCAATCGCGAGGTCTTGGGTGTGAAACAATCCGTGGAGGGGAAGCGGCCGCTGTCCAGCAACAGCACGATGCGAGGCAAAAACTCGAATCCCGGCGGGCCCGGCACGACCACGACCGGACTGGCGGAAACCTACCATGCTGCACCTCCCGGTAGTGCGCACGGCAACCGGCGTCCGATATTTGCTAGCAAGGACTACATTCCCCCTGTGGGGCAGCAGATGTTGAAGCAGGCGAGCAGTCCACGCACCAGTCAAAAGGGGGCACCCACTACGGGCGGTCACGTGTACCATCAGCGTCCTGGGCCAGGACACGTTCCCACAAGCTTAAATCCGGCACTCACGACAGCGGCCTTGCGGCAGGACGTCACATTAGGTGGTATTGTGTAAAGTGACTCTGTTGCGCGTCCGCACAAGACACAAATGCAGACAGAATACGCGTTTAAACCTAGAGGTGGACGATTTGTGCCTTTCTGTGCGAGCTAGCTTTTTTTTTACGTAGAGTATAGTGATGAGCAGGTTTCTCGTGGGGTGTGCGGTTCTTTCTTAAAGAAAGTATCTTGATTTTGCTTCGGACTCCAGGTGTTGGGCTTCCCCCAAGCGTTGCGGTTGCGAAGAGCGCGGTGACGCCCGAAAAGCGAATCGGAACCGGTAGTAGCACAGCTGGGAGTTCAAGTTCCCAAGCGCACGTGCAGGTACCGGGACGACTCTTTAAGAGTCCGTCACACGTGAACATGCGACCGAAGTCTCGGGAAGCTCTAAACCATCCCAAGGATAACGGCGCCATGGCCCGGAGCAACTACATGCCGGACGCGTGGTATGACTTGAAGAGATAATGTATGAGAATGGTTTCGGGATGTTCAGCATCGGCCTAGAGCGTACTGATCTCGATATCCGAATCCATGCGCCATGTAATTTCGGCTTTTCTACGTTTCTGTTACAAAAAGAAAAAATAGGTATTGTCTGATGGTAGTTTTGTTGTATATATCGCTGCATGAAGGTTGAGTGTCTTCTGCGTACCGTATTTTCTTGTTCTTCAGGAGACTAAATGTACCATGTGCATGTGAATGTAAATGTATTTGAGCAGACCCCTCCCATTTATGCTGGAATTACTCCCTGTATCTGCAGCTGCATGCTTGGCGGTTCTTCTTGTAACTTGACTTTTCCATAGGTCCTTTTCGTCTGACGTAGCTAAAAACTGTAGGTAAAGGTAAAGGCAAACAAACGATTTCCGACGTAACGCGATGTGAATGACGTAAAAAGCATTCGTCGCGTCGACACATTAGTTTCTGTTTCTGTTTCACCGCAAAAGTAGTAACGAGTTTGATTTTGTTTAGTGACAATCCAATGAAGATTTTACCTTCTACGCCCACGGACAAAAACGGCGCCATCCTCTAGCTATGTAGCCGCATGACGAGGAAATGGATGCGATATTTCACCCGAGACATCTGACGCCAGTTCGTAGGGTAGGACTAGGAGAAGGAGTGTAAGTGTAGGAGCACAAGGAGCAGGAAAAACCAAGGATCTCCCTTGTGCGTTTTTCGTGTCGTTGGCATCTTGTTCGGCACTGGACAGGACCAAGAATGCATTCGGGGCATGAGAGAGGGAGCGTAACTGTGAGGGATAGCATAAGTAACGTTTCGTCGCGCGAGCAGCACGAACGCGGGCGGACGAAAGGCACCGACCTGATTCGAGGGACGAGAAAGCGAGAACGGAGAAGGACGTGTTTTGAGCGTGTTGGATCTATTGTTCTCCTGGCTCGTACGATCGGAATCCGTACGCATGTGTTTGAACTTTCGTCGGGGTCGGTAAAATGTACAACCGCTTTAGGCACGATGGATTAAAAGAAAAATTGAAAAGAACAAAAGAAAAGAAAAATCCGAAAGAAACAATCATGAAGAAAATCAAAAAAGGAAATCAAAAAAGAAAATCAAAAAGAAAATCAATAAGGAAGCAAGGAAATCCATGCGCTACAAGCCTAGGAAAAAAAAAGGTACAACTATGATTGTCCAGCATTTGAGAAAAGGAATAGAAATTGTAATGGAAGTAGTCAATACTAATGATAGTAATTCCTGGAGGGTTTTCCACGCCTTGCAAATAAGATAGAACTCAAAGATGGTTTTGAAGGTTTGGAATGAGGACCTGATCCGCGCCTTAGTGGCGCGCCAGCAGCGAGCCCGAGCCGATAATCACCATGACCAACATATGTACCGCCTGGCAGTCGTGGCCCTGCAATCACAGCGAAAAGATATCAAGAGAAGAAGCGACGGACTCATTACGAATCTTCCGCCGTTCTCGGAACGAATCAAACAGCTTTGTGAGCGCATTATCCACGGACAGGAGGAGGTGATCACGCCGGACTTGGTGCAGTATGATCCAGAACATAACGACGACCATGGGCATGCAGATGCAGTGGCGGAGTTGGTCGCGGAAGATGTAGCCACCTTTGTTCGCGACCGCATGAAGTACGGTGACGAGGGACACGCTCGGAGCGTCGTTCAGCTGCGACCGGGTCAACATCACGTCTTTTGCCATTACCTCCGCATCTACTTCCTCGTCGCGAAGTCGGCAACTCTCGAGTAGTAGTACTGCGGCTTCCAGCCCCGCCACGGGTGTGCAATTGACCACTTCCTCCGGCATCGTGGTCTCCGTGGAGTATTCCATCAGCGGGTTCGCCAGCAGCGCTGCAGCCTCTACCTTCGTGAGTTCGTCCCCGGCCGGAACGGCTGCGGTCGGGTCCACGACGAGCCCCTTTGCGACGTCCTTCCAAAGCGCCTTCCCTGCCGCCCTCTCCACCGTGATCGCTGCCCAAGGCAGCGCGCTCAACGCCACCGCGGCGGACATGGGTCTGTCGATCAGCTCCGTGGCGGTGACGGCGGCGCCAACGATCGTGGAAGTGGTGGACGGCACGCCGACTGGCACGGTTGCGCCGGTTAGCAACACCACCGAAACGGTTTCGTCGGCGACTCCGTCAAGCTCGGACGAGGACGACAGCGACACTGTCGTGGTAATCGTTTGCGTTTTGGCCGGTCTTGCGATCCTCGTCGGCATGATCTGGGTAGGCTACACGAAAATTTACACGACCACCATCTCGCGAATCAGTTTGCCGCAAGCGCTGCCGCGGCTGTCTTTACGACTGTTCGGAACTGCTGCTGCAGCAGCGAACGAGAAAAAGGGTAGGCATGATGACGGGCGAGGAAAGAAGGTCAGAAGCGAAGGAGAACAGCAGGCCGACGATTTTTTCGACGCGGAGGCCGCTTCCGACGTGGATCACAGCGCCATACAACTCATGGATGGCCGCGCGGGCGGCATGGACAGGCAAGATCCTCGGAAACGTTTTGGCTCCACATTGGCAGTGCCTGGTGCATCAAATGAAGAAGACGTGTTCGCGACCCCGCGCGCCGATGAGGAGGACGAAACTGAAACGAACCGGCCGGCACCAGTTTCTTCCTCCATGGCTGCAGCGAAAAAGACCGACAGCGCGGCTTCGGTACTGGGACCGCCAGGTCGAGGCTTGGAGAAGAAGCCAGGCACTCCGGCTGCGGAAGTTCCTTGGCGCAGCCGTTTGCGAGCACAGCTGTCACGCGATCACGCTGACATCGAGCTCGAGAACCTCGATGAAGACTTTCCTTGAAGGAAAGGAACAGTGCCTACTTAGATTGAGAAGTATCTTTTGAGTTTGTCCTGTAACGTAACTAACCCCTATCAGTCTCTTCTCACTGTCAGAGGCAGGAAAGATCAAACTACACGAAATAAAAGCAAAACAAAAACACTTTTCACTTCATTGTTTTACTTTTGGACGACTGCACCCACAGAGTTTCAAAACTGTTTCAAGTTTCAACGGTGGAAGGACCACCAAGAGAGCAAAAGAGCAGAAAGGAGCACTGAAAAAAAGGCGACGGCGCAAGGTGGTCTTCTTGATGCTGGATAAGTACTACTTGACTCCTCTTGGCAAACATGTTCTTGCTGACCGTAGATGCTGAGCTTCATAATTTCCCTTGTCTGTTTCTCTTAGATGTCCGGCAGTTCGATCGATCCATGGCAGATCTTCAAAGGATCTCTTTATGAAACTGAGTAAATGAACCTGAACGGATGCGAAGCGACTTTATCAAGATCAAGCGTCGAAGATCAGAAATAGAATGGACACGTTCACGTATATGAAAAATGAACTCAATGGCTTCCTTTCTCGACGCAACCGCGAATGCTTGCCTCTGCGAGGAGCGTGACCGTGATCGTTCGGGTGAAACCTACAGACAATTGCATTAGGTGCACTTAGCCCCATATATGATCGCCTGAAGAAGCAGCCAGGGAAATACAATTGAAGATCTACTAGACAAGGCAAAACACAAATTGCGCAGGAATGTACAAGAAAATCAGGATCTACTACACAGACGATCATGTTGATCTCGAGCACCTCAGCTACAGATTCTGCCATTGATATTTTTTCCATCTCAGGCTCCGGCGCTTGTTTGTATCGATACACATCAGTTCGGAGATAGACAGAGCTCCTTACACAGTGCTACCAGTCGTTTTCGATGCCCGCCAAATAGAATACCTACGCTTAACCTGAAGCAAAATCATCTAGAAAGAAGGAAGCATCGCACGACACCAGAAGCGCATCATGGAGTTCGAGGCCGACGAGATTCTGGGAGAGACTTTCTCCCTGAGCGAGTTGTGTTGCGACGCGGCGAGCCTTGTTGGTCTTGCTGCCCAACTGCAGGGGGAACAAGCAGGAGCGACTGACGACCTGCGCCAGCGTTTAGGCGCAAGTGCGGCTGATTTGCGACAGTTGCTGGGGTTAGACACGGACGGCAAAAATCAAATGGACTTTTTGAGACAGTTAGTAGCAGCCCAGAAAACGGGCACATTTGCGGAGTCCGACGCATTGAAAGCGAGGCAGTTCACAAAACAACTTCTCGGGGAAGGTGAAAATTCCGCCGCCAAAGTTGCCGCTGGCGATCAACGTGTCGCCATTACGGGACCCACACAGCTTGTTCCAAATCCGCAGTGTGCGTTGCTGAAATTTTTTCGCGAAAAAACTGCGACGCCGCAATCAACGCGGAGAGCGCAGGAGCGTTGGACAGTGGACAACTTCGGCAGGCCGAGCAGCGAGGGTGAGCCGCCATCGACGAAAAGCCGCAGCACAGAAACCAGCACGAACAGCGAGGAGGGATTGCAGCTCTCATCTTCAGGTACCACCGCCTCGAACGTTGTTGTGCAAGAAGACGACGAAAATGTGGACGCGCATTTAGCCTCTCTAGGTTTCGATGCCTCGTCCCCCAGCTGCTCTGATTCATCGCCGGTCAAGGCAGTGGCAAGGACGACCGACAGAGAGGAAATGGTGCCGACGGCGAAAACAGAAGTTGACGTCGTGGGGCACCAGCCGCAGCAAACAACGAACTCCAGTCTTCCGGACGGAGTTGAAAGTATGCAAAATCAAACCAAACCTGTCCACCCTTACGCGGACGTGATATCTCAGATGCGTGCAGCGGCCCACTGGCCGAGGCTGGAGGACATAGCAGCCGAATTACAGAAGTACGAGGCCGGGGAGTACAACTTCAAACCCGCCCGGATGCGAAACATCTTCGGCGCGAACACGGCCCCCGCACAAGCCATGTCGAAACTCGATGCGTACTTCACGGTTCCGAACGTGAATGCGCGAGTAAGCACAACAGGGGACAACTTGTCTGACAAGAACAAAGCCGCCTGCTACGAAACGCCGACCGACCTCGTGCTGGTTCGCACCGTCGCGGACCTGCAGCAGATGATCGCGGATCTGGCCACGGAGGATTTCGTCGCGATCGACATTGAGCACCACTCCGCGCACTCGTTTCGCGGATTTTGCTGCTTGCTGCAGCTGTCTTCGAAATCCACCGACTACATCGTCGATTTGATCCCGCCACCGAGCCAGCTGGAAACTGTCGCCGATTTCCGCGCGGCGGTCACTCTGCTCAACAAAATTACGGCAAATCCGGCGATCGTTAAGGTACTTTTCCGTGAACAAAAGTTCGTGATTGATTTGTTGTGCTCTGCTGGAAGACCAACAAGATGTCGAACAACTGTGCTGCGCAGTCGAAGTAGAGTCGTACACCTCCTGCAAAAATCGAGAATGAGATGTAGATTCGCGCTAAAGTCAGGCAACGCAACGCAGCGGCTCCTGCCAGGAATTGTTTTTTGTTTTGTCGAACGAAAATTTAAATTTTTGTTTTCTCTTCCAACTACAGGTCTTCCACGGAGCCGATCACGATGTGATCTGGTTGCAACGCGACTTCGGGGTTTACCTTGTGAACCTGTTCGATACCGGGCAAGCCACCCGAGTCTTGCGCTACCCCGGCGGCTTCGGGCTGGCAAATTTGTACAAGACGGAGCTGAACTTTCTGCCCGACAAGAGTCTCCAGCTGGCGGACTGGCGAAAGCGACCCTTGGAGGCGCACTGCGTCAACTACGCACGGAGCGACACGCATTTCTTGCTCTACGTGTGGATGAAGCTGATGGTGCAGCTTTACGCGCAGGAGGACGGGAACGCGAACACAGCACCAGCACAAAGCGGTTCCTACGGCAGTTCTGCGCTCAGTTGCTTCAATAGCGGAAAAAATGCAGCGGCGACGACCAGCAAAATGAATCAGGCCGCTTCTGTCACGACCGCGGTAAGAGAATGCTTTGAAAAGTCGCAGAAAGTCGCACTGCAGGTGTACCGAGTGAAGAACCCGTTTCCGCTGCCGAGATCGTACCTGAAGATGGAGGCTTCGAAGATCACGTCGAAGCACAAGCTCCCGCGGAATCACGGATACTGGCATTTCGTTCAGTTCGGCCGGCTGGAGAACATTCTCGAGTGGCGCGATTGTGTTGCGCGGGTCGTTGACGAGTCCGAATTCCAAATTTTGCCGCCGCACGCCTGCTGCCAACTCGCCCTGCTGCCGCTGGAGGACGATCCGAGTGGCGCAGTCCCGCGGGAGCGAGGTTTGGAGTACTTTGCGAAGAACGTATCGGTCGCGCATTTGAAGGAGCAGGTACGCCAGGTGGTGTACAGAAACATGAGTCGCATGGAGCCGGCGGAGCGGGATTTGACCCTCAGTGAGGTGGACACACTGTTTGCGGTTTGGCGCCTCGGCACGGTGGCCGATCGGGAACAGCGGGCTCTTGAGATGGCAAAGCTGTTGGAAGAAAAGTATTTAAAGAGAGAAATTGAAATGATCGTTGGAGTTGCTCAGAAAATCGCAGACGAGATGAACGACACCAACTCCAAGGAGCCTGTTTGTATTCCGCCTGTGGCTGTCGCTGCGGATCCGAATGCAAGCGCCCTTGATGCCGCCGAAGAACCGGTAGTCCCGCAAAACACGGCCGCGGACGGGAACAGCGATGTTGGGGAAAGTCGCAAGCGACAGGCTGCGGCCACTTCTAGTGACATGGGGGCTTCGGAAAGTACGGGTAAGAATGGACCTTCAGCACTGCAGAATACGAGTGGCATCGTCTGGCTAAAACCCGTGGCCGATCCGGCTATTGTACAAGCAGCGCATGCAGTTTCCGAGTCAGTGCTTGCAGGATCCAAACGCAGAAAGTTCGGCGCCCCCACCTCCAAAGTTGCGGACTTTTTTCAAGCGGTCACAGCAGCTGTGAGCAAACAACGGGGTCACAGCGCTGTGCTTCAGTTAATCGACGACAGTTCCGATGAGGATGCCTCATCGACAGAAGGCGAAAACGACGGCACAGAAACAAAACGAGTGCGATCCGACCAGCTTGGTTTGCAAATGGCGCAGCTAAGTAGAAACAAACCCGCACCTGTGCAAGCAAGTTGTACCGGAGAAGATCGATTTCTGAAAGTTGTTGCACCTCCACCTCCACCAACAAAGGCCGAGACTGAAGAGGAGAAAGCAATCGCCGCAGGCTCATCGACAACCGTTGTTCTGCGAGGCGACAATGCCCCCGGTGCGAGCGGGACCGGGCGGAGACGAAAGAAGCACAAAAACCTGCTGCCTGCTAACGGCGAAACGACCGTGGCCGCAACGGATCTGCCTGCTGTTGAAGAAAAACAAATCGCCGGTGTCCCGAATTTAGGGTTTTCGTCTCTCGACGACACAACCGGACAGGCGGCAGCTGCGGCGCTCGGCGCGTCTTCTAAGAAAAAGTCAAAAAAAGCAGTGAGAAAGGAAGCGAAAAATAACGAAGCTGCTAATAGGCCTCAGCAGTTTCATGCTGGTGGAGGTGCTGCTGCATTTCAGCCGGATCGATTGCTTGTGCGTTCCAAGAAGGATGGCAGGACCAGGAGCAAGGGCAAAGGCAAAGGGAAAAAAGGAGGTCAGGTTGAAGAGTCGGGCTTTCGACAGAAGAACAAGTGAGAAGCATATGTATACGTTCTCGCTGTAAAACATAAACATGCACGAGCGCGACAAGGACATATTTGAAACTCAGAACTCATTTACATTTTGTGACGGCGTGGCTCATATTCTTCATTTTAGGCAGGGTTCTGTTCAATATGTTAGTAGTAGTACACAACTCAGACGCAAAGAGGTTGTCTGCTGAAATAGTTTTCGATCCGTTTCTGTTGATCTTGACCACAGGAAGAGAGCGTGCATCTAGTTTTCCACGTAGCTCGAGAACTGGAATTCAACTTTCGATCAGGTGCCAAGATCTCACAGCAGATTCTAGATCTGGTAAAGATCCATTCGGTTTCCGTCGTGACGGGTCCAGTTTTTCTAGCCGAGCGCTTTATTTTGGCCTGTCTGGTGGATCTGGATTATAAACAGGTAGTCGCTCTTCATCTTCGTCTTCTCGCTATTGACCATCGCCCGAAACTCCCAAGGATTGAGTTGGCATAAGCCGCTCGCCATAGAGTAGAGCTGAAGTGAAAGTAAGTCGAGCTCTCTAGTCAACACTCCATCGCATGGTAGCTAGTTTAATGCTTCTTCGAAGAGAACAATAATATCATCAAGAGCTGACTATACAAAACTGCTACTTGTTGTAATTGTAGGGTCGACCAGGCACATCCACGGCACCATGACAGCGTCTGATCCGGGTATCTCCGCTTTCACACTGTACTACATGGACCACCCGTTTTGGCGGGCCGAGTGTATTCGCCTCGCCGTGCACATCTATCTAGCGAAAGGCAAGCAGCTTCCCTTTGAGTACAAGGACGCGCGCGTGAATGGCCGGGCCCTCCGGGAAAGCGGCAAGCCCGTCTTCGGCCAGATGCCGGTTGCCGGAGTGGTGTTTGCAGCAGACGACTCCAAGCAGGAACACATCCTAGCTGAGGTGCAGGCGATTTGTAGCTTTGTTGGAAAGCAAATAGGGTTTTATCCCACGGCAAATCCATGGGAGATGGCAAAAATGGACGAAGCTTTCGGAGGCCTCACTAGCGCAACAGATCTAATCTCGTCCACGATGGGAATTCAGCCACCGGAACGAAAAATCCAAGTGCGGCAGAGCATTTGTGATCTCGAGGAGGGCCGGCTTACACAGTTCGTCGGCGGCCTGGAAACCCTTCTGCAGAAAGCGAATGGTAAGCACCGGAACTGAAACAGAAAGCCTCCTTCATGAAAATGCTGGTACATCAACATCACGCATCTGTCGATCGCTTGATTTTCAACATACAGAGAGAAGGAGCTTTGTGCGTTGTCTCTAGTCAACATAAAATTTCTTACCCCACCAGGTACTGCTACCAATCAAGTCGTCTTTGTGCCATCATTCGGGCTTTCGATAGTGGACCTTGCAGCATGGCGATTTGTTGGTTGGGTGAGTAGTGGAATTCTCGATGGTATCCCAACGAAATGGGTGCAGGAGTCTTTCCCGTTGCTGTGGCAAGTTCACCGACAAGTTGACAGCATGCCGGAAACGCAAAGCTGGAAAGGCAAGCATTCAAAGTTTTACTCAAACTCCTAAACGAACAAAAGCAACAGATCGTCGGCTGTATAGGTGAAGGTGCGCACTTCTTGTTGGCCACTTTTTTATAAATCCGAACTCACGAATTCGAATCAGAATAAGAATGTGAATGACATCTTGACGCTCGTTCGCACCCTCGTAGCGGGGGACCACGAGACGTAAAAATTAGGGCTGAAGGCGGGATCTTCAAAATGGATAGAAATCAATAGAACTGTTGAATAGCGAAGATCGAAAATGGAAGAAATCTTGGTGAGATCCCAAGCAACCACAAATGATGTTGCACACGACGTCGGTTTAGCTGTAGGTGTTTCTCTTTCTGTTATGTGCGCATATGCCCAAAAAAGCAAATGAACACAGGAAGCGACACAGGGCGACTACGACTTCAAAGCCTGCAGCTTTAGCAAGCTTCAGACTTTTCATTGATCTTGATTCCTGTTCGATACAGACTTAAATCAATAGTTTACCGTTTATTTTCCACCAAAAGAATGACAATGTCAATGACGTCCGTTTTGGATTTGTCAAAGGTTCGCGACATTGCACGCGAGGAGCGCGCGACGGAGGTACAATATACGCCGGCCAGTCGCTTGGTAGCTTTTGTTACCAGAGGCTATCGTAGTCGGGTGAATGTTTGGTACACAACGGGCACAGTTGGTACGTATATCGACCACCCCCGACAGGGACGCACTCAACTTTTTCGGCGCCAGGTGACGTTAGGGGTCCTGCGCGAGATTTTTCGAGATCCACGCGTACACACGGGTTTGGGATACCACTTCAGGGATCAAATTCCGACCCCCGCCCGAAACGACCCGCGGGACCGGTCGCGGTCTCCCAGGCGGAGGGAGCCCGAGCCAGAAAGCGACGCAGCCGGCGGCGAGACGAGGAGCAGCACCGAGGTCGATGAGGAAGAGGCCGCAAAGGCTCAGCTGCTGCGGCTGAAGAAAGAGAAATCCGACCTAGAGAAGGAAATCGAAGGCGTCCAGGCTATTGTCGACGCATTCGAGACGCGCAGGCAGGAAGAAAAGAGGAAGCAAGAAGAGGCGGAGGCCGAAGAACGGAAGAAAGCCGAGGAAGCACGGAAGGCAGCTGAGCGTGAAGCGGAGGAGGACCGTAAGAGAGCGACTCGACGGGATCGCGGTACAAGCTTCATCTTTTGGGGTATGACAGATGCCAATACGCTTAAGAAAGATTTCGACAAGGATGTTTCCTGCATCGCTGTTCAGGACGATGCCTGGCTCCTTGTTCATGAAAAAGCGCGCTCTTCTAGCTGGTGTGGGCGTATACCGACAGGTTTGGATAAATTTCTTCGGAGTCGGGCGAAAAATCATCCACAGCCCACTGTCGTTGCACTGGGCAGCGATGGGCGCTACTACTGTGAAGTTGAGAACGGAAAAGCACAGTGGAACGGACCAGATAGCTTCTCCGAAGAAGTTAACGACAATCCGACGAAGACCATCAAGTGCGTTTCGTTTGGGGAGGACTACAACACCTGGTTCATCGTTTTCAAAGATGGTGCCTATTCTTCGCAGGGCAACATTCCCGCCAGCCTATCAAAGCTACTAAATCAAAGAAACCTGGCGGATTTGGAGTTTGTGTCGCTCGGGCCGGACGGCGACTACTTCGTCCGTGCCATGAATGGACGCTCCTGGTGGAATTTACCGGTTCACATAAGCAATGATCTCAACAAAGAAACGAAGGCTGGAGCTTCTGTGAAGAGTATTTACTTTGGAAGCGCAGGGAATGTCTTCGTTCGCGGAAATGACTTTCGGTAGCTAGTTATGTATGATGATACAATTATTTCAAGATCGATGGAAATCATTCCGTAGCATCAAAATGTACAAGAATTTTTTTTAACTTCTCGGCTCGGAAATTGAAGTTACTTGCTCAGCCATGACGAACTCTCATCCATCGCTCCACGACCAGGCTGATTTCCAGGATTTATTTTGTTTGCAGGAGTGTTCCCGTACGGCACCGTATGGTGCTCTATCACGATCAGAAAAGATCTATAATGATTATCACTGCCCCGCCCGGTGTCGAAACTCCACGAGAAGACCATTTTGAAAGAACGGATTTGTCTGTCCTCGACTACTTGTTGTTCTTCATTTGAAAGATTCTTGACGAGTTCGATATGATACGGATTAGAACTAGATCACACGCACCCGTATATTCGGGTCTTGGTCTCTTTGTCTTTCTCTTTTCCGTGTTGGTCTTTTGTTGCGTGGGCGGACCTGTGCGTCCCACGCAAGATGACGACGAGAAGTAGGCACACGACAGGTCTGGCCCTGTCGTCTGTTGGCATTCTCGTTTTATTCCTCAACGTCAAGAACAGCGGAAGCGGATGAATCGGAAACGGATAGAAGGTTTGGATCGAATTTCATACATAGTGATAGCGATTTGACACTGACTTGAGCAGTGAGTCGATAATTGTGTTTTTTCTTTCTAACTTTATCCATTGGCTGTGTGGCTTTTTCACGATTGACGCAATCCGTTTCGTCGCCATACAAATCAATCGTGATCTTGTCATTGACGGTGGAACAAGCAGAGCAAGTTAAGGTGGTTCACCAGTCCGGTGCCGGGATGGCGCCGATCTCGGAAAGTCCCCGCGACGAACCTGACGTCGCGACAACCGATATCATGAACCCGGAGATGAAGCTCCGCGCTTTTTCCTTTGCCGAGCGGGTCACCACGTGTCTGAGCAAAACCTGGTTGACGGATCCCCTGGCACAACATAACAACATTGACGTGCGCTTCGCCTTCTTTTCCGGGGGGAAGCCGAATTTGTCGTCTTCAGATGGCGGTGCTGAGAGTAAGACCAACGAAAGTGAAGACGGCGAGACTTCTTCGAATGCAGATGCAAGGGGGGATGCGGAAAATGCGATTTCAACGGCCTTGGAAATGCTTTCCACGAGAAAAGTGGAAGACATCCTTCGAGATGAGCACCAACTCGTAGAGCCAGGCAGTGAAAAGTCAAAGTCTCTGGGATCACTTGCGGATGAAATTCTGTCCGTTCTTACGACAGAAGATGCTGTGGCGCACAATGTTGCCGGTGCCGGTTCGTTGCCAGTCCAAAGCCCGAAACCTTTTCCTGCTGATCATCTTAGTATCGAAGATACAACTACAATGCCACGAATGCGGGACCAAACCAAAAGCGCAGTCTCACGAGTGCAGTCGCTCGCCAGCGTTGATAGTCGCTTAGCCGATTATCTCTGCAACCTGATGCAGAGCTGGAAAGCCAGCAAGACGGAAGCAGGTGACTCCGAGGAGCAGATTTTTCAAACCTCCCACGTGCCCGTTGTACATCGCGTTGCAGACGCACGGCGCGCAGATTTGAGCGCGAAAATGTTTGCCGAGCCGCTCACGTGGGGATTTGGACCGACAGTGTTTTGGACGAATTCGTCGAATACAGCTGCTTCGGTGATGGACTCGTCAACACGCGGTCCAAGTGTACTATCGGCAGTACCCCCTTCGCACAATTCTGTATCAACAAAGACGACAGATTTATCGCTTGACCTGTCTCACTGGGAGTTCGGTGCAGGGCACGGTGCCGGTTTGCAATTGATTTGCAACAACAATGCCGGCGAGAGTGCGGTGGTAATCTCCACTGGTGGAGGCAGCGGCGGGGGTGTCGAAAACGCAACGCACGGTGGTGGTGGCGGAGGAGGCGTGCAAGTGTTTCTACCATTGAATGTTACAACACTTAGCGGCAGTAATGGCGGGAATGTGAAGGCAACTATACTAGGCGGGAAAAGTGGCCCTGGCCTTCTCTCCTCGAAGCGCTGGCTGAAATTCTCCACGGGAGGCGGCGGTGGCTGCGGCACCGTATCGAAGAGCGATTTTGCGAAGTTGACGACCGCGCAGACCCTGGCAAAAGTGAACAAAACCGCGGATGCTGAGCTGAACATCGAACGGAAACGATTTGCAGACTTCGTGGCCTCGCAAGAAGTCGCACAAGAACCAGGGAGCGTCTCAGATCAAGCTGATGAAGCAGGATTTTACGAACAAGCGATCCAAGTGAACAAAACGATTTCGTGCGGCATGCGGCCTGACCACCACGTGTCCGGGCAGGCACCACCGACAGAGCTGATTCAGCAGTTTTTGGCGCAAGAGTGCACTTCGCTGTACATTCATGGTGGCGGGGGAGGTGGGGGCGGCGGGGTGGTCCCACTGTCCGGGGAACACGATGCGATGTCGAAAGTACCTGCCACGATAGCCAAGAACCCCGTCTCGCTTTTCCGGCTTGGATACGGATTTTTCTTCTACGCAGACGTGTCTGGACGCAGCAAGAAACCCAAAATCGGCGACGTAGGCCTACAATCTAACGGCAAGGTGACAAAAGGCCGCGAGGAAGAACATGTTGACAGGCGTCAGCACCTTGTTGAGATGCAAAATGTTCTACCGCACCAGTCGGAGCAGCTTTTCCAGGATTTCGACTACTCACCGGACGCATGGAAAACTGTGCTGACGCCGGCGGAGTTTCAAGAGCTGGAAAAACACGTAAAGCCAAAGAGTGGAAGTCACACCGAGGTCCCATCCATTGCGGAGATGAAGAAACACCCGAAGTACTGGTGGCACTACCTGCCGCCGCAGGCTCTGGAATCCATGTTGCAGCGCAAACAACTGGAGGCTGCCGATGCCTGGAAGTACATTTCCGTTGCGCAGCCATCAGAAAGTCTCGCGCCACTAGCAGTCAACGAGGGCTTGCTGTTCACGAACGACACTGCTGCATGGACCTACTTGGATCATCTGCGAAGGAGCGCCGCCGCGGGTAGCAGCTCTCTTTTACCGCTCAGTTTCCTCGAACAAGAAAACGAAGCAAATACGCAACTGTTGATCGAAAATTATGGACGAAGTGCAACCGTAGAAAACTTCTCCCCAGATTATAAAACCCCCACTGTCTTGGTGAAGATCAATGGGACGGCTATGGGGATGAACCAACGGGAGAATTTCACGGCCGCGGCCCTGGAAGCCAGCAACCAGACCTTCGGCGGATATAACTTTACCTACTTGAATGGCGACGTGTACGAAGCTGCCAACGAGATTGTCATGTCCACCCCGCCACGGGAGCTGATGGCTTCGCAAGGCATGAGTACGTTGACAGTGACGACGTGGCTGTTCCTCGACCTCTATCCAGAGCCGTTCAACGCAGGTTGCCTGGTGTTTCTGGCCGCGTTCTTGTCCGCATTCATCGGGAATGCGATAGCGTTGCGCTGGCGACGCGGATCCGCCAGCGGTAGCGACTCGGAGGAGTAGAGAGGGGTCTGGTAAGATAGCGGAGCGTGCTCGTCCTACAGTAACAGTCTACCGCAGAAATCCAAATCTAATGATCACACGGGAACAAATCTAACGATACGGATGCGTGCAAGATGTCTCCTCGGAAATGCATATGTCGAACTCACAACCTTTCTCTTCACGAACAACTGGATACGAATTTTAGCGAAAAGAAACCCAGCATAGGGTAGTTGCGTTCCACCACCAGTTGCGGTGTTTTGTGCAGATACGTATGCAAATGCGTTTTGCGACGAATTTCTTGACTACTTGAAATGAACAGTGCGCGCTTTATTCGCAGCCGGTTTCGCGTTTGGACATTTCTTGTCTTTCAAACCAGTTTTTGGAAATAGAAAAAGTTGCCTGCTCATTTTCCAAAGGGTCCTTGAAATTTTCAAGTGTTCTTCTGCGTCCTGCACCTGCTTCTGCTTGTTCTTCTGAGGTTCGCATCAAGATTGCATCGAGCTCAGCTGTTGTAGGCCTTGGCCTTTCGTGGTACAGTGCCTCCGCCGTTTCGTGTGAGTCTAATAATAAGGCGGAGCACCACTTACACTGCGCAAAATAAGTAGAGGCCGATCAATTTTTATCTCCCGCATGGTGGGGCATTTCACTATCAACAGAGTTTCACCGTGCAGACAACAAGTACTCTAAATAATAAATGGGGTCCAACATGATCGTCCTAGACTGATCAATGATTTACTTAGTGCAGGAACGAGTACTACATGAACTCACTGTCACGAGACAGGCACTTCCATCTGCAAGACAGATCAGACGCTCTTGTAGGAACAGTCAGCACGAAAATGTCGTCTCCGGCCTCGTCAGCCGTTTCCGGCGTGATTCGGCTGGTTCCCGCGCGCGAAGGCGGTTTTGGATGCGAAAAGCACCAGCGGGGGTTCCTCGAAGAGGAGGACCCTTTTTTTGTGGACTTCTGCTCCAATGATGTCGCGGACGAGCACTACGACCCGCCGACGAGTTCTGGAAGCAAGCCAACACTTCTACCACCAGACGAGCACTACGACCCGCCGACGAGTTCTGGAAGCAAGCAAATACTACCACCAGCAGCGACTTCCTGCCCACAAATTCTGCAAGGCACAACAACTGTGTCAGCGGAAGATACTACATCAAGTTCTTTCTCTCATCAAACACAGGTCTCGAAGGATCAAACTGCCGGCGTTTATTCTCTGACCTCGAGCTGCGGTGCATCGACATCACACTCCACTGCTATAGTAGGTGGACCAAATATTAACCTCATCTCGCGCCGTACGACAGATCCCATCAAGAGCACAAGTCATGGAGCCCCCACCAGCTCCAGCTGCGCCAGCGGTTCCTCAGCAGCGTGCAACCGCGGAGGGCGTGCTGCCGCGGCCCCAGCGGTTTTTGACGGCGACACTACAATGTCCAGGCGTGTGGAGCAGCTGCTGGCCGGAGATCGCGAGGCCAACGTGCGGAAGACGCGGACTAGTAGCGCGTCCGCGTTGCTATCCGGTCTTTTTAGCCGCGGCACGTCGCCACCTCCACCAGCTGCTAGTTTCCTGGACGATCGGCGAGGGGGCAAGAATGTGGATCATGACCCGCACGACAGGACGGCAAAACATTTGTCGGGAGATGAAGATGCTCATCAGGGGGGACGTGCTGTAGCTCTCACTGGCCCTCTCTTCGACGTTGGTCGTGAGGTCATCGGCAAGGTGCTCGGCCGGTCTACGGCCCCAACGCTGTTGGCCGATGTGGACGATGACCCAAGAAATTGCCGCAGTAATAACTACACGAGGCACGGATGGGGTGCGAATAGTACGTCTCGCATGAAAACTAGCCAATCGTGCTCTACGGAGACTTGGACCGCTGAGGCCGTGCCTAGCTTGAAAAAACCCGAACTTGAACGAGCATGGCAACACCAAGACTCCGAACACATCACAAGAAGCCTGCAGCTCAATGTAAATGGTAATGGAGTTGCCTCCGACGAGCAGCGAGGAGGAAGGTCCGATAGTGTCGGTCAGCGCGATCATGTGACTGTTGGTCGACGGACATCAAAAACAGCGGATACAATCGAAGATGCGGATGTGCACAATACCTCCTACCGGTCAGAGCACATGGGCGACAAATCAACCGAGTTGGAAATAAATGACGATGGCGACGATGCCGAGCCGTCCTTTTTTGCGACGCGTGCTGCTTTGCGACGACTTCACGAGGGTCTGCCCGTACCCATGGGCTTAACGCAGAGCATCTTCGGTACAGAGAATGTAGCACGTGAGTGCAACTTCTGTCCTTACGTCTGATACTTAGTTCATCGATACTTAGTAATCAGTTCAAGCGTCTTCGAACCATTCATGAGAAACTGTGACTGCTGCTTTTCCAGGTTCAAGTCCCATCACGGTCCCGGCTGCGCCGGCTATATCAGCTGCACCAACACGACCGCAAGTGGCAAACTGGATGCCTTCACCGTGCAAGCAAGTCAACGTCTCCTCCTTCACGCCAAAAGGAAACGAACAACCGCACGCGGGCTTTCCACCGCGTTCGCTTGGTAACGAAACTAGAGTGGTTTTATGCACCCGGAAGTCGGCGACTTCCGGTTTTCTTCATATATACTGTTTATTGAGTCAGCGCTGCGAGTCGAGTTCACGTGTGAATCCCAGAACGAATACTAGCCTTGTCGCTAATTTGCCACCAATACTGTATCAGGTCTTTTGGCAACATCGCCACGGATGCTGAGTCCGGTCTGCCAGCGAGGCTTTGGCGCGACTTCTCCGCTCGCGAGGAAGCCTGTAGCTAAATCTTCGTCGCTTCTAGCAGGACCAGCTGCGTCGACTACCGGTAGTACTGGGTTGTTGTCGCAAGCTGCCAAAAAACTGGGATCCTCCTACCCGCCGCGCGGGCCCACGAAGAAAAAGCCAGGCTCTTGTCCGTCATCCACCGCAGGCAAGGCGTCCGGTTCCGGCAGTCACAATAGCCGGAAGGGGCCAGTAGCTGCCCTGCATTCTCGCACGAGCATGCATTCTGGCACTGACGAGGGGTGCTCTTCTACGCATGAGCGGTCGGGTACTCGTTTCCACGGAACCTCAAATCATGGGGTTTCCCGCCGCGGTGACGCCAGTGCCGATTGTAACCGGACCGAGGAACAAGGGGAAGGAGCGCTGCGTCAACGGCACCGTGGCGATTCTTCCAAATGCAGTTCTAACAGTTCGAAGACGACATTGGATCTCCAGGATTTCGACGATACAACCGATGTGCCGTGTTCCAACTCCTCGCCAGACGCGGCTGCGCTGCTGTACGCACCGCTCGGCCGCCACAGTCGCAACGGTCACGGAGAAGTCGTGGCTGACACGACAGTTGCATGCGACATGGGCCAAAGTCGAGCCGCGGTTGGCCAACGGCGTTCAGCAGGAGGTGAGGAGGGCTCATCTATGATGTCGCCACACTCGAGACCGACCTGCTTTAATACTGGCACTACTGCAAGAACAATGCCTCGCTCGGGTGGCTCAGCCACTAGTGCGCACCAGCGTCCTCCTACGAACGAACATCGCGAATCATATCCGAACCAGCGGCAATTTAAGCGCACGGCAAGCTTTCAGCAGGCGGGCTTGCACAAGCACTACGGAGGTGCCGGATATGCCTACAAGTCACCGGAGTACAATAGCGGCTCGGCCGCACGCAGCACCGAGAAAAAGTCACCGCACACCCAGTCTGCGAAGAAGAGTGGCTCGGATAGGCTGACTGCAAACAGCCGGTCTGGTGCAGCGGTATCACTGACGGCCCTGGTCCCACCGGCGTCATCGAGGAGCGGGATCGCGGGTGCGAGTCGTCACAACTTCACCGCAAACTCGTCCCGCTACCCCCAGCTTCACCTAAGTCGAAAACCGAGCAGACCCGGCGGAAAAGGAGGTGCGCAATCGAGGACTGCAGAGTCAGATGTCGCAGCAGGACCCCATCCCGATGAACACACTGGCACGTCGGCGCAATCTGCCAGACCACCTAGTACTGAAGAGCGAAGTGAGCTGCATCCAGCTCAATCACATTCATCGGACGCATCCTGCACAAAAACAGACATTAAGAACATTCTGGTCGACGAGGTCGGGGGTGTCACGGAATGCGACTCCCAAGAAAAACTAGAGCATCAAAAAATGCTCAATCATGTTGAGAGCGACCCCATTGCCCCGTCCGCCCCACATCTTGACACGATTGCCGCCCCTCATGCTCATCTCTTCTCCCGGGAAGGCGTTAGGAAGTGTGCTGTGGACGACACTACACGGGCTTCCCCGAGTGGCAGGTGCGACGGCATTGGCGCCTCACCCCTGTCCCACAGAAAATCGGGCCGTAAAATAGTCGCGCACGAGACGTCCACAAGCTTTGCTGACGTAGAAGTTTTCGACGAGAGCACCCTGGTCTACGCGCCGAAAGCTTCCCCACGGGACACCCTGATGATGAAGACACCGAAGCAAGCTGTCGTCGCGCAGATAGACCAGACGGACGGGCACGAAGTGCTCCTCTCGCCCGTAGTTGCGCACGATCCAGCACGAACTACATTCGCGAGTGCGAAGCTCCGCGAGGACAACGCCGCCCGGACACCTGCCCGAACTGCTCCTGTAGGTGGTGCGACCACTATCACGCCGACAAGGTTGCATAATCCCCTTTCCATCGTTGATCAACCGGCGCTGCTGCCGTGCGAGGACAAGATGCGAGCGAATGCAAGCGAGTGTAGTTTGTTTCAGCATCAACGAGCCAAGTTGTTCGACGAACACGTGTGTGGAAGCACCGGCCGGCTCTTTTCCAGTGATGATTTGATTGACGAAAGTAGCGGAAGTGTAGACGACGAGGGTAGAAGTTTCCCCACGCCACCCTCGGTTGAGGACGGCAACGACGAGGATGTTGAAGAGGACTACGAGCACGTGGCAATGGAAAGTAGTGAAGCTGCCACGGGGAACAAGAACAACAGCAACCCGCGTCCACCAGAGCAAGTTCAGCAACAGCATGCCGGAACGAAAACGGTTCTTGCGGGCGGAGATAAAAATATGGAAGCTGCGGCTAGCCGCCCCGACGAGGACACGATGGACGTTCAGGTAGTGAACACGTTTCACCTCAGCGAGTCTTCTGAGAGTAACTTGTCCAGCCCGCTTCTTTGCGAAGTCGACACGGATGAAGCCACCTTGGACGCCGGTGCGGAGCCCAAGAACCTCGCAGCGCAAATCGAAGACCTCGTCGTGCGGGAGCATGGTGAAGCAGCGCGGGCGGTGGTCCGCAGTACCCTGAAGACGCTGCAGCGGGTAATGGATCCGAACGAACTCTTGTAAACGTCGACGTCCGAGGACAGTAACTCCAGTGAAAGAATTCATCGACAAGCGACGTGCTAGCTAGTGATACCGTTGCAGCGAGCGTCATTCATTGCCTCTTCCAATTTCACTGGTGGTTGGTGTTTTCATTCATGATTTACCTGAAGACGCGGCGTCGCCCGAGGAAGTCGGTGTTATTAGACACGGTTTTGCAGAACGTTGACGAAGGCTAACAGCAATGCGAAAGTTTACTTACTTCGCACTGAACATTAGGTTGGCGCTGTACAAGCTCGAGAATTGCTGTTATGCCCTTTACTACACTAATCAGTCAATCTTGCGGGCAGTGAAACAAAGTTCTGAACAAATGGATGCTCCTCCTCTACTACGTCTACTTCTAAAAAGCTTCGTAGTAGCAACCCAAGTATTAAGTGCCAGCTTGTATTTTCCACTTTTAGTTCTTGTGTGCGCGGCACACTGATAATCTACTACCAGTGTTTGCACTGGCTATACCACGATTCTATGCCGCTGATATGCAAAGGCAAGGACAAAGACAACGATAGAGTGCCCTCCTCAGCGTCAGCACTCACAGTTCGTTGATACAGCAACGCGACTTTCAACTCTGAGCTGCGATTCTCTAGTTGTTTTGTCGCCATTTGTTTCTCCAGAGGTTTTTCCAGATGGTCGACTGTTGTTGTCTACTTTCAGCAGGAGAGAACATTTACGTAAGTACGTCGTCACGGAGCGCGGCCATCTTGGTCGGTCTATTGACTCAATGGTAACGTCGTTTCAGTTTGAGTTTCACTCCCGCAGACGTTTTTTCTTCGAGGAAGATGTTGAAGCAAGGCCTTCGCTGTAGCTTAGGCTCCTCGACAACATTCATAGCGCCCGATTATTGGGAAGTTGGAGTGGACACAAAATGAATCTTTATTCTTGAAGAACATTGATTTGGGTGCTGGGACCGACGACTAGGCACGAACATACTGTGAAGTGAACCTCTTGCCGTCAGTTCAGTCTACGTTGCAATTATGGGATCCGGATCTTCGACTAGTCGTGCGCCCCCCGCGCCGCACGGGTCGATCGTGGTGACGCATCGGTTGATGCACCAAAATCCCCGCTCCGTAGAGGTCGACAACTATCTGGAGGAAGGCAGGCCGCAGCAGATTTTCGGCACAAGTCGAGGACCATCGACGTCTAGTACCTCATCGAGCGGTGGAAGCGCATCTTCATCGCCACCGCGAACTAGCGACTCCTACGATGTACAAGTACCAGCCGGGGAGGAAGACGGGGGAATTGGAAGCGGGGACCAGTACCTCAGCAGGATGCGCGACGAGCGCGAAATAGAATTGAGGGTCTTGGAGGCCAAGAACGCAATGCTGGAACAGATGGCAGAGGCAGAGCGACTTCGAATACAGGAGAAGACGGCAGAACTGAGAAAGGTACTGGTGACTACATCAACTTCCTCGTGGTGGTGGTGGTGGTCATGTGTTTCTTCGCTTGTTGAGATGCTGTAGTCTGTATCAGAGGTGACAGAGATCTCATCTACGAGGAAAATGTTTTCCCCTTTGCAAGTTTCACCGTCTTGCTTCATTGGCGAGCGCAGACGCAGAGGCAACAAAACATTTACAAAATTCGAACGACATCAATTGATTTTTTATCAGTCGTATCCATAGTGCTCATAGTTCTTGTTTTTCAAAAATCAGATCCTGCAGTTGGATATTTTGCGAAAAACGCGACCGCATCCGTGCCAGCAAGAGGAAACAACCCTTCTGAATTGCCTGGACCAGCGCGAGGATTTTTTGCGATGCGCGAACTTCGTCACAGAGTACCAAGTGTGCGCCGCCAATGCGGCTTGAGAAAGCAATCGCACGCACCGGTACGAAGCCGCTTAATTGCTTAGAGGACGTCTTCGTCTCTTTTTGCAGACAAGAACCCTTCGTCGCGCGGTTATTGGTTGCTGCTTGGCTTGCTGTGTCGTACGTACTACCTGTTGTGGTTCATTCTGAAGCTTTTCAAGTACTATTTTCCATAGCGCAGGAGCCGCAGCAGCCAGAAGGTATCGCTGTCTTTCTCTTGGTCTTGCTGGACTAACTTTAAGAGACGCGCCCCCTCGCAATTCGAAGTAGCTTTTTACCTACAACCTTTCGAGTTTATTTTGTTCTCGATGCATAGAAAGACGAAGACAATTAGGTTTGTAGGCGTGTTTCGGTTTTGTAGAGGTTGCAAGTGCAATTGCGCATGAAGTTCTTGCAACTGTACTACCTGAAGTTCTTTGCTATGCCTTGCCGTGCACGCGGAGCGGTAAATAGACCCCAAGAAGTGTATATTTTTTCAAACAAAGTAGACTGCACGTGCTGCTCATGTTCGCGCGACGGGCGTGGGAGATCGTGCGACTGACGAAAAAGCTCCATACTCGAGCTTTTCAGACTGACGACAAAGAAAGTGGTCGTCTACGACAGTGAAAAACGAAATAGATAGAGGGAGCATATTTTCTTGTCCCGTGTGGTGCCAGCAAATCATCAAAAATTGTGTTTTATGCGGTACCTCCAGGACAAACTGAAACTGCATGTGCAAGTTGAGCGAGGATGCACGAGCATGTCTATCGATGAAACAAGAGGCGCACGATGAAGCTATCGGTTTTTTGTTGACTCTGCATAAGCCAATTTCCTTCACCTTTCTACTCAGCGAAAAGCTTGACAGGAGAGAAAATAAACCAACGAGTGCAGCTAGCGAGAACTTAGCTTTAGCTTCTGCCTCTGTGAACAATGTATGAAAGAATTAGTTGAAGATGAGGGCTCTCCAGCTACCCCCCCGGACCCATGATTGGCGGAACCTTCTACAATCCCCCCTGGCAAGTTTATCACTTAGAAGAACTAACGCACGAAAAAAGGCTGTGACCCAGTAATTATGTTTTAACTTCAGCGTAATCGGAATCGGAAACATAAACTTAAAGAGCAGAAAAATTGCATTCTGACCGAGCCTTTCGTTATAATTCTGGTGCTCGAGAACAAGGTCCTGCTCCTGTGCTGTACACAGCCTGATCAAAGCCGCTACGACGTCGGTAGAGACGATGTCTTCCACGGAGACCGCCAACAAGCTAAAAATCGCGCTGCTCAAGCACCCCTACAGAAAGTACATGCAATGGCAGCTCTCTCGCGTAGCACCAGAGCTGGTCATGGTACAAGTCAACAACGACGTGAAGAAGGTACTGCCAGGAAAAATTTCTTCGAACATTGAAAGTCGTGGTCGTATTTGGGTATTCAGGTCAGATCATCATGTATGATCCTTTGTTTACTTTTCCATAAAAGCAAAACGTAAATGAAGAGGATTGGCACAATTCCACAACCGCAGGTACATTCCCAGCAGACACTGCTGACGTCGTGCCACAAGGATTTTAAGAAGAAAGTGCCCTTCAATTGCCGAGCCGGGATATGTGGGGCCTGCGAAGCGAACGTGGCCTACGGGCCGAGGGACCGTTTCCAAGTGCAGAGACTGTGCTGGACTCCGGTAAAGGAGGGGGCTCGCGTGCTTACACTAGACCAGGCCATGATGAACTTTCGCCAGGGCACTGCAGACGAATAGCAAACGGCGAACAGGACCGTCGTTAGTTTGTTTTTGCTCGGGTCCAGCTCCAGCTCGTGAAGGTCCCTGATTGCTATGGGAATAAATATTACGTGCCACTTTGTCGACATCAAGTGTACCGCGGGAGTTCTTCTTGCACTCACACGGGTGCTGCAGAATTATGATGAAATCGCAACCTGTCTATTTTCCGCAAGAACTTCTACCTCACGGGTTCCGGGGTTGTCAAAGGCAATGACAGCAGTTGCGGCCGCTGTTTGACAAGAACAGACACGTACAGGAGCTCATGTTCTCACCTCTTCCTTCGCCGGCTACTTTGTAAAGATTTTATTACTCGAACTAGTGGCAGTGCCGAGAACAAAATACGAGAACTCGAAAGCCCCGAATGCAGAAAGCACAGCACTACAAGGTTGGACGCGCAGTAACCCTGTCCTTTTTCCCTGGTCATCGCACCATCTTGCCGCGCATGGTGTCCTCAGCAGGGTATTTACTTAAACTCTAACGTAAGAAAGTGATTTTTTGTGGTGCGTTTCGTATTCGTTTCAAACAGAAGAAAAATATGTACCAGTCCTCGCGGTGACAGGGAAACAATACTCGCTTGAAAAATGATGTACAAAATGCCGTTCTACTCACCGCTTGCGTTGGCCACAAATTGCGAGAAGCATGATATTCGTCATGGATTCAAAAGGCCTCATACTCATATCAGAGACGACAATGAGAGCGACTTTTATATAATTTTAAAGCGTGTTCGCGTTCGGCTTTCGTCGTGCTTACCCTTACCCTAAACAAAGTGGAGAAGCAAATCCGCAAATACTACATCGCTCTTGTTCCAGAGATGCGACAGAGTTTTCGTGAGGAGCAAAAAAAGAGCAAAGCTAATGCGAGGATGAGTAGCGGCGGTGGAGGGTTCTGAGTCACAGTGCCGCGCCCCGTCGTTTTGTTTTCATTTTTACTTATTTTCTTTATCTTTTCGAGAAATCGGCAGCGACAGAGAGTGAGAAGCGCTATTTGTAGAAAAGATGATAGTTCTCGCCGCGTCATGGTCTTGCGTGTGTTTTTTTTGTCGTCGGGACATTTCTGATCCTTGTGCGTGATGGAGAAATTGCTCATTTCTTCTTGAAGTACAGCTATTGCTATAGAACTGCGCTTTACAAGAAGCGCTCTGTGCTTTTTTCTAGCGTCCGTGCTTAAGAAGAGCTCCTTTTTGAAGTTCTATATTTCTCAAATAAGTCGTGCCACTGATCACGTACATTCTGAGTTAGATTTCCTTTGATTTGCGAAAGGAAAGCCAAAATGCCGCCGCTGGTTGTGAAGAAACAGAAGGAAACCTTGAATCGGGCAGAAACAGAGGTGCTCGAACAGGAATCCGCCCATATGGTAGCGCACATTCTGACTTTTGATATGTAGTGAGGTCACCGAACGGTTCTAACCGGGGAGTTTTTTTGCCACCTACCGTGAAAAACGACCGGCAGTTTTCAAGCGGCCGGAAGGCTTTTTTGACATAAAAAATTTCCAATTATCAAGCGGCCGGTGCTTTGTTGTCAAAAAAGCCCGAGCCAATTCTATCGATTCGCGCTTGATAAAACGACGGAGGGGAGCCGGCAAAAGGAGCGCCCTTCTGAGGCGCCCACCGCCTTGGTTTCTGGCGATTTGGGGCGCCCAAAAAGGGGCGCGCAAAAAACGCGCCCAAAATCAGAACAGCGAAACAGCATGGCACGGCCCCGATTTCGGAGCATTTTGGGCGGCCGCGAAAGTGGCCGCCTTTTCGCCGGTTTCAGAGCCTGGGAAGCTTTGCAAAAAGCGCCGGCGTGAAAAATAAAAACGCGAAAAAGAAAAAGCGCCCCAGACGCGCGAAGCCAATCCGCATGCTATGGGCCCGATTTTTCTTCGCTTTTTGGGCGCCCCCCGTGGCACCCGGATCGGCGCCATAGCATGGGGGCTGGGCTTCGGAAAAGAATTTCGGAGATTTGCCAAAATTTGCAACGTTTCTCGAGCGGCCGCCATGCCGTGCGGCATAACGCTACTCACGGCGGTATGGCGAGCCCAGAAAAAGCAAAGCCGCGGCCAAGGCGGCGGCCGGCAAGAAAACGCCCACGGCCTCACTACCTCCGCCCCGGCGGCTATATTTGGTACTAAAGAAGACCGTTTACGAATGCGATTGTTTCTTTCTTTACCACAACAGGACAAGCGATGACTCGATCAATCGGTTCATCTCGTCGGGAACATATGAAGAAAAATTGTACCTACAATCATGGCTCTGGCTCTGCACCTGCAGAGGTAGCGTGGCGATGCTGATTTTTTTCTCATTTTGGTTTTGATGAATGACAGAAAAAATACAGGAGAAGAAACTGGCGCTGCTTCGAGATATGATTCAACTGGAGGAAGAGCAGCACGCACAGAAAAAAGACAAGAACGCGGGCACCAACTGGAAATCGGCATCGGTCGCACGACCGCTGCGCCGCGGATACATCGACGAAGTGTCTGCAGCCAGAAAGAAAGGAATCTCAACCAGATCTGGAACGGGCAAGGCTTCCGCGCTTTCTTCGGGGTCTAGTGCTGGTACGCTAACGCCTCTTCCCTTGTAGAGCATCACCAGGACGAGCAGAAAACAAAAATCATTGTTCCGTTTCTACCTTAATATCGTGATGACGCTTTTGTTTTGGTGCAACTGACTTTGAGAATGATTGGTCGATCATTAATCGTCATCAAATGATTATGAAAAGGCTTTGCAGGTACATCCTCCTCCTCGTCATCGGGTGGGGCAGCGGCCGGAAATAACAACAAGGATGTCGGTAAGCCCGACGCAAACGCGATGAACCCCATTCAGAGTCTGGTGGCCGAGTTGTACACGTCACAAACGACCACCACGAAGCAACACTTCTCACCGCGGCGCCCGCAGGGGAGCGCCGGGAGCAACCCGGATGTTGGGAGGAAGAGCCAACCGGGCGCGGGAAAAGGTTCAGAGGGACCACCGCCTGATGACTTCGCGCAGCAATCTGGCTCGTCGGCTACCGCGCTTGCGTCAGCAAACAACCTCGCGTCGACCAACTTGACTGCAGCGCTCCAGAAGCAGAAGGCCGAACAGAAAGAAGTACAGTCGTTGTTGCAAGAACTCGGGCTCCAGAAGTACAGCGACAAGTTCGAGGAGGAGGGTTTCGACTCCAAGGACGTTGTGCTCGAGATGGAGGAAGAGCACATGCAGCAACTGGGCATGGCGATGGGGCACCGGATAAAGCTGCGCAAGTGGATTGCCGTGCAGCGGGGCGAGGTGACAAGCCCCGCGATGGCGAGCAAAAGCAAAAACAAAGTGGTGCTGAATGCCGGGCCGCCGGAGGTGCACGTTATTGTACGGGAGGGCGATGTGCGGGGGAGCAGCAGTTCTACACATGATCCAAGCATCAATCCCGCTATGGGATTCTCAATCGTTACATTTTCAAGCGTTACATGAACTTGTGGTTGTGACGCAAGAATAGCAACAGTGAAAGGGGGAACCTGCACCTTTCGCCTTAGAAATCTAGTAGCGCAGATCGCCATGCTGTTTGGCTCTTCGATAGTTCGTCATGCGAAGTACCTAGCTCGAGCGTCGCGTGTCTATGCGGGACACGCACAAACCACACAGCGACAACAGCTGAGAGTGTAACGCTTGAGTATCCCATACCGTCGTCGAAAAACGCGAATAATCAGGCCGGGGCCGGCAGCGGCATTCTGAAGAAGTCGCTTCCGGCGCGGCTTCGGGAGGAGGTCGAGCGCAACAAGGGAACCACGCTCGTGGGGCAGCAGGTGGGAGGTTCGCTGCTGGACGGCGAGTATGACGAGGCGGCGCAGGCCGCCAGTTTTCGCGACGCCGTTATGGCCTGGCGCAAGCAGGGAACGGAAGATGGTGCGGCCAAACCCGCGGAAGCTGGAGAAAGTACAAGGAGCGTAGTGGCAAAAGCACAAAATTATAGCACCAGCTCTGCGGCGACGACCACAACGAAGCAAGAAGATGACATCCTCTTCACGAACGTCGAAGCAGCTACGGAGCTCGGGAAAAAGGCAGGTGACGCGGAGACCACCAAGGGGCTGGCGTCTTTTGGCAGTGCCACGTTGCAGTTTCCAGTCGGGGCCAGCGCGCTGTTGACGGGGATTAACGCCGCAGCGAGCAGTAGTTCCTCGGCTGCAACGACCGCCTCGGCCGGCACGGGGACGGAAGGGTCGGCACAAACGGAACCGCAGCAAGACCCCTTGAAACCAGAAGAAGGAACCGGTGTGCGGAAGTGCTGTTACAGCTGCTACAAACAGTTCTATGACGGACAGGGGCGCGCGATTTCTGAGGGAAAGGATGTCTGCAGTACTGGAACATTTTCTTTCCTACTACTTTCTTTGACTAGAAGTTTATAGACTCTAAGATAGAATTGGTTTCAATTTTGTCTTCGTGCTTCTGTGGGGAGATCTTAGAAAGCCGACGGACCGAGTTGTTACTACTAACTTCTATTGCAACGAACATACATCATAGGTGCAGAATGTGAAGCCCTTGAGCGCCAGAAAGAGGCTCGGCGAAAAGAGATCGCGGAAAGGAGGCGGAAGCAAATGGAGGACATCGCTGCCCAGCAGGACGCCCGCGAGGCAGAAAAGCAGCGCTTGCTGAATGCGTCGAGGCCGACATCCGCTGTCGTAGCGTCCGCAGAACAGATAAGCGCTGTCCCAAGTACACACCAACCTAAAGAACCTAACGACAGCACTCCGGGCGATTTGTCGAAGAATGATTCTCTTCGAAGTCGGCTAGTACCCGGTCACATGGGGAGTATTTCCGAAACCTCAGGCGAAAAGTCGCAGCATGCGGCGACGACGGATTCTGCGTCTCTACAACCGGCCCCTACAGCCGATTCCTCTTCTACAGCAGCAGAAGTGGTGCCAGCGGAGGTCATGCTTAGTAACGTGGCGGGGTCTAGCTCTAGTACAAGCGATGCCGATGCCCAAGAAGACCAAGGTATTGAGATTCAGCAGGACCAGCCTGCCCCTGTTCCACCTAGTTCTGAAAACGCTGGTTTGCCCACAACTTCCGACGCGGAGATTTACACCGGTTTGGATCCGGTCAATATTCTGAACCAGAACTTGGTCATACCCACCTCAGACGAGGAGGAGCACGCGGTGCCGGGGTTCGGGTTTGAGTCCTTGCAAGCGGGTCTCGACGCGGCTTCGATGCTGTATGACAAATGAACGAACTGCAACTGCCTCGAACGAGATGAAACAGGTGGTGCGAGTCTCTCTACCTCCCCGTAACGTCCTAAAAAATGGAGCGCAATTTTTATTGTGCGGCAGTCACCAGGAGGTCCAGGTCCAGGACGAGCAGTTTGAGAAACCGCAGCAAGTGTTGCAGGAGTGCCACCGGCAGCAGGGAAGAAGCTTGCTACTCTCTTAAGAAGCAAACGCGATTTTTTGAAAATTTTGTCTGAATGTCTTTTCTTGCTTTTGTCCAGGTCAGTGTAGTGTACTATGCGCTCGCTCGTCCCACCTTGCCTTGCTGGGGCTGCAACTACTTGACGCGATGCAAAGAAGAAGTAAAAGTCGCGTATTTCTTGAAATAGGAACCGAAACAAATTTCCCAATGCCAGTTATCGACGGCTGACAGTATTTTATGTCATACTTCTGCATTGGATTGCCCTCCCCCTCGGGGTTCTTGTGAAAAGGGAAAGCAGGACAGCTCTCTCTGACTGAAAAGTATCTTTTCGTAAAGACGCAAGAGACGCGGCTGCATCGTTTTCGTTTGATGTCGTCTTTGTTGCCGCACTACTCGAAAATGGAGTCGTCACTTCGTTTGAAAATGCGAGCGACAATTCTTGAACGAGATGATCGAGTGCAGAACGACATCCCTGAGCCAAGAAGCATCATGATTCGAGAAAACGTAGGAGCTGACAATCAAAACAGGCAAAAACTATTTGTCAAATGTAGAAGCACGCAAGTTTCCGTTTGGACGAACGCACACGGGGGTGACGTGCGAAAGAAAAGAAAAAGCCATCATGCGAAATTCAGACACAGTCACAGACAATACAGTACTAGTACGAAAAATGAGTTCTAATGAGCTTCGTCCTGTTTTTCATTCTTAGGGGAGACCACGTTTGATGCGCGCGGCAAAGATGGTGGGGTCCGCCTCCGGCTTGCTTCCTTCGATCGGGTCCCTGTCGCGGTGGACGCTCATTGTTCTGTTTGGGGATAGCACAAAAGACGGATTTTTACTCCTCGTTCGAAGCGAAACTGCGCGAGATGAGGGGGCACCGACATTGAATTTGAACAAGCTGAACCTCGGCGGCGAAGAAGAACATTTGATGGAGATTCTTGACGATGCCACTGCGCAAGAAGATGCCGAAGACGTCGTAAGCGATTCGGGCACGACCCCTGCAACTGGTCCCGAACGACCGGCAACACGAGCACGTTTACCTTTATCCAGTCTGATGCAGCGCGAACGAACACCAGAACCCCACGTGGAAATGCGACCACGGTCGTTCTCGCCGCAAGAAGAACAGCAGGTGCAGAAAAATGGCGACGGCCAGGACGAAGCTCCTGGCGACAGGGCAGTGGTACGAGAACGAGAACTCCCGCAGTCCTTTGTAGACACGCACGCTCCCGGTCCCGGCGGACGAAGCAAGAGGACCACGACCGACACTAGAAAACACAAGCACCATAACAAGCGAAAAAGCCTTACCGAGCAGACCCATCTTGCAGGAGCAGTCCGAAAGAACCAGAACGCAACCGCGTTGCACTTTCCGCCACGCTGCTTTCTGCCGTTTGCCTGGAATGCGTGCCCAATCGGGCACGTGGACTACCCCTCCGCGGATCCGGCTGCGGACATGGGAGTGGTGGTTGTCCCGGACCCGGCGCCGACGGACACCCGCAAGCCTTGGATTCTTCAGGAGCAGGAAGCGTTTACCTATCACGAAAATACCCGGTTCAATGGCGTGATGGCGGGCAGCGCGCTTCTCCTCCTGATCACTGTCCTCATTGGCGCCTCCGCAGCAGGCATGAAGGATGTCTGCAAGTTGCCCCGGGTGCGTCTGGCGCGTAAGGCCGTGATGGAACGGCTGTCGCTCCTGTTCCGGCTGTGCAGCGGAGGCCACAGCCACTTTACAGCCGCGCGACCAGGACTTTCTCTGCAAAAGCGCGAAGACGGGAAGTTCCTTCTCACATCAATGCTGAAGAAGTACCTCCCGGACAAAAACGGAATCATCCAGGCCGACAAGAAAAAGGCGGCTGATCGAGCGGCTCCGCAAGATCCTGGGCTAAGGAGAAGCAGCAGCCCTGGTGCGCCTGGACCGCCAGAAGCACACGCAAACGCCAGGGGACCACTGGCCGCTTCGTAGCCTGCAGTATTCGTCAGCAATTGCTGAACTGCAGCGTCAAGGTGGAACAGGCAGGACTTTCTTCTGTAGCTGCAGAGTTGTAGACAGCTGCGGCTAGCTGATGAGAGATTAGGAGCACTTCTTCATCTTTGCAGAAAGGTCGGTTGCTGTTGCAGCTTGTCTTTCCGGCAAAAGAATCAGAAAAATGTGAGGGGTATACTACCACGAACACGATTCTGTGAGCCCATCTGATGCACCAAGAGAACAGATGTTGCGAAAAATACCTGCTGCAATCCTTATTTCCAATCTAAGCAACGATACGAAGGAATTGACTTTACAGTAGTTGGACGATCATAACTAAGTTATGGACAAGTATACTTGTCGATTGTTTTCAACAAGGAATTTGCACAGAAACACATTGCGACTTAATCGTTTGCAGCGCGTGATAATAGCAGAAGCCACAAGGTCAAGGACAGGTAGAAAAAGAAGAGATGGATCTCAGTGGCTGCTAGAGTTAGAGAAAGGCCTTTTGGTTTTGTGGCTCTCGCTTCTTTTGGACGTTTGCTATTCTGCCGTTGAGCTTGTTGGATCAACTCCTTTTTCCGAGGCTTTTGTGGGATCACTACAACAATTCTGTGCTTATGATAATGTGAAAGTTCAGTCGTACTCATTCTTTGCGAAAGTATGTGTATGGCTCCGCTCCCAGTCCCATTTTGTCATGATTTCTAGAGCGGTATATTGAATTCTTGTCTAATATAATATGTCTTGTCGTAGTACAACTTGCGCTGAGAACAAAAGAAACGACAAAACAAAAACGCACCAGCACGGAATGTTTACCCACCATAGAATAGATACACCTGTTACTGTTTGAGAATGAGATTTGTACGCCGGCCGTTGCCGTTTCTGTGTACCCGTCTTTTGACCCTAGCTGGAACCCTAGTTTGTTCTTTTTTGACAGCATCTTCTTCATCCCGAATTAGTGCGGCAAACTCAAGCAGTGACAATGATGACGGCTCGTCGGAGCGCGACACAGGCATTGTGGGAGTCGCTCGAGGGAACGGCGGCCATAGTCGTCCTCGTGGAGGAGCAGCACAGCGGCGTGGGAGGTCTCCAACACTCCGCGGGCATCAGCGACGGGGCAGAGATGCGCTCCTTGCTTCTTCCACGGCGAAGATGCCGGGAAGTTTCTCGCAGAGGCCCGCGGCGCAACACCGCGAGGACCCACAAGGCACTACACCACCAGATGCAGCGGCGAATCACTCATCTCCGCGGATTCTGGCAACGCAACCTACAGGCAACACGCTTGTGCTGTTTGCCGGAACGGGTCAAGGTCATCAAAATCCACCGCTCCTGTTACCCGTCCTCGCGCCCACACGTGGTACAGAAGGCACAACAGCGCAGGACCTTGTTCGACAAGACGACGTAGACGTACCGCACCCTGCAGCGACAGCACAGCAGGCGTCTTCATCGGCTGCTGCCACTCTCTACTGGGGAAACCCTTCAAGAGCGAGCCGCATCAATCAGTTGGGTGGTGCGGTTGATATCATGAACCCACGACGCCAACTAGATGAAGCTGACGCACATCAGGAATCGTCCTCCTCTGCAGGAGAAGATGAGACGGACCAAAGTTTTCCTGCACAGAATCTTCCGGCCTCTGTCCTTGAGGCAGTGGGAGGGCGGGCGAGGTATCCTGGTGAGCACCATAGTATACATGATCTCGCTCCCTTGGGCGTGGTTCCGCCTCCGCAGAAAACCCCACCGCGCAGTCCAATCTGGGCCGCGGCAGCGAAGGGCAAGGGCGAGCCCCCGCAGAAGGCTCCGCCCAAGTATATTCTTGCCGGCCGGTCTGCTCCGCCGCCCGTGACGCTGGAGGGCGATCTTTGCACCCTCCCATCAGCTCCTTGCGTCGACCATGCGACATCAACCTCCAGTGCCGCTTCTTCGGTAAGAAGCCGACCCCCTGGGGGCGTTCCATCGTATACCTTGTTCGGGACGTCGCCGATTTGGAGCGAAAGGCGAAGCCCGGCACAAGCTCCGTGGCCCAATGCGAAGAGTGCATCTTCGGAGATGGACATTTTTTCCAGCAGTGAGCCTGAGCGCCTGGTGCTTCCACCGGCTGCGTCGACTTCGGCCAGCGATGTAGTCGCGGCACCTGTAGTCGTAGAAAAGCAAAAAATAGAAATTCTCTCTTCTGAAGAACGTGAACAGAGACGGCCATCTCCTCCACCAATGCCCCCACCAGGTCCCGAAGAGGCGCTGGAGCGAAATTCGCTGGGGAGCGGGACGGCACTTGATGGAGCAGGGGCGCGGGCCGCCGATGTTGCAAGTGCCACCGCTGGAACAACCCTCCTTTCCGGACTTCGTTTGGAAGCGAAACCCGAACCACGGGAAATCGAGCGTGCGATGGATAAATCAGCTGCACCCGCCCGAAAAGGCGATTCTGAGGTGGAAGCGACCGTCGAGCATCTGGTGGCACCGGCCGACGCCTTGTCCTTCTCGTCCCTTTCAGCAGCGCCGGCCGCCTCGTCACGCAAGGGGTCCGCCTCCACCTCAGAAAGTTCTTCTTCGCCCTTTTTTGGTCCAGCGGCCACGGAGCTCGTGACCGGGTCTTTCCGAGCGCTGGAACAGGAGAGCCGTCAGGGGGATGTTTTGGCGAAAGAATCAGGCGAGACCGAGGCGACAGCAACGCCGGAGGAGGCGGAGAAGGACAAACTACCCTCAACGCTAGCGGAGACGGAAAAAGAGCTAGTGGAAAAGATGATGAACTATTTCCCGAGAACTGGCCACCCCCATTCACAAATTGTCACGAAAAACTACATGGACATGGAGTAGCATCGGCTTTTGTCATGCAAAAAGTGGACGGGCACGGGGATGATTAGTTTTCAGGGAATAGGACTCTGCAGCTGCTCACGAGCACGATCGACAAGATTTCCCGGGAAGGGAGGGAGGTAGCGGCCAACTACACTGCGGGCGTTCCGGGCAGTCTTCTCGCGAAGCTGGCCTCCCTCCAGGATGCTTGCTCCGAAGTGCATAAGGAACTTGCCTCGGCTGAAGCATCAGCGGCCGACGGCGGAACATCCGGCGCGTGTCGCCTCGCTCAGGACGGGGAACGGCCACAACAGCGTGATAAAGCCACTGAAACCAATGTTATTGTAGCAGCGCCGCAGGGCGATCGTTTGATGGAGCAGGCGGTGGAAGACGTCGCAGAGGGGTCTTCTGAACGCAAAACGTCAGCCAGCCAAGGAGTTCTTGATGCTAGTTCCTCAGCACAGAGAAAAACCGAGGTAGTCCATGTTGCAACCAAGACGAGAAAAAAGACAACAAATTTTTCAGCTGCTGGAACTGGCGGCCCCGGGACCAAGACGTCACCACAAGTCGCCACAACCAAAATAACTCAAGCGAAAAAGCAAGCGAATGACGGCAGCAGGGGAACAAGTGAAGAGGCAAACGATCGGGCTGTCGCGAGCAGCCACGAAGCTGCAAAAACTGCAGGCGTACACGAAGATGAACGCGTTCAACAGAGATACGAGGATGCAATTAAAGAGAAAGACACGTCCGCGCGCCCAGCGTTGAAAACAGCTGCGCGCTCTAGTGCAGTCGGCCCGTCCGCCACTTCTGAGGCAAAGCCGGTGCAGCGCGGTGCGGCAGGTAAGACGCGAGCAAAGTCGCCTTTTGCCGGCCCACGGCGGCCACCGACACCGCCGAGATCAGACAATGGAGATTGTCGGGGGAAGAAGGAAGGCTTAAAGATTTCGAGTCCGACGAGTAGAGGCGAGGGAACATCCTTACCTGCGGAGGAGCACAGAGCAGGGGTGGATCGGGATGCGAGGGCAGCGAAACCGGAAATCGCTGCGCAACACCCACAAGGTGCAGGTAGGGCAGACAATATCCAAATAGGACGAGGTATCGAAGATAGGCTTTTCTTTTTCTTGAACGCAGGCGAGCCTTTTTTCATCCTGTCAGAGCTGCTAGGAAAGAAGTTTGAAGTATTGCCAGCCTCCCCTAGTCAATTTTTTTGAGCCCTTCCGAAATTTACAATTTATTGTTCATAGTTTTCCAATAAAAAAATCCCTCACGACGACCTCCTATATTGGAGTTGCGGCTGCTCCCCGCGTTACATCACATCTACCATCATTGCAACGTGTTCAAATAGGTACAGGGAAATCCAGAAACACTTCCAGAAGCAAGTCCAGAAGCAAAGCCTCGTCATCGTCGAAAAAAGCTTCGCCCAATTCTCCAACCACACAGACAGGAGCCTCTCGCGTTTCCGAACGCGACCGTAAAATGGACGAGCTCGCGCTCGCGGACAATCTGGCTGAGGGAATTGAAAAATCGCAGCAAAATGACCCGCGCGGGCAAAGAACAGCAGTGCCAGTTGCGCACCGCGTAGAAGCCCTCCCCGCAGGTACAAGCTGTTGATCATACATTGCAGCCTGCTAAATTCTTACCTAGCTGTCTTTATTTTTTCATCTACATTTTGTTTCTTCTTTCTTTGTCTTTTTGATCTTGACTATGACACATAAATCCTCAACCAACGATGAGAACACTGATCCACTCCAAAGATCCAAAGCACACCTAAACGGGCACGAACGTCACTAGTTCAATTCTACTTGAGTGAGAAAGCTAGAGAACCTGAAACAGGCTAAGCCGGGCACAGACGTCACGGCTAGGAATGTGATGGATCCCGCAGGCCCCAGATTTGCCTGCGCGCATAGTACCATCGACCTTTACTCTTCCAATGAACCCCAGGGCCCTTGATGTCAGTATTGGCACATACACACAAACATACCTTTCTGCATATCTGCACCACCTCGAAGAGGTGTTGCGTTTACTCGTAGCGAGTTCTACCTCGTCGTTGGTTAGTTCGCATCTTCACATTGACTGAGGTGTGCTCTGCTGTGTGTTTTTCTTTAGCGTTACAGCAAGGGTTGTAGCCTGGGTTTCCTCGGAAGAGGATAATGCTAATGCACGGGGACTACGACTACAACGACTACCACCTCTATTATCATGCGTGAATAAATGCAAAATCAAAAATCAGATGATACCGACGGCTATCCAGCGAAACTCGAGGTATCTCGCACAGCCCACTTTCTATATGGGCTGGTAGAAGGGCGCGGCGCGACAAAGCTTGCCTTTTTAGAATCTCCGGAAGCCCCACAGTATTTCAATGAGGTTGCGCGCCTTTTCGAAATTAAGCTTCGCGAGAGTGGTCTACCTGCACAATATCCACGGCTCTGCGAATACATGCGGATGCTAGTTGCCGAATACGTGCGCACCGGTGATTCGTCGATCCAAGTCGTGGGAGGTACTATTGGTCTGAACAATCCCAGTGCGGCAGCATCAGTGGCAGCTTCTTCCGGTAGTTCGGTACTTTTGCCGACGGATACAACGTTAAGTGGTGCTGTCGAAGGACCGCGCGGAACTTCTGCCTCGTCGTCATGGAACAACAGACGGAAAGGCGCTGGCGCGGGAGGGGCGAAACACGGCAAAAGTGGTAAAGGGCAGAAGGACAACCGACGCGGTAGCAGAAGCGGGAGCGACGACCACGACATGGATGCGCTGGACGCGGCGAACCCCGAAAACGTTGCGCAAAAAATGGTCGAAATCTTGGGAATCGTCGCAAAAGTGCAGACGGGACTGCAAAGAGGTGTGCAATTCCTACGCCCCAGTTTCTACGCGAGGCTCTTGGCGCGAGAATTTGGAATGTTCGTGACCGAATTCAAGGCGCTCTACGACGAACTGCTGCGTACAACCTTAGCTAGGGGTGGAGCGCCACTGCGCCGCGGGGCGGCGGAAGCAGGAGACGGAGATCCTGCACAGGGATCATCTTCAAGTGGTCGGGACCACAGCAAGCCGAACAACCGCAAGAGGCACACCAAGACTGGAGGCACAAGTGGAGCTGCAACTACACCAGGAGCTGTCAGACCCGCCTCAGCTGGTGCTGCGTCCGCAGTTCCTCGTGCTGGGGACACGACCAGAATGCGGTTTCCCCGAGTTTGGTCGCGTAGCTTCTGGCGTTCTGTTGCTACACGTGCGCGCGGAGGTGGACGGCGCCAAGCTTTGCGACGCTTCGGGCGAGCGTTTGCTCAGTCCCGAGGTTTCACTCTCGGCTGCTCCGTCGTGATCGTCCGGTTTTTGTTCGACGCACTCATGGCAATTAACTACTTCATGGTCCTGGAACGGTCACTGATTTTGCACAATGTGCCGCCCTCCCTGACGACTCCCTATATCGGCTCCGACGGGCAAATTCACGATCCGGTCAACGGCAACAGAGTCGTGGGTGTGGAAACCGACGGCGCGCCCCTGACCCACGGAGAAATGATTTGCTCGCATCTGCCGCGGCCCAGCAGTTGCGCAAATATTGTGATGGCGTCGGCAGCACAGCAGCTGCAGGGCTTGAGCGTGGTCGAGCGCGCGAACTTGTGCAACGACGCACTGTACGACATCGCCCGCTACGAGCAAGCTGCCATGCGTGTGAAGCAGGAGGCGGAGCGCAACGGACAGGAAGTGGAAACTCTCTTCGACACACCTCACGCAGACCTCGAGGCCAGCGAGCTGGATTCCACGTCTAAACGTTTCTTTTTCCGCCTGGTAAATTACTTCTACCCCCTGAGGAGCGACGTCATGTACCGTGGGGAAGAAAACGCGCCCAAGTGCACCACGCTGCAGGAATATTTGTCAGCCCAGCAGAACGCTGTCAAAGAGGCTCTCGGCAACCGCTTCGAACGGCACGTCTCCTGGGACGAACTACAGAAATTGGTATGTTTTTTTTCGTTTAAGTATATCAAATCATGACAGCCGGAGTTGAGCTCTAAGTAAACCACACTGGCGCGATTTAGCTCGTTGTCGAAGACCCGGTGGAGAATACTTTATCTCCATCTCGTCGGGATTTTCTTTACAGGAGGCGATGCTTGAGGCTGGAAAAAAATCACGGACGCAGCTCCAGAGGCAAGTGGCGGTTGCTGCAAAGAAGGCGCGCGAGGGCGAGAAGGGTCTCGGGAACGATGCAGAGTTGTACCAGGCAGCTGCTCTCAAGCGGAAGGCGGAGGAGGTGGATCTGACGAAGAGAAGAAGAAAAGAGGAGGTCATGAAGAAAAAGATCGAACATGAATGGTCGCGTTTCGCGCTTGGAAAGCGCAGTGGACTGGTGAACGTGGCCACCCGGGGGCGGTATGCGGTCGGTGACGAGCGCCTGGGTGACGTAGTCGGTGCGGCGGCCTTGCGTAGTGCCGACGTTATTCTTGAGTGCCAGGGGCCGGATGCGGTCGAGTCTGAGAGTACCAGGGAAGCAGCTGTATTCCCCATTCTCGGCGCCCTGGCTTCGCCGCACGCCGCGACGATAATGGAGGCCGCTTTGGAGTACTACAAAGCCCACAATATTCGTTTCGATGGGACGACGGGCACCGAGGATCGGGTAGAAGATGGTCGAGCCAGTGCCTCCAGTGGCGGCTCAGACGGAGCGGAGCGTACTGCAGAGGGCACTTCTGCTCCACGTGCATCGGCTGACGAACTCACGGGTAACATAGCTGGCATGCCGAAGGGGCTGTCCGAACTCGCATCTAGAATTTTCGAAAATTTCTACTCCGACGATTTCGTGTCCGCAATTTCCAGCACCCTGGCTCAACAAGACCAGGCCCGGGAACGCAACCAGTCTTTTGCGGTCATCGCGACACGGGAAATACTACGGGCGACCCAGGCCCCCGCGTTAGCGCAGGCGGCCGCGGATGCCGGGGCCGCACGGCAGGCAGCTTCCGCGTATTCGCCGCAGACAAACCTAGAAGTGTCGAGCCCAGCAACGCTATTTCGCGTGAAGAAATCTTCTTGCAAGCTTGTCTACAAGGACTCCAAAACCGGTCTGCTCTCTGGCAGCGATGTACAAACTAAATGCAGGATATTTTGATTGTTTGCCTGTAAAAAAAATGCGCTAAGTAGTTACGTTTTTGTACGTTGCAGCTTCTGAATCTGAAACAAACTCAGCCCGGTAAGGACAGAGAAAAGTTTTACTGGAAGACTGTGCCATTGCCAGCTCTCTTTCTGGGAAAAAAAAATGTTGACGCAGACAAAAACTTCGCACCGCCAACAGGTTTTGACCGATACGGGGATTTTTCCGGGCAGAAATAGCCAGAGAGCAGACGAAGGCATCGAGCGAGCAGCAGCGTCTGCGGAGTTTTTGGAACGCACAAAAAATTTGCGGGCCTCGCTTGATGCGGTCTCCTTTGTGGACCTTCGAGAAAAAGTATGAGGGAGAAGGAACACGTATGCCCCTGCCCCGAAAATCAAACACAAACTCAAACATACAATTCTGCGCGCCATACACATCCTAGTGCACTCAAACGTAGGACGAGTAAAAAAAAGGCTAAAAAGTTTTTACAAGACGGGCACGGGCCCACATAAACAGCGGTTTTGAACAGTTGTATGGATGTATTTGTGCGTCTGTTGCTGTTGTATCATGCAATCATTGCACGACATCATCAACATGCATCGTTTTTTATGTTTCTACAGCAGGGTCCATGTAAATCTAAATGGTCACGCCTACGACAGCACGAGTACCAAAGAAAAAGAGATACGACGGCACGACGAGGTGGGCGGCTTCACGTTTTGCATGGCATACAAGCTTAAGCACAAAGACTTCCTAGAACCTCTACCGCGGTTCGAACTGCAGGCTCTGATCTCGCGGCACGGGCAGATGCTCCGTGAGAAAGCACTGGAAGTGTACCGCGCGGAAGTTCCCGAGGCCGAACGCATCTCGCAGCAAGCCGAGGCACTGAAGGCACTCGCGGCCGGAAATTCGCCAGACGAGATGATACAGATGGACCTGCCCGAGGCAGCTAGTACGAAGCACGGGGGGGCGCTTGATCTGGGAACCCTCTTGGAGCAAGATCCGAAGACGAGGGCGGATATTGAGGGAGCAGTGGCGATGCGCCACATGGTGCGCTTAGTGATAGAGAGCGGGGGAAACCCGGAGGTTCTATTCTTTACCTGGAAAACGGCGTCCAAGCGCGATGCGGACGTTTTTCGCGACTTTACGTGGATGGCAGTGGAGGGCAAGGACCCTCTTCGTGTAAAGATGAAAGTCGATGGAGGAGGTGGACCGGCCTCAGTGCCTAGAAATAAAAACAAAAGAGGCACCAGTGCTGGTGCAGGAGGCGCACAGAAAGGTCCTCTTTCAGATCCACCGCGCCCTGCATTCTCATGGACGGGGAACCTTGGAACAAACGTGCCCCGTGCTGCGATCGGGGAAGTCATCCAAAAGCATTTGGATAGAAACGCGGACGCCGTGCTGGCAGAGGAGGTACGCCCGCGAGAACTACAGCAGCTACGAGCGGGAAAGGAGGCAGAGCTGGCGCCTCGCGACGAAACAAGGCCTGTGGAGGAAAGCATGCTTGTCCCGCGCTCCGTCGGTGACCCAGCGATGTTCCGAAAAAGCCTTCTAGACCACGAGGACGTTCATATTGACGACACTGATGGTGCACCCGTTATACTGCCACGTACGTCGACCAGCGAGGGGGCTAGAGAGAACGAAGCCGTCAAAGACGGAAACGAAACTTCAGGAGAACTCCAGCAGGAGAAAACAGGAGATGTTGACCTGCTCGAGAGCCAAAGTGCCGGTAACGGGGCCAGCGCAACTTATAGCTGGCTTCACGACGCCCACGCCGGGCCGCCTTGGCCTTCAAGTTCGACGTCTACGTCATTGTTGCCGAGCAGCGGCCTCCGATCTCTTGCAGACAGCAATCTTCTCGACAAAAGTGGGGGTGCTAGTTCGTTCTCCTCGACGAGGGACGAACGTGAAGTGGACCCACCAGGAGCTCCTGCTTCAGCAAAAAATGCAGCTTCTGGAAATGATGTTTATTCTCCAAGCCTGGCGGATAGAACCTCAAACTCCGCTCGTCAACATCTGGGTATTGAGAAGCGGATGGAAATACTAGACTCTGCTGCTGGGGCGCCGCGGCGACACCCTTCGGGGCTAGAGCGGTCCAAGACGTGGCAACCGCTGCCGGAGCTGCAGTACGTCGGCACAGACCCCGCCAAGCTCGACCCGCGCCTTCCTTTTCCCGAGAAAGTGAGGGAGGTTGCCGGCCCCATTCTTGACCAGTTTGCTGACCATTTTCGCCAACACGGGTCGCGAAGTGAGAAAGTGCACGCCATGAAGCTGCACCGTGTGGAGAAGACGCTGCGCAACGACCCCGTTGACGGGAGCTCTACTTCCGGCGCCAGCGCCATTACTCCGGAGGTCGAGGAGAAGCTGCGGGACGAGAGCCGTCGGAGCCCGTTGCCTATGTTCATGATGTGTGAACTGGGCGAGGCGGAGTGCCAGAGTACGATCGCCGCCTGCGCGCGGAACATCCTCGGGCATGGAAAGACGGCCAAGATCAACTTCGCGTCGTTCACAATTCCCCCAGAGATCCTATGGCAATCTCAATCATTGACATTACATTGGTCGCTGTTCTTGCATGAGTTCTGCTTGGTTTGTCATGCAGAACCTCCAGCGGCAGCAGCACCGCCCACCGGCAGCAGCACGTGCATCTGCATGATCAAACAGACTCACATGACAAGCTTGGGACGCACTGCATAAATAGCATCAAAATATATTCGTTGTTGCAGAGTTCGATTTGTATATGCAAGGAGCAATGCGCAGAGCTCGAGCTTCGCCTGTATTTGTTTTCGCGATTGTCATGCAGTACAAATCAGGCAGAGGCATCATAGTGGATGTAACAGCGATCAGTAGGACGTTTGAGAACGTCATAGACCGCGCAAAAGTACACATTTCCCTTTCACAAGAACGACAAGTTGAGCGACGAAGGCGTGGCGGCCACCTCATCTGCCGTCGCGGAGTTCCGGTTCGCGCTCGCGCGCGAAATGCTTGGCGTCCTGATGCGGCAGTACGTGCCCGCGAGCCAACGATTTTTGCTGCAGCTGGCAGACAGCGAACCGAACGAGATCAAGTCCGAACGTCTTCTGCCTTTCTTTACCAAGGGGTTCGACGGTGCGCACTGGTACCGGCTGGAGGGGCGTCGCTTGGCTCGGTCCGCGATTTCGCCGACCGGGTGGGTACCCGGAGGACTGTTGCGCGATGCGCTGAGCACACCCTGGGAAGCCCACTTGCAGGACCCCAACGTAGCAAATAGTAACTACGCGGTTGATGTAGACAAACTCGGGGAGCCACCTGCGAGGCAATATTTCGTTCTCGCCGGCCTGTTGGAGCAAATTATCTCCAGCGGAGCGACCGACATTACTGTGGCGCTACTGGAAGAGGCATAAGCTTAAGCGGAATGCTGGCGGCGTCGGCAAGTTGCGGGAAAGTTCGTTTTTAGACGGTCAGAGTCCACCGTCGAGAAGGAGGACAAGAGATGATTATAGAATAATGCTCTCAACACCGTCACCGCTCAATCTTTAGTATATGCACTACAACAACACTTCATCTTCACTTCAAGACTCAATTTTTCGTATCAGTTTGACAGACATTTTTGCACCCACATCTTTTTTCGGAAAATTTTCCTCGACGACAGGATCAGGAATAGAATACAGGTTTTTGTTTGACATTGACTTTCGGCCACCACAACCAAGGAGTGACTGGCCGTTTTCTACTATTAGGGCAAGAGGCCGGCAAGGGCTCCTATTGGTTTATTTCGCAGACTCCGATTTGTACCATTCGAATTCCTCGAATGTGAAGGGTGGTTTTCATTTCCTACGTTTAAGAAAAACTTCACAGAATCCGAGAGCGAGAGCATCTACGTGCGTAGCCAACCTGGTTGTAGTGGTAGAAGCAGTACAGGTACACGAGGAATCTTCATCATTCGTCATCTCCAAAACGCGATGGCGGACAAGGGCAATAGGACGAAATGCAAAGCTTCATGTCGGCCGCAACCGTGCTGGTATACTAGGCGATGACCCCGTAGTTCGAAGCCTAGGTCTTGCAGTTTTAAGAGCCAATTTTCTTTGTCTCGACAATCACCAGCAAATGGCAAAGCATGTAGTGTGTGTCTACGTGCGCCCTCGTGAGAAAGTAGAAGGATAATTCTCGTTTAGTAGTGCACGAGTTTGTCGAATCCTTTTATAGGCCTGCAATACTGAGGATTTCAAATAAACTAGAGCTACGCAGTTTCACCAACGAATCTGCTATCGTTTCTTTCGGTTGAGAATATATAAACGCTGTGATAATTGCGAAAGCGAAAAGACCACGCCGCAAAAACTCATACATTCATCAATTGAGAAACAAACAAAACGACCAGCAGGCGTATCGACCTTCTTTGACCGACGGAAAGGTGCGGCAAGTGTTTTTTGAGAGCCATGATAGGGAGATTTCTCCAAGAGTCAAAATTCACTCACTTAATTCACTGTTCATAGTATGTAAGTAGTGTCCGAACTGTGTACCGCTAGCGGACGCAACATTGTCATGCTTTGCTCACGTGACTGATGCATGAGTTGGTTGGAATGAAGGAAAACATCATGGAACTGCAAATATTAGCACAATAAGGAGCGGTCAAAGTGAGGAGGACCCACATAAGGCGGGCTCTCCGCGGGGGGTGCGCAGTCTACAATTCTTGTGTCTTTGATTTTATTGCAACATGCACATGCTTTCTCCATCTCCTGAGAAGCGGCACTGGCACTCCAACAATGAGGGAAAAAGGTAAGCTGTCTGAGAGGTAGTTTCGATGTTGAGAGGTGTTGTTCATGATGTGAAAAAATGACCAAAGAGCAATTTTTATAGTAATTGCAGATAAGAATAAGACGACTACGACAGGAGTACTTAAATACAGTGCTCTTTTATTTCCTTCAGTCGGTACTACTTCTACTTACAGCATAGTACGAGAATGGAGCCAGTAGCAGACAGATTTTCAAAAAGCGCATACGCATACGGTATTAAAATAAACCGGGGCGCTCCGCGAGAAAACTTTGCTAGCGTTCGTTCGTGACAAGCGTGAGTCCAACCACCGTGGGGAGCGTCGTTGCGTCTCGGTGCAGCGACGCGCGCGCGCTGGGCGAGCGGATGCGAATATCTCCCCGGCCGCGACGAATGTGGCTGCGCGACTTGCTAGTCGCGTTTATTGGGGCCGGTTTTTTGTTTTACGATCCTGCGTTGTCGAAGAAGCTTCTCGGCCACGACGATGAGTCAACACGGGACGGTGTAGAGGTTCTGACTGACAAGTACCCGAACGACGGGTCGAAAAATGAAAAGATTCTTGTTCCAGTATCCTTTTCAAAAGTATCGTATTCGTATTGCAAATAATGCATTACAAATCTTTTCATGATGTCAAATCCGCATTACAAATTTTATTTCTCATGCTGAGGAAATTTGTAATGCATTTATACGAGTACAATCCATATCGATATCCAGACGACACATTTATACTTTTGCAATCCATATCCAGACGACACAGACGATAAGCAGCTGCCCAGCGATGCGGAAGGTGGTGGGACCAAGGGGGCAAGAACGGCCGAACTACGAAGCGCAGAAGACTACTACAAGGAGTTTTTCCCGGGTGCATACGAATCGGAACAATCTTCTTCGACGACTTCAGATGGCGAGGAGGATGTGCAGGATGAAGCATCAGAGGACGAGGACCCGGGAGGTGGCGAGGACACGACGGGGGAGCAGGAGCACCTCCCCCTTTATGGTGCTGAGGACTTGCTGCGGCGGTCAGCACGCAACAGCACCAGTCAAAGCGGCCCTGTCGTGGTCGGCAACAAGACCTCGTACCCCTACACAGAGGGACAAACGTGCGAGGACGGCAAGTCGTTTGTGGTGGAAGGGATGACGACGAGCTGGATCGGGCACGAGGCCAAGCCGCGCTTTTTGAAAACGCGCTGGTGGAGCCCCAAAATCGACGCGGACCCGGGTGGCTACGTGTACGCCGACACAACCGCGGTAATGCCCACGGCGGGACGACTGAAGAAGTGGCGATTTCTGCCGGGCGCCACCGTGTCCGGGCCGACCCCGGCTACGTCGGCCAAACCCGCCTTGCGGCTCATGGTGAGACTGTTTGCAGTTTAGCTTTCATATGCAGAAGTTTCCTTTGCTGCTCTTTCGGTTTGGTTTTCATCTGCGAGATGAAAGCTGCTCGATATTTCTGATATACGCCAACAAGAAGAATCTGAATCTGAAATGGTTGCGGTGGTAGAGAAGACGATCAGAAGTTCACCGCTTATCGGTGCTCACTGCCCACCAGGTCTGGCGGCCAAGCGTTGGCAAGCCGGGTACGATGCCGGCCGCGAAGCAGCAGGCACTGTTCAACATGGAACTGGTGTGCGCTACCATTGCCACGTGGAAGCCACCCGCCGCAAGCAGCAAGCGGGGCGAGGTGGTCGAATGGGAGTATGAGAGCGTACAACTCAGACTCCACTCCTTCGGCCGAAGCGCAGGGACTGCAAAACTGCAGCATTTATTGCACAACAGACACAGAGCGATCATTCTGCAGGCACTGCAGTGCTGAGCTGATTTGGCTTTTACTAGGGTAGACTTTTCATGCAAAAACCTACGAGAATACCGTAACAGTACTACTAGAACCAAAAAGAGGAAGGCCACTGCGGCGCTGCGGGTTCGTATTTTGATAAATTGACTTATGCTGTTGTAACTGTAAGTAGTTATTGCGGGGTGGAAATTAGAGGAGGAGAGTTGTCCACTGTCATGCGGAGCACCCGAAGGACATAGAGTGCGAGGTGCGAAAGGGGGACTTGCTCGGCTGGGAAACGAGCCGGGGGAACCAGCGAGGCGGCGGCTCTTCTGCAATAGCTCCAGCCGTCCTGCAGTACGATGAAGCCAACATAGACAGCGCCGTGCGATACTTCGATCCGTCTCGCTTCGAAAAAGCAGGCGTGTCCACACCATCAAATGTCTATGCAATGGCCGTGGACAACACCGACAGCAGTTCCACCGCTTCTGGCAAGAAGAAAAATAATCCGGGCGCGTCTACTACTGCGAAGGCTTCGGCCCCGCCTGCCTTCATCAACGCTTTGCAAGTGGGCGTGGAACAGGAGTTCTCCAGTGGCGGGCTATCCCGGTTCTATTCCCTGGAGGCTCTGGTGGAACATCCGGACGGATCGTGTCGCGACAATGTCTGTGTTTGCGCCAACGGCATTGGCGTCGTCGGTGGTGTATGCATTGCAAAAGTGTCGTACTCTTGTTGTTAGTAGGGTAAATCTGCACTACATAGTAGAGAGACCTATAGTACTGACAGCGACTTGGCTCAAAGCTGTTGTAAAAGCTGGGCGAAAGCTATAGGGACCGACTTTTTTCGTGAATCTGCATGCTAGTGCAACCAGGACTTGGCCCAAAGTTGGGCAAAAGTTGGCTCAAAGCTCTAGACCTAAGCACTTTTTTGCTTCTATTTTCTTCTGAAGCGCGACACTATTGCAACAAACTTGTGTGATATGACCTCTAGACGTTTGCAGACAGTGAATTCTAAATCAGCATGGTGTGAGTGGGACAAGTTGGCTCAAAGTTGGGCCGAAGCTCTAGAGCTTTTTTTACAAAATGGCCCCAAAAAAGCTAGACGAATCAACTTCCCAGGCTTCCTATGAGGAAGAGGGGCGCCACGGGCCCAATAGCTTCATGCCAGTTGAGCTCTTCTGCAGTTCAATAACGACTGCGAAACTCCCCGTTGTAGCTACTTCTCCGGGCGGACTTTTTCTTTTTTATTTGTTTTAGTTTTGCCCGGGCGGCCGGCTGCGTAAAATAAAAACCTGGCCAGAAGAACGAACCGAAAAACAGAAACTCGCGCGCCCCCACTGCTTATACATTTCAAGCCCAGACGCGCCGCCGCTCCGGGCCAACGATCTGGACGCAAGAAAGCGTCGCCCCGGTCCCGCAAGCGAGCCGGGGCGCCGCCCTGCCCGGCCATCTTCTCTCTGGCTGCCTGGGGCCGGGGGCCCGGCTGCAACCGGAAACAGAAAAGACAAGCCCCGGGCCCGGGGCGCGCCGCCTCCAAATGGTATGCGCATCGCCCCGGACCGTTTCCACTGATTGGCCAAGCACCCCGGCAAGAAGGCGGCGGACAAAAGCCGCCGGCGCCTCTTTTCCCTTTTACTTAGTGTCCAAAACCTCAGCGCATACCTTTCGGCCAGCCTGCCCACTCTACACTCGGCTATGGCAATGGGCGGGAAAACTAAAAAACCCCGGATACCTGCTGCTCGCTGGCCACGCGCGACACGCAGGAGGGACTTCGCCGCGCCTTTCCCAGCTGCGCGGCGGGACAAGCCGAAAGACGCCGGCGCGTGCGTCCGCGCCTTGGGTGGCCAGCCAGTCAGAAGCAAGGGCGGCCCGGGCGCCCGCGCCCATGCTGCCACCCAAGCTAATGCGTCAAGCCGGCACGCAAACGGAAGGGCTGCGGCTCTTTTTTGGTTCGGAGCTCCTCTCATCCGGGCGCGGCCACCTGGACACGCAGCAAAAGAGCTAGCCCCGCCCTTTCGTCCGCCTATGATTAGACGGAGCCTTGTGCGGCGCTGGGCCGCTGCGGAGTTTCGTGCGAGTTGCTGCGGGCTCCTTCAGCTGCTCAGCCGACGGAGGGAGAACGCAAATCCCTGCGTCTTCTGCGCTATCCGACTGGCCGCCGGCCGAAAAAAAACAGCCAAAATCGGCAAGGAAGCAGGCTAGAACGAGACGGCGACCAGGCAGTAGTACGTAGGCAGACCTGCACCGAGCGGGGTCCGCAGTGCTGCTCGGCGGGCCCTTGCGATATACTAGCAAACGGACGCGCCCCGACTTTTGGCCCGAGCATAGATGGCCGTAGGCTTTTTCTCTTGTAGTGCTGTCGCTCTCTTATTTCTTGAAGCGTCCCTAGCTATCATCTTCGTTTTCATGCATTGCTTCCGCCTAGTTATTTGCACCGCCTTGAGCCCTATTGTTCTATTTGTTTGCGTAAATTCCCGCGCCGTTGTGCCTCCACGGCGGCGCGAGTGAGGTATACACAATACTGGGTCAATTTGTATTCGCAATTCCAATTTGTACTAGTGCGATACTTTTGCAAAGCATATGTTGCGGAGTGCGACCAGGAGGGAAAGAACGTCTGCCTCTCCTGCGATGCAGGCTTCAACCTGTTGGACCGCGAGTGTCTCCCGACGCAGTGCAGCTGCGCCAACGGCGTAGTGGACCCACATTGCACAGTCGACGAGCCGGAAAAATGTCTGTAAGCGATTGTCTAGCAGGACCTGCACCATTTTTTTCTTTGCACATGATGCTCGTTTTTTACCTACACATCTACGCGTTTTATGGTGGCATGGTCCGTCGATCGCTAATACAGCAGTTCGTTTAGACGGACCTAATATGTAGTGAGGTCACCGAACGGTTCTAACCAGGGAGTTTTTTTGCCATCCAGCCAGAAAAACGACCGGCAGTTTTCAAGCGGCCGGAAGCGTTTTTGGACATAAAAAATTTTCAATTATAAAGCGGCCGAGGCTTTGTTGTCAAACAAGCCCGAGCCAATTCTATCGATTCGCACTGGATAAAACGACGCAGAGGAGCCGCCAAAAGGGGCGCCCTTCTGAGGTGCCCGCCGCCTTGGTTTCTGGCGATTTGGGGCGCCCAAAACGGGGCGCGCAAAAAACGCGCCCAAAATCAGAACAGCGAAACAGCATGGCACGGCCGTGATTTCGGAGCATTTTGGGCGGCCGCGAAAGCGGCCGCCGTTTCGCCGGTTTTAGAGCCTGGGACGCTTTGCAGAAAGCGCCGGCGTGAAAAATAGAAACGCGAAAAATGAAAAGCGCCCCACACGCGCAAAGCCAATCCGCATGCTATGGGCCCGGTTTTTCTTCGCTTTTTGGGCGCCCCCCGTGGCACCCAGATCGGCCCCATAGCGTCGGGGCTGGCTTTCGGAAAAGAATTTTGGAAATGTGCCAAAATTTGCGACGTTTCCCAAGTGGCCGCCATGCCGTGCGGCATAACGTTACTCGCAGCGGTATGGCGGGCCCAGAAAAAGCAAAGCCGCGGCCAAGGCGGCGGCAGGCAAAAAAACGCCCACGACCTCACTACCCCCGCCCCGGCGGCTATATTTGGTAAAAAATATAATTGACGAGTCCACCTTCGCCTTGTTTTCTGCTCTTGGCACAGTCCGTTCTTCTGAAAAAAAAAATAGGTCCTGCGATGCGGGCTGGAAGATTGTCTCCACCAACAGCACATGTGTGAAGCAGGGTCCGTGTGTTTGCGATAACGGAACCCCAAACGGGGAACCGGTGTGCCCGGCAGCAGGCTTTGCTTCCTGTCAGGAATGCGACACGGGATTTTACCTTTCGGACGACAAGGACCGGTGCGTTCCAAATCCCCCAAAGATCGTGGTTTTGAATACCACCACCTCTACGTATGCTCTGGAAAAGTATCGTACTCGTACTACTAATCGCAGTCATGCATGACAAATCTGCTTCGTAGCTTGAACGAACGCGACGAATTTCATTTTTTCTTCAGAAAGCAACTGCATTGGTGTTCGCAATGTCTAGTAATCAAGTACGAAAGTTTTGCAATGCACACTGCGACTACCACGACAACCACCACCCGACTGATTCTCAGTGTGCCGCTGAGCTTGTTGTCACTTGCGGCCGTGGGAAAGAACCCGGGCACAGGTGGCAACCAAGGACGGGGCTGGTTGACCCAAGACAACAACTCGGGGCTCGGCTCCTTCTACGGAAGCGAGGCCGCATTGGAGCAGACGAAAGCACCGGCGTCGCTGTTTCAGAGAGCTGCCAGGAACGCCGCTACGAGGCATACGATGGTAAATCCGGGTCCATTTTTGGCGCAAAGTAGAACCCACCGAGCCAAGCCAGATTCGACGGACGACTTGGAGGACGGAAGTGCGAGCGAGGAGGAAGTCGAGCGGCATCAGGCCGAAACGGCGTTTCTTGCTACAGACGCGGACAACTCGGAGAAGATTTCAAGCCAGGAGAATCGCGCTAAAAAAGATCGTAGGCAAGATAAAAAGCGGAACAGAGGGAAAAATACCCACCGCGGGCGACAGCAGCCCCCGGCGCCTAGTACTACACCAAGCGCCGCGGCCGCGTTGAGCAACACAACGTCCTCGTTTCCCGTGAAGCCAAGCGTCTGCGACGAGCTGGTGCTGCGGCCGCGAGGCGGGCAGCCCGGAGCTCCACAAATTGTAACGGTCAACAACGCGTCCTACGCGCAACTCACCGCCGCGGGGTGCGACCCGGTTCTGCAGCAGGGAACGGGTTTGCAGGGCGCGAACTGTCGCAACATCACGCTTGCCACCATTGACGCCGCGCGCCACCGGCTACGGATCTTGGGGGGTAGCATGGAGCTGGATCGCTTAGAGATCGCGGGGGATTTCGCTCTCGAATCCTGCACTACGACGCCCTTCCTGGACGAGCGCTTGGGCAACTGGCAGTGGCGCGGGAGCGACGTGCCGCCGGACGGGGTGCTTCAGCCCACACGGGATGATCTGCTGGACGGAACAGGCTCCGAGACGCTGTCCTTCAAGGCCATAAAGTAAGAAAGTATATATAAAATTGCAAGGGCAACCAAGGGGGCCCTTGCTTGATGTTCTAAGAATAACGAAAAGCTTAAGCTCTACTAGTTGTTCCTTTTACCGCGAATTTTGAATCATCTCTGCAGACGAGAAATCATTCCCGTTGCTCGCTTCGTTCTCTTTTTTCATGTTTCCAGCGCGCCGCGGTGTGACTGTGAGTCATCTGGTACATTACGGTTCTTCACACCCAGTCGACTCGCGTTCAAAACAGGTGCAATCGCATGCTGGTGCGGAAGAAGCAAGACGAGCCCATGGTGCCGGTCGTCGCGTTGTCGGACAAGCAAAAGGCGGAAACAGTGGTGAAGGCAACCGACTGCCAAAGCATGAGCCGTTTTACGGAAAGAGATGGACTTAGGATTTGCGGACAGGTACTCCTGCAGGTTCTTCGTCGCTCTCTCTGTAATCTCTGTAAGTATAGCCGATAGCGAGTGCGAGGACAGTGATGACGACAACGCTAGAGATAAATTACAATCGCATACACCTTCACCTAGTGCTAGTCCTCGTACGCGCTACCTTACCTAGACGGCGTCATGTTTCACTCGTGACCAAGTCATCTTCATCTTTCGCAGGACTGCTCTGACATAGAAGTGGACGTGGGCGGCTGGGACGTGATGGAGAACGCCATCGAATTCTGTCTGGAGGGGTGCACCAATGAGATTGACAGCGAGAAGGCAAACCGGCCCGGGGTGCCCGTCACGAAGCAACGCTTTAAGCCGAGCCCCCTGTCCGCAACGAAGGCAAACTCCACCCGGGACGCGGTACCCACGAACACCACAAGTGCGAACCTGCTTTCGGCAAGCGGGCCGGCGGGCGTGGCCGGGAAGTTACCCTCTGCCTTAGCGCCTACGCCGAGGCAGCTCCTGCGAACCACGAGCCTCCCAGCGGGGTCCTTGTCGCCACCGCCAGCAGCCACGACCGTCACTGCGGCGCTGAATGTGAAATTCCCGGCAAAGCAGGAAAAAAAGGGCTCGGCTGCGAGCCTCATGGCAGCGAAGGAAGCCGCGCCGGTCGTGTTCAGCAGTAATGCTAATGCTTCCCCGGGTCCCGCATCGTTAGCAAAGGCCATCTCCGATGCTGTGCAGAGCAGCATTTCCGAGCAAGCGCAAGCATTTGGCGATAAAGATCCGCACAACGAGGAAAATGATGAAAGCGATTTGCGTCGTTCACTGCGGTCAAGAATCAGTCACGATACCAGCGACGGGGCTGACAGCAAGGAGCCTGCAGGTGTTACCGGTACTATCGTACAGAAAAACTGTCGGCGAGATAAGCCGTACGCATTAATCTCTACAATGACTAGCGAAAGGTCAGAAAACCCATTATTTAATAGTATTCCGCAATAGAAACAAAGAATAGAAACGAAAAACAAAAACAAAGAATGGAAACGAAAAACGAAAACAAAGAATGGAAACAAAGAATGGAAACGAAAAACGAAAACAAAGAATGGAAACGAAAAACGAAAACAAAGAATGGAAACGAAAAATGAAAACAAACAATGGAAACGAAAAACGAAAACAAAGAATAGAAACGAAAAACGAAAACAAACAATGGAAACGAAAAACGAAAACAAAGAA